>CM073744.1:15289559-16034559 GCA_037127355.1 Schoenoplectus tabernaemontani | reverse complement strand
GCTCGGCTTGCTCGTGCGGGAGCTAGAGGACCATAGATCATCGGTGGAGGGCTTCTCTCGACATTTGGCGGGACGTCTCCGGAGTTGCGGATTCATTCGAGCGCCGGGATAGTGCCTTCGCTCGGTTCTTGGACTTCGAGGCGGCTTCGGAGGAGGATAGGCACTCCCTCCATACTCATTTAGAGACTATTAACTTTGTGCTATTAGATTTGGAGTCCGCTTTTTGGGCCCATAGTGCACTTTCATTCATTTTTTTTTCTTTCTCCTTTTCTTTTGCTATACTTGATATAGGATGCATTGACATTTATCATTTTGATCCTTGTTGTGGATGATGCTTGCTTCTATTATTATCCTTTCATCGTTTCCTCTGCTGTAGCGAGGAAGTATTTCATTGATTTCATGCCGTGCACCCCCAATCTTATTTGTAAAAGCGCTCTATTACAACTGCTTCATTCTTTCGCAGCGTCTAAACATAATAAAAGGAAAAATCTTATAACATCCTATTACATCCATTCTCTACATCATTTCTCTTTATTTATGGCAATACAAAACTCAAGTAGTGGTATTTTACGGATACTAGAACTGTCTGTATTGACCTCTAGGCGGGTCTGAGAATAAACCCGTTTATCCCTTTATTCGATGGATAAACTTACCGGTATCAATTGGATTATGGATGCAATTGATAACACCATTTTGTGGATGCTCCTTATATATTTAATTGACATTTATTTGTGGAAGCTCACCCCCTCTCCCCTCATTTGTGCACCGTTGCGTGCGGAAGTGGAAACTCACTTTCACTCATCTCCACTCAATTTGTTTTGTGGGGGTACTACCCTCAAACATCCATCACGCATCCCTGCGAGACAGGCTTTCATCGGGTAGGTCCGCTCTCCATGACCTGAGTCAATTCTTTAAGCGAATTACTTTATTTGACACTGAATGTCGGGCAAAAGCATAAACCCTTAGTCTGACCCCTCCATGACCTATTTTGGGATTAGAAACAGATCACCTCCTTGGGCGTGTGGTACTTTTGCGGATGAATGTACCCAACCTGGTTTTTCATATTTTAGCTACCCTCAAACATCCATCACGCATCCCTGCGAGACAGGCTTTCATCGGGTAGGTCGCTCTCCATGACCTGAGTTACTTCTTTAAGCGAGCCGCTTTGTTTAACATGGAATGTCGGGTACAAGCGTAAACCCTTGATCTGACCCCTCCATGATATGTCGTGGGATTATGACACACCATTTCTTCGGGCGTGTGGTACTTTTACGGATGAATGCACCCAACCTGGCTTTGTATAACACTCATGGTGTCGGGGACAAAGGTGGCAACCCCTTATTGAAAAGATTTTATTATTATATTTTTTTATTATCATCATTTTTTTATGAGTAGGAAAATAGGTTTTTATTGTTTTACATATATATCCTTTTATTTTATCAGAAGAAGGCAGATTTTTGGTTATTAGTGATATATGTTACTAATAGTACGAGAGTTATTTATTTATATGCCCTCAGAAGCGACTATTTACTAGCCACCAATTTGCTCGACCTATCCCTTGGTTTGCGCCGCGGGCGACCAATATGAGCAACTTTCGTCATTGGGCAACAAGTTGGTTTGAGGGACAACCGCAAACCCTGCCCATTTTTGTGTTTATTCTGTATCAAATGGACAAACCCAGTGGTATTTGTATTGTGAGCCCAAACACCAAAGCTCTCGCCTTACATTCTCGCGTGGTTTTGGCATTGTATTCCCTTATTCTATTTTTTTATTTTTGTTATAGGGCTAAATGTGTTTGTGTGGTTTTGGATTTTTGGATGTATTCTATTTACAGATGCACAAGTAGGGTTTTGGGATTTTTATGCAAAAGTGGAGGTTAGATATGGGTTTGTGTTTCGTGCACGTGTGTGTAAACGAACACTTATTCCCTCCTTATTTATTTACAATAGATACTACTCGGTTGGCCCGCTGCGGGCTAGGTGTAGTACTTCTTCGAGATATCGCCCATTAATCGGTGGCATGGGTCTTTCACCTTCATGGTCTATGAGTTGGTATGCGCGCCCCGTATACCTTCTCAATTACATATGGCCCTTCCCAGTTCGGAGAGAATTTTGGGCCGATGTGTCGGCCAATGATCGGCCTCTTGAGGACAAGAACAAGCTCCCCTTGTTGAAATGCCCTGACTCGCGCCATTTTGTCATATGCCCTTGCCATTTTTGCACGATATATTTCAAGGTTCTGTGCGAGCTATCGGCCTCTTCTCGTCCATGGCATCCAACTCGTCCAATCGAGTTGTTGGCATTCATCCATGGTCATATCATTTTGCATAGCCACCCGTAATGACGGTAGTTCTACCTCAAGAGGGAGGACGGCTTCAACCCCAAAAGCCAGAGAATACGGGGTAGCTTGCGTAGGCGTTCGGTACGTAGTTCGGTAAGCCCATAATGCCTCCTGTAGACGATTATCCCAGTCTCGTTGGTTGCCGTCCACGGTCTTCTTCATGATATTTATTAGGGTTTTGTTAAAGGCTTCGGCCAGGCCGTTGGCTCTCGGGTTATAAATGGACGAGAATCTCAATCAATGTTAAATTGCTCGCCGGGGCATAGACTTTGGAGCTCTTGAAGGCGTTCCATTATCGGATATTATTCGTTGTGGTGTACCAAATCGGTAAAGGATGTGCGTCTTGAAGAACTTAACCACATCGGATGCTTTAACTTCTTTAAGCGGAACGGCTTCGGCCCGTTTTGTAAAGTAATCTGTCGCCGCCGGGATGAGCAGGTGACCTCTCGACGTTGGAGGGTCTATGGGTCCCACTATATCTGTGCCCCAGCATATTAAATGGCGAGGATGCTACCGTGGGGTGCAACGGGTTTGGCGCTTGATGTATAAAAGGGCCGTGTATCGGCACATGCGGCACTTCTTTGCGTGCTCTTCACACGATCGGCCACCATCGTGGGCCGATAATACCCCATTCGCTTGATTTTCAACTTCATTTTCGGCCCCGATGTGCTCGCATAGTCCGGAATGAACTTCTTTCATAACACTGCTCGGCCAGGCCACGATACGCATCTTAGCCATAGGCGATCATAAGACCTCGGTATAGCGTATTGCCCACATATGCATACGCGTAGTACCGCTTTCTTATTTGATCGGCCATCCTTTTATCTTTGGGAAGGGTACCATGCGGAAATATTCGATGAACGGTTGTCTCCAATCATCGTCTTCTTCGGTTATCATTGTTTCTTGGCATTCTATCTTTTCTAGCCCGGCCTTTTCATTATTCGCCTCATCGTTGTTTGACACAATGATAATGGCCTCTATTACGGACGATGATGTGGATTTTCGGTTCTGTTGGTTCACCCGAGCTCCTTGGCGAGTTTGGCCAACGCACGCTTCACCATTCACGGCCCTCGTGACCTTCTCGATGGACACGTACGGGATTTTCTTCATTAACTCCATGGCCTTTTGGTGATATTGTATTAGTTAGGCTTCAAGACCTTGTATTCGCCAATTATTTGATTTATTATCATTGTGAATCCCCAAAGATACGCACGGCCTTGATTTCCGGCCCGGTGATAGCTCTAGTCGGCGATGAGTGCCTCATACTACTGCTTCATTATTCGTACATGGTTCGGTTAAAGCTAGAGAATGTCGTATTATCCGCCTTCCGGGGTTACGAAGACTAGTCTGCGCCGGCTCGCACGATTGGGACTCCGGGCCGCGATCGGCTTGATTGACGAGGCACCATCAAAGTACATCTCCCGTATAGGACTTCCTTCTTCAACATGTAGAGTTTCCTCGTCGGGAAAGTCGCATTTTAATGGAGAGTCATCTTGGATCGGGTGTGCGACTAGGAAATGCGCTGCGCGCTGCCCCTTTATCGCCTTTTGCGGTGTATAAGTGATGTCGAACTCGGTGAGAATAATAGCCCACTTGGCCGCCTCCCCGTCGGCATTGGCGAGTCATCGGATATTTGAGAGGGTCCACCTTGGATATTAAAATGATTTTGTGGGCTAGCATGTAGTGCCTCAATTTCTTCGCGCGAAGATTAGGGCTAAGCAATGCTTCTCGATCGGTGAATACCGTGTTACGCCCCTACCATCATGCGACTTAAGTAATATAGCGCATTTTGACTACCATCCTGGTTTTCTTGTGCCAACAAAGCTCCCGAGGATCCATCCAGGGCGGTCGTGTATAGAATAAGCTCCTTCCGGGTATGGGCGCGCTAATCTTTGGAGGGTTGAGTAGATATGCCTTGATTTCTTCAAAGGCTCGTTGGCACTCACCGTCCCACTTAAACGGGATATTCTTCTTAGTCAGCCGGGTGAAGGGTTGGATTTTACCCGATAGATTGGCTATGAATCGCCTAATGTACGCCAATTGCCCTTGCAAAGATCGCTTAATTGTTTTAAATTCTTCGGCGGGGATAGTTCGGTTATTGCTTTGATTTTGCCGGGTCTATCTCAATTCCCCTATGGCGTACCACAAACCCTAGAAATTTACGAGATGATACCATGAATGCGCATTTCAACGGGTTTAATTTGAGCGCATGTTCTCTCAGGCGGTTGAAAACGACCTCAAGATATTGGAGGTGTTCTTCATATGACATGGCTTTGATGACTAGGTCGTCCACATAACATTCTACTATCTTGTGGATCAGATCGTCGAATATCTTTGTCATCGCCCGTTGGTAGGTGGCACCGCATTTTTGAGCCCAAACGGCATGACTTTGTAACAATATATGCCAATCGGCGTGCGGAATGCCGTGTGCCTTTCATCTTCGGCGCCATTTTAATTTGATTATAGCCAGCGTAACCGTCCATGAAGGAGAAGACTTCATAGGAGGATGTATGATCAATTATGATTTCGGTCTTGGGAGCGGGAAATCATCTTTAGGGCACGCCTTGTTTAAGTCCCGAAAGTCCACACAAATGCGGGTTTGCCCATTTTTCTTCTTAAGCGGGACAATGCTAGCTACCCATTCGGCGTCTCTTCTTCCGTATGAAGCGGCGTCGATGAGTTTCTTGGTCTCCTCCACGACCTTCTCTTCGAGTTCTATTCTCATTCGCCTCGGCGCTTGTTTAATCGGCTTGAAGGTTGGATCAATTTTTAAGTAATGGACCGCCACATTGGGATCTAATCCAGGACATCTCTTTATAACTCCAAGCGAAAGCGATCCATGTAGCTTTTAAGGAATGTCTTTCAACTGTCGACCACCTCTTACGGCAAAGACGCGCTTATGAAAGTTGGTCGTGGGTCTTCTTCGTCCCATTAATTTCAACTAACTCATCGACCGTGTTAGGTTCCTTTTCATTTGCTTTAAAGCATTTTCCGGGCCAGGGGCATTGTCCTCTTCTGTTTCATTATCCGGCATTTCAACGAAGTCATGCAAACGACTTTCTTCCATACGGTATTCGTTGAGAGACCCTTCAAAACATCTTTGCGTTATCGCGTTCATACCCTAACCCCGGGTATATTTTATTTTGCCGTCGGCCCGGGACTTTATTCGCGCCATTCCGGAAGTTCATCAAAAGCGCTTGGCCTCGGCCTTGGATATGTCTCTCGGACATTTTGCCCTTTTGCCGGTTTATACGACTCCTTTCCAAAGGGATGAGATGCGGCGTCATCGCTCGTTGCATTCTCCGATTCTTGTTCTATCACCCACTTCTTCCAAGTGTTGTGATCGGGGTTCTTCGAGAGGCGGGTTGAATCGCTCTGATAGAAAATTATGGCCTTGTGGATGATAGTTTTCCCTTTGATGCGTTCCACCTTTGCCGGCACAACAAAGGTCTTTAGGGTTTGGATGTGGTTCACCTCCCTTGGTATAAGGTCTTTAAAATGCCTTTCGGGGACCACAGTAATCTCTAGCGTTGCCATCTCTTCTTCTATCTCAATGTTCATGACTGAGTTGGAGCGGTAGATTTCTTTGATCGACTTACGTCTCGCAACCTTAGGTTTGCTAGGTACAGGAGTGTGCGAGATCGTATAAGCAACCCCTTTGCCCTTGTTATTCGAGTTATGCGGAGCTGGGTCTTGTTGAAAGCTCTTCGGGAGTTGGATCGTCCCATTTCTGTGCCCTTCTTCTATAAGGTCTTTGAATACCCAACACTCTTCAATTGTATGGCCCAGTATGCGATGATAAGGGCAAAATTCGCCTTCACCGGCTCTTTCTATGTCGGCGGGTCTTTTGCAAACGGGAAGTGTCAATCCGCTCTTTAAGGCCTGCTCAAATCGAATATCAGAAATTTGTTTTATTTTTCAGGAAAGAGTATGGTTTACTCTTCTTGACCTTGAGAGTTTGCATGACGGTCGGTTGCTTAGCTTTCGTTTCTTCCCCCTTTGATTCATCTACTATGACAATTACCCGTTTGCCGCTATCGGGTGCTTGTCTTTCAGGGGTCCCGGAACGGGGTTCGTTCGTCACCTCCTTGAGTAGCTCGGAGTTATAGATCGCGGTTTGCAGGTTTTCGATCATTATCATGATTTCATTGTGTTGCACCTTGATATCCTGCATCACTTCCCATTGTTCAGACACCTCTCTTCTGTTATTTTCAACTTGGTGCCTTATCTCATCGATCGCATTCCAGACGCGACCTTCGAAATTTTCCCGCCATGAGCGTTCTTCATTTATAGGCCTCGGCCTAACCGGGTTATCCCTTCCGCTACCGGGTCCCGTGTTGATCATATATGACTCCTCACTTTCATTGTCTGTCTCAGGCCCTTTATATGGCTTCTTGAGGATGTGATAGATGATCTCTTCGTCAGATTCCTCTTCCCAAGGTTGACGATCATGGCCAGACTCTTCTCCCGAGGTGGTATCGCCCAAGTTATTAGAATCTTCGGAGTCTTCTCCCGAAGTTGCCTCTATGATCTGAATTTGAGGGGTGTTGGCAGGTTTAAAATTGAAAATGACCTCCTCTTCAGAATCACTCGCATTGATTTCGCTCGGTTTTATTTGGGCCTTATACGCAGCCATCTGTTTGAAGCGGAAGGTTGCTTCTTCACCCGACTTTCTTCCGGGTCTTTGGGCTCGAACGCCTCGGGGTTTAATATTAAATTTGACCTCTTCTTCTTCTCCAGATGAGGTATCAAATTTAGGGCCTCTGTTGAAGGGTTTCTGACCTGCTTTTGTTATTGGCCGGCTTGGCGCCACGGCGGATTTAGGCAGAAAATACTGGGCGTCATTGAACTTAATCTCATGCACCCCGAATGGCTTGACATCTCCGTCAATTCTCTTTTGCTTACCATTCTCAATATATTTCAGGCACTGGTGCAGAGTAGAGGGTATGACCTGATTACTATGAAGCCACGGGCGACCCAGCAACGCCCGATAAGAGGTTTCAGCGTCAATGACATAGAATTTAGTAGGCGCTATTAGGCTTCCGCATTGCAGGTTCAGAGTTATAGCTCCCAGGGCCTTTTGGGAGTTTTGATTGAAGCCATGAATGATCACCTTTTCGTCAGATAGGTTCTTCACATCTAAGGTGATGGTCTTTAGGGTTTTAAGCGGCATGATATTGATTGAAGACCCTGCGTCGACCAAGATACGGCCAATCTTCTGCCCTCCGCAGTTTCCTGTGATGTACAGTGGGCGATTGTGGTCGACGGTGCCTATTAGGAGGTCGTCGTGCCGTGAAATTTATACGAGCGGCCGTTTGGCGGTGAATAGGGCTTCTTGCATATTTTGTTCTATGAAGTATGACTTGTACTTCTCGGGATCTTGCAAGGCCTGGATTAGAACCTCCCTTAGGTCTTGTGACATCATCAACGCGTCAAATATGCTTAATAGCGCTGGAATCTTACGCGGATGTGCCAACACATTATATTCTTCGCCCGTCGTAGGGTCCTTTACGGGTTCTTGCTTGGATTCTCGACCTCTTTACCTTTATTCGGGGCCTTATCTTTTCCTTTATCGGAATCCTTGGGAGCACTGTCTCTCGGGTATATAAGTCCGGGCCAGGAGCACGGCTTTGCATTCTTCGTTTTTGGTCCCGAGAGGTGCTTGCTTCCCCTTCATCATTTGGGAAGAACATCTCCTCTAATGTTGGCATATCTTCGTCGTGAGAAGAATATACCATATTACACGAAGCACCCCAGATCTCTTCGCTTTCTTCTTTATTTATTTCTTCATTTATATTTTCTTCCTTTTGACATAGGGTTAGCTTCTCCCGAGTCTTCTTTGGAGATGAAGTGTTGAAGGGTGATCACCTCGGGACTGCCCTGCTCGTACTCTTCAATCTTATTCTTTCTGGACTTGTTATTTCTATGCTTCTTTTTCTTCTTAAGAACCTGGTCTTGGCTTTGGTCCACCTTATAATATACCCTGGGCTTTGGTGGGACCACTGGCGTGATATCGTCTTTCCATTTCATGCCAGGTTCTTTCTTGAGAGCTTTAAGCATTTTAATCGATTTCTTCGATAGGTGCGTAGTCCATTGTTCTTCTGGTCTTCGCATGGTGGCCGGGACTTTCTCTTCCTCATGAGAGATCGTGTTGGCCTGCTCATGGGCTGATGGGCTTTGCAAGAACCCCTTAGGTAAAGTAATTTCACCGTTTTTATACGCCTTTTCGACCCAATCTTTGAAGACCCAGCAATCTTCAATTGAGTGCCCTAGTACTCTATGGTATGGGCGAGAAGTTGGGTTCGTCCGATTTATCGGCATCTTCGGCGTTCTTGGCGCGAGGTTAACCATTCTTTAGTGCTCCCCGAAGATTTGAGCAACTTTATCTTTCTGAAGGAGTACGGTTTAGTCTTCTTTTGTACGAGGGACTCAAAACTCCGTGAACTCCCTCCGGATTGGGCACGGGTCCCTTGTTGTAATTATTGCCATTTGTGCCCTTCTTTGCCGCCTTGGGTGTCTGCGTTGGCAACCATCTTATCTTTTAACGAGGTGAATGCCACTTTGGTTTCAGCTCGGGCTCCTCGTTGCGGCCTATTATTCATGAAGTTCGGCACGGTGTGCGGTGACATTCTTTCCATATTGGATACCGATCTAAGCAAGTCTTTGAATGTGTTGACCTTTGTCACACCAAGAAGCATGCCCATCCACCCGTCAATGTTCTTCATGATTAGGTTGACGGCCTCATCTTCAGTTAATGTGCGGTCGCATTTGATGCTGAGGTTTCGCCATCTATTGATAAAATCTGTCATTGACTCCCCTTTCTTGGGTTTAGTACTTGCCAAATCGGCTATATTTATCTTGTCGGACACCATGACAAATCGCGCCACGAACGAATCTGCCATCTCGTCCCGAGTCACGATCTTTGTTGTTCTCTAATGAATAATACCATTGGAAAGCGGTTCCCACGCTAAGCTACGAGGGAATTGTCTTAACAACGGTGCATCATTGCCGCCCGTGTTGCCGCGAGGCTACAAAGTGGGCAGGTGTTGTTCGGGGTTCGGATCTTTGTTGCCTTCCCCGGAGAAGGTCTGAAGCGGGGATCACATACCCTTTAGGATATTCTTCTAAATCGTATATGGCGGGGTATGGATGTCCACGGTTTTTAACGGGAGGGATAGCGTATCCACCTCCGGCTATTTGCATTTCTTTGGCAATCATGGCTTGAATCTCTTTCGGGATATTCCCGTTGGTTGACCTCCACATCTATCGTTACATGTGGATGGGGTTTAGAATCGACGAGGTTGTTTTCCCTTATGATTGCTTTTGGTCTTGTGGACCCCTTCTTGACGGGAGCTACCGGCCTTGAAATTGGCGTCTTGTGATTCTTGCAATGATTTGACCGCCTTAATCAATTCTTCATTTTGTTTAGCATGGTAGCGATTAGCTCCGTTGCCTAATCGGCTCTTCGTCCCGTGCCTCGATGTGGCCTTTTAGTATTTCAATTTCATCGATAGGCACTTCGGGACGTGTTTCAACGTCATCTTCATTATCGAAGAAGTCGGGGTTTTCGTTGTGGTCTTCCCCTTCCCCTGCTTTGTTGCCTTCGGGGTTGACTCTCTTGGGAGGTCTCCCTTTTCTACCATTATTTTTGTTGGTATTGGTGACGTGAGCTTGATTAGGCGGGGAATTTGGTCATCTGGGTCATATTCACCTCGAGCATCGGTGTCCGGATCGGTATCGTAGCTTATGCGATGGTGTTGGCGAGAAGTGCTCTTCATAAGCGAGCGGTTCTTCTCTTCTTCTTTGTTTGGTCGGGGGCGATTATTTTCGGGTTATTGAGTGGTATTCTCGAGCCTAATCGGTGAATACACTCTTCGACCTAGCGGTGAACACGCTCTCGGGCGTGAGCGTTAGATCTGCCCGCGCTTCTTTGGTGGGCTTGAGATTGGGGTTTTGTTGGTGGGATCCCTTTGGGACCCACACTGCTTGGGTGCTAGGTGTTGCCTTTGGTGTAAACCTCCTTGGGTTCGGAGTGGAGACAATGGCTTGCGGCGAGCCATGTCTTGAGATTGATTGGAGCGGGAGACGTATTGTCTCGACCTAGCGTTCTGACGCTCTTCCCTGCTGTTTGAGGGCCTGTGAGCCTTGTAGATGGCTTTGCGGGGGCTTGAGACTTGTCTGGCGGCGTTGAGGCCTTTGAGTTGGGCGAGGTGTGGGCTTAGGCACCTCCCGTGCACAGCGGAGTTGGCCGTGGGCGAGTTCTTAGCCACTATTCGGAGTGCGTGAATTTGTTGGAGGCGGGATAGCTGGCCTAGCCACCGGTGGTTTTGGTATGCATCCGGGGCCCTCTTCCTGGATGCTTGAGAGTCGCGGCGGTTCGAGGGCTGCTTTGCCTTTGGGGCCGGCATCCTCTTGGACGGGCGCCTTCTCCTCTTTGGGGAGGTAGTAGGAGAGGCCATTACGTTGTTGGAGATCCCCTTGGGAGTCGGTGTAATCGAGTCCTCCTCCTCGTCGGGATGGAGATCCGGACGGTTGCGGAGTGATCGTGGCCTTTGGAGGCCGGGCCATAGATGGTGAGTTCTTGCGGGATGGTCCCGAAGAACATGAACAGTTTGCCCTCTGGGCTCTGTGCAGGTGTGACGGTGTAGGGAGCGAGGTTGAAGTTTCCAAAGTACGCCATTTCCTGCAAAAAAAAAATACTTGAAAATCATTAGTCATTTTTAGCGCATAGAAGACCACTTGTATCTCTTAACTATTCTATTTGCCTCTCTCTTTCAGAGATAAGAGGAGAATCTAGGTCCCACCGGGCGTGCGAGATCTGTGCGACCCTTTTCGCGCGCTCGCCGCACCGCCGGGCGATGGGTTGCGGAAGAAGGACACGGAGATCCCTCCCGAACGTGCATCTGCTGGGTGTCGGCCGATTCTGCCGTTTAGAGATTATTTGGATACACATTCAGGGGGTTTTTAGTGATTGTGAGTTCTTGTAGATTCCGGTGGGCGCAAGCCCCCACCGTTAATTACCCTGGGCTACGAACCTCGAGGCACCTCTGGATCTTTGAAAGAGAGAAGCAAATAGTATAGTTAAAAGATGGTCAAGTGGTCGTCTAATTTCATGAAAAGGGGTCTACGGAAGATGAACCTACAAACGGATCGGTTCAATCTATGGAAGACAAACCTACAAACAGATCGGTTTTGTCCTATGGAAGACGAACCTACAAACGGATCGGTTCGATCTATGCCACCTCGAGATGTAACCTTACTTACGGACGGGTTAATCTCTTTAGAGGGGCTTGAGGTGAGTCTACATACGTCGATCGACTCGACCTCGTTGATCTAGAAGATAAACCTACAAACGGATCGGTTCAATCTTAACTAGTCAACAACCAATCACACAAAATACAACTCGAAGCGCCGAGCGGTTGATCTTGAGGTTGGTGAATCGGGAGAAGGGTGGATATGGCCCACGTGTTTCTTCTCACCGATCTTCTAGATCATGAATTCGAAGCACTAAGCCGATTCATAAACCTAGGAAACACAATTACACACAATGTCAAACACGAAGCCTTTGGGCCGATTCAACATTGAGGCATGTGTTAGTGAAGGAACCTACCTACGAACGGTTCACATTCACTGTTTTGTGGATGAATCTACCTACGGACCGATTCAATCTCACGGTCTCGGGAAATGAGCGGGAGACAAACTCATCGACGGACGAGTTCGGTCTTGCCGGCTCAAATGGTCATGAATTACTTGTTCATGACACCGAGTCATTAAGATGTCGCTTCGCTCGGACATCTTAATGTTCTTCCTCTTCAAAGTCGACATATCTCTCCATGCGATGTCGTAGCTTTGGTCATTCTTCGACGAGCGTCGAGATGTTCTTGTCTCAACTAATCATTCTATGTGTTGCATTACTTGTGCAAAATTACTATGTTGCCCTACACCCCTTGTGTGAGCGTATTCAGTCATGAGTTACTTGCTCATGGCAGCGAGTCATTAAGATGTCACCTATCTAGGACATCATAATGTTCTTCTTCTTCAGAGTCGACATATATTTCCATGTTAGTATCGTAGCTCGGTTATTCTTCATTAAGCGTCAAGATGTTCTTGTCTCGACATATTCACTCATGTTGCTATCAAAGCCTTATTCATCTCACGTCAAGATGTTCCTGTCTCGACGTATCTTATTATTCTTTATCAAGTGTCAAGATGTTCTTGTCTCGACGCATCTTCTCATGTTGCTATCAAAGCCTTATTCATTCTACGTCAAGATGTTCTTGTCTCAACGTATCTTATTATTCTTTATCAAGCGTCAAGGTATTCTTGTCTCGACATATCTTCTCGTATTGTTATTAAAGCCTTAATCATCTCACGTCAAGATGTTCTTGTCTCAACGTATCTTCTCGTATTACTATTAAAGCCTTAATCATCTCACGTCAAGATGTTCTTGTCTCAACGTATCTTCTCGTGTTGTCATTGCAACCTTATTTATCCTCTGTCAAGATGTTCTCGTCTTGACTAATCGTTCTAAATGTTATATCATGTGTGCAAATATTCTTATGTGGCTCTACACTCCTTATGTGAGCATATTTATTCATTTCTAAAATGCACAAAGTCTATTATATAATATCTTCCATTATTATTTTATATTATAAAGATGCATTTATTTATTATTATTATTATTATTATTATTATTATTATTATTAT
Source organism: Schoenoplectus tabernaemontani (assembly GCA_037127355.1). NCBI lineage: Eukaryota > Viridiplantae > Streptophyta > Magnoliopsida > Poales > Cyperaceae > Schoenoplectus > Schoenoplectus tabernaemontani. The sequence continues at coordinate 16,021,512 of CM073744.1, read as the reverse complement.
TATTATTATTATTATTATTATTATTATTTTTATTTTTAAACTCTATTTATCTATGTAGAAAATTATTTACAAAAATAATAGGAAAAAGGGGTTAGCTATTTAACTAGATTTTCATTTATATTTTTGGGATTTTTATAATAGCTAAAATAGTAGAATTTTTATTTTTATTATTTCCAAACTCTATTTATTTTGTAGAAAATCACTTACAAAAATAATAGAAAATAAAATGGCTCTTTTTTTTTATTTGTATTTTTAAAATGTTTATAATAGCCAAAGTAATAGAATTTTATTATTATATTCTATTATATTGAAACACTATTCATTATGTAAGAATCATTTACAAAATTAAAAGATGGTTATATTATTTTTATTATTATTGTTTTTTTTTTATTTATATTTTTTTTTTATTATTATTATTTTTTATTATTATTATTTTTTTTATAGCTAAAAGGAAATCATTATTAATATTCTATTCTATTTATTATACTATTCATTATATCTATTTTTATTATTTCTATTTATTATCTATAGAAAAGTATAAAATTTTATTATTAGTTGAAAATAACCATAAGAGATGAAATTCATTATGTTTTTTATTACAACTATTATTTTTATTACATTTTATTCATCAAAAATATATTTTTTTTTATTGTATATATTTGTATAGAAATAAAAGAAATACAATTCATATTATAAAACTATATTATCATTCTTTATTATAAAAGAAAATGTATTTTACTATTCATTACCATGGTAGTATATTTTTTGTATATTTTGTGCTATTTATTTCTATTATTCCTTTTTACAGAAAATATCAATATAATATTTATTTTTTATTTATCAAAGAATATAGCTAATCTCATTATTTATTATAGTATATTACTATCATCATTATTATTTCATGGAAAATCACTTGAAAAATCACTAAAATATATCTAGTTATTATTTATGATTTTTATTTGTATTTTTGGAATTTTTATAGTATTTAAAATGACAAGTCAAATCTAGGTCAAATATATCAATATATGTAATGTCTTTTGCTTTTAAATTGTTTTATTATGATTATATTTTTAAAACTGGAATATTATTGTATAGAAAAATAGTATGAAAAATAAGAAAATTTTAGAAACAAATTTGAGTTAATTTGGAGTTCAAGAACATTTTTAATTAATTTATTCATTCTTTATTTGCAGTATTCTGTTATTTAACTTAATGGGCTCAATAAGTTGGGCCGTTGGATTTATCTTAAGATTCGTTCATCCAAGATGAAAGGCCCAGATCGTTCTCTTTTTCCTTCTTTTGAATCATGATTTATGGCCGACGTCAGATTTCCTTTGAGATTTGTTTTCATGCATCAAATCTCGTGTTTGTGCGCTGAGAGTCGTGCGCACTCGTCTCTCTGACTGTCCCGTTGACCGTTGTGCCAAGATCGTATTTGGGAGCCACTCCCGATGACCGGAGCCCTGCCCCTCCGATCAGGTAATCCTAGCAGCGTCGCCTCGTTGCTAAAAACCTCTCTGCCACATCTGATTAACGATCGGTACGGTGCATCATCGTGTGTAAGAGTGCCATGTTCCGGTACAGTCCCAGTTCAGTACCGATCGAGTTTCTAACCACGAATTCGACTCAGTTAATCAATGATCCTTGCAATTAACCTTCTATTGTTGATCGCCTATGCTTTCTGATCATGTTTGCAAGTTTGATTCTTTCTAAATTCGTTGTGTATAGCCCTATCCACCTCAGTGTTACTCGGTGCGGTACCGGCCGTGTTCGTTCAAAAGATACACACCGAGTTGCCTTCGGTTGAGTCGCTTTTCTTGCATCTTGAGTTACTTGCAAGTGCTTTATTAATCATTCAAGCAATGGAATCAAGAGGATAACACGAATCCTACTATTGATTCAATGTGACACGGGGTCGAATTTCGGCGATGAATGGGAGAGTTGCTTGACTACTACTACCAATCTCAATTGTGTAACCGGACAATAGAAATGAGATATAACAATGACATGAAACTCAAGCTAGAAGCTCGGGTCTTTGATTATTCAATCTTCATGAATGATTTCATATGCCATGCGGCAATTCTTGAAGTTAATCTAAAGCTGCGTTTTAAAAGCAACAAATGTGAAAAGAGATAGGAAGCAAATATGAAGAAATGAAATTGAATGAAAAATCACAGATTCACGATTGCTTAATGCAAGAATTAAGCTTATTGCATAATTCACAAAAGTCATTCTCAATTACACTCTAAATTCGATAGCGAGTACCTAATCAAGCTTTGCGGATGATGTTGGATCTTGTGAAAGCTATGAATAGATCGAATTGAGAGACTAAGTCTACTATCAATTGATCTAATTGCTTCTCCTTCAACTCTTCTTTGCTATCTCTCTCTTCTTCTGTTAATTGCTTCTATCCTTCACTGCTCTTGATTGCCTAACCTTCCAAACTTGCCTCTGTGTTCTCCAATTCGGTTTATATAAGCTAAGAGTGTGTAATTTGCTAAATGGTGATTGGTTGGGTAATTAGCACTTGGATCACGGCTTGGATTCAATCTCCACCTTTGGTTCAGTTTAGATCAATGGTTAGGATGTATTTGTGCTTTCTAATTACTCAATTGAGTTGGCTGTCAGTGGTTAAGCCGTTTGAGTTAGTTACAAAGGTCTTTTATTCACTCTTTTGCCACTCTCCATAATAACTAACCATCACTCACTTACGGACTGTTCTAGAACCTTCTCCACACTTGGCAATCACCGAGAGCTCTACGAAGCACTATAAAAGCCTCGTATAGTGAGAGATCTCCATTTCTCCATTTGAGCCCGATTTTTACTCAATTACCATTGCCATCACCTTCTTCATCAATTCATCCAATTGCAAGCTCTCTTAGCCTCCTATTAGACTCAGTAGTTGATCCACCTTGTTCTTTGCATTATCTCTACTCCCTACTATTGAATTTGAGCTTGCTGCCTTTTACCCGATTGGTGATCTAGTGGAATGCTATTGCAAGGCTTCAAAGGGGACTATCTTTGCATCCGAGAGAGCATCGCCTTAGTGGAAGAAAGCTACTTGTTCAATTAATTTCACTTTTTCAAGCTTGCAAAGGTCAATCCCAATTTTGATCTCGTTGACTGCCTCAGCGCAATTCTCTTTATTCTTTTCATATTCCTTAAAATTCATGCTTGATACATGTTCTAATCAATGATATGCACCTTCCTATCGAATGAATTTGAAGAATTCCGCTATCTCTAACTCACTCAACCATGGCGCCTCTCGGCCAGTCGCGCGGAAGAAAAAGAAGAAGAGGAGGAAGGGAAGAAGAAAGCGCTTCCGGGGGGGCCGGTCTCGGCGCATGTGAGCCGCGAGCAGAGTGGGGCCACGGATCATAGAGATAATGCGCAAGGGCAGTGCATACCTCCTTTCTTTCCTTTTTATTTGAATTGTGGCTTTATCTGAATGAGTTTGGTTCACATGAAACTTATGCGCCTCGACTCATAATCCCGACAACGGGGTCCCTTTGTAAGATTACGAGTCTAGGCTTATAGCAATTGATTAGTACACGTATTAGGGCTAATTAAGCCGAGTTGGCATGTTCGATTGGTGTTAGATTAATCACTCCCCTTTAGCATTAATGGCACCGCTTAACAACCGCTGCGAGGTGGCCTTGTAGTATCATGCCATGTGGCATTAACGAGTGAGATGGCCCCCTGTGGTATTATGCCATGTGGCATAGGGTGAATGAGGTGGCCTCCTCCGGTTGTCAGTGCGCGGCACGAGAGAGTATAGTGGACCGGTTTGGTGTGGTGCCATGTGGCACTAGGGTGGTGAGGTGGGCTTCCCTGGTTGTGCCGTGTGGCATGTCTTTGGGGTGAGGTGGACTGTCATAGCCTGCCACGTGGCATCTTTGGTGGGGCCCACATGTCGGGTCGGTGTGGTGGTGGGGCGCTTTGGCCGAGTGGACCAATGGGGCGTCGACACGTGGCATGAGGTGGCCCAATGAGATCGCCACGTGTCATAACCTCTCTCTTCTCTGATTCGGTGTAGGTGTGCTTAGGATCCCCAGTTTGCACCCAGATGTGTCTCTGTCCCCAGATTGCACCCAGATGAACCCTTGATCGAATCTCAGCCTTTGATCAGTCCATTTATTTTGCTTTTATCTTCCCTGAATTTATTTTAATAGCTCCACTTATCCAAAAATCATGAAAATTTCACCAAAAATCCCTAAATTCATGATGATCATCCCTGTAATTTTTAATTCCATTTTTACCCTTCCTTCTCTGAATTAAAAATTCTTTTGTCAAATAAACCCTGTTATTCCTTATGAATTAATCCCTGATCTCAATTGTAGCTCTGTGTCTCTGGCAATTATCTCTCTCTTGCAGAAACCACCCTAACTAAATACCAATTAGACTTATATTGATATTCATTAGGGCTTGATTTGCTCAAATGCGACTACTTATCAAAGCAATTAATACAAATCTAGACTTGATCGGTGGTTGCTCCCGACTTTGGCTTTGATCGAGTCTTGTGAAATTGACTTTCAATCCCTTAACATGAGGGTGACTTGGTCAAAGAACCGACTACTTATCGATAATTGACACAAATCAAAGCATGGTTAGGTGGTTGCTCGCTGACGAAAACTAGTTCGGGCGCGCAAAACATGAAAACGGGAGCCGACGCTCTCGATACTGCCGAAAATGAGTCCGATAGCGCAAAACATGAAAACGGGACCGGACGCCCTCGATACCGCCGAAAACTAGTCCGGGCGCGTAAAACATGAAAACGGGACCCGACGCCCTCGGTATCGACGAAAAAGAGTACGGGCGCGAAAAACAAGATAACGGGACCCGTCGCCCTTGGAACCGCCTAAAACGAGTCTAGGAGCGCAAAAAATGAAAACGGGACCTAAAGCCCACGGAAGCGCCGAAAATGAGTCCGGGAGCGCAAAACATGAAGCCGGGACCCGAGGCCCTCGATACCGTTGAAAACTAGTCCGGGCGCGCAAAACATGAAAACGGGAGCCGACGCCCTCGATACCGCCGAAAACGAGTCCGGTAGCGCATAACATGAAAACGAGACCCGACGCCCTCGGTATCGTCGAAAACTAGTCCGGGCGCGTAAAACATGAAAACGGGAGCCGACGCCTTCGATACCGCAAAAACCGAGTCCGAGAGCGCAGAACATCAAAACGGTACCCGACGCCCTCGGTACCGTCGAAATCGAGTCCGGGAGCGCAAAACATGAAAACGGGACCCGACGCCCTCGGTACCGACGAAAATGTGTACGGGCGCGAAAAACATGAAAAATGGGACCTCCTAAAACGAGTCCGGGAGCGCACAAAATGAAAACGGGACCTGACATCCTCGAAATCGCCGAAATCGAGTTCGGGAGCGCAAAACATGAAAACGGGACCCGACGCCCTCGATACCGCCAAAAACAAGTCCGGGAGCGCAAAAAACATGAAAAATGGGTGCCGACGCCCTCGATACCGCCGAAAACGAGTTTGGGAGCGCAAAACATGAAAACGGGACCCGAGACCCTCGGTACCGACGAAAACGAGTACGGACACGAAAAACATGATAATGGGGCCCGACGCCCTCGATACCGCCGAAAACGAGTCCGGGAGAGCAAAACATGAAAACGGGACCCGACGCCCTCGGTACCGCCGAAAATGTGTCCGGGAGCGCAAAAGATGAAAACGGGACCCGACGCCCTCGATACCGCCAAACACGAGTCCGGGAGCGCAGAACATGAAAACGGGACCTGACGCCCGCGGTACCGACGAAAACGAGTACGGGCGCGAAAAACATGGTAACGGGACCCGACGCCATGGGAACCGCTGAAAACGAGTCAGGGAGCGCAAAACATGAAAACGGGACCCGACGCCCTCAGAATCGCCGAAAATGAATCCGGGAGTGAAAAACATGAAAACGGGACCCGACGCCCTCGGTACCGCCGAAAACGAGTCCGGGAGCGCAAAACATGAAAACGGGACCCGACGTCCTCGGTACCGTCGAAAACAAGTACGGTTGCACAAAACATGAAAACGATACCGACGCCGTCGGAACCGTCGAAAATGAGTGCGGGAGCGCAAAAAAGGAAAACGGGACCTGACGACCTCGGTACCACCGAAAACAAGTCCCGGAGCGCAAAACATGAAAACAGGACCCGACGACCTCGGTACCGCTGAAAATAAGTACGGTTGCGCAAAATATGAAAACGGGAGCCGACGCCCTCGGAATCACCAAAAACGAGTCCGGGAGTGCAAAACATGAAAACGGGAGCGGACGCCCTCAATACCGCCGAAAACGAGTCCGGGAGCGCAAAACATGAAAACGGGACCCGACGCCCTCTGTACCGCCGAAAATGAGTTCGGGAGCGCAAAACATGAAAACTGGACATGACGCCGTCGATACCGCCAAAAACGGGTCCGAGAGCGCAAAGCATGAAAACGAGACCCGACGCCCTCGGTACCGACGAAAACGAGTACGGGCGAGAAAAACATGATAATGGGGCCCGACGCCCTTGGAACCGCCTAAAACGAGTCCGGGAGCGCTCGAAATGAAAACAGGACCAGACGCCCTCGAAATCGCCGATAACGAGTTCGAGAGCGCAAAACATAAAAACGGGACCCGACGCCCTCGGTACCGCCGAAAATGAGTCCGGACGCGTAAAACATGAAAACGGGAGCCGACGCCCTCGATACCGCCGAAAACGAGTCCGGGAGCGCAAAACATGAAAACGGGACCCGACGCCCTCGGTACCGTCGAAAATGTGTCCGGTAGCGTAAAACATGAAAATGGGACCCGATGCCCTCGAAATGAAAACGGGACTCGACGCCCTGAATAATGCCGAAAACGAGTCCGGGAGCGCAAGTCATGAAAACGGGACACGAAGCCCTCCATACCGCCAAAAACGAGTCTGGGAGGGCAAAACATGAAAACGGGACCGGACGCCCTCGATACCGCCGAAAACTAGTACGGGCGCGTAATACATGAAAACGGGACCCGACGCCCTCGGTATCAACAAAAAAGAGTACGGGCGTGAAAAACATCATAACGGGACCCGACGCCTTTGCAACCGCCTAAAACATTTCTAGGAGCGCAAAAAATGAAAACGGGACCCGACGCCCACGGAAGCGCCGAAAATGAGTCCGGGAGCGCAAAACATGAAAACGGGAGCCGACGCCCTCGATACCGCCGAAAACGAGTCAAGTAGCGCATAACATGAAAACGGGACCGACGCCCTCGTTACCGTCGAAAACTAGTCCGGGCGCGTAAAACATGAAAAAAGGACCTGACGCCCTCGGTACCGCCGAAAATGAGTATGGTTGCGCAAAACATGAAAACGAGAGCCGACGACCTCGGAATCGCCAAAAACGAGTCCGCGAGCGCAAAACATGAAAACGGGACCCGAGGCGCTCGGTACCATCGAAAACCAGTACGGGCGCGCAAAACATGAAAACGGGACTCGATGCCCACGATAACGCCGAAAACGAGTTTGGGAGCGCAAGACATGAAAACGGGACACGACGCCCTCAATACCGCCAAAAACGAGTCTGGGAGCGCAAAACATGAAAACGGGACTGGACGCCCTCGATACCGCCGAAAACGCCCTCGGTATCGATGAAAAAGAGTACTGGCGTGAAAAACATGATAACGGGACCTGACGCCCTTGGAACCGCCTAAAACGAGTCTAAGAGCGCAAAAATTAAAACGGGACCCGACGCCCACGGAAGCGCCGAAAATGAGTCCGGGAGCGCAAAACATGAAGACGGGACACGAGGCCCTCGATACCGTCGAAAACTAGTCCGGGAGCGCAAAACATGAAAACGGGAGCCGACGTCCTCGATACCGCCGAAAACGAGTCCGGTAGCGCATAACATGAAAACGGGACCCGACGCCCTCGGTACCGTCGAAAACTAGTCCGGGCACGTATAACATGAAAAAAGGACCCGACGCCCTCGGTTCCGCCGAAAATGAGTATGGTTGCGCAAAACAAGAAAACGGGAGCCGACGCCCTTGGAATCGCCAAAAACGAGTCCGCGAGCGCAAAACATGAAAACGGGACCCGAGGCCCTCGGTACCATCGAAAACTAGTCGGGCCGCGCAAAACATGAAAACGGGAGTTGTCGCCCTCGATACCGTCGAAAATTAGTCCGGGAGCGCAAAACATGAAAACCGGACTCTACGCCCTCGATAACGCCGAAAATGAGTCCGGGAGCGCAAGACATGAAAACGGGACCGGACGCCCTTGATACCGCCGAAAACTAGTCCGGGCGCGTAAAACATGAAAACGGGACCTGACGCCCTCGGTATCGACGAAAAAGAGTACGGGCGCAAAAAACATGATAACGGGTCCCGACGCCCTTGGAACCGCCTAAAACGAGTCCAGGAGCGCAAAAAATGAAAACGGGACCTGACGCCCACGGAAGCGCCGAAAATGAGTCCGGGAGCGCAAAACATGAAGACGGAACCCGAGGCCCTCGATACCGTCGAAAACTAGTCCGGGCGCTCAAAACATGAAAATGGGAGCCGACGCCCTCGATACCGCCGAAAACGAGTCCGGTAGCGCATAACATGAAAACGGGACCCGATGCCCTCGGTACCGTCGAAAACTAGTTCGGGCGCGTAAAACATGAAAACGGGTCCCGTTTTCATGAAAATGGGACCAAAAAGTATGCACACAAGATAATAAAACAGATAATAGTGGGGAAATAATGCAAAGTAAGAAATGCTAAGAAAATCGTAAAAGAGACTTGTGTTGCCTCCTAAGGAGCGCTTGTTTTAGGTCTCGAGCTTGACCGTCCTTCGTTAGATTGCACTGCAAATTGGGTCGGACAGAACCTGGATCAGGCGCTCGCGTTGCGGGTGATCAGCGATTTAGTGCTTGAGACGCTGACCGTTGACTTTGAACGTCCCCTGTTCTTCATTGCCAATGTCAATGGCTCCAAAAGGGTACACCTTCTTCACCTCAAATGGCCCCGACCATCTAGACTTGAGTTTTCCTGGAAACAGTCTTAATCGAGAATTAAATAAAAGAACAAAATCTCCTTCCCTGAATTCGCGGTTCATGATGTGCTTGTCATGGATGCGCTTGGTCTTTTCTTTGTAGATGGATGCATTCTCGTAGGATTGTAAGCGCATTTCGTCGAGTTCATGCAATTCGAGGATGCGTTTGTTTCCAGCTGCAAGCATGTTCATGTTGATAGCACGCGTAGCCCAGTACGCCTTTGGGTTGAGTCGTCGCTGGTGCTCTACAGATGGCTTGTGGTAGTCCTCCAACAAAATTTGATGCGAGCAAATGGTAGGGTTGATCCCCTTCAGGTCTTAGATCGAGTACCCAATCGCGCCTTTGTGAATTTTCAGCTTCTCCAGAAGTTTGGCAGTTTGCTCGGGATCAAACCTGCATTTACAATCACAGGACAAGAATTGTTTGGACCAAGGTATTCATACCTGCGATTTGCTGGAAGGGGCTTGAGCTCAGGAGTTGACTCAGTCTGGGAAGCTGCACGGTCCGTGTGAGTTACACTCGACCCGTGTGGAGTGGCCGAATTGGCCTTGTTCGGCCCGAGTTCCTCCCCAGAATATGGATTCACACGGCCCGTGTGAGAGTTGTGCGGACCGTATGGGAGTTTGTCCAGAGCTTCTGTTGTTGCGTCTGCTCACAAATGGACTCCGCCTCGCTTTCTTCGACTTGTATCTCAGACAAAAAATTAAGATGATACCTTAGCGAGCGGTTGGTTTGCTCTAGAAGGTAATCCTCAGCCACACCTTCTAGGCATTCGTCGATCACATCAATTCTGAAACAAGACTCGGTTGATGAGGGGTACTTCATGGCGCGGTCGATCTGGAATCGCATCTTGTCGTCCCCAATGTTAAGAGTTAGTGTGTCGTTCTTCACATCAATCATTGCACCTGCAGTTCATAGGAAAGGTCGTCCCAGAATGTTGGGGACTTCCTTGTCCTCTTCCATTTCCATAACAACAAAATCAGCAGGTACATAAAACTTACCAACCAAAACTGGTACGTCCTCCATTATGCCTAGTGGTAGGCGCACCGAAGAATCTGCTAACTGTAGGGTCATCCGGGTAGGCTTGAGCTCTCCTACCTCCATTCGATCAAATATTGTGCGTTGCATGAGACTCACGCTTGCCCCTAAGTCACATAGAGCTTTCTTGATCGTGGCCTTCCCTATTGAGCATGGTATGGAAAACTTACGAGGGTCCTCCAGTTTCGGAGGGAGTTCGCTTCTCAGAATTGCGCTGCACTGTTCAGTCAACTTCACCGTCTCACGCTCCCCTAAGCTTCGCTTGTTGGATAGGATGTCCATGAGAAACTTTGCGTAAGTCGGCATTTGAGTTAGAGCCTCGGTGAATGGAATAGTGATCTGCAATTGCTTGATAACATCCACGAACTTGGCAAATTGGTCATTGAGCTTAGTCTCAGCTAGCCTTCGAGGAAATGGTACAGACGGCCGGTATGGTGATGGTTTAATTGCTTCCTTCATTTTCTGACCTTCAGCAGACTTCTGTACGGGCCGTGTTAATTTTGTGCGGTCCGTGTCAAGAGGTTTTAACATCTGTGCTGGCCGTGTCGACTCTGTGCGACTAGAGGTTTCTTCAACTGGGGTGATAGACAAGGGCCGTCTAGGATCTGTACGGTCCGTGTCATCAGCAGGTGGCATGGCTGGAGGTGCGTAGTGAGTCCCACTGCGCAATGTCACTGCCTTGGCTTCGCCTCTAGGGTTGACCTCTTGTTGGCCAGGGAGCTTGCCAGGTTGTTGCTGGTTCGAAGCGGTTTGGTATTCCATTTGCTCCTTTGCTCTGTTCTGAGCAGATAAGCCGGCCAGTTGGGCATTGATCGCCTCCATTTGCTCGAAGATCATTTGATTCATCTTTCCTTGCTCGTGCATGAAGTCGCTCACCACGGAAGCAACATAAGGCTTAGTCGGGCCAGAATATGGTGCACGGTTGCTCGGGTTGTTGAACGTTGCATTGTTGTAGAAGTTGCGATTGTTATTGCTGCTACCAGAAGCATTGTTGTTGAAGGGTGCGGGATTGTTTTGCCATCTCCAAGCCTGCTGCTCGGCTGGGTTCTTTGAGTATGACCGGTTGAAGGGAGGTTTTGGAAAATAGGATGGCTCGTTGTTGAGAGAGTTGACTTGCTCAGGTGCATCATCCCTTTGCGCGAGCGGGCATTGCTCATACAAATGCCCCTCATCCCCACACATCACACAAGAGTTTGGTTGTTGCTTGTCAAGTGCCTTGACACTCAATTTTTCGAAAGCTTTTTGCATGGCATCTAACTTGGCTGTGAGAGCAGTGATTTGATCGACCTCAATCCGGCCGCCTCCAGTCGTTCTAGAACTATCGCGACCAGACCACTGTTGGTTTTGAGCCATGTTGTCGATCAGATTGAACGCTTCGCGCGGTTCTCTTTCCGACAGAGCCCCACCTGCAACAGCATCTACAGAGGTACGAGTAGATTCTGTTAGACCATCATAAAAGGTTTGAATTAACTGCCAGTCAGGGATACCATGGTGTGGACAAGAGTACTGCAGTTCCCTAAACCTTTCCCATGCCTCATTTAGGGGTTCATCAGACCGTTGCTTAAAACTGGTCAGTTGGGTTCTTACCTTAGCAGTTCGTTTGTGAGGGAAAAACCTAGTCAAAAAACTCTTAGACAATTCCCTCCAAGTGGTAATGGACTCTCTAGGTAATGACCCTAACCAGTTTTTGGCGCCGTTGCCGGGGACGGCATCATTTAGTTTTTCTAGATTTCTGCTTATTTTATTTGCATTCTAGATTTTAACTTGTATCCCCGGCAACGACGCCAAAAACTTGTTCGCACAAAAGTGTACTATAAAGTTTCAGTACAGCAAGCTGTACCTTTTAAACCTCGATTCTACTTTTGATTCGGACTGCAAGTGCACAATCCTATCGCTGGTAATATCGGGTATCGATCCACAGGACGGTTCAATAACTTAACTAGATTTCTATCTAATTTATCGTTATACTAGAAGTGTTGAAAAGAGTTGGGTTGGTTGTTGAAATTTTGGTTAACAGTAAATAAGGTTGCAAGTAAACGAAACTGGATTTTAAAACTAATTTAAAACAAGCGTTTCCTGGGTTTTTGACTTCATTTTCAACTCTGCCTCTTGCCTGACACGACCCGTGTACTCTCGTACACGACCCCTGTCACACGGCCCGTGTAGTATACTACACGGTCCGTGTCAGACTCGAGTGAAACTGTAATTGTCTGGTTTCTGTGCTGATTAATTCCGTATAGGATGAACTAACCATACCTGATATTTCTAAACCTCAACTCTCGTTTGTTGGCTTAATAAACTCGATAATGGAAATACAATTCAATCCTCTTAGGGTTCTAACCTAAACTCTCGTTCATTGGTTTGAATGACCTAAGTTACTTGTTTGGTTTACTAAAGGTATTCACAATCTCTCGATTGTTGAAAAGTTCACCTCTCGGTTACTAATTAGTCTTCCCTCTCGGTTCATCGACTTACCTCAAATACTTTGGTCTGGTTGAAAGATCAAATTGGACGCAGTACCTTGTTAGACGTGGCCAAGCCTAATGGTAAGAACCAAATAACAATCGAACAACGCAGAAAAGAAATTAAAATCATTCACAAACAAGAAAACACGAGATATCGCAATAATCAAACAACTAACAAATAAACAGAGTATTCGACTACATCGTAACCCAAGAAACTAAGAAATCTACTCAAACATGGTTTCTAAAACATAATAACAAAAGCAAGATAAACAATTCATGAAAAAGACCGAAAATACGAAGAAGATTCGTCGGAATTCTCTCGATTTCCTCCTCTCTACTTCCGTTGTTGTAAAACTCTCTTAGAATGGGTCTCTGTATGATCTGCCGTCTTTCTGGCCCAAGGGTTCGTCCTTTTTATTCTTCCTAACCGTCCTCCTTTAATTAGGCATTAATCTGAAAACTTAGATTAACTGCCGGATTTGTCTGACACGGTCCGTGTGAGATGTTGTACGGACTGTGTACCTGTGTCTCTTGTCCGGGTCGTGCAGCGCCCGTGTAGGGGGTCGAGTAGGGTATGACACGAGCCGTGTGGAATGTGACTCGGCCTGTGTGAGAAGTCCAGATTGTCAGATTTCACCTTTTCTTCGCCCGTTTCCTACAATAAACAAACAAAGGTGCAGCAGTACCATATTCTATAGATAATCAATGTAATATGATTTTACAGTTTTGGACACAGGTTTTGATACAAGATTTGGCCGGAAATGTAGCTAAAATAACAAGATATCAGACCCGACACCCTCGATACCGTCGAAAACGAGTCCAGGAGCGCATAACATGAAAACGGGACCCGACGCCCTCGGTACCGTCGAAATCTAGTCCGGGCGCGTAAAACATGAAAAAAGGACCCGACGCCCTTGGTACCGCCGAAAATGAGTATGGTTGCGCAAAACATGAAAACGGGAGCCGACGCCCTCGGAATCGCCAAAAACGAGTCCGCGAGCGCAAAACATGAAAACGGGACCCGAGGCCCCTCGGTACCATCGAAAACTAGTCCGGGCGCGCAAAACATGAAAACGGGAGCCGACGCCCTCGATACCGCGGAAAATGAGTCCGGGAGCGCAAAACATGAAAACGGGACTCCACGCCCTCGATAACGCCGAAAACGAGTCCGGGAGCGCAAGACATGAAAACGGGACACGACGCCCTCAATGCCGCCAAAAACAAGTCTAGGAGCGCAAAATATGAAAACGGGACCGGACGCCCTCGATACCGCCAAAAACTAGTCCGGGCACGTAAAACATGAAAACGGGACCCAACGCCCTCGGTATCGACGAAAAAGAGTACGGGCACGAAAAACATGATAACGGGACCCGACGCCCTTGGAACCACCTAAAACGAGTCTAGGAGCGCAAAAAATAAAAACGGGACCCGACGCCCACGGAAGCGTCGAAAATGAGTCCGGGAGCGCAAAACATGAAGACGGGACCCGAGGCCCTCGATACCGTCGAAAACTAGTCCGGGCGCGCAAAACATGAAAACGGGAGCCGACGCCCTCGATACCGCCGAAAACGAGTCCGGTAGCGCATAACATGAAAACGGGACCCGACACCCTCGGTACCGACGAAAACGAGTACGGGCGCGAAAAACATGATAATGGGGCCCGACGCCCTTGGAACCGCCTAAAACGAGTCCGGGAGCGCACAAAATGAAAACGGGACCCGACGCCCTCAGAATCGTGGAAAACGAGTTCGGAAGCGCAAAACATGAAAAAGGGACCCGAGGCCCTCGGTACCGTTGAAAACTAGTCCGGGCGCGCAAAACATGAAAACGGGAGCCGACGCCCTCGATACCGCCCGAAATTGTCCGGGAGCGCAAAAAATGAAAACGGGACCCGACGCCCTCTGTACCGCCGAAAAAGTGTCCGGGAGAGCAAGACATGAAAACGGGACCTGACGCCCTCGATACCGCCGAAAACGAGTCCGGGAGCGCAAAACATGAAAACGGGACCCGACGCCCTCTGTACCGTCGAAAACAAGTACGATCGCACAAAACATGAAAACCGGTACCGACGCCGTCGGAACCGTCGAAAATGAGAGCGGGAGCGCAAAAAAAGAAAACGGGACCTGATGCCCTCGGTATCGACGAAAAAGAGTACGGGCGCGAAAAACATGATAACGGGACCCGACGCCCTTGGAACCGCCTAAAACGAGTCTGGGAGCGCAAAAAATGAAAACGGGACCCGACGCCCATGGAAATGCCGAAAATGAGTCCAGGAGCGCAAAACATGAAGACGGGACCCGAGGCCCTCGATACCGTCGAAAACGAGTACGGGCGCGAAAAACATGATAATGGGGAACGACGCCCTTAGAACCGCCTAAAACGAGTCCGGGAGCGCACAAAATGAAAACGGGACCCGACGCCCTCAGAATCGTCGAAAACGAGTTCGGAAGCGCAAAACATAAAAGGGACCCGAGGCCCTCGGTACCGTCGAAACTAGTTCGGGCGCGCAAAACATGAAAACGGGAGCCGACGCCCTTGGAACCGCCGAAAACGAGTCAGGGAGCGCAAAACATGAAAACGGGAGCCGACGCCCTCGATACCGCCGAAAAGTAGTCCGGGAGAGCAAAACATGAAAACGGGACCCGACGCCCTCGGTACCGCCGAAAACGAGTCCGGGAGCGCAAAACATGAAAACGGGACCCGACGTCCTCGGTATCGTGGAAAACAAGTACGGTTGCACAAAACATGAAAACCGGTACCGACGCCGTCGGAACCATCGAAAATGAGTGCGGGAGCGCAAAAAAAGAAAACGGGACCTAATGCCCTCGGTATCGCCGAAAACGAGTCTAGGAGCGCAAAACATGAAAACGGAACCCGACGCCCTCGGTACCGTCGAAAACTAGTTCGGGCGCGCAAAACATGAAAACCGAAGACGACGCCCTCGATACCGCCGAAAATGAGTCCGGGAGTGCAAAATATGAAAACGATACCTAATGCCCTCGATAACGCCGAAAACGAGTCCGTGAGGGCAAAACATGAAGACGGGACCCGACGCCCTCGGTACCGACGAAAACGAGTACGGGCGCGAAAAACATGATAATGGGACCCGACGCCCTTGGCACCGTCGAAAACGAGTCCGGGAGCGCAAATCATGAAAACGGGAACCGACGCCCTCGGCACCGTCGGAAACGAGTCCGGGAGCGCAAATCATGAAAAAACGGACCGCACGACGCCTCGAATCGCCGAAAAACGACGAGTCCGGAGCGCAAAACATGCAAAACAAACGGGACCGACGCCCTCGAAATCGGGAGCGCAAAACATGAAAAAATGGGTCGACACCGCCGGGAGCGCAAAACATGAAAACGGGAGCGCAAAACATGAAAACGGGACCCGACGCCCTTGGTACCGACGAAAACGAGTACGGGAGTGAAAATCATGATAATGGGGCCCGACGCCCTTGGAACCGCCTAAAACGAGTCCGGGAGCGCTCAAAATGAAAACGGGACCGACGCCCTCGGAATCGCCGAAAACGAGTTCGGGAGCGCAAAACATGAAAACGGGACCCGACGCCCTCGATACCGCCGAAAATGAGTCCGGGCGCGCAAAACATGAAAACGGGAGCCGACGCCCTCGATACCGTCGAAAATGAGTCCGGGAGCGCAAAACATGAAAACGGGACCGACGCCCTCGATACCGTCGAAAATGTGTCCGGTAGCGTAAAACATGAAAATGGGACCCGATGCCCTCGATAACGCCGAAAACAAGTCCGGGAGCGCAAAACATGAAAACGGGACCCGACGCCCATGGTGATGTTTGTATTTTACACACATATTCTTTAGGGTAAAACCGTGCCTTTTGGTATAAACTTAAGCTTTATTGGTCCAATTAATTGTAATTTAGGGCATATCATTGCATTTGTCGTGTTGTACCTCTTTCTTGACTTGCAGATTCGAAATATTACGAAATCCCGACTTTTGGAGCACTTTTCTGCCTTTCTGGTACGTGTTTCTTGAACTTATCTAAATTGGGAAACTCACCATGGTGAAACTTACCAACACGCACCAATTGAGTGGAATAATGAGTGAAATGTGTGATCTACCAAAATGCCAAAGGCACAAATTATTGGAGAGATATGAGATTCCACATATATGTGCACTGATACACACTTCACCCACTTTAAATGAAACATCTGAGTTCCACAGAAAGGCATAGCCGCGTGTGTCGAAAGACGCGGCCCCGGTGTTGTCCATTCCGACCGGGAATAATTAGAATGGACAGGGTTTGGCGCCTGTCCCTCACAGGTTCCATTGGGTCACAAGGGAACCCGACTTTTTGCTAAATCCTTTGGTGTTTGGTGTTATATCCAAGAAAAAGCACCGCACGCCCAAAGATGAGTTCACCTCGTGTGATCTTGGAGGGGTCAGAACAAAGGACTACTCGTTGTGCCTGGCGCTTGCGTCAAAACAACGAGAACGGTGAAAGTCTTACCATACACACACTAAACACCAGTTGAGAGTGATATTGAGAGAAAAGTGAGTCTACCAAAGCACGCAAAGTGTCTAGCGGAGTGACTTGTGAGAGTCCACAAAAACACGTACACATCCACTTTTCACTTCCAATCATTGAGAGTTAGGAAGATTCCACATATGGCTAGTTGCGAAGTGCCAGAAATGTCGTAACCTGGGTTGAGTTCATCTGACCTGGCAAAACAACGGATGAACGTGGTTGCGGGATTGTCCTAGGTGTTCCCCAAACAGTCGTCCCTTGGTTTGTACAGTTGGCCAAGTAAAACCGACAACTGAAAAGTGCTTCGGAAGGCGGGATGTCATGTAGAGGCCCTAAGCAGAGGTCAACGGGTCGTCCACCATTGTCTGCGATCAGTTCAGCAGTGTTTGCAGAGGCAGGCGAGTAGTTCTACATTGGAACATTGATGTATGCGAGTCGCTCACCATTGCCAACGGGTCGTCCACATTGGATTTGCACCACCAAACACTCAGGTATTGGCATACATCAATGTAAATGGCTGCATCTGATTTTACGTGGCAGAACAAGACCCAACGAGTCATTCACCACTGTTAACGGGTAGTTGAAGGCGCTGCCCAGTTTTGGAAGGAAATCTGCTGAAGATCTGTTTTGGAGACGCGTTTTGGGGCTTATAAAAGGAGAGTTTCTGTAGGGATTCGGGGAGGATCTTGTAGGGTTTCAAGGGAAGAGATTGGAGGCGGCTACCAACCTTGGAGAGCACGGATTTCGAGAGAAATTCAACCACGAAGACAACACCTCGCTCATCTTGAGATCTTCGGTTTTATCAACATGATCTCTTATTTTCTTTACTTTTCTTTGTGTTCTTTTGTCATGACTGAGTAGTTTACTTGTTCTTAGGGATTAGGGTAGATTGTTGTGAATGGATTGATGATTATGCTACGTTTTTATTGTTGTATTATGTTCAACTTGTTGCACGTTAATAATATCTTTGCATGAATTGATTGTTGTTTTGTATGGTAAACCCGCGGACGAAGGCCAAGTCCGGTGTGGTTGTTAATATCAACTGACCAACCTTTATTTTATGCATTGCTTGAGTTGATCTTCGGATCCATAAGTACCCGAGAGGGGAAATTGCGTTATACGACGGTATTAACAGAACTTAGGTATAAAACAAGTTGATTTAGGGTTAGTCATAATCCTAGAAATGTTTTAATGAACTAATAACATTATAAAGTCCAACACACGAAAGTTGAGGAGTCAATTTGACCATTAGTTTCATTGAACGTTCATAATACACGATAGAAGCCTATGTTAACTGGTTTGACGGCTGTCTGGCAGATGTCAACTGGTCGTTCAGGACACTGAACGGGTAGTTGACCATCTGTCAGCGCTGTTGAACAGCGACAAGATCAATGTCTGCAGGTAGTTCAGGACACTGAACGGCCTGCGAACATTGGTATTGTTTACCTAGCATGCCCTCTGCGAGTCATTCAGGACACTGAACGGGTCGCATACCTATGTCGGCGGGTCGTTCATAGTAGTGAACGGGTAGTTGACCATTGATCCAGAGCAACAATTGATCCCGAACTCCCTAGGAATACCTTTTATAGTTAAGTTTAAAACCAAAATTTTATTTGCACTTGTTTACTCTCTATTTTTAATTGTCTTTTAATTACTTAGGATTCCTTAATCAAAACAATTGCTTACAACCCCCCATTTTATACAAAAATACCAAAAATAGTTTTCGAGTCCAAATTAAAGTCGGTTTAGAAGTAAGTCCCGTCTCTGTGGTTCGACCCTGATCTGCAATTGACCGTCGTTTGGTGCGACGTAAAAGTGGGATTAGGAAAGTATAAATAGTATTTGATACAACCCATCATCAAATTGGCGCCGTTGCCGGGGACGGTGTATTTATTTCTAAACTTGTCTTTAGTTTCCTTTTTTTAGTCCTAACTTTCTTCTTCTTCTCGTCTTTGTCTGTTTCAGGTGAACTGAACAAGATCGATTCCCTGTGGTTGGAGATTACAACCTAAAGAGTGGACGCCGGTTCCCGAACCCGATTGCATCAACCGATTCAGACACCTCTTCTTTTTCTACCACCATGGCGGAGAACTGGGAGGAAGAAAAGGCTCGCCTTGAGGAGGAATAAAAGGCTCACCATGGCGGAGAACCGAGACCCGACGCCCTTGGAACCGCCTAAAATGAGTCTAGGAGCGCAAAAAATGAAAACGGGACCCGACGCCCACGAAAAGCGCCGAAAATGAGTCCGGGAGCGCTAAACATGAAGACGGGACCCGAGGCCCTCGATACCGTCGAAAACTAGTCCAGGCGCGCAAAACATGAAAACGGGAGCCGACAACCTCGATACCGCCGAAAACGAGTCTGGTAGCGCATAACATGAAAATGGGACCCGACGCCCTCGGTACCGTCGAAAACTAGTCCGGGCGCGTAAAACATGAAAAAAGGACCCGACGCCCTCAGTACCGCCGAAAATGAGTATGGTTGCGCAAAACATGAAAACGGGAGCCGACGCCCTCGGAATCGCCAAAAACGAGTCCGCGAGCGCAAAACATGAAAACGGGACTCGAGGCCCCTCGGTACCATCGAAAACTAGTCCGGCGCGCAAAACATGAAAACGGGAGCCGACGCCCTCGATACCGCCGAAAATGAGTCCGGGAGCGCAAAACATGAAAACGGGACTCGACGCCCTCGATAACGCCGAAAACGAGTCCGGGAGCGCAAGACATGAAAAAGGGACACAACGCCCTCAATACCGCCAAAAACGAGTCTGGGAGCGCAAAACATGAAAACGGGACCGAACGCCCTCGATACCGCCGAAACCTAGTCCGGGCGCGTAAAACATTAAAACGGGGCCCGACGCCCTCGGTATCGATGAAAAACAGTACGAGCGCAAAAAAACATGATAACGGACCCGACGCCCCCGAACCGCTAAAAAACGAGTCCAGGAGCGCAAAAAATGAAAACGGGACCCGACGCCCCTCGAAAGCGCCGAAAATGAGTCCGGAGCGCAAAACATGAAAAGGGACCCGAGGCCCTCGCACCGTCGAAAACTAGTCCGGGAGCGCAAAACATGAAAACGGAGCCGACGCCTCGATTCCGCCGAAAACGAGTCCGGAGCGCAAAACATGAAAACGGGACCGACGCCCCGTACCGCCGAAAACGAGTCCGGGAGCGCAAAACATGAAAACGGGACCCGACGCCCTCGATACCGCCGAAAACGAGTCCGGGAGCGCAAAACATGAAAACGGGACCGACGACCCTCGATACCATCGACGAAAACGAGTACGGAGCGAAAAACATGAAAACGGGACCCGACGCCTCGAATCGCTGAAAATGAGTCCGGGAGCGAAAAACATTAAACCGGGACACGACGCCCTCGGTACCGCCGAAAACTAGTCCGGGCGCACAAAACATGAAAACGGAAGCCGACGCCCTCGATACCACCGAAAACGAGTCCGGGAGCGCAAAAGATGAAAACGGACCCGACGCCCTCGATACCGCCGAAAATGAGTCCGGGAGTGCAAAACATGAAAACGGGACCGAATGCCCCGATAACGCCGAAAACGAGTCCGGAGCGCAAAACATGAAAACGGACCCGACGCCGAGTCGGCGCCGACGAAAACGAGTACGGGCGCGAAAAACATGATAACGGGACTCGAGGCCCTCGGTACCGTCGAAAACTAGTCCGGCGCGAAAAACATGAAAACGGGAGCCGATACCGCCGAAAACGAGTCCGGGAGCGCAAAACATGAAAACGGGACCCGACGCCCTCCGACCGCCGAAAACGAGTCGGGAGCGCAAAACATGAAAACGGGACCCGACGCCCTCGATACCGCCGAAAATGAGTCCGGGAGCGCAAAACATGAAAACGGGACCCGACGCCCCTCGCATACCGCCGAAAACGAGTCCGGAGCGCAAAACATGCAAAAATGAAAACGGGACCCGACGCCCTCGTACCGCTCGAAAACGAGTCCGGGAGCGCAAAACATGAAAACGGGACCCGACGCCCTCGGAATCGCCGAAAACGAGTCCGGGAGCGCAAAACATGAAAACGGACCCGACGCCCTCAATACCGCCGAAAACAAGTCCCGGAGCGCAAAACATGAAAACGGGACCGACGACCTCGGTACCGCTGAAAATGAGTACGGTTGCGCAAAATATGAAAACGGGACCGACGCCCACGGAATCGCCAAAAACGAGTCCGGGAGCGCAAAACATTAAAATGGGAGCTGTCGCCCTCGATACCGCCGAAAACGAGTCCGGGAGCGCAAAACATGAAAACGGGACACGACGCCCTCTGTACCGCCGAAAATGAGTTCGGGAGCGCAAAACATGAAAACTGGACATGACGCCGTCGATACCGCCGAAAACGAGTCCGGGAGCGCAAAACATGAAAACGGGACCCGACGCCCTCAACATCGCCGAAAACGGGTCCGGGAGCGCAAAACATGAAAACGGGACCCGACGCCCTCGGTACCGACGAAAACGAGTACGGGCGTGAAAAACATGATAATGGGGCCCGACGCCCTCGAACGCCGAAAACGAGTCCGGGAGCGCAAAAAATGAAAACGGGACCAGACGCCCTCGGAATCGCCGAAAACGAGTTCGGGAGCGCAAAACATGAAAATGGGACCCGACGGCCTCGATACCACCGAAAATGAGTCCGGGAGCGCAAAACATGAAAACGGGAGCCGACGCCGTCGATACCGCCGAAAATGAGTCCGGGAGCGCAAAACATGAAAACGGGACCCGACGCCCCCCGCCCCGTTACCGTCGAAAATGTGTCCGGGAGCGCAAAACATGAAAACGGGACCCGACGCCCTCGGTACCGACGAAAACGAGTACGGGCGTGAAAAACATGATAACGGGACCCGACGCCCTCGGAAGCGTCGAAAACGAGTCCGGGAGCGCAAAACATGAAAACGGGACCCGACGCCCTCGGTACCGCCGAAAATGAGTCCGAGAACGAAAAACATGAAAAAAGGACCCGACGCCCTCGGTACCGCCGAAAATGAGTATGGTTGCGCAAAACATGAAAACGGGAGCCGACGCCCTCGGAATCGCCAAAAACGAGTCTGTGAGCGCAAAACATGAAAACGGGACCCGAGGCCCTCGGTACCGCTGAAAATGAGTTCCGGAGCGCAAAACATGAAAACGGGACCCGACGCCCTCGGTACCGTCGAAAACTAGTTCGGGCACGCAAAACATGAAAACGGAAGCGGACGCCCTCGATACCACCGAAAACGAGTCCGGGAGCGCAAGAGATGAAAACGGGACCCGACGCCCTCGATACCGCCGAAAATGAGTCCGGGAGTGCAAAACATGAAAACGGGACCTAAAGCCCTTGATAACGCCGAAAACGAGTCCGGGAGCGCAAAACATGAAAGCGGGACCCGACGCCCTCGGAACCGCCGAAAACGAGTCCGGGAGCGAAAAACATGAAAAAAGGACCCGACGCCCTCGGTACCGCCGAAAATGAGTATGGTTGCGCAAAACATGAAAACGGAAAACCGAGTCGACGCCCTCGAATCACCGAAAACGAGTCCGCGAGCGCAAAACATGAAAACGGGACCCGAGGCCCTCGGTACCATCGAAAACTAGTCCGGGAGCGCAAAACATGAAAACGGGAGCCGACGCCCTCGATACCGCCGAAAATGAGTCCGAGAGCGCAAAACATGAAAACGGGACCCGACGCCCCCGTTACCGTCGAAAATGTGTCTGGTAGCGTAAAACATGAAACGGGACCCGACGCCCTCGGTACCGACGAAAACGAGTACGGGCGTGAAAAACATGATAACGGGACCCGACGCCCTCGGAAGCGTCGAAAACGAGTCCGGGAGCGCAAAACATGAAAACGGGACCCGACGCCCTCGGTACCGCCGAAAATGAGTCCGAGAACGAAAAACATGAAAAAAGGACCCGACGCCCTCGGTACCGCCGAAAATGAGTATGGTTGCGCAAAACATGAAAACGGGAGCCGACGCCCTCGGAATCGCCAAAAACGAGTCCGGGAGCGCAAAACATGAAAACGGGACCCGAGGCCCTCAGAACCGCCGAAAATGAGTTCGGAGCGCAAAACATGAAAACGGGACCCGACGCCCTCCGCACCGTCGAAAACTAGTTCGGGCACGCAAAACATGAAAACGGAAGCGGACGCCCTCGATACCACCGAAAACGATTCCGGGAGCGCAAGAGATGAAAACGGGACCCGACGCCCTCGATACCGCCGAAAATGAGTCCGGGAGTGCAAAACATGAAAACGGGACCTAAAGCCCTTGATAACGCCGAAAACGAGTCCGGGAGCGCAAAACATGAAAACGGGACCCGACGCCCTCGGAACCGCCGAAAACGAGTCCGGGAGCGAAAAACATGAAAAAAGGACCCGACGCCCTCGGTACCGCCGAAAATGAGTATGGTTGCGCAAAACATGAAAACGGGAGTCGACGCCCTCGGAATCGCCAAAAACGAGTCCGCGAGCGCAAAACATGAAAACGGGACCCGAGGCCCTCGGTACCATCGAAAACTAGTCCGGGCGCGCAAAACATGAAAACGGGAGCCGACGCCCTCGATACCGCAGAAAATGAGTCCGAGAGCGCAAAACATGAAAACGGCACCCGACGCCCTCGATAACGCCGAAAACGAGTCCGGGAGCGCAAACTATGAAAACGGGAAACGACGCCCTCAATACCGCCAAAAACGAGTCTGAGAGCGCAAAACATGAAAACGGGACCGGACGCCCTCGATACCGCCGAAAACTAGTCCGGGCACGTAAAACATGAAAACGGGACCCGACGACCCTCGGTATCGACGAAAAAGAGTACGGGCGCAAAAAACATGATAATGGGGCCTGACGCCCTCGGTACCGCCGAAAATGAGTCCGGGAGCGCACAAAATGAAAACGGGACTCGACGCCCTCAGAATCGTCGAAAACGAGTTCGGGGGCGCAAAACATGAAAAAGGGACCCGAGCGCAAAACATGAAAACGGCACCCGACGCCCTCGGAATCGCCGAAAATGAGTCCGGGAGCGAAAAACATGAAAACGGGACCCGACGCCCTCGGTACCGCCGAAAACGAGTACCGGAGCGCAAAACATGAAAACGGGTCCCGACGTCCTCGGTAAAGTCGCAAAACAAGTATGGTTGCACAAAACATGAAAACGGACCGACGCCGTCGGAACCGTCGAAAATGAGTGCGGGAACGCAAAAAAAGAAAACGGGACCTGATGCCCTCGATATCGCCGAAAACGAGTCCGGAGCGCACAAAATGAAAACGGGACCCGACGCCCTCAGAATCGTCGAAAACGAGTTCGGGGGCGCAAAACATGAAAAAGGGACCCGAGGCCCTCGGTATCGACGAAAAAGAGTACGGGCACAAAAAACAAGATAACGGGACCCGATGCCCTTGGAACCGCCTAAAATGAGTCCAGGAGCGCAAAAAATGAAAACGGGACCTGACGCCCACGGAAGCGCCGAAAATGAGTCCGGGAGCGCAAAACATGAAGACGGGACCCGAGGCCCTCGATACCGTCGAAAACTAGTCCGGGCGCGGAAAACAAGAAAATGGGAGTCGACGCCCTCGATACCGCCGAAAACGATTCCGGTAGCGCATAACATGAAAACAGGACCCGACGCCCCGGCTTCCGTTTTCATGTTTTGCGCGCCCAGACTAGTTTTCGGCGGTATCGACGGCGTCCGGTCCCGTTTTCATGTTTTGCGCTCCCAGACTCGTTTTTGCGGTATTGAGGGCGTCGTGTCCCGTTTTCATGTCTTGCGCTCCCGGACTCATTTTCGGCGTTATCGAGGGCGTCGAGTCCCGTTTTCATGTTTTGCGCTCCCGGACTCATTTTCGGCGGTATTGAGGGCATCGGCTCCCGTTTTCATGTTTTGCGCGCCCGAACTGGTTTTCGATGGTACCGAGGGCCTCGGGTCCCGTTTTCATGTTTTGCGCTCGCGGACTCGTTTTTGGCGATTCCGAGGGCGTCGGCTCCCATTTTCATGTTTTGCGCAACCATACTCATTTTCGGCGGTACCAAGGGCGTCGGGTCCTTTTTTCATGTTTTACGCGCCCGGACTAGTTTTCGACGGTACCGAGGGCGTCGGGTCCCGTTTTCATGTTATGCGCTACCGGACTCGTTTTCGACGGTATCGAGGGCGTCGGCTCCCGTTTTCATGTTTTGCGCGCCCGGACTAGTTTTCAACGGTATCGAGGGCCTCGGGACCCGTCTTCATGTTTTGCGCGCCCGGACTCATTTTCGGCGCTTCCGTGGGCGTCGGTCCCGTTTTCATTTTTTGCGCTCCTAGACTCATTTTAGGCGGTTCCAAGGGCGTCGGGTCCCGTTATCATGTTTTTCGCGCCCGTACTCTTTTTCGTCGATACCGAGGGCGTCGGGTCCCGTTTTCATGTTTTACGTGCCCGGACTAGTTTTCGGCGGTATCGAGGGCGTCCGGTCCCGTTTTCATGTTTTGCGCTCCAAGACTCGTTTTTGGCGGTATTGAGGGCGTCGTGTCCCGTTTTCATGTCTTGCGCTCCCGGACTCGTTTTCGGCGTTATCGAGGGCGTCGAGTCCCGTTTTCATGTTTTGCGCTCCCGGACTCATTTTCTGCGGTATCGAGGGCGTCGGCTCCCGTTTTCATATTTTGCGCGCCCGGACTAGTTTTCGATGGTACCGAGGGCCTCGGGTCCCGTTTTCATGTTTTGCGCTCGCGGACTCGTTTTTGGCGATTCCGAGGGCGTCGGCTCCCGTTTTCATGTTTTGCGCAACCATACTCATTTTCGGCGGTACCGAGGGCGTCGGTCCTTTTTTCATGTTTTTCGCTCCCGGACTCGTTTTCGGCGGTTCCGAGGGCGTCGGGTCCCGTTTTCATGTTTTGCGCTCCCGGACTTGTTTTCGGCGTTATCGAGGGCACTATATCCCGTTTTCATGTTTTGCACTCCCGGACTCATTTTCGATCTGAGAATAATTCGTTTCAAAATCAATAAATATTAACAGTTTTAGAAATCAGATAATAAATACATGTCCCTAAATAACACACACACACACATATATATATATATAATATTTTATTACAATTATATTTTATCTCTATTATTTCTTATTAAGCATCTTTTCTAAGCACATTTCAATTAATAAATTCAATCAAAGATATTTTCGTTTTTAAAATATTTTTCTGTAATATAAATAAAAATATATTAATATGTTGAAAAATCAAATAAAAATAACACAATATCATTTTAGATTTCGCGTTCCATCACAGAAGATATAATGAACAAATCAAATAATAATGAATTTGACACGCAGGTGAGATGGGTTTGTGGCTGTGGGCCTGTGGTGAAAATAAGTGGCATTAATTCTTCCTTTTTTTTTTGTTTTCTGAAATAGCACCATTATTTAGGTACTAGACCTAGTCCCTAGCTCATTTCTAGCTCCTCCACCTGTCTGTACGAGAATGACAAAACAGACAAATTCAAACTTCTGAGTTGAAACGAATTATTCCAAAAACTCGCGAATTATACGCAATATGCATTTTTAACGTAATATTACGCGTATTATTCAGTCAAATCGCGAGTTAACCTTTTATGCGCGGTTTAGTCGAATTATTCATAAATGATTTATAAATTTGTATCAGTATTACTATACCGTCGAAAACTAGTCCGGGCGCGTAAAACATGAAAACGGGAGCCGACGCCTTCGATACCGCAAAAAACGAGTCCGGGAGCGCAGAACATGAAAACGGTACCTAACGCCCTCAGTACCGCCGAAATCGAGTCCGGGAGCACAAAACATGAAAATGGGACCCGACGCCCTCTGTACCGACGAAAACGAGTACGGGCGCGAAAAACATGAAAAATGGGACCGCCTAAAACGAGTCCGGAAGCGCACAAAATGAAAACGGGACCTGACGTCCTCGAAATCGCCGAAAACGAGTCCGGGAGAGCCCTCGATACCGCCGAAAACAAGTCCGGGAGCGCAAAACATGAAAAATGGGACCCGACGCCCTCGATGATACCGCCGAAAATGAGTCTGGGAGCGCAAAACAAGAAAACGGGACCCGACGCCCTCAGTACCGACGAAAACGAGTACGGGCGCGAAAAACATGATAATGGGGCCTGACGCCCTCGGTACCGCCGAAAATGAGTCCGGGAGCGCACAAAATGAAAACAGGACCCGACGCCCTCCGAATCGTCAAAAATGAGTTCGGGGGCGCAAAACATGAAAAAGGGACCCGAGGCCCTCGGTACCGTCGAAAACTAGTCCGGACGCGCAAAACATGAAAACGGGAGCCGACGCCCTCGATACCGCCGAAAACGAGTCACGGAGCGCAAAACATGAAAACGGCACCCGACGCCCTCGGAATCGCCGAAAACTAGTCCGGGCGCGCAAAACATGAAAATGGGAGCCGACGCCCTCGATACCGCCGAAAACGAGTCCGGTAGCTCATAACATGAAAACGGGACCCGACGCCCTCGGTACCGTCGAAAACTAGTCCGGGCGCGTAAAACATGAAAACGGGAGCCGACGCCTTCGATACCGTAAAAAACGAGTCGAGGAGCGCAGAACATGAAAACGGTACCTGACGCCCTCAGTACCGCCGAAATCGAGTCCGGGAGCACAAAACTTGAAAATGGGACCCGACGCCCTCTGTACCGACGAAAACAAGTACGGGCGCGAAAAACATGAAAAATGGGACCGCCTAAAATGATTCCGGGAGCGCACAAAATGAAAACGGGACCTGACGTCCTCGAAATCGTCGAAAACGAGTCCGGGTGAGCAAAACATGAAAACGGGACCCGACGCCCTCGATATCGCCGGAAACAAGTCCGGGAGCGCAAAACATGAAAAATGGGACCCGACGCCCTCAATACCGCCGAAAATGAGTCTGGGAGCGCAAAGCATGAAAACGGGACCCGACGCCCTCGGTACCGACGAAAACGAGTACGGGCGCGAAAAACATGATAATGGGGCCTGACGCCCTCGGTACCGCCGAAAATGAGTCCGGGAGCGCACAAAATGAAAATGGGACCCGACGCCCTCAAAATCGTCGAAAATGAGTTCGGGGGCGCAAAACATGAAAAAGGGACCCGAGGCCCACGGTACCGTCGAAAACTAGTCCGGGCGCGCAAAACATGAAAACGGGAGCCGACGCCCTCGATACCGCCGAAAACAAGTCCGGGAGCGCAAAACATGAAAACGGCACCCGACGCCCTCGGAATCGCCGAAAATGAGTCCGGGAGCGAAAAACATGAAAACGAGACCCGACGCCCTCGGTACCGCCGAAAATGAGTATCGGAGCGCAAAACATGAAAACGGGACCCGACGTCCTCGGTACCGTCGAAAACAAGTACGGTTGCACAAAACATGAAAAACATGAAAACCGGTACCGACGCCGTCGGAACCGTCGAAAATGAGTGTGGGAGCGCAAAAAAAGAAAACGGGACCTGATGCCCTCGATATCGCCGAAAACGAGTCCGAGAGCGTAAAACATGAAAACGGGACCCGACGCCCTCGGTACCATCGAAACTAGTCCGGGAGCGCAAAACATGAAAACGGAAGCCGACGCCCTCGATACCACCGAAAACGAGTCCGGGAGCGCAAAAGATGAAAACGGGACCCG
Source organism: Schoenoplectus tabernaemontani (assembly GCA_037127355.1). Lineage (NCBI taxonomy): Eukaryota > Viridiplantae > Streptophyta > Magnoliopsida > Poales > Cyperaceae > Schoenoplectus > Schoenoplectus tabernaemontani. The sequence goes on along the minus strand of CM073744.1, from coordinate 15,992,886 downwards.
ACGCCCTCGATACCGCCGAAAATGAGTCCGGGAGTGCAAAACATGAAAACGGGACCTAATGCCCTCGATAACGCCGAAAACGAGTCCGGGAGCGCAAAACATGAAAACGGGACCCGACGCCCGGTACCGACGAAAACGAGTACGGGCGCGAAAAACATGATAACGGACCCGACGCCCTGGGAACCGCCGAAAACGAGTCCCGCGCAAAAAATGAAAAGTCGGGAGCGCAAAAAAACGAGTCCGGAGCGCAAAACATAAAACGGGCCCGACGCTTTCGAACCGCCGAAAACGAGTCCGGGAGCGCAAAACATGAAAACGGACCCGACGCCCTCGATACCGCCGAAAACAAGTCCGGGAGCGCAAAACATGAAAACAAGACCCGACGACCTCGGTACCGCTGAAAATGAGTACGGTTGCGCAAAATATGAAAACGGGAGCCGACGCCTTCGGAATCGCCAAAAACGAGTCCGGGAGCGCAAAACATGAAAACGGGTCACGAGGCCCTCAGTACCGTCGAAAACTAGTCCGGGCGCGCAAAACATGAAAACGGGACCGACGCTTTTTAAATTGTATCGGAATTATTTCTGAATCACTAACTTTTTACTTCGCAGGACCGTTTTCTGAATCATTAAGTTGTTATCGTATTTTTGCAGGTTGTTGGAGCACATAAAGTGTACCTTTGCAAATTACCACTTTTTTCTAGTGAGACGGATTTAACTTCTACTTCATAAACTTAACCGCAACAGCATTACAATCCTGCATTTTTAAAAATCAAATAGTTTACTATATTAACTGTGCTTAATGTGTAAGTTTATTAATTGGTCCAAGTCTAACCATGCTTTATATACAAGTAAACAAATAAAATGGGGCGTAGACTTTTTTCTTTGATTAGTCTGATGGTCTCCCATAAAATGCTATTTTAGTTTCTCTAACCTCCTATTGATCATTATCTTTTTTTCCATAATTGTAAGTTTGACTAGCTTCGCAAGACATTGCTCAAGAAACACAAACACACACACACAATAGTGTAGTAAAAAGCGTATTTTTTTATATCGTACTATTTCATTTATTGGAAAAGTTTATAACAATGAAGAGTGAAACTAGAACCATTTTAAGTTATAAAAAGATTGTTTTCTATTATTTTCGCATTGCCCGTAGAACAGTGGAGACAATGAAATAAGTAGAATTTAGAAGTACGAAAAGAGAGATTAATTATTTAAATCCAAAATTTTATCCCAATTCAACTTTTTATCCTCTCCATCCGTAGCCATTCCTACACAGCAATTCTCCAATTCTTTACTCTACTAAAAACACTGTTCATTTAACAAATTAAGGAATAGTTTTGGAATAGTGATAGAATAGTGTCTTTTTGAAAGAGTGGTAGAAGTAGGGGTGTCAATAGGTCGGGTCGGGTCATATTATATTATTATTACTTTTGATCCGACCCGAACCCGACCCGATTAAATTCAGGTCAAAAAGTCTTAACCCATACTCGACCCGACGGGTCACGGGTCGACCCGACCCAAGTAAAATAATTAATTATTTTTATATGATTTTAAGCAATAAAATATTAATTAATTTATAATTAATCTTAATTAGTGTATATTTAAGTTTTAATTAGTACTAAATTAAAAAATTACTTCAAAAAATATAATTAATCGGGTCGGGTCGGGTTGACCCGAACCCGACCCTATTCGGGTCAAAAAAATCAAACCCATACCCGACCCATTTATCTTCGGGTCATGTCGGGTCGGGTCGGATTCGGGTCGGGTGGGTCAAAAATTGACACCCCTAGGTAGAAGAGTGATATTCTTGACTATTCGGAAGAGTCAAAATATCGTTTGGAAGTTGTTAATCAGAATAGTTAAAATATAGATAATTATAATCCTAACAAGGATGATGATGATGATGATGATGATAATAATAATAATAATAATAATAATAATAAAATAGTAATAATAATAAGTAATAATAATAATAATAATAATAATGAAAATATAATAATAAAAAATAATCATCATAATAAATAATAATATAATAGTATAATAATAAAAACTATAATTATAATCATAATAATATAATAATTATAAATAATTTTATTTTAATAATATAATCATAATCATAATATAATAATAATATAATAATAATAATCATAAATAATATAATAATAATGTAATCATATTTATAATCATAATAAAATTAATAATATAATAATACTAGTGTGATGATAATGTAATAATAATAATAATAACAATATAATCATTAGGATAATAATAATATAATCATAATCATAATAAAAAAATAATCATAATATAATATAATAATCATAATCATAATATAATAATATAATAATAATAAATCATAATCAAAATCATAATATAATAATAATAATAAATCATAATCATAATTATAATAATATAATATAACATAATCAAACAATAATCACTATTCCGACGAGAGCTAATCCGGTATACCACCTATAGCTTGGTATATCGAATTAGTACTATTCTACTTAGTTTAAAATTTGTTTGACAAATTAATTCGTCAGAATAGTAATTTTATTTCTACTTTTTGCTATTCCATGGAGTGCAAAACAAATCTCTTGTGCATGCAATGCTGGATACCAATATAAGACTTTTGTTGTTGTTTCGTAAATTCTAAACCTTTTCATGAAATTGAGGTGGTAAAGTACATAGGTGTCTATAATCAATATTGTGATAGTGAGTAAAGTAGCTTTAATTAACTTATTATTATTCCTTGAGACACGGATTTCTTTATACGACCGGCGCCCAATAACTAATAATTAAATACAGAGCTTAGCTTAGATTCAAAGAAAACACTACAATCATTATTGCCGTAGCACACGCAACATGAGTTAAATTTTTCCGTGGCCGATTGGAATCTCCACATGTTATAACGAGTCATTTTGTGGGACACGGTATCCAAGACTACAGCAGGACACTCTCAAAGAAGGATGTCTCGTGCATAACGTACAAAAAAAAACATGTCTGAAAGTGGGGAAAAAAAGCAAAATTTGGGTAAATTTGGGGGAATATCACGAAAAGCTATCTTAAAATTTTAAGTACAAAATTAAATTTTCATTTTTTTTTCAATGGATAACCCTACCCGCGGAGATTTTCATGTTCGAAATATAAATGAGCTGCCCTCGTAGATATTTAAAATTTGATGATTGATTCATGTTTTATCTGAAAATATTTTTTTTAGAGAAAAATAAGAGTCTAACTCATAAATTTTATTTTTGTATCTATAATTTTAAGTTTGGATGGTTAAAATGGGATGTTACTCTTATTGTTTTTATCTGGTTCGGTTGCTATTAATAAAAAATGCGAAAAATATATTGCTCTAACTGACAATCAACTTGAGAAACAGATACCACTCCTGAAGTCCCAGTGGTCAATTTACATCTATCTTCTGAGAATCTAGTTCAAAGATGATTGCCGTAACCCCATAAAACTATCCTTCTTTGCTCTTTCACAATTTTATGTGTGTCTATTTCCACGTCAACCTCTCTCAAGTCCTAAAGAAATTAGATCCCATTACATTATCATTCTCACTTAAATTTTGTTTTTTTTTTCTGAAAAAAAAAGAACTTCACATAGAGATAGTATTATCAATATTGATTTCGTTAGGAACACTATAAATTTATGATATCTTAAAAATCATTCTAGTTAGCTACTACTTAAACTACTACATCATTTGAACAAATACTTTTATATCTTTGGGACCATACTCGAAAATTTTATTTCGTACTGCTTTCACGGTAACTGAAATTAGTGATTGTCGGACACTCCAAAGTAAGCAAGGAGTAAGTCTTCTCGTTGATATTTCTATGTTTCTAAAATAGGGATTTAAACTCTGTTTAAAGTTTACACCATGTTTTCATAAACTGTCCAATGTTAAATATTTGACAAAATAAGGTTTTTTATAATCAAAGGATTTTAACCCAATAAAATTGTTAATTTTTTGTGTTGTTTTCAAAGAAATTAATTAAAGGTCATGAAATTTGAGTATGAGTCTTATGTGTTATTCGCATCCAATTTTAAACATCTATAATAAACGGTTAGAAAATGTTTATGATTGGAAAAATTAAAATATTATTTTATCATATTTGACCTTTAAATTTTTGGCTAATCTTTTATAGTATGAAAATGTTGTAGGATTAAAGATATCTACTTAATTAATGGTATAATTCTTAATACATAAAGAAGGTTAAATTTTTAAGTTTTTCAAACATGCCACATCATCATTTTCTCCACCATTGATTTTGTTAAAAAAATTTCATCTTCTTGAATCTAAACGTTAATATAAAATAGTTTCTATCTTCCCATTTAAAATAATATGTATAATTACTTAAGGTAAAATTTAACTCTTAAAATAATTAAATTTTTTATATGATCATTTATAGATTATTATGTGCTTCATTATATTATTTATTATAATAATAATTATTATTATCATTATTACTTAGTATTTTGTCTAATTTTTTTAATGTTAAAGTTTATTAAATATATTTAAATTTATATTGTTAATTATTTATTTGAGGAATGTATTATCGGGGCGAATTCGAGTTACAACGCTAGTAATAGTAGTAGTAATAATAACTATTGTTGTTGCTGCTATCGTTAATGTTGTTACATATTTTCATTTTTTTTAATTATTAAGTTTGAAAATGCATCGGTTATGCTTTGTAAATGTTGAAATTTAGACTTTATGAAAATATCAGTAATTTAGTGGCCGCTTGATTTAGTTCGAACATGATAACATTAAATAATAAATTTAACATTAAGAAACGTTAAATATTTTTAAATCTTTGTATATTCCTAATCGTATTGTTACATTTTCTCACAAATGTTGATTAGGGCCATAAATGAGCAAAGTTGAGCCGGCTAAGTTTGAAATCAACTCATTAATTTGACGAAGGAAAAATGTTGATTTGAGATTGACTCATTATAAGATTTATGTGCTAGTGATATCAGTTGAAGAAGCACAAGCGATAATAATACCTCGGAATTCAATTAAAGCGCAACTACTTCTAGTGGCCTATGACCTTTACTGTAAGGCTGGAAGTGACTTCTGAAATTAATGATTGAGCCGATTTAGCTCTTTTAATAATTAATAATATTTTATATAAAAACTTTATATAAATTAAAAAAAAATGAGAAGAATCAATGACAATAAAAATTTTATATAATATTTTCATATATATTGAATTTAATTTATGCAATACACTAAAAATTTATAATAAAATAATATAAATAATAAATATTAATAATTGAATAAACTTAATGAATTTAACAAGCTGAGTCAGTTTTAGCTTAAATCCGACTCATATTAATTAACTTAACGAGACGTTGAGCGAAATTTGCATAGATAAAGAGTGAGACATGAGCCATCAAAGCTTTACCAGATTCAACATTTTCTCAAATGTCGGGACAAAAATTATACCTCGTAAAGTTGTCCGCATGGTTAATGAATATCGACGTCAACATTAAAATATTATCATTATTTACAGTTTAATATATAGTTATAAATGAATATAATTAATAAAATCGCGCCTTGCGGTCATCGGTAAATATTAGATACCTTTTTACACTTAATTCAACCAATTTATAACGCAAAGGGAAGTTCAGTCAGAATATAGTTTTTTTTTCTCTATGCGGTCATCGGTAAAACAAGAGTTAAAGCTATGGTGCTACACGTAGTTAATGATTAAATTTGTTACAGATTAAAAAATATAAGTAAATCATCTTCAAATTTTGATTTATGGGTCTCAATAAAGTCTTTATATTAAAATATAACGGGATATATATTTTTTCTATTTTTTTGAATTTTAAAGTATTTATTTTCCATTTTTTTTAAGATGATTCAATAATAATAATAAAATAATATATATTTTTAAGGTCATTTTTAAAATCCAAAAATAATACTTAGAAAATTTAAAAAATAGAAATTTTTTATATCCCATCATATTTTGATATAATTTTTTTATTAAAACCCATAAATCAAAATTTAGAAATGATTTACCTATATTTTTTAGTCCGTAACAAATTTGATCATTAACTACGCATAGCACCGTAGCCTAACTCTTAAAACAATTTATCTATCATATTTTTGTGCAACTTATGTTTTCACAATTTATACTTTACTAGTACGTTTAGACAACTAAAATATTTTTTCTAAGTAATTATTAGCTGATAAAATGTTGTAGTTCTTTATAATTCTGAATGCACATATTCAATGATATGAATTCAGTCTATTTGTTTTGATATATATTTTTTTCTGACATATTTTCACCTGAGAAATATTTATTTTTTTCACATGCTATCTGTGTTCACGCTCCACGTATTTAGTAATGAAAGAGTTTAAGAATAACAATAACTATTTTATCTACAACAGAATAGCATTATTTTCATTATTTTAAAATAGAAAAAATTGTATTTGAATACATAATTGTTATTCATATGCTGAGAATAATTACTATTGTGCGATTATCCAAAGACAGACCTTAGTACACTAGCTGTAAGGAATCATCAAGGCAAGAAGCCCAATTGGCAATTGCCCAAGTATAATGAACGCACGATCAGTCTTATCACTCACAAGGACACATTAAAGTCATACAAAGGTCATAATGAAAAGACACCTTATTTCCTCTCTAACTTGGCTTCAAAGACAAGCGTAGACCAATAAATCCACATATCCAAATGATTCTAATCTAACAAACACCTCACGACTACACAATATAGTTAGCAAGTCCCAACGGAAGAACTAAGCAGCTTCTCACTCTAACACAAGTACACAACACAACACTTCAAACCACTGCACATCATGCTTCCTCTTCTCTTCCTCATTTTCTTCTTCTTCGACCCAAAAATTGCAATTATTGGTGCCTTCGCCACCCGGTGCACAATCACTACCCCCCTCAAAACCTACCAAAAATGCATCTCACTCCCGACGCAAGGAGCAACCCTTTCTTGGACATACCATGCAAAAAATACCACATTGGATCTCGCTTTCACTGGCAACTTCATATCTCCGTCAGGCTGGGTTGCGTGCGGCATAAACCCGACTTCTCCTGCAATGACAGGCACAAGTGCACTTGTTTCATTTTCTGACCCAAGTACCGGGTCTCTTGTAGTCCTTCCTTTCATTCTTGATCCTTCGGTGAAGCTTCAGAGCAAACCACTTGTCTCACGGCCTCTTGACATACAGTTACTAACTTCATCCGTCTCATCTAGATCTGGAATTCGGGATGGCGACATGGTTCAGATATTCTTTACCATTAAGCTCTCGCCGAATAAGACCCGGATCAACTTTGTGTGGAACAGGGGTCTATATGTGCAGGTAAGTGTCAAGAACCAACATTGTACGGAATATATAGATTCAGATGTAGAGTAAATAATTATTCAATTAATAGTTGCTTATGATTCGTATAACTTTACTCAATCACGCATTAATCCCATCTTTGCATTTAGATATTGGAAAAAGCCCATGAATAAGCATATCTTCTTTGCAGCGGTACCATATACATAATAATATATAAATAATAATCCTGAATAGTTTCGTTTTATATGCATTCTCCAATTTATTTGAGAAATAATTCTTAGCGATGTAATTTACCAATTTACTTAATTTATCATTGCAATATAAATAAGGATTTTCTGCTAGATTGCAGAGTACAATTTTGGAGTGGGTCAACTGGAAGTCTGGAAATGGATCCTTCTTGTTAAAACCAGAATCGAGATATGTAATACATTATTGTTTTATGTATAGGGCTATTCTCCTACCATCCACCCGACCACTGCGTCTGATCTCGCATCGCATGCCGCAATTGACATTGTTTCCACTGCATCCGAAACAGGGTCTCCAGTCTCATCTAATCTCCGATGGGCCCATGGCATTTTAAATTGTGTTTCATGGGGCATCATTCTCCCCATTGGAGTGGCACTGGCACGCTATCTCAGACCGTTCACGCCATTGTTTGGACCAACATGGTTTTATGTTCACGCAACAGTACAGATTATTGGATTTCTGGCAGGGACGGCTGGATTTACAATCGGAATAATTATGGGAAATGCATCAGTAGGTGTCACTTACGGGTTACATCAGGCACTTGGCATTACGACTTTTGTGACAGGGGGGCTTCAGTCGGCCGCACTGCTATTCCGGCCAAAGACGACCAACAAATACCGCAAATATTGGAAATCATACCACCACTTTGTCGGGTATAGTTCTATCGTTCTTGGTGTCGTAAATGTGTTTCAGGGATTTGAGGTTATGGGTCTAGGCGGATCATATTGGAAACTGAGTTACTGTCTAGTTCTTTCGACACTAATTGGGGCATGTATAGCATTGGAGGTCAACGCTTGGGTCGTGTTTTGCCGCCGTGCGGAGGAGGAAAAAGTGAGGAGGGAAGGAGGTGGAGAAGTGAGTCAGAATGGGAAAGGAAGAGTGAGCTATTAGTGTAGAGTTCATATCTCCTTCCATTTATAGTTGTTTGGTTTGCCGGTTGTTTAATATATTGTGAATTAAGTTCTATGCCAACTTTTGCTATAATATATATATATATATACACACACACACACAACAGGATTTCATTAAGCACATTCATGTTACATTCAGTGCGGTCTCAATTTTTCTCCCCCGAACTTGTTATGCGGTCAAAATCAAATTTATTATTTTGGTAAATTACAGACTTATGTATGTTCGCTACTTAAACGTGATGCTGAACAACTCTTCTCTGAAGTTCACGCAATATTTAAAAATATCAAGAATTCTGTAAATTCTATTTACTTTAGTACATCATTATTTCGTTCATTAAATTATTTGAAGATAAATAATAGTCTTCAGTATGTAGGGAGATAATCAACAAGCTGTAACTACATTATTTGTAACAAACAGCAACTATCATGACTGAAAAATTGAGAATGAATCTCTGCTTTGCTAAGTAGTGCAAATACATCTCGTGTTCTACAATTTAAGCTAAATATTTATAAGAATTAAATCAAACGATGCTGATTGAAGAACCCTGGCCCTGGTCCATCTGTAATCCCGCGAACTGAGTTGCACCAGTACTCTTCATATGAGAGTACCAGTACCTTCATATGAGAGATTCATAATTATAATCATAGTCATAGGCCTGGTCCCGCTTGGATAAGGCTTCTATTAAATTTGAGGCTCATCCATTGTTTCTTTTCAAGATTAAGTTTCAATTGCGATGTACACATATCCAATTACTGAAACTTACTAGCCCGAGAGAAAATTCAGCTCAATAAGTGGCCCAAATCAAGTTTTCCTATGGGTTGCAACGAAACCGCTGGTATATCTACCACTTCTATCCAAAAAAAGGTGGCCCAAATCAAAGACGACCTAGTTGGTCTCTTTATTATACGTTCAATTGGGCTAAAGGGAAAATGTAATAAAACCCATTTTTTTGCATCTAAAAAACCAAAAACTTCTAACGTGTTTTCCATGAGGGTGGGGATCACTTCGGGTTATTTTGACAATTTTAATAATAATTTTTTTTATGAATATGTTTTTATACTTATAGATTGATGGTGATTTCATATAATTTCATTATCGTTTGATACTCCATCAATGATCATCAAAATTTTATATAATTTACAACGGTTATAATTTAACGGTCTCTAATAAATTATCAAACGATAATGAACTTGCATGAAATTTAAATCACCATCAATATATAAGTAAGAACATATCCATAAGTTTTTTTTTTAATATTTTTTCATATTGATTTAAAAATTTATTATCAAGATTGTCAATATAACATTGTCAAGTGATCCTTCCCTTTCCATAATTTATCAAACTATTGTAGTTAAGTTGTATTGTTTCTTCATTTGTACCTTTGCTTCTATTTGACAAAATGATCGGGTCTGGATCATCCAGTTTTCAGTTTCCACTAGGTTAAAGTTCAGGTACTATTTCCCTAAATTAAACATCATTCAACAACCCGAATCTAGGGCGGACTCCTGGGGTCCCATAATTTTTTTTAATGATAATTCATCATAATGGGGGGCCACCCTTCGTCGCTGTTGCTTTTTGCAAAGTGAGATTTAAAATAGAAGCTTTTGGTATCGATTAATGATATTGGTTTACCAATTGATTACCAACGTGCGATAATCAATCTAAGAAATAGTGGAACAAGCAAGAAAAAATATGAACCGTGTAATGTTATTAATTATTATCACTATTATTATACCTAGTTCCATGAATCAACTTTAAAAAAAATTTTTAAGAATACACATGCGGCGGGAATATAAAGCAAGCCCCACAAATATTATTAAATCAAAAGAATAAATGAGATTTATTTTTATTGAGAACAATAAATAAAAAAAATTTAATACCATGTATAATGAAATAATTATGCAAAGATATCAAAATATAAAGTTCCTTATCAAAAACTTTCTTCATCAACTTGATTATCTATTACTTTGAGCTTTATTTTATTGTTATTTTAATATATAAAATATTATTATTTAATAAAAATTTAAAAAAATATTAGTTAAGTATATATATTAAATTATTAATTTTTTTTTATTTAGTATCCCGTGAGGCAAGTGTGATTAGTTAATGGATTTGAAATTAACCCGAGCGAAAAGTCTCATTACAATCCGATAATATCATCCATTATTCTTCTCTCTAATCAAAAAAATCGCGAGGTAAGAGAAAATCGGGGTCCCTCTTCCACACTTGGGGTCCCTGATAAATATGTATTTAGAGTTATTAATAAATCTGTTTTTTTTAATGTGAGTGGGGTCTTGGGAATGACTAGCACCGTTTTAAGCAATCCGAACCCAATAACAGCCCTGAACTCCAATTCACACACCTGCCATGCATTGAATTATTGAAGTCTAAATTGGCAATCTCAATAGTCAATGCAAGTGATCACGAAGTTGGCAACTTGTCGCACTCCATGGAAATTGTCTCTTCTTAAACAGTAAATGCTTGGTTCTTCTCCATTACCAAGTACTTGAACCATATACTGGTAGTGGAGCTGGAACACATACCACGTTCGCCTAGTTTGATAAAATATCGTGTCAATTTGTTTTTCTATTTAACAAAAAGTAACAATGAAATTTATAACGAAATAAAAGACCACTTGATGACTCCTAAAAGTTGATGATTTGGAAAAAAAAAAATATTTCTTTTTGGTATATATATTTTAAGAATATGGTCTTTAATTAGTTTTATCTACAAGTTGATTATATATTTATATTTAGTTAACATTTAGTTTTCTAAGATTGTGCTTCTGAGATAAAAAAAAAAAAGAGGACGTGAGCGAGAAAGAGGGGAGGTGAGAATAAAAGAATACTCCTGAGTTAAATTTTCAAAGATTAAAGAAGGTTCACTAAGATTAAAAGGGAGACTTATTCTATTTATTTTTTTCAAAATCATTTGATTTTGACGTTAAAAAAATGAACCCCTTTTCTTTTCCCACCGTCTTTCATCCCATTCATTTTTTTTTTCTCTAACTGTGGAGCATAGCCTAAGGGAAAGGATGAGGAGTGGATGTAGGATTTCGATAGGAGGGTCAATAATCGAATTGTAATAATTTATTAGATTTAAATTAATTAACTAATTATGTATTAAATAAAAATAATAAAAAAATAATATATTCTTATCTAATAAAAATTATCAAAAAATATCTTTTTATTTATTAAAAGTAATAAAAATAAATTTCAAAATAATATATAATCATGATAATTATGAAAAACTTTCCTCTACGGAAGTTAAAATTTTCAATCATTTACATAATTACTTCATTATCCACAATATTAAATATGTTTTCTCAATAAAAAAATCAAACAATTTAGTAGAGATCCAAAATTAAATTAAAAAAAATCAAATTAATAAAATATTAATTTAAAAACACTAATTTGAAAACCCTGAAAAGGACATCTCTTGGTCCCAATAACCGGAGGTGAAAGAGGATTGAAATAGTAAAGGTATCAGATGTCGCATGCATGTCTATCCAGCTCTCCCAAAATTGTACAAATCTGTCATGCGAAGCATGCGCATAAAAGTCATAAAATCATTGCCTAAAGTAAATAGGATGGAATAAATATAACTTTTGAATTTTGAGTAGAGCTGATATCAAATCGGATGGGATCATATATTATTACACTGAAATTCTTATTTGGTAAGTATTTGGATTTATATTCTTTTAGATAATGATGAGAGTTTAAGGTATCTAATTTTAAATGTTCATAAAAAAAATCATTGAGTCTTGAACCCACGATCTTTTATATGAAAAAACATTACATTTTTCAATAGACTGAAAGCTGGTTTTCATATTTTAATTTGTATTGATGTTGATAATTTGTATTGATATTGATATTAAATTATTCTTTTTGTCCATTTTTAAACACCATATTACTTTTAACCGCATATGTTATATTCATGCTTTATATAATAATAATAATAATAAATTCATAAAAAGTGATACTTCTCTAGACATCAGCTTTGTCTTGAATTTGAATCGGATAGGTAAATTCTAGAGGTTTGAAAAAATCCGAACAGGTAGATCCGTCTTGTGCAAATCCGTGACTCTCATCCGTCGCGGATAACCCGAGGTAGACTGGATTCGTTAATGGTCCGATTCTATCAAGGGTCGGGTATAAAATTTTTGAAAATGAAACCGTCATATCCGTCCCGCAAATCACCCGTTCACCCGTTACCCGCTCTCACCCATCTTGCTCTCACCCGTGACCCGCGCTCATCCACTACAAACCCGCTATCTGTACCCGTACCCGCTACCTCATACCCTTATCAGATAACGTTACAACAGTTTGAAAATACTTGGATGAACCGTTGTAACGGTTGAGTGTAACGTTGTAACGCTTAATAAAGCATTATAACGTTTTGATCAAGTTTGACTGTATTGACTTACTGTCTAACAAGGTGTTAACGTTTCTGTGTAACGTTATAACGTTTCGACTTTCTATGTAATGTTTTTGGCGGTTTATTAAATTTTTATGAAATTAAAAAAAAACTGACCCACCCCACCCGCTATGACCCATCCGTTAGTTTGTAATAATCTTGAAGTCAATAATACGATAAATTGGTTATATAAAGCTTTGTTCATGAATTGGATATTTAAATAATATTTTGTTTCCTTGAGTATTATTGAATTTATGAATCATTCCGAGTTCATGACTGGAATTGTGAAACTTCATAATATAGAATATACTCTTAAAAGTCACTAACCAAGGTAATTAGCAGGAACACTAATTAACCGTTATCAGGTTAGTATGTGGATTAAATGATGGTCAAGTTTTATAGACCATAGACAAAGAGTTGTCATTTTAATCACATAGATAGATGTTCTAGGAACATCGTATTTGATAGACCCCGAATGAAACATTAAATGGAATTGTGTTCGTGTCATTAATGTTTTCGTTCAGTATTAAATTCTAAAGTATGAGGTATTCATCTTTCCTACATAAGATATGTATGTGTGTGATTTCTACCAAACGTTATCCGTAAAAGGTGGCTATAAAGGTAGCTCTTCGGTATACATAACTTATGCGGAGGAAGAGATGGTTTGCCAAAAGTACTATTGTCCCTCGTATTTCTATACGAGTTATAGCATCATTGGGCCCCTTGATAGAGTAAGATTATACGCACAGCAAGTATAATTACAAGAGTAATTATATTTGATAATTTACTCGGGATCAAGAAAAGATTAAGTTTGCAAGGATGACACATACCTACCTTGAAGCGATCTCGATAGCTATGAGACAAAAGAATTAAACACAAGTAAATAGTTCTTGGATCATGATATTGTACAAGTACATCATCATCTCGTGTAATTGGATGGTCATAGTGCATTCTCGCGGATGCCTCCTATGATTATAGAAGTTAAAACGGTTTTAACTCTATTTACCAACATAACACGGATCCTGTCGGTCACACCGTATAGGAGTTAATCGGAGAATCTTATTGATTAATTATGAATTGTTTATAATTAATAATAAGATGGTTATAATTAATTATATATGATATAATTATATTTGTCATAGAGATGACAAGAAGCAAAAATCGATTGAATTTATAACGTGTTGGACACGTCGTATAAATTCGCCGAAACAACAATGAGAAAAATATAATTGTAGATGACAATTATATATATTTGATTTGGATTTTAAATGTTAATTATGGATTTGAATTATGGGCCAAAGCCCATTTATAATTAAAGTCTTAATTAATAATTAAAAGCCCAAAAAAAGAAAAAACCCAAAATCCGAAAAGCCCAAAAGGCCCATGAAAAGCCCATGACGACCTCCAAGGGTATTTTGGTAATTTGTCCAAAAGCCCAAGGGTATTTCGGTAATTTGGCCAAAAAGCCCAATGGCGTTTTGGTAAATTGGATGAACTTTAAGGGTATTTTGGTCTTTTCACTTTGAAACCTCCCTACTATTCACGAGGGCATTTTGGTAATTTGTCAATTCCACTTTTTCTATAAAAATAGGGGTAGGGTGAGAGAAAAAGTTCCACCAAATCGTTCTACTCTCTCTCTCGGTATACGGTTGTTTCGTAATTCACGGGATCGGTGAATAGTGTTTTTACGAAAGTTGCGGTATTTCGCACATTTGTGAAACGAATTCATGCGAGTCGTGAATAGTACTATTTCGTCTTTTCTCGGGTGAATAGTGTTTTTGCGAGAAACCGCGGTTTACGTATTTACGGCAAAAGAAATAAACCGCTCTCTCGGTCGATCTGGTGGATAACCTACAGAGGCATCAGACGTTTGGTGCTCCGAGACAAGCCGATTTTCATTCCAATTGAAATTTGGAAGCGAGGTATAACATCTTATATTAATCTATTTAATTGTTAAGTAGATTAATATTTTAGAAATCAATCATGGAGTAGATCAATAAAGGTTTAAAGAGGTGTGTATCTCTCGGTAATCATCCGACACATCACTTTAACCCTAAGCTTAAGTTAGAAGTAAAATAATATTTTACCGTCTTTTGTAAAGGATTAAATGTCGTAACTCTCGGTTATTATCCGACATACTTTAATCCCTAACTTAAGTAGAAGTAAAATTTTTGTTCTACGGTCTTTCCATGACTTGAGCATTAATGGGATTTGGGCATTCCGAATCCCTACAGTGGTATCAGAGCAAAGGCTCTCCCGCTGATTGATTTTCTAAAAGGTTATATCTTATGCAAATAAGATGCATATACCCCGTATCGGTTTAATTCTTAGATTTGTAGCTTAAAGTCCAAACCAAATAAAATTGGATTTTCTTGGTTCGGCTCTGTCGACTAAGAAAGTTAAATTAGATTTAAGCTTTCTTTATGCTTTCTTTATGCTTTCTTTATGCTTTCTTTACGCTTTCTTTTCGAAAACTTTCGATTGTGTTAAAGTATATCTAAGAATGTGATGAAGCAATAAAGTACCTGAGTAAGAGCTGTTGATCTCCACACATAAAAGATAAGGTGATGTCAAAGAAAGATGGGAAGTGGATACCTTCGGTATTCTTTCTGACAAGCCCTTTTACGTGTCCTGATAACTGGCCCAAAAGGAACTTTATCACGTTACCAAATTACTTTTGCGCTTTCGAAGCATGGCAAATGTAACTCTTTTACTTTTTCGAAAAACTTGGTTATGAAAAGTATATCTATGAATGTGATGAAGCAATAAAGTACCTGAGTAAGAGCTGTTGATCTCCACACCTGAAAGAGATGGTTCTGTCTAGGAAAGATTGAATTTAAAGTGGTCCTCGTGACCCCAATCTTTCCTGGGAGCCCCTTTTTATGTGTCCTGATAACTGGCCCAAAAGGAACTTTGTCACGTTATCAAATTGCTTTCTCGTACCAAAAAGAATTAACTGTTTTGAAACCATATAAAATGTTTATATGCTTTTTACGGTATAAGTAAAGAAGAAAGATATAGCTGCAAAATAAAGAATTAAGAAGCGATAGAAATATACGTGATCGATTCATGTATAAATATATACAAAATGTTTGTATGAACCGGTAAATTAGATTTCTTGCTTTGATTTGAAATGTATCTTATCATAAACGCAAAGCTACTCCTATTGGATAGATAGTAGCTATATACGTGACTGATTCATGTATAAAAAATATACAAAATGTTTGTATGAACTGGTAAATTAGATTTACTGCTTTGATTTGAAATGTATCTTATCATAAACGCAAAGCTACTCCTATTGGATAGATAGTAGCTATATACGTGACTGATTCATGTATAAATATATACAAAATATTTGTATGAGCTGGTAAATTGGATTTACCGCTTTGATAATAAATGAGTAAATTAGATTTATCATTTTAAAGAACCGTGAAAGAATGTTATGTCAAAGAAAGACTGGAAAAGGAACTTTCAATGGTCTTTCTGGCAGACGTCTTTTCACGTGTTCATAAGTCTGTTTAAAGTCAGCTTAATAAACTGACTAATTATAAATGTGTAAATTAGATTTATCATTTTTAAGAAATCGTGAAGGAAGGTTGTGTCAAAGAAAGATTTGGAAAAGGAACTTTCGGTGGTCTTTACGCGGACATCTTTTACGTGTTCGTAAGTCTGTTTAAAGTCAGTTTAACAAACTGACTGCTTACGATGTTAAACCCGAAAAATTAAGTAATATGTCCTACCTACTCTGTCCTCGCATATCATTGTTCATTGGCAGACGTGACCTACTCAGTAGGCGTCACCTTTTACCTTTGGTTTTCGAGGGTTATGTCCGACATAACGAACCAAATAGAGTGAGGTTACTTACCAATGATTTCCAAAACAGTTTTGGGCTTGGGGCAAAGTTTCGTTAAAACATATGATGTTTAGCGAAACCAAGAATCACATAGAGATGTGATTAGCAAAGAGTTGCTTACCTAAGATAATTAATAAACGAGTTATTCAACGATAACTTGATTATCAGTGAAAATAGGGATCTTGGTCCTAACTACAAACGGGAATAGAACAAATTTGTAGTGGGAGTTTTATTTGGAATAAAACATTACATGAACAAAGCTAAAAATCTTTACATTTTACGTTGTAGCACATGGCTAAAGAAACTCTTACTAATACGTTCCGTGCGCTCACAATCATACTAAGACATGAGAAACTCGAGTACGTCCTTAAACACACTAATCCCTGCACAGCCTGCAGTAGGCTGCACAGCAAATGAAGTCACCATGTACAACAAGCACAAAGAAGATGAGCTCGATGTACAAAGTTTCTTGGTCAAGAAATTTAAGGTGACTAAATCTCTCCTCGAGTCATAAGATGACCGAGGCGGCTCTCTTGACACTCACATGCTCCGTATGACGAGCGATGTTGAGCGATTGGAGAAGCTTAACGTCGTTGAGCAAAGAGTTTGTTACGGATGTTATCCTAAACTCTTTCCCTCCTAGCTATTCTAATTTCATCAGGAATTATCATATGCTAGGAATGGACAAGAGCTTGCAGAAGCTCCAAGGGATGTTGAGGATCACTGATGGGGAGATGAAGAAGAGTTCTTCTATCCTCGTGATCCAAGAAGGTACGAGGAAGATTAAAAAGATGAAACGCAAAATGACTCCTAAAGTGGCACCTAAGTACAAGGATAAAGGGAAGATAGTTCCTAATCAGAACACTCCCAAAGCAAAAGTCTCTTCTACCTCTGACTGCTTTTACTATCAAAGTAAAGGTCATTGGAAGAGGAACTGCCCTAAGTATCTGGAGATGTAAGGATGGGAAAGGTTCCCAAGACTTCAACTTAAGATATTTTTATTGTTGAAGTTAACGTTGTTATCTCTATTCATGATTGAGTATTGGATACTAGATCATGTGCTCATATTTGTTTAAATATGTAGGCACTAAAGAATAGGAGAAAACTACGCAACAAGGAAATACAACTCCGAGTTAGAAACGGAGCACAAGTTGCAGCCGTAACAGTCGGAAGTATAGAGTTGTATTTGCCTGGCGGGTTTATAATGGAACTTGAAAATGTATATTTTGTTCCAAGTATTTTCAGAAACATCATTTCAATCTCATGTTTAGAAATGAATGGTTTCTCTTTTGTTATAAAGGACAATGGTTGTTCTATATACAAAGATGAGTTATATTATGGATCTTCTTTTATGATGAATGATCTTTATATACTGGAAATAGACAAATCTATATTTAACATCAATAAACGACTCAAAACATCTCATGAAAGTATGACTTTCATATGGCATTATCGCCTTGGTCATATAAACGAGAAACACATCAAAAGTTACATGAAGTTGGACTTCTTGGTAATTTTAATATTGTGAATCTTGTTTACGTGAAAAATGACCAAATTGCCTTTCTCCAAGAAGGGCGAAAGGACAAGTGACTTATTAGCCCTTATACACACGGATGTATGCGGACAATGAGTACTTGTACAAGAAACGGTGATCGCTACTTTATCACATTTATTGATGATTACAAGTAGATATGGTTATGTCTACTTGATGAGACATAAGTCCGAATCTTTTGAAAAGTTCAAGGAATTCAAAGGCGAAGTAGAAAATCAACTGAATAAAAGTATTAAGGCCTTACGGTCAGACCGTGGAGGCGAATACTTAAGTTATGAGTTTATAATGTACTTAAAAGAATGTGAGATAGTCTCACAACTCACACCTCCGGGAACGCTACAATGGAATGGTATTTCTGAGAGGAGGAATCGAACTCTGTTAGACATGGTTCGTTCCATGATGAGTAATACCACACTCCTAAAAATGTTTTGGGGGCACGCACTAGAAACTGCTGCACTAACAATAAATAGGGTTTCATCCAAGTTAGTAGAAAAGACTCCATATGAGTTATGGTTTGGTAAGGTACCAAATATGTCTTATCTTAAAATTTGGGGTCGCAAGGTATTTGTCAAACGTTCGACTTCTGACAAACTTGGACCAAAGCTGACAAATGCTTTTTCGTAGGGTATCCTAAGGAAACGAAAGGATATTACTTCTATTATCAGTTCGAGAACAAGATAATTGTTGCTCATCATGGTATATTTTTGGAGAAAGAGTTTCTCGCAAAAGGAAGTAGTGGGAGTAATGTAATACTTGAAGAAATTCAAGATACATCACACAATACAATATCTGATATTGATCAGATAAACCCACCACTTGATTCTTCGGCTAATGAGCATTTGGAAGAACCAAATCTACAAATAGTTGTGGAAGAAGTTCTAGTCCCGAGCTCATCTACTTCAACGCAAGTTGAAATAGAACTAAATCCGCATCGATGTGGATGAAGTTCGACGACTCGAAGAACAAGTGTTATGAAGGTCACATAGGACGTCCGTGCACACGAAAGGTACATGGGACTGCATGAAGTCTCAGTATTTGATGCTGAAGATCCCCTGACCTATGCGGAAGCAGTGGATAGACCCGACTCTGATAAATGGCTGGAGGCCATGAGATCCGAAATACAGTCCATGTATGACAACAAGGTTTGGAACCTGGTTGCACCACTTGTTGGGGTAAAATCCATAGCTAACAAGTGGGTTTTTTAAAAGAAAAACAGGCATGGATGATAATATGACTGTTTACAAAGTACGGCTAGTAGCGAAAGGTTTCAAGCAAATTCTCGACGTAGATTATGATGAAACTTTTTCGCCCGTAGCTATGTTTAAGTCAATTCGGATGCTCCTAGCAATTGTTTTATTTCATGATTATGAAATATGACAGATGGATGTCAAAACCGTCTTCCTAAATGGAAATTTGGAAGAGGACGTGTATATGATACAACCCATAAGTTTTGAGGATCCAAAGAATGCTGAGAAGGTATGCAAGCTTCTCAAATCCATTATGGATTGAAGCAAGCATTATGGAGTTGGAATCTTTGATTTGGCGAAGAAGTCAAACAGTTTGACTTCGTCAGATGCGAAGAAGAACCTTGTGTATACAGGAAAACTAGTGGGAGTGTCATCGCTTTTTTAATCCTCTATATGGACGATATACTCTAAATGGGAAATGATATTCCCTTATTGCAATTAGCCAAATCTTCATTAAAGAAAGTGTTCTCAATGGAAGATTTGGGCGAAGCTGTCTATATACTAGGCATAGAGATCTATAGAGATAAATCTAAAAGACTTATTGGATTAAGTCAAAGCACATACATTGATAAAGTGTTGAATCGGTTCAGCATGTAGAATTTCAAGAAAGAATTTTTATCAATGAATCATGGTGCACAAACTTAGCAAGACTCGGTGTCCTTTGACAAGGCGATGAGCAAAGCATAATGAGTAGAGTACCATATGCTTCGGCTATTGGCTCTATCATGTACGCCATGTTGTGCACTCGCCCTGATGTCTCGTATGCTTGGAGTATGACGAGTAGATATCAGGCTAATCCAGGCTAGGAGCACTGGAATGCTGCAAAGAATATCCTTAAGTACTTAAGAAGAACTAAGGATATGTTTCTCATCTACGGTGTTGACTCGGAGCTCGTGGTAAGTGGTTACACAAACGTTATCACCTCATATGAAAAATCATAAATAGAGGCGACGTAAAGATTTGTAAAATTGACACAGTTGGCAACACAGCTGATCCACTTACAAAACCTCTACCTCAAGCCAAGCACCAGTTGCACACATCTTCTATGGGTTTGAGACACATAGAAGATTGGCTGTGAGATTATCTTTTAAATCTGAGAGATTTATAGATTTGTATAAGGCATGACTCAATATGATTGACTCCAAGCTTAAGTGGGAGATTGTTAGTTTGTAATAATCTTGAAGTCAATAATACGATAAATTGGTTATATAAAGCTTTGTTCATGAATTGGATATTTAAACAATATTTTGTTTCCTTGAGTATTATTGAATTTATGAATCATTCCGAGTTCATGACTGGAATTGTGAAACTTCATAATATAGAATATACTCTTAAAAGTCACTAACCAAGGTAATTAGCAGGAACACTAATTAACCGTTATCAGGTTAGTATGTGGATTAAATGATGGTCAAGTTTTATAGACCATAGACAAATAGTTGTCATTTTAATCACATAGATAGATGTTCTAGGAACATCGTATTTGATAGACCTCGAATGAAACATTAAATGGAATTGTGTTCGTGTCATTAATGTTTTCGTTCAGTATTAAATTCTAAAGTATGAGGTATTCATCTTTCCTACATAAGATATGTATGTGTGTGATTTCTACCAAACGTTATCCGTAAAAGGTGGCTATAAAGGTAGCTCTTCGGTATACATAACTTATGCGGAGGAAGAGATAGTTTGCCAAAAGTACTATTGTCCCTCGTATTTCTATACGAGTTATAGCATCTTTGGGCCCCTTGATAGAGTAAGATTATCTCGCTAGCAAGTATAATTACAAGAGTAATTATATTTGATAATTTACTCGGGATCAAGAAAAGATTAAGTTTGCAAGGATGACACATACCTACCTTGAAAGCGATCGATAGCTATGAGACAAAAGAATTAAACACAAGTAAATAGTTTCTTGGATCATGATATTGTACAGTACATACATCATCATCTGTGTAATTGGATGGTCATAGTGCATTACGCGGATGCCTCCTATGATTATAGAAGTTAAAACGGTTTTAACTCTATTTACCAACATAACACGGATCTGTCGGTCACACACCGTATAGGAGTTAATCGGAGAATCTTATTGATTAATTATGAATTGTTTATAATTAATAATAAGATGGTTATAATTAATTATATATGATATAATTATATTTGTCATAGAGATGACAAGAAGCAAAAATCGATTGAATTTATAACGTGTTGGACACGTCGTATAAATTTCGCCGAAACAACAACCGAGAAAAATATAATTGTAGATGACAATTATATATATTTGATTTGGATTTTAAATGTTAATTATGGATTTAAATTATGGGCCAAAGCCCATTTATAATTAAAGTCTTAATTAATAATTAAAAGCCCAAAAAAAGTGAAAAAGCCCAAAATTGAAAAAGCCCAAAATCAGAAAAGCCCATGACGACCTCGAGGGTATTTTGGTAATTTGTCCAAAAGCCCAAGGGTATTTCGGTAATTTGGCCAAAAAGCCCAATGGCGTTTTGGTAAATTGGATGAACTTTAAGGGTATTTTGGTCTTTTCACTTTGAAACCTCCCTACTATTCACGAGGGTATTTTGGTAATTTATCAATTCCACTTTTTCTATAAATAGAGGGGTAGGGTGAGAGAAAAAGTTCCACCAAATCAGTTCTACTTTCTCTCTCTCGGTATACGGTTGTTTCGGAATTCACGGGATCGGTGAATAGTGTTTTTACGAAAGTTGCGGTATTTCTGCACATTTGTGAAACGAAATTCTGCGAGTCGTGAATAGTACTATTTCGTCTTTTCTCGGGTGAATAGTGTTTTTGCGAGAAACCGCGGTTTACGGTATTTTTGGCAAAAGAAATAAACCGCTCTCGGTCGATCCTGGTGGATAACCTACAGAGGCATCAGACGTTTGGTGCTCCGAGACAAGCCGATTTTCATTCCAATTGAAATTTGGAAGCGAGGTATAATATCTTATATTAATCTATTTAATTGTTAAGTAGATTAATATTTTAGAAATCAATCATGGAGTAGATCAATAAAGGTTTAAAGAGGTGTGTATCTCTCGGTAATCATCCGACACATCACTTTAACCCTAAGCTTAAGTTAGAAGTAAAATAATATTTTACTGTCTTTTGTAAAGGATTAAATGTCTATAACTCTCGGTTATTATCCGACATACTTTAATCCCTAACTGAAGTAGAAGTAAAATTTTTGTTCTACGGTCTTTCCGCAGCTTGAGCATTAATGGGATTTGGGCATTCCGAATCCCTACACCATCCAGACTGGTCCTTGGCCCACCCGTCTCGACCCGTGAGGGTCGTATCCGCGGGGTCCAACACGGATCGGGTCAGCATTTTTTTAATTTTGAACCGCTCAAACCCGTCCCGCCCCACCTGTGACCCGCACTCACCCGTGACCCGGAGGGGTTTCACTCGGACCGTCCCGCCCCGTCCCGTTTTCAAATCTCTAGTAAATTCCAATCATGTAGTATCCATTACAATGTTGGGCTATAGTAGAAATTGGATCTGTGTAAATAATATTACTATTATAATTGCATTCATAATAATATACCGAGGTTCTCAAAGTGAGTTGAACTGAAAATATACTTTTTATCTTTAAATTTCTGATTATATTGCTTAGTAAATTCTTTGTAACAAAATTTTGTGCGATAATTTTTTTATTTTTAGAATTTTTAAATATTTATTTCAGAACTTTGAAAATAATTTATTTTCATATGCAAACATTTATAATTTTATTAGTACGTTAGAGTCTTCTTAAAAGTATTAAAAATAATTAAAAATGCAAAAGATATAAATGAAATGTACTTTTAATTGAACTCACCGAATAACTGATGATCTTAATTAAATCATATGCTCAACTTAAATCTTATCACATAACATATAATATAATTGGTTTTATTTTTAAAATCGTATCCTATTCATATTGCTCTGTCACGAATAAGTTCCAGTTCGACATTGAATAAAATTTGGATAATCCGATAAGAATAACACCTCTTGTCTGAACGGTCGTTGGAAAAGATAAACCTCATGTTTTAAATTTGAGAATTAAATTTATCTCCTCATAACTTTGGGAAAGTAAGCATCACTAAAGTTTACCATTCATTATCTCACACATGCAACTCCTTTTATCCAAAACGTGAAGAATCACCAACACAACACCGACAACACGGCAATCCTACAATTCAAGAGATGTCTTCCTTTCTCCACACAAATGTTAATTGCAAGGTTATTTTAATTACTAGTTTCCACCACCTGATGCAAAAATGTAATGTAAAATATTACCTCGAGGAAATTGAAAGAGAAGCCATTGTACTGACCCTAGAAGCTGCCGTAGCTCTCGCTCTCCTTCGTCTATTAAAAATGATATCAGAAAATTCTGATGAAAGCCCTTATTTGCTTAAATTTACAAAATCACCTCTTGTGCAGTATTTTTTTAGACGTCAATGATTATTTAAAAACAAACAAAGAACAAAAAAAAAAGAACTGGTAGCGCAAAGTTGTTCGGTAAAAGATGGGTGTTCAGAGTCCGGTCGAAATCAAAATTTTGTAATTTTTTTTTTAAAAATCATAGTGTATTTTGAAATTTTTTATCCACTCGACACCTTTATAGTATAATTTTGGATCATAACAATAGTAATTGAGCTTGAAAGAACTCAATTAAGCACTCAAATTTAACGAATTGAGTGAATTCAAGCAATTTGATAGAAGAAAATGAAAGAGAAAGACAAAAATAAATAAATGAAGTAACAGTTTAAATTCTTCTTTCATAATTGTTTTCTTACAATACAAATCATTTTATCCCTCACCAATCAATTATAACTAGCTATATTATAACATAACAGAAAGTTCAACTAGAAAATAAAAAAAAACACATCTCCAGTTAAACGCCTACTTCCCATAATAAAAACGACTCGAAATGAAAATGATGCATCAGATCGTTATAACTAATTTTGGATAATTAACTTTGGGAACCGTTATAACTTGTTGATAAGCGTTATAATGACTTTGACAACCATATAACAACTTCGGCAATCGTTGTAAAGCTTCAGCTAATTCCTTCCCTTCTTTCCTCTCTTCGTTACTCATGCAATTCTCAGTCAAATTCATAACAGTAGCTGACACTTTAGTTTGAAATTCTTGTTCCATCTCTGATAATCACGCAAAAATTGAGTTTAGTTAAAGTTATTGAAATTTGTTAATTCCAATATGGTCGTACGGATTTTTGTAACAAGAAGGGGTAATTAAAAAATTGAAAAACATAACAGGGACCGTTATGCAAGTTATCCCAAAAATAACGAAAAATAATTGAAAACGAAGCAATTTATTTTCTTCAGTGTGTTTACTGTTTCTACTTATGACTAGCTCTACCTAGTGTGATTGCCTTTTGTTATCCATCTTTCGTTGTGCTTTTTTGGTGGGAGCACCTCTGGGACTTTACGAGTTCGAATTCTCCTTTCCAATCGTGCATAAAAGGCGACATGGGCTTCCATTTGTGTTCACAGTTCGATTGGATTTGATTCATTCAATCTCAGTTCCTTGTAGGAGAGTCGAAGACCATACCTTGGTGGAATCCGATTTTATTTCGTAAGAATTCGTTTCCTCGTCTTGCTTCGACTGTTCTCTTAGTTCACATGTATGTGTTGTTGTGGTGATTTTGGTTGTTTTGTTGTCTTGTCAACTAACCTATGAGGCAGGCATAAGAAACTATTTTCTTTTTCAAATACAAATCCCGTTAGTTCTCAATTTGATCATATATTTGAATCAGAAAGCTAGAGCATAGATCCATTTCTCTGAATTGTTCGTATATGTGTTTGTCTTTCTTGAATTGAGATAAGACGCTCATCGGTTTGTGAAGGACTAACTTTTCCATTAGTTTGATTGAGATCATCTAAATATAGTTAGCCTCATGAAATTGTTTGAATCAATGGAATCTACAATTAGGTTTTTGAAACTTATGACAGTATTGTCAAATTCAATCAATTTAGAACATCATTATCACTGAAACTTTAGTTTGCAACTTTCTGCAATGATTGTTTAATAAATTGACTTAAATTCATAAAGCTCTTCAATTACATATTCTAACAGTTATTAATTACTGCAGGGACTTCGGAGAGGATAAAAGTATAAGAAAAGGAGAAATTTGAAAATCAGCATGCCTTGGGCACCCTTACTCAAGAACTATTACAGTAGCAGAAATTGTGTTTGCCTAGTTGTGTTTTTTCGTGTTATTGTGTAAGTTCTGCTCTATATTATCTCTCTTACAGTCTTACTCAATCTTTCTTCTCACATGCAGATATACATTTGAATGTGCATAGACACACCCCTTTCCTTCTTTGAACCTTGTCTACTTGCCAAATTCATTTTACAAGAAATTCTTAGTATGGTCCTGAAAAAAATGTTTTATTGTGTGTTATTACTTATTAGTTAGTTTTTAACTATTGTCTATGCATGATTTATTTATTTAGTTATTTACTTGCATGAAAATTTGTGATAGGAATTGGGACCAGATGGTTTTATCTTCCATATCAGATTTCTGAAAACTTTGAGGACCAATAATAAAATTTTACAGTTTTTATGAAATATGTTAGTCAACAGGGAATTATACGGAGTTCCAATATCCTTGGTCAGTTGTTGCAGTCCACTCCTGATTTTCTCATTTTTAAGGCTAATTACTGCCTTTTCCACCAAATCATTTTTAATTAAAAAAATAACACAACAACAACAACAACAAAGCCTTTAATCCCAAATAAATTGGGGTAGGCTAGAAATGAAACCCAATCGGAAAGCATAAGATCTTTAAAAAAATAATCCAGTTAATTTATAATCTTTAATTCCAATAATCGTTCTTCCCTATGGATCTGTTGAAAGAATTGTTAACCATACTTTTCTTACTTCATTGTACAGGTAATTCAGCCAGGGTTCAAGTTTTTTCTTTCTGCAGTTTTGGTGTGAAATTTTCAATTGATTTAGTAAGACGAGGAGAGAGAATGTATGTGAAGGTCGAATTAAAGAGATACCGCAACTTAAAGAGCACTGGGAAAATAGTTATGAATGTTAGATTTGTCGCTTACTACCAATTGATGCAAATTTGCCAGGTCTGAACCAAGTTTCATTGTTTTCTTTATTTCCTTATATTCCTGTTAATTCGTGTACTGTTAGTCACTTTTATCCTTTTTTTTGCAAGATGACTAAATAATGTAATCTTTAGTAAAACCCAACCAGAAGTTTTGGTTGCAAAAGCACCCACTGGGGACATTGAATATCAAGCGATGCCTGTAGAGCACGGAACCCCCCCCCCCCCCAACCCAACACACACACACACACAAAAAAAGAGATTTTTTGCCTTGCTAGAATTTAGACAAAAGCATGAACTACAAAGGAAATTACAGGTAAAGATAAATTTGAGGAAGGAGCTTTTGTTGACTGTAAAACAAGGTTATGTTGGGATAATCAATTGTGGCTAAATAATCGATATTATAATTTATTTTGTCTATAACTAATTTGTACTGGTTATGTATGATTTTCACAAATATCGATAGTATTGTTGAAATCTTGTTTGTTCTTAAATAAGATGGCAAAGTTGTTGACGTACTTTCATACAAACAAGTGTTATCTTCAAAGCAACTTTTGATGATTTGAAGTTTAGGATGAGTTGGGTATACAATCGTCTTACTGTACAAATATGCAACAGTATGGTTCAAATATTTCAATAGGATATCATTATGGTTATTTTGTGAAAGTGGGGGTTGCTATCATGTCTGCATAAATCACCGCACAGGGAATGAAATACATGTATATAATATGTTTTGTTATTTTTAGTATTGTTTCATCTCCGATTCTTTTTGGTAAATTTGACCATATTTTTTTTCCCAATGACAGGCTGAGTACTTCCGTCAATTGCTTAAGCCAGTGACGTAGTTTTGAACTTTTATCCGCACTCCTATTCTGATCTACTCCCTTAAGCACATCCTTGTTCACAATTATCCTTTGTAATATAATAAACTTTACAAGTGATCCAAAAGATGGCTTCCTTTGGCTAGAACCATAGCATGTTAAACGAATAAAATCTGATTCTTATCAAATTGAACCTCCATTCAAATCGAGAGAAGTTATATACTCTGCTACATATATACTTATGCAGAGAGACTTGAAAAACATTTCAGATACAGCCCCGTTCTCCTGTAATTTCGAAACTGGGGGCTACATGCAAGGAGCAGCATTCACAGGAAGCTGCACCTACAGCAACCCCACTTACCACAACTTTGTGAACCCTAATGACCAGTTTGCCCATCTGGAGTTCGAACCATATGCAAAGTGCCCACAAAATCTTATCATATTTGACCAAACTGATGTGAAGCATCGGATCATGTATAATCCAGCCATTGTTCAAAAGTTAAGTTTTGAAAATCTCAACTTAACATTGCCTAATTTAGAGGTTGATGGCCTGAGTAGACTCCATAATTCTCCTTCTTTCAAGGAGGATACAAATGAAATCGATATTCTTCTAAGCTCAGATGAAGGAGAAGATTTTGATGATGATACAGTCAGTACAGGTCGAACTCCATATAATTGGTACTCCACTTCCTGCAATTCCAGTTCTTGTGACTCCACTTATGGAGGAGGTTCTGATTGGAATGAGTGTAAGAGACAGAGGATGCAGAAAATGATACAGATGCTGCGGGAAATTGTACCAGGTATGGAAGGTTTAGATGCTGGCACAGTACTTGATGAGGCAGTTAAATATCTCAAATGTCTTAAAACGGAGGTGGAGAAGCTCGGCATATCAAGCTTTGATTGTGGAGTACCATAATCATTGGCACATTTTATGCTCTATTTGATAATTAAAGGGAAGTTGATTGGATGCTGCCTCAATGTCTAGCATGGTGGAAAGAAGCTTTTTATGTTTTAAAATTGGAGAATGTTGTATGTGTAATTATAGTGTGATTTCTCTTTTCTTTTGAAAGAATTAAAGATATGGCATTTGGAGAGATTCAGGGCCTCAGGTTTTGCTTTTTATGTAGCTCTCACTGGAACTCAATATTGAACATGTTGCGCTCATTATGTTTCATATGTTATCTTGCGTCTGACGGAATAAGAAGGGGTAGCAGAGTTAAGGAAAGAATCAGGCTTTTGATTATCCCAGTGGAGTTTTATAATTTGGAATGGAATTCTGATGTTGTAAAGGATGCAGTTTCTTTATCCAATCATTTTCTTTGGTGAGTATAGTGGAAGCCCGAATCTATGTTGTTGCATTAGAAATCATGTTGTCTCCAAGTTTTTAAGCTACTTTTTCTATGTCAATGCATTCCTATTTGTAGCACGCCTTTCAAAGAACACCAAAGGAAAACTCTAAATATGCTAGAAGCCTTTTATTTTCAATCATCATCTTGTAAATTTGGAACATTAAATTTGTGTTTGGTGTTCTAATCTGTGGCGTGCTTTTGGAGAGCTTGTTTTGCAAAGTGCATATATATCCTCTTTCTTTAACAAAGGTCCGATGACATAGACACATAATAACATCTATGCTAATTGAAGTGGCTTTATCTAAACAATGTATCCTCAGTTCCCTCAGACAAGTGGTGCACTTTTATTTAAGCTCTGTTTTCAGCTGATTTTATCATATTTTTTTTGAGAAAGCAGTTATCAATCACTGAAATGCACAGTCATGTTATCCTTTCTAGTAATATTGTTCAGCGCATAAATCAACACCTTCGTTATGCATCCTTTTTTTTTCCTCCTCGTCACTTTTCAGAGTATGATCAGAGAGAACCAAACCTTCCTATTGCTCTGACTTTTCTTTTTCCTACTGATATATCATCGTGTTAGATCTGAGAGAATCAAATCTTCCTATTGCTCTGATTTTTCTTTTTCCGGAATTCTGATGTTACAGTTGTACAGTTGCTTTAATTAGATAATTTTGTTAGTAGTTTAATTTTCTTGAAAGAAAATAAAACTGATTAGAGACAATTGTACAACAAGCTGTTGTTACAATTTGTTGATTTCATCTCGAATACATTAGATTCTCTTTTTTGTGTTTCAACAAGCTTAATATTTATATCCAGATCATCTAAAACTTTTGAAATAGAAGCATCAATTATTTGCTTGAGACCAATTAAAACAGTAGGGATATCTACCAGTACCAGTCTGAGACTCCTTGAACACCTAATGTAGTACAATTGTACAAATTTCCAAAATCTCAAAATTGCTGAGCTCTTTAACTGCAAGAAACTGGTAGTCTCTTATTTGTTTATAGGTAATTATAAGATCAAACCTCGTGCAATATAAAATCCAAACAAATAATCTTCAAATGTGAAATGGAATATTCTAGCATGCTAGGAGGTGCACCGATTTCTTCAGTGGTGAAGGCCCACAAAAATAATAATAAATGCTATGATGTAATACCTCATTGATCAATTTGTTATCTCAATCATTATTTCTTTAACAAATTGTCACTAACACTAAATAGTGCCAAAAAGGTCATCAGGTGACATATCCGTATATTTCGGGAAATTATCTTATGAATTAAAATCGAAATGAGGTGGAGTGACTTAAGACTTGAATTGTGCCTCATAATATTTCTATTTGACTTCGTCACTTGATCATGCAACAAACCTACCTTTCAATTACTACTATATGAATGAACTATATGTGTGTTTGGATGGTGAAAGAATTAATGTAAGAATAGTACTGTTTGGGTGAGTAGTTCAAAATAGTGTGAGATTAGTGATATCTCAGGAAATATGAGAAGAGTGTAAATTTTTACTATTTCGGATTAGTAAAATATTGTCTGGATAGAAACGTGAGAACAATGAAGAGAATAGTTAAAATAATTAATTATTTTTAGTATTTTATTTAATAATAATATTTATTTAATACTACATACTAATATAAAAGAAAAAAATATTATTTTCATTATCTTAATCTGCTAACCCAATGTTTTCTATGAGTTAGCGGATTAGCACTGTTCTGTTGCTATTCTCGATTTTAATTTTGTATTTGAATGGTTGCTAATTCGAGAATAATATTGTTATTCCCACAACAGTGCTATTCTACACCATCCAAACACACCACATGTTTAGTGATTTGACATGAAAAAAAGGAATAGCAGAAATTTGACAGGGTTATAAGTTATAACGGGTTTTTTGAAGAAAGATTTTGAGATTCAATATTTGTGTCTAACTTGAACATTTGGGAAGAAAGGGTATTTTCTGGACACGATTTTTCGGCATGAATTACTGATAGCTAAATTAAGACATAGTTATATCATGGCATGCATTATATCAAATACCATGCAATTTCGTGGCATGCACCAAAAGCACAGCCACTTGCATGAAGAAAAAGATCGTTTTGGTTTGACCATAATACAATTCGTGATTATTTTAATTGAATGCGAAACTTCAAGGTTGAATAAATGGGGAAAAATGGGACAGTGACCTTAGTCCCTTGCGTGGAATACACATAGTTAAAGCATTAGGTATGTGGATACTTTGTTATCTTGTAATAATTATGACACCTTTTATTGATTTAGATAACTACTTATAGGAGCCTTCAACCAATATTTTTGATCTCTTGTGTGACCTTATATGGGTTTAGTTAGGCTTACCTAACACCATTTTAATTTCATATTTGACATGTTTTAGTTAGACTTTGCTTCTATTCATTTTTTTATTTTATATTAAAAAATAGTAATTTCGGAAGGTTAATTTTTTCTTTGGCTGACTTAACATGTACAGATATGGGGCGATATTACTGTCGCAGTACATTTTCACTAGTCAATTATGATTTATGAATCTGGATGGTGCTAATTAAATCCAGACAGTAGGAAAATAGACAATAAGAAAAAGGAGGATTATATTGTGCCCCAAATTCGGTAAACAAGACTGTCACAAATATATGCGTTAATACTTCCAATTTTAAACATTAAATGACGAATTGAAATTATTCGACTTTTTTCACGAGAGATACATCAACAAGTATTGAATTGCAAACATATATTTTGTTAAACAGATATTTGCAATTTCGAAAAACGAGAATAGAAATAATATAAGTACGTATGTATACGTACCTACTTTATAAATTCATGAATATGGATTAAATTATATTTGATTAAGTATTTTGAATTTTGAGTTTTATAAATAATAAAAAAGAGCGTCATAGTGCTGGATAGGCTAGAGGAAAATAAATTTGTATGCGATACATTTAATAACACTTTGAATCACACACTAGCCTCATTTTGTCTAACTTTATTAAAATATCAAGTTTCGTCATCTATCCTTCTTGCAAATCATTTTGCCAATTAGAAAAATAAGAGGGGTTTAGTACAAATATTATTGATTTTTGACGAAACTCCGAGAAAGGATCATGTTTGGCAAGAGAAACTCACTATGAGCAAGAATTCAGTGTTGATTTTGTGATTAAAGCAGCGGAACACCTAAAATCATCCTTTTTTAATTTTTGGCCTAAGGTTTGAAGAGAGGCCAACAAGAAGAGGGAAATGAATGAGAGAAGGTGAATGAGGGAAGGAGAGGAGAGGAGAAAATGGTCTCGGTGAAAGAGATGGTGGCCGGATAAGGAAAATCAGAGGAGAGATTAGAGAGAAAGAGGTTAAGTAAGAAAAAGGAAGAAATAAAAAATGGTTATGAATAGAAGAAGAAGAAAGGACATGCATCTTTCTTTATCGGACTGAATTTGAACTATCTTTTGTAATGGATAGCTCATTTGTTGCAACGGGTGAAAGAAGAAAACAATAGAAACTATGATGTATTTAATAGGTGTTTTAATTCTGTATCCGTTGGAATGATTAGCTTAACTATTGCAATGGATGTGTATTTATGTATAGAATTGGATTTGGACTTATCCATTCTAATAGATCTTTATCTGTTGATAATGGATGTGAATAGATTTTTCTGGAGATTTTCAGTAATTTTTTGAACTAACCTTATTTAATCGGTTGTAACGGTTGTTGTAACTGTTGCAATAGATGAGATTATATTGTGCATAAAAGGTCTTTTGACATGAAATTTAAATATCACTTCCAAATCAAATTTATTATGTGATATGTTGACAGTATATTGGGGTCTACATGCACTTCTAAACTTCAATTATGCCAATTAAATAAA
This sequence comes from Schoenoplectus tabernaemontani, assembly GCA_037127355.1. Lineage (NCBI taxonomy): Eukaryota > Viridiplantae > Streptophyta > Magnoliopsida > Poales > Cyperaceae > Schoenoplectus > Schoenoplectus tabernaemontani. Next base: position 15,960,192 of record CM073744.1, on the reverse strand, counting down.
TTTAATTTAGAGATTCAAGTATTTCTCTAAATAATAAGTATAGATTAAGTAAACATTCCCCCTTATTATATGGCTTTCAATGTTTTGGGGTAATATCAAATCGCCTTTACTCTTTTCTTTTAATTTGTTACTTTCATTTTTAAGTTTGCATTCAATTAAAATATGACCCAATTGACAATAATAATTATAAAATATCCTTGAGAATATTTATCACTACTTTGAACAAAATGAACGTTGTAGTGGAAGTTGAAAAATATCTCTTTGTAACTCATTATTTTGAACCCAATTTTATAACACACATTGATCTTTTAATATATAAAACCAACCATCAAGACTTTCAAAATAAATTTTATTTGATCATTGAGGATTAAATGTATTCGTATTTTCTAGATTATTGTTAAATCTTGATGTACTTTAATAAGGGTAGATGGTATTTATCAAAAATAATACTTTTGGACTAATTTGGTCAAGTGCAGAAATTTTAAAGAACACTTAAGATGTTAACGGAGTTCGGCTTAAAATACCTACGTCCCGGGTCTCATCCCACTTACGGGATGTTGCTTTATTACTAAAAACTATGTTACAACTAAGAAAGTTTAGCTTCTTCACAATACAAGTGCAAGAAGACTAAAAATTATAAAAAGAGAACAACAAAGGACAACAGTTGATGAAAGAATTGAGACAAACCTCAATGAACTGCAACACGCTGAATAAAAATTGTACAATAATTCTTCTAGATTTGGTTAATTCAAGATGTTTGTTTCTTGTAATTTGCAAGGAAGGAAATAAGGGTTCTTTGTTTACAGTAAGTTGAGTGCTCTGGGTTTCTAGAGATTTTGATAGTTTTGGATAATAGACACAATCCCACAACATCATCTTTTATAAACCATTTAATAGAGAGAACTGTTATTCTTATGTCGGAAAAACGTTATAACGTTTCATCAATCATTATAACATTTTTGTATTGTGAATCTTGAGTTTCAAAGAATACCACTTGTCAGAATTTTATATAACGTTATAACGGTTCAGAAATGAATAGAATGAACAATTATAATGATATAGGGAAACGTTGAACGCTTTATAAAAACGTTATCAATATTTTGACTGTTTGACCAACCTTCTGACAGGTTTACTGATCTTCAAAAATGTTATAACGATTCATTAAATCATTATACATTTCATGAAGCATTGAATGCTTTATAAAAGCATTACATAATGATACACTCTGTTAATTTTGGCTTATTTCTTCTCACAAAGAACTTAGAATATTTTTGAGTAGGTGTATTGAGTCGTTATAACGCTTGATGAAGTGTTACATAACGATACACTCTGTAAATTTTGGCTCATTTCTGCTCATAGAGAACTCAAAATATTTTTGAGTATGTATATTGAATCGTTATAATGATTGGGGAATCATTATAATATTTTTTTCTTCCTCTTGACCCCGTACACTAAGATCATCGACCATTTTCATATCAACATTGCCCAACTCCAAGTCAAAATCCATGTCACCCATATTATCCACCCAATTTTCATACTTATTAACCCAATTAGTTTGAAAATTATATTGTTAATCCTCCATACGGGTTAGATTAACTTTGATGGTGAAAATTTCATTGTTGATATTTGTAAATTTATTATTCACACGGGTTTAAAAAACTTGTTGGTTCAAGTTCATATGATATATGGATTGAGTAATGTACCCAAAGTAGTCTTGCATAGAACCGGTTTGTGATGGAGTAAGGTAAGGATCAAATGAGGTTTGATAGTCTGGTTCAAAGGTAAAACTTGACATGGTTGCATAAGAATGGGGTTGAGAAGAGATTCTGGATCTTGAGTTGGTTCGAGTTCCAAGATAGGCTCTTCCGAATTAGGATCGGTATATTGGTTTACCTTTACATTTGGATCCTTTATCCAACTATTAATCGGGTATATGTGGTTTGGAGTCCATATCGATGGTTCACCAATCGAGTTATTAATCCAACCAAGATTTGATAATTCATGAAACAAGTTGGTAGGGTGAATCTTATCTTTTGCAGCATATCCCTTAAATGCAACCGTATGATTCGGATAATAAGATTGACATATAGTAAATTTGTATTTTTAACCCGATATGTATGTTTCATATGGCTTATTATGATAAATAAAATATAAAATTGCCTATCCATTGAAAGAAGATGGCGCAAATAGAAAATAAAATTTATTTTCATATTAGTTTTTTGGGTAGCCTTTGAGGTTAAGATGTTGTTGATGAAATGGAAGACGAACCTACGCACGGTCAGTAAGGATGTTGCAAAAATTTCTCAGTCATTTATCAACCGAGATACAAACCACTTCTTATAATCTCTTATTGTACCCTCAGTGATTTCAGGCCATTTATGATAGGAATAGATTTGTTCACCGATTTCAAGGGTTGAAAACCATTTGATAAGTTGGGGTATTATTACTACAATTGATTGTTCACATACAAGTGTAGTAAAATCTCATGGTTCATCTACGAATTTCATATTGGTATAGAATAATTAATTAAAAATTTTATAGGATGCATCATTACACTCAATTATATTTTTCCATAGCTAAAAACTAATATAGATTTCAATTTGGGTATCTTCCTAATGAGTCATCTTATCATTTTCATCCTTATGATAAAAATAACAATCAGTAATTTCTCTGTTTTTGAAATTACCGAAGAAGTAGCTTGTTGCATTATTTGAGTGGTAGAGAAATCAATTTCTTTGATCATTCGGTGCGGAGACGTGCTTATTATCTGGTAGAACTAAGAACCATCCTCCCGGCATGGTGATCCCGATCATTTAAAACTACTGCCCACTGAATTTGAAGTCTAAAGTGGCAGGGGGACTGAGTGGTGGTGCCTCTATTGAGCGAGTGATGACTTGAAATGATGATCTCCCAATATTATCTTGTCCTTAAGCTTGAGATGGTGGTTGTGAAGAGAAATCACTTGCTACATTTTGCCTTGAAGGATCAGAAGAAGTTGGGTAGAAACTTAATCTTGGGATGCGATCGGGATCGGCTCCGGCATTGGACCATTCACGCCTTAGTTGCTATTCAGTTTTTCGCTTCTTGTTCTTGATGAAAGGCATTTTTAGTGTCATAGCAACAAGAAGGATGAGAAGAACGTTGAATTGAGAGAGTCAAGGGATTGGAGAAGTTATTTTGGAAGGGTTTTGCAGAAAACAGAAGGTTTAATAGAGACTTTGGAAGGAAAATTTAAGAAGAAAACTTTAGCTTTTTTGTATGTGATGGAAGAGATAAAGAAAGGTTAAGACCTTTTATAATGAGAGTTTAATGTGAAAGTCACGTCTGCTGGCTTTTAAGGTAGATAATCCAAAAGGCGCAACTTCCTAATAAATCAGATATCAAAAAGATTCTGTAACGATCAGAAATCTATTCAGCTTTCCTAAAGCATTATAACGTTTTACCAATCATCCAACAGTCAAGGAATCGTTGCAACGTTTCATTCTATCACTGTCAGGTGGGACCATCTTTATCAGATAAGAAAAAATGAATATCTTTGCTGAATCGTCATAACTGTTCCTCAAGCGTTTATCGCTTCCTGAATCGTTCAACGATCTTCTGATTCGTTGCAACTTTTCATGCTGCTCTGTCAGATGAGACCATTTGTGTCAGATAAAAAGAATTTGATACCTTTAATGAAGCATTTATAATGTCTGGTGTAACGTTAATGCTTTCTATATCATTCAACGGTCTGCTGAAGTGTTGCAACGCTTCTCCTGAAACACTTACATCCTGGACCCACTATTCGTTATAATGGTTTGGAGCGAATTCTATGACTGAATCCACCCTATTAGGATCCAAGAACCGTTAATGATTCCTGAATCATTGTTAACGGCTGTCTGAGAGTTTGAATCGTTGTCAAAGCTATCTAGAGTTTGAATTATTGATAACGGTAGTCGGGAGATAAAATCAAGAACAAGGAAAAAAATACTACAGACATTTAAATTTTAGGAACCGTTATAACGACTTGTGAGTCGTTATAACGGCTCAAGGCCAGACACATGAATTTTATTGATTATTCAATAGGATTTAAAAATAAATATGATAGATATATTTTGAAACAGACTTAAACATATATGTTATAGCTTTAATTACTATGAAATTTCAAGCATGCCTAATTTAAATTTTAACTCATAATATTGTTGAGTATTAACGGGTTTTGTAAAGATATCGGCTACTTGATGTTTGGTATCAACATGTATGAGTTCAATATCACCCATTTCAACATGATCATGAATAAAATGATGCAGAATTTCAATGTGCTTGATACGTGCATGTAAAACTGAGTTCTTTGAGATTATTATTGCACTAGTGTTGTCATATATTATTGATACTTTACAGAAACGTAAATTATAATCTTGTAAAGTTTGTATCATCCATAAGATTTATGTGCAATAACTTTTCACAATAATGTACTCGGTTTCAACAGTTGAAAGAGCCACCGAAGTTTGCTTACGGCTAGACCATGACACTAATGATCCCCTCAATAAATTGACATATCCAACTAGTACTCTTTCTATCAAATCTATCACCGACAAAATTTGTGTGCGATCCTTTCTCGCGCGCTCCGCACCGCCGCTTCTTTGGGGCAATGAGATGTGGAGCAAGGACACGGAGATCCCTCCTGAGCGTGCATTTATTTGACGCCGGTTAATTCTATCGTTTAGACCCATTACAATGCACGTTTAAGGGGTTTTTTAGTGATGTGAGTACTTATAGATTTCGATGGGCGCAAGCCCCCACCGTTAATTACTCTGGGCTATTAACCTCGAGGCACCTCTGGATCTTTAAAAGGGGAAGCAAATATTAAAGTTAAATGATGGTCAAGTGGTCACGTGCTTCGGTGATCGGGATCACTGAAGCACCCTGGACTTACTAACAGGTCAGTCCAATGAGATAGGGTGATGAAAAGATGAACTTACTACAGATCAGTTCAATCTTTACCGTTCCGAGAGACGATCTTACTAACATATCAGACCAACCTTTGCGGAGGGATGAAAGGTGAGTCTACTAACAGATCGACTCAACCTTAGTTGACCTAGAAGATGAACCTGCTATAGATCGGTTCAATCTTTACTAGTCAATGACCAATCACACAAAATATAACTCGAAGCACTTAGCCGGTTGATCTTGAGATTGGTGAATCAGGAGACGGGTGGATTTGACCCACTTGTTTGTTCTCACTGATCTTCTAGATCATAAATTTCAAGCACTAAGCGAATTTATAAACCTAGGAACACAACTGCACATAAAGTCAAACCTGAAGCGCTGAGCCAGTTTGACATTGAGGCGTGTGTCAGTGAAAGAACCTACTACAGATCGGTTTAGGTTCACTATTTTGAGGACGAATCCACTACAGATCGATTCAATCCTACAATCTCGAGAGATGAACTTACTACAGATCAGTTCAATCTCCTGAACTAGAAGACAAACTTATCGATGGATTAGCTTGATCTTACTAGTGTGACTGGTCATGAATTACTTGTTCATGACACAGAGTCATCATGATGTCACATCTTAGGACATCATGATGTTCGTCTCTCTTGAAATTAACACGCTTGCTCGTGCTGATGTCGTAGTCTTAGTCATCTTTTTGGCGGGCGTCAAGATGTTCTTGTCTCGACTGGCTATTCTGAATATTGCATTACTTGTGCAAAATCACTGTGTTGCTCTACACCCCTTTGTGTGAGCATATTTAATCACCTCTAAATCATGAATCCTGAGCACCTAGCTGATTCATGAGTTCAGGGTTAACTTGTACACAAAATTAGACTCGGAGCCCCTGGCTGGTCTAATATTGAGACATGTTTGTTGAAGAATGAGCCCCTAAACAAGCTAGTTCAGAAGCTACCATATTGTGATGTCTCATCGGCAGTCAACAAGGTGTATGACCACCTTATTAATCATTCATCACCTTAGAAATCATGTAATGATTCAACGAACCGTTATAACACTTCAACAAATCATTATAACGCTTAATAGAAGATAGTAGACTTGTCAGAAAGTTGGTCAAACAGTCAAAACGTTGCTAACGCTCTGTAAAGCGTTCAACATTTTGATGAATCATTATAACGATTCAAGGAATCATTACAACGATTCCTTATAGCATATTGACTTGTCAGAGAATAGTCAAAACGTTGCCAACGTCTCGTGAAGCATTCAACGCTTTGGTGAACCGTATAACGATTCCTTATTTTTTATTATTTATTTTTTATATTTTTTTATATATTTTTTTATTTCAAAATCTACTTATTTCTGTAAAAAAATGAGTAACAAAAATAATATCAAATAAGTTGGTTATTATTTAGAATTTTATTTGATTTTTTTTGAGATTTTTATAATAACCAAAGTAATAGGATTTTATTTTTATTATTTTTAAACTCTATTTATTTTTGTAGAAAATTACTCACAAAAATAATAAGAAATAACTTGGCTATTATTTAGGATTTTATTTGAATTTTTGAGATTTTTATAATAGCCGAAATAACAAGTCAAAGCTTAATCAACAGAAAAAAAAACAAACAATGTCATCTTGCTTTTAAATTATTTCTGTATAGTAATATTATTAAAACTGAAATATTTTTATATAGAAAAATAGTATGAAAAACAAAAAAAAATTAGAAATAAATTTGAGTCAATTTGGAGTTTGGGAAGACCTCTAAATGATTTATTTACTCTTTATTTTTTTATTTTCTATTATTTATTGACAGTTGGGCCTAATTGATTCTTGGGCCGAGATTTAATTTCTTTTTATTTTTAACAGTTGGGCTCAGTTTAATTTTTCTTTTTATTTCTCACTGTTGGGCCTATTCTTAACTGGGCCGCAGTTTAAATGCTGTCTTTGATCTGGGCTGTTGGATTATTCTAAGATTAGTGCATAATTTTATTTAAATGTTGTATTATACATGGGCCGCTAGATTTAACTGAGATGCATTTTTAACAGATCTAGGGCCTAGATCTTTCAGACTTTGATTTCCTTAACTCTTGACAGATCTTATCCCTTGACGGTTCTCAGGATTTGCGAGCGCTTCAATAGTCGTGCAAGAGAACTCTTCTAAACTTCTAACTTATCGATGCTTCAAGATCTGTGCTAGGTGGCGGTTTCCGGTGATCGGAGCTCCTCCCCCCGATCAGGCTGGTACTCTAGAGTCGCCTTACCTTAGTGAGTCCTTCTATGGCGTCTGATCGGAGATCCATACGGCGGTTGACGTTGTCCTGTTGTACCGATTGAGATGTACCAATCGGGATTGTTACCGAGTTGATTTTCTTATCAAATTTGATGAATTTAATCGATATTATTGATAATTGCAAGCTCAATAAGTGTCTCCTAGACTTATTGATGCAATCTAGGATGAAAAAGGAAGTTCTTGCTTGCTCTCTACCATGGTGAAGCACAACATTACTTGATAATGCACGGTACCGATTAGTATCGGCCTCAATCTTGTCCCAATTCAAGGTGCTAACTGGATTTGCACACTTGATTGATGCTCTTCAGACCTAAAGGCACACCTAGTTTAGGCTAGGGCTAATGACTCACTAAAGTGTATGATGTTAGGACGTGACTTCAACTGACTGTGCACGACATCGATTTATATCGATTCCAGACTCAGCAAAATTCTCAAAATTCATTGAATTAACATGATACATTATCATTCCTCAGGCCTAAAGGCTCACCCAGATTCAACTAGGGACAGTGGCTCACTGAGTTCTCAAGAATGTCAGTTAATTCAGCTTCTATCGATCGGAGATATACTGATTCTATCAATATATTTGTAATGCAATTACACAACTTGAATTACTCTTAATCAATCATAGTGACTCAATCAAGATGATCAAAAGGTGATGAACTTATACCTCTTAGTTTCGAGCAAATAGAAATAAGAAAATTAATGAAAATTCTCAAAGGGAATTAGCATAGTAACGAATAAATTGTAAATTCATGATCTTTACGACTGATTCAGGCCTAAAGACTCACCAATCACCTTGTGATTGGGCCAGTGGCTCACTGAATTCAATCAATTAGTGTTAATCTATATTCTTTAAAAAAAGAATAGTAAAGAGATAGAAGAAAGAAGTAATTTGCAAAAGAAAACAGCAGGAATTAGAAAGAAATTAAACTAACTACATAACGAGCATGAATTGATGCTTTAGACTCAATTCTAAAGAAAGAAATGCAAAGAAATGCCTATTGAATCAGTCACCATGGCCAATTACCTTCAGATTCAAAATAGTAGCACAAATTGATAGAATCTCTTGCTTAATCTCGTAATCTCTCTCTCTCTTTACACTGAGTAGTCGCTAGTGAGTGTGTGCTTGCTCTATGCCGACTTCTCCCCTCTTGATTGTGTCTCTTTTTGTTTTTTATTGATCAGCTTATATAGGCCAGAACCGGCCACCCTCTTGGCCGTGATTGGTAGATCACTTTTCTCTTGGATTGCCAGCTTGGATGCATCTCCACCTTCACTCTTTATGCTTGAACAATTGTGATGAGTTTGTGTTTGTTGCTTAACCATTTTCTGTTATAGCTTTGACTGTGCCGTGATTTCGTTGACTCCAACTCTCACTTCTATCCCGTTCTCAACTCTTAGCCAAATTAACAGCTTATATATCCAATTGACTCACAAATTCACCTCCATTAGTGTCGCCTTGCCTCAAAGAATTCACCTTACAACGCAATTCGATCTCTGGAGCACCAATTAAATTTCTCTATTTCGCTCAATTTCGGGTACTAGCTCAATTTCGCCTTATGTTCATCTCATCTTCTCAATTGATCTGGTAGCATCTCTTATCCTATTGCCTAATCGTTGCTACTCGTTTAGATCACCTTTAGTTATGGTGAGGCGCCAAGGGAGAAGGAAAGCGCGAACTGTGCTTGGATGGGGCAATGGCGAGAAGAAGAAGGAGGGAGAGAGCTCCTCTTCGTGTGTGGATGCGTCTAGCGCTCATGAGCCAAAGCGGAGAAGAAGAGAGGAGCAGCGAGACAACTCACAAGAACCAGGTTCATTCTCCTCTCATCTCCCTTTTAAATTTGACTGCTTTGAATTGAGTAGGTAGGCTAGATGGACTTGGTTTATACCTTTACTCTTGCGTCTATTCTCATTACTTTGACCGTTGGGCCCCACTGTTAGCCCTTTGAGTCATGGTTCAAAGGTTTAGCTTGCAATTTATTAGTATTCTGATTAGACTACAAAAGCTGAGTTGGAAAAGTCTGACAGGGTCGTGTGTTTAAGCAACATGCTTATGTATTAATAGTTTGCTAATGATGTGCTGATGTGGCAATGATTGATGAAGCCTTGTGTACTTTTGTGCTGATTTGTACCAATTAGATAGGGCCAAGTGTGTTCGTGGCACTAGCAGGTGAAGCCACGTGCCTTTATTGGTTGTGATGTGGCACTAATCCAGTTATGCCACGTGTCACAGGTGGGGCCCACTTGTTAGTAATTTTATTTCACGTGGGACCCACATGGATGAGGTGGACTAATCATGTGTCTCCATGTTGCATGCCTGTGATGAGGTGGCCTCTTTAGGTATTGCCATTTGGCACCCTTCTTACTATTGTGCACTAGTCACACATTGCCAAGTGGCACTGGTGCTGATATAGCCTCTGATGTGGCCCAGTATGACCTGGCCACATGTCTTTGGATGGTGTGATGTGGCTGAATGGTGGTCTGCCACATGTATGGCCGTGGGGTGGACCATTGGTTGACTGCCACGTGGCACTATGGTGGGGCTCACTTGCTGACGTGGACTAATGAGAAAGTGCCACGTGACACTCGATTCTTGGTAGCCCCAATCGAAGCGCCATGTGGCATTGTAACGATGGCGAGTTTTTTGAATTGGCACTCTTTCTTGTCCCCAAGTTACGCCCAGATAGGTTTTTGTCCCCAAGTTGTACTCAGAGAAGCTTATGATCAAATCTCAACCCTTGATCTGCTTATTAAATCTATTTTATTTTCTCTGAATTTATTTTAATAGCTTCACTTATCCAAAAATCATAAAATTTTCACCAAAAATCCCTAAATTCATGATGATCACTTATATAATTTTTAATTCCACTTTTGTCCCTGTCTCCTTATATTAAAAATTTATTTTCCAAGAAAACTCTGTTTCTTCTTCTAAATCAATCCCAAATTCCAATTGTAATTCAGTGTCTCTGCCAAATAAAATTCTCTTACAGAAACATCCCTAATTAAATACCAATTAGTCTTGTATTGATGTCTCATTAGGGTTTGACTTGATCAACAGTTGATTACATGTCAACAATTGATATAAATCTAGACTTGATCAGATGTTTGCAACATTGGCATCTGACCTGTCTTATGAAATTGACTTTCAATCCATATCCATGAAAGTGATTTGGTCAACAGTTGATTACTTGTCAACAACTGACATAAATCTTGGCTTGATCAGGTGTTTGCAACATTGGCACCTGGTCAGCCTTGAAAGCAAAATCACATTGAGATTTTTTGTGATTGGTTGTATCAAAATACTGGCTTGGCATCGACACAGTTCTTGTTGTACATGGATTGTACTACTTCAGTCCTTCTTAGGGTTTGCTCTGAGTGTTTAATTTGGGATTTGATCTTGTCTTTCCTTGATATCTATCACTGAGGTGTGTGACCCACCTATCAGTGAAGAATAATCAGATGGATGACCCCTCAAGAGATCTCTCTTCTGAATCTCCTGAGGGTCATCCACCTCGAATGAACAGGAGGTGGCAGGGCTTTTATACCTCTGACTTTTGTCTAGAATTTCCTTGTGGGATTAATGCTTAATCCTTGTTTCGGCTTGATTAGATTTAGTGGATAGGCTAGGTTTAGGTTTGTGCGACATTTTTTCGCGCGTTTCGCACCGTCGCTGGGTTTTAGGCGATGGGATGCGGAAGAAAGACACGGAGATCCCTCCTGAACGTGCATTTATTTAACGCCGGTTGGTCCCACCGTCTTAGACTCATTGGGATGCACATTTAGAGGGTTTTTAGTGATTGTGAGTACTTGTAGATTCCGATGGGCGCAAGCCCCCACCGTTAATTACCCTAGGCTATTAATCTCGAGGAACCTCTAGATCTTGAAAGGGGGAAGCAAATAGTATAACTAAATAATAGTCAAGTGGTCGCGTTCTCCTATGATCAGAAATCACTGGAGTATTCTGAATCTACCAAAAGGTTAATCCAATGGGATATGGGGTGAAAAGATGAACCTACTACAGATCGGTTCAATCTTTACCGCTCGGAGAGATAACCTTACTACAGATCAAATTAATCTCCGCGGAGGGATGGGAGGTGAGTCTACTACAGAACGACTTGACCTCAGTTGATCTAGAAGATAAATCTACTACAGAACGGTTCAATCTTAACTAGTCAACAACCAATCACACAAAATATAACTCGAAGCACTAAGCCGGTTGATCTTGAGGTTGGCGAATCAGGAGAAGGGCGGATATGGCCCATATGGTACTTCTCACTGATCTTCTAGATCATGGATTCCAAGCACTAAGCGGATCCATAAACCTAGGAACACAACTGCACACAAAGTCAAACCTGAAGTGCTGAGCCAGCTTGACATTGAGGTGTGTGTCAGTGAAAGAACCTACTACGAACGGTTCATTCCACTGTTTGAGGATGAATCTACTATAGAACGATTCGATCCTCTGGACTAGAAGACAAACTTATCGACGGATTAGTTTGATCTTACTAGACTGACCGATCATGAATTACTTGTTCATGACATAGAGTCATCATGATATCATCTCCTTAGACATCGTGATATTCTTTCGCTTGTGCAAATGTCATAGTCTTGATCATTCTTCAGCGGGCGTCAAGATGTTCTTGTCTCAACTGACTATTCTGAATGTTGCATTACTTGTGCAAAATCATTATTTTACTTCACATCATCTCGTGTGGGCATGTTTAATCATCTTTAAATCATGGGTTCTGAGCATTTAGCCAATTCACAGATTCAGGGTTATCCTGTGCACAATATTAGACTCGGTGCTCTTGGCTGGTTTAACATTGAGACAGATTTATTAGAGGATGAGCTTAAAAATTATCATACATGTTATGTCTCATCAACAGACAACAAGATATATCATCACCTCGTTGATCATTCACAACACTTCAACAAATCATTATAACGTTTCCACAAACCGTTATAACGCTTTTAGAAAATATCAGACTTGTCAGAGAATTGGTCAATAGGGGTCAAAACGTTGCTAACACTCTGTATATCGTTCAACATTTTAGAAAATCATTACAACGATTCAAAGAATCGTTACAATAATTCAAGGAATCGTTACAACGATTCTTTAACATATGTTGACTTGTCAGAGAATGGTCAAAGCGTCGCTAACGTCCTGTGAAGCGTTATAACGATTTGATTAACCGTATAACGATTTAGGTAATCGTTACAACGATTCCTCAGAACATATTGACTTGTCAGAGAATAGTCAAAGCGTTGTCAACGTCTTGTAAAGTGTTCAACGCTTTGGTGAACCGTATAACGATTTCAGGAATCGTTATAATGATTCCTTATATTTTTTTTTATTATTATTATTATTATTATTATTATTATTATTATTATTATTATTATTATTATTTTTATATTTTATTTGTTATTATTATTCATTTATCTATTTTTCTATTCTTGTTATGTATATTTTTACTTCAAACTTGACTTATTCCTATAGAAAATGAGTCACAAAATAACAAGAAATAAATTGGCTATTGTTTAGTATTTTATTTAGATTTTTAGGATTTTTATAATAACCAAAGTAATAGGATTTTATTTTTATTATTTTTAAATTATATTTATTTTTATAGAAAATTACTCACTCAAATAATAGAAAATGAGTTGGCTATTACTCAGAATTTATTTGAATTTTTTAGATTTTTATAGTAGCCAAAATAATAGGTCAAACCTTGGTCAACAGAAAAAAGTAAATAATGTCATTTTTCTTTTAAATTATTCTGGTATAGTAAAATTTTTAAAATTGAAATGTTTTTACATAGAAAAATACTATGAAGAACAAAATATTTTTAGAAATAAATTTGAGTCAATTTGGAGTTTGAGAACATTTATAAATGATTTATTTACTCTTTATTTTTAATTTTCTGTTATTAATTGATTATTAGGTTTAATATATTGGGCTCAATTTGGTTTCTATTTTAATTTCGTGAGTTAGGCCCATATCATTTTCCATCTGTTGGGCCTGGGTGACTTCATTCTTCTTCTATTAATTATCTGAAGCCATTGGATTTCCTTAAAATTAGTACAGAAAGGAACTAAAGGCTCAGATCCATTCTATATCCCTTCTTTTAAACTCTACCTTTCAGATGCCATTGGATTGGTACTTAATTCATCAAGATACGTGTTGATGTTTCACGATACGTGCTATGAAACTTCTTATCAATCTCCCTCCCGACGGCTTTGAGATTCACGTTCAATGACTTCTCCGACAATCCAGGCTTTTGATCGGAGATCGACCAGCGGGAGGAGCATCGCCTTTGTGCTAGGAATTCATCGATAGGGGTTGATTAACAATCAGTACGGTGGTTCATCGGGGATACTAGTACCGTTTTTTGAGCTATATTATCGATTCGGTACCGGAAGGATTCTAATCTTGCTTCTCGTTCAATTAAACATTAATTCTTTCAATTTTCACCTTTAACTCCATCTTCCTGATGTGTTTTATTGTACCTGTGAGTCGCATTCTTATTGAAGCTTACTCGGGACATGATTAGGCCATACCGTTGACTGGTACCGATAAGCACTTGTCTTAAACCCACTCGTGCTATACTCTTATTTTCTAATCTCCTTCATGTTTTTGTCAACCAGTCTGAGATTTGATCATGTTCCAATCAATGAACAGAAAGAATAATTGAAAGATCTCAAATTTTGCAAATTAGACAAAACAGCAAAAAAAGAGGTTACAATTTTGTAAGAAAGTTTTATTCTGAGAGATGGATTGCACTACTCAAATTATATTAATTGCTTAAGTCCACTTTCTTATAAAAATTGAGAAAAGAATCACTACCGAGTAATCAAGAAAACAAATGAAGAGAAATGTAAAAAAAAAAAACTGAACTTTATTCCTTTTTTTTTACAAAATTTACAAAGATCTTGACCAAGATCATACCTTATGCCAGAATTATCACCTGATTACCGATTGATCAAGGGCTGAGGACGATTAACTCAATCTGATCGAGAAAATTGACCCATTTCAATCAATTCCGCTCCTAATTGATTTCATCGATTCTTTGATCCCATTTTCTTCTTTCTGCAGGTATCTAATTCCCTTTCTCCTTAGTCTAATATGGATTTCTCTCGATCTCGGCTGAGTTCTCAAGTTTTCACTGAGATCTATCAGCCTAGGTTGTTGTTCACAGTTCAGATTGAAGTTGTACTGAGTTCTCAGGTTTGCAACCGAGATCAATCAGCAGAAATGGGTAGGATTCTTTCTAGGGTGCAGTATATTCAGATCCTCAAATCCTTGTCTAATAAGAAAGCATATGTATAAGGATGATATCTACTCTCGGGGATGGGGGTGCTTAATCTGTTGTTCAAGGCTTATATAGGCTCAATCATACTCCAATTGTGGCCAATTGTGTTTCTTTTTGCACAATCTGTGTTTTCTCTCTCTCACGGATCGCTGATGTGGCAACACACTATTACATCTCAATAGAATCCGATGGCTAAGATGCACCCAATGTGTGTTTGTTGCTGCTACAAATTGAGCCTCAGATTGATGACATGGCGCCGTGGTTGTTGCTCAATTTTCTCATGCTCTTCTTTCTTCAAACACCAAATAAATTGGCTTATTTCACTGGTGTTCAATTCGGTACACCAATCCCATTATGAAAATTATACAAAAAGGGAGTTACTTTATGCCAGCAACTGTCTCAACCGCATCGTGGGACCCACACGACATTTTTCCAACCGCCAATTTGCCTAATTAGTCCCCAAATCACTCTATTGAATCTCACACCCAAATTATTTCCCTCTTGATGCGAGTGATATACAGTGCACCATCTTCAAAATAAATTATTCAATGAATTCTCCTTGGTTAGAGCTTTCCAACGGTATATCATTTATAATTTTTCATCACCGTTTGATCATTTTTCCATTTTCGGTTGAATTTTGTTGAAGAACTCGAATCAGCCATGGAGCAACAGCAGCTGGGAAGAGGGGTTGTGTCTCTGTCTTTGTGGGGCCTAGTTGCAGTGAAGGAAATGAAGAGGGAAGGATAGTACAACTCGGTGGACTCGGCACACGGGTTTAGGGCCCGCATGTCATATTTAATGAGAGACATAAGTGATGCACCGGGTTCACACGTATTTCTTTTCTTTTTAAAAGCTCTCTCCAGCGCCTAATTCAAAGATTATTCCTTATCATCCCTAATTTGCACACAGAACATTCTTGATCTCCAAGTTGCACCCTTAAAGACCCTTGATTGAATCTCAGCCCTTCAATTAGCCTGATATTCTTTCTCTAATTTATTTTTAATAGATCCTTTCATCCAAAAATCATAAAATTTTCACCAAAGTTATCTAAATTCATGATGACCATCTCTGTATTTTTAAATTCCCATTTTACCCCAGTTTGCTTGTGCTAAAAAATTTTTGATCAAGAAAACCCTATTTTCTCCTCAATTAATCCCAATTTCTTACAGTTGTAGCTCAGTGTCTCTATCAAATAAAATTCTCTTGCAAAATTCCCCCAATTAAATACCAATACTGATGTTCATTAGGGTTTGATTTGATCAAAAACTGATTACTTATCAATAATTGATGTAAATTTAGACTTGATCATATAGTTGCTCCCAGCTTTGGCACCTAGTCAGTCTTGTGAAATTGACTTTCAATCCATTCTCATGAAGGTGATTTGGTCAAAAAATGATTACTTATCAACAATTATCACAAATCATGGCATGGTTAGGTGGTTGCTCACAACTTTGGTACCTGGTCAGCCTTGAAAGCAAAATCACATTGAGATTTCTTGTGATTGGTTATATCAAAATACTGGCTTGGCATTGATACCATTCCTTGTTGTATAGGGATTGTATTGGTTCAGCTCATAGGGTTTGATCTTGACTTTTCTCTTATATTTCTTCTTTCGACCTTTTAGGAGTAAACAAGGCTGTTGAAGCTACTTGTGTGGGATTGTCAGATATGTCCCACTTGTCCGAGAAAAATAATCACATGGGTGACACCCAAGAGATTTTTCTTCTCTCTTGAGTCTCTCGACTGTCACCCATACCGAGTGAACATGGGGTAGTAGAGTATTTATATCCTGGCTCCGTGTTTAAGATTTTCCTTGTGGGACAAATAGGATTGCTCCGGGATTTAGCAGTGACTTCTCCTGACTGGTGGTCCCCCTTTTTCATGATTTACCATAGATAATTTTATCTTTCATTGTTCAGCTGCTTCATCCTTGAGATTTTTCAAGGGTAAACAATTTGTATCGGTAAATCCAATGAGATTAAGTTTTGTTTGTCTACTATACTATAATCCAAGATTAAGAGTAAATTTAACATATCTTAGGATTATTTTAAGTGCAATTAGATGAGACTCTTTGGAATTTGCTTGTTATCGTACACATAAACAAATGAAAAATATTATATATGATCTACTAGCCGTAAGATAAAGAAGACTAACGATTATTGTCATATATTGATGTATGTCGGTTGACCTTCCCCATTCATCTATGTCTATGTTAGTATCAATTGGCATTGGTGTCTTGCTTGTCTTGCAATCATCAAGGCCAAACTTCTTGACCAACTCCTTAGCATATTTGGTTTGACTAATGAAGATGTCATCTTTCATTTACTTAATTTGAAGTCTCAAGAAAAATATAAGTTCTCCCATCATTGATATATCAAATTTGCTACCCATCAAAGGAGAAAACTCATCAGTAAGTGATGAATCAGTTCAGCTAAATATGATATCATCAATATAAACTTGCATTAATAAAATATCATTACCCTTCTTTTCAGTAAAGAGAGTAGTATCATTTTGACCCCTAACAAAACCATTTGAAAGAAGAAAAAAAATTAAGTCTACCATACCAAACTCTATGGGCTTGTTTAAGACCACATAAAGTTTTTGTGAGTTTATAAACATGATTAGGATAAATTTGGTTAATAAACCCGGGTGGCTGTTGGACATACATCTTTTCATCTAAGAATCCATTAAGAAATGTACTTTTGACATCCATTTTATAAAATATAAAACCTTTATGTGATGCATATGCCAAAAACATCTTAATGGATTCAAGATGTGCAACCGGTGCAAATATTTCTTCAAAATCAATACCAACTTGTTGGGTATAGCCTTGAACAACCAACCTAGCTTTATTTCTAACAATTATCCCATTCTTATCAAGTTTATTTATAAATACCTATTTTGTACTTATAATTTCTCTATTATTTGGCCTAGGAACTAGTTTTCATACTTGATTTCTTTCAAATTGGTTTAATTCTTCTTGCATAGTACAAATCCAATATGAATCATTATTGGCATCTTTAAAAATTTTGGGCTCAAGTTGAGATATAAAAGCACAATGGACAATCATTTTGTTCATTTTTTATCTTGTCCTTACATATTCCCTAGGGTCATCAATTACACTAGAAAGAGGATGAGAAAATATTTTTCTAAGATCGGTTGGAACTTGATGATTTGAGTCTTGAGGTGACAAGATGTGTTCTACACCGATGTCATCATTTAATACATTATGCTCCTCTTGCATCATTTGACCTTTTTTTTCTTCAGTTGTTGAACCATTTTGTATTTCTTGTTGAGCAATTTCGATAATTTGTTCTCCATTCATGGTTATTGGGACCTTTTGAGATGTTGGAGGTTCTTGTACATCTTCGACAATTATGGCTTGATTGTCATTCAATGCATTGATATTTTCAGCTCCATCACCTACAATAGATGGATATTTCTCGGCCCTAATGTTAATAATTTCTTCAAATTTGACATGCACGAATTCTACCACGATCCGTAATGTCGGTATATAAATTTTATAGACTTTACTTGTAGAGGAATATCCTATAAATACTCCTTCAATTGATTTTGAATTAAATTTATTAACTTTTGGTGGCTCATTTAAAACAAAATATTTAGAATCAAACACTCTAAAGTATGACAAATTAGACTTGCGCTCAATCCATAGCTCATATGGTATTTTCTTAATAAGTGGACGTAAGCTTACTCGATTAACTACGTGCCATGCCGTATTAATCGCCTCGGCCCACAAAAATTTTGGAATAGTATACTCATGAAGCATGGTTCGGGCAAGTTCTTGCAATATTCGATTTTTTTCTCTCTATAACTTTATTTTGTTGTGGAGTATGTGGAGCGGAGTATTTATGTCTATACCCTCTTTTATTATAAAAATCATCAAATTTTGTATTTTCAAACTCTTTTTCATAGTCACTACGGATAGTACCTGTCACACCCCAGAATAATTTAATCGGATTAGGGGTGCTTAATCCCGCCACGTACGCACGACGAGACATGCGTACGAAAGGCTAAATAAATAAAATAAGATAAATCTCAGAATAAATAAAATAATAATAATAATACAAAATAATAACAGTCCAGAATATACAATAAAATACAACGCCAAACATCGGCGGGGCTAACTCCATCAGAATGGGTAGCAAAAATCTCTCAAATAAAACCCAAAGAAAGAAATAAAAACTCGATACCCGATAAGTCCTAATCATCTACCCGCCTCACTGTGCTGATGCGGCGAAGAACCTCTGATATCACGCAGGACTGCACCTAGCACTCTCATCAACGCTTAATCCCGCACCTGTAAACCTGGATCCCACAACTACCGTGAAAACATGAGTAATTTAAAAATTACTCAGTACGGATTTAGATCCAGCCTTAAGATTTGATCTTCTTTCCTAGACTAGACCCAAATACCAATACTGTATTTCAAATGCAATCTAGTAAATTAATATATATTAATGAAATAATATTTTGTGCCTGTTGAGAAAATACCTACATGATTGACATGAAATGACAAATAAACCCGAAATAGAAAATCTGTGGAGATAAAAATATAATATAAAATATAAGGTACGAAAATCAAACACCCGAAATAAATATCCCGATTGCAAATCACCAGATCTATCCCAAGCGGGCGCCACCAGCGTCCCAACTTACAAACTTGGGCCTTGCCTAAGCGGGCGCCACCAGCGACCCAACTTATGAACTTAGGACTTTATGTTTATGCGGCGCCAATACCACATAAATGGAAATTCAGGCTCCCGAGGTGATAACGCCCTAGGAGAGTGAGCGTGCATAGGCACGTACTCTGGTATACTAAATCTGGTAATTTATCTTACAAAATAAAAGTAAGCGGATAAATATGTCTTCAGTTGCCATATCGTCAAAAGGAGATAACTACCCGTGAATTAACAAATCGAAATCAAATGGGAGCCTACACTGTACCAACTAAGGGCCAGAGGACCGCATCCCGTAAAAATACCAAAATAAAATATAAGCAAATGGGAGCCTACACTGTACCCACTAAGGCCAGCGGACCGCATCCCGACTTTCTCTGTACCAACTATGGGCGAAAGGAGAAAGCCCTTCGGACAATATCAGGATCCTAAATAAGCTGGATAAATATAATAATATAATATCACGAAATAGATTCCAGTCTCGAATATGGACCGCCCACACTAAACACTAAAGTACAAGGTATCATAATCGCTCAAATTTGGATTAAAAGTTAAATCATATAAAGAATAATAAAATATAATAAAGATAAAAAAATACTCTAACACACAATTGAACCCGCCAAATGACGAGATCGGTGGATAATCCGACAGGCAAAGATGCATAGTACATATACAGACCAGTGGGTCCCACGGGCCTATGGGTCACCATACGTAACCACAACGGTCTGGTTATGCAAGGCAACTCAGACTGAGAATTACCTGGTCAGCCTCTCAGCACTCCCATGCATTTAATGCATGATTAACTACCTGACTAAATTAATAATTAGTAATAGTAATAATATTTTTCTAATAAATATGATCTACAACTTGAATTATTTAATTCTATCTGATCCTATCTTGGGACTATTTTCCGAGTCCTACTCATATCCTATCTACATGCAATATGACATGATATGACATGGGAATGCGGGTAGGCCCCAAAAATGTTGGTCAAGTACCGAATGCATATGACAGATCAAATTTGGTCTCTAATAAATTTTGGTCAGAAAATACCGCAGTTCAGATTTATTTTAAAAACAGTTTTATTTTCGGTTTGGATTCCTATTTCTGAAGAAAAAAAATCAAATCCCAGGAAACCGTACCTGAGAGTGCTGGTGAGGATCGTGGAGTCGCTCTACTCCGGGGGTAGAACACCGGCCTCGGGGTCGGCGTCTGCGTACGTCGGGTCAGGGGTGACCTCATACTCTGCGAGTGAATCCGAGTCGACTGTATCACCTATTTAATTTAATTTAGATGTTTATTTGTCTAACTTGATTTATTTCGAAATTAACAATTAATTTAGATTGATAATTTAATTAACGTTCGCTCAATTTTCATCGTCTTTTCTTGAAAATTCGGCAGCAATCCTACTGCACATATGCGGAGTCGGAAAATCTAACTAACGTATTTTGTTTATACTGCCGCGTATGTCATTTTAATCACCTTTTTATATTTTTATTATATCTTGCTCGGGTTTGTAGATTTTAATCATTTAATTTCGTTAGTGTTTAGTCATAAATCTCTTTTTGATTAATTCAAGTTCCGATCATAATTACCATTCTTTTACTTGTTCATTATCTTTATCGTGTTTCTCGTTTAGTACAAGATTACGTTATTGACAATTCAACTCTGTAATGATAGGTATAAAAAATAAATCAGTATACGCACATCGAGATAATTACAAAAAATCATAATTCATTTTATTAATTTTACTTCGATTACATATATAAGTTTCAATACAACGGGATAAGAACTATAAATAAAAATCCTACAATATGAACTAAAAACTAAAATAAAACAACAATTATGATTAAAATAAAAATAGAGAAATTGATTAATATTTATTATATATATAATATTATATTTTAATATTTTTTCATTTATTTTAAAAATAAAAAAATTGATTAATATATATTCCATATATATCAATTATATCCTAATTATTATTTTTATTATGTTTTGAAGTTATATATTTTACTTTATTATACATAAAGTCTTATTGTTAGATTTTTATAAGTTAGAGAAAAATAGTTTTTAATTTAAAATAAGATAAAATAAAATAAATGAATAAATAAACATAAAATAAGCGAAACAAATAAAATTAAAATAAATTAAATTAAATTAAAATAAAGTTATTATTCTACTAATGTGTTGGTGTTTTAATGTTCGGGATCATACGCTGACTACCGAATCGTTGGTGCCAATGCACCGATATCCCGAAATCGGGGGCAGTCAGGGAATCTAATCATTTCTCGATCTTTAAGTTTACGTGATTAGTCCATGGATACCGCCGAACCTTTCGGGGCCGCCTCCAATTAAATGCGCACATTTTTAATTCATTCACTTTATTATCTTAAGACTTTTAAATATTGGGTCTTAATTAAGACCTATTTGTTGGCCCAATATAATTTCAGTGAAAATCTTGTTTCTATTTATATATATGGGCCCATATTTATTTTCTACCAACTTATCCAATTCCACATTTCAGGTTATAGCTTAGCCCATATACCAATTTAAATTCTTAAATCCAATATTCTCATACGTCCCAACATAGCCAACAGAGAAAAACAGGGTCATCTATCAGCAAAAAGGCCAAGGTGACCAAGCAATTTCAAAGGCGACAAAGAACACCAGCAAAGAATCAGGAGTTCAACAATAATACCAAGGGGACTGAAACAGACCCACAAGCAAACAACAATTCAGAATAGTTCTCAAGTCTGTACTAGTTACTAGCACAGTCAACCAACAGCCAAGGCACAAACACCCTGGGCATCACACTACCAGCAAAAAAAAGGGGAAATTAGAATTTGCCAGAACAGGTCATACAAGGGCAAAACAATATCAAGGCAGCAACAACTTTCATGACAGAAAACCAACACAACCAAATAGTCATTATATGACATAGAAATCACAACCACAATACCAAACAGAATACCAGAGTCAACAAGCAGCACAATCAGAGATAATTGGGGCACAAATCATCAAGCAACAGATACCAGCACAGACTCAAGCCTGAACCACACCAAAAAAAAATGTGGATCGCAGGAATTAAGGGGTTCTTCACAAAAGAACAAGCCACAGCACGGTATTAACCAGTATAAGGACCCATAAGCCAGGAAACTAGGGTTTACCAGAAAAAGGGCCAGAGGGAACAGTGGCACAAGAAAGAGGCAAAGGGACAGTGCTAGCACAACCACAACCCAAACGAAACCATCACAACCCAAAGTATGCGCAATCCAACAAGCAAATAACACACAACCACAAAAGAAAGATTAGGTCAGGGTTTACCAGCAAAGAAATCAAGCAGGCAGCAGAGGGCAAATAGACACAAGGCAGCAAGGGCAAGGGTCGATTTCAAAGTTTGTTCTTATCAAGTTTAACTTTTCTGACTTTCATTGAAAAAAAGGTAATTTTTCTCAACACATGAGAGCAATAGGGAGAGGGAGGAGGCGCCTGCACGGGTTTTATAGAGGGCGATAAGTGGGGGTAAGGTCGGGGCAGTAGAGGTCGTCAGCCCATGACCGTTAGGTGGACTTCAGAAGGAGGGTGAGTGCAATAGGTCAAAGAGGGGTAGTGGCATAAGGCGATGAGAGGTGCAGGTGAGGTCACTCGGTAGAATGAGAGAGAGAGGCAATTCGGTGGGTGGGTGAGAGCGACAGAGAGAAGGGTAGGCGGTGTCGCCAAGAGAGGAGAGACAAAACGAAAGAAAGGAAAAAAAAAGGAAAAGGACGGAGGGGAAAGAAAAGACAAGGAGTGGGTAGAAAGGCGACTCGGCGGAGAAAGTGGGAGAGAAGAGAGTGGGTATTAAATGCCGATGTTAATGAAGAGAGAGAGAGAGAGAGGAGTGAGATGTGGTGCATTTATTATAAGGTGATGAGAAGGTGAGATTTTATGTGGCCGGATGAAGTGGCCAAGCGTGTGATACTTCGAGGTAAAGGAGAAATTTTAGGTTTATAATTTAATTAGGGTCATCTAAATATTAATTTTTTTTTATCATGATAGGTTTATATATATATGATCTTGTCTAATTTTAAACTTAGCTAAATAATTTTTATTTAATTTACTTACACATATCATATTCTATTATTATTTATTTAGAAATATCACTAGTCAATTTTCATTAAATCATTTTAATTATTATCATACTTATTTTCATTGCTTAATTTTCTTTATTAATTTGATTTTTATAATAATTCATTCCTTTATTTATTAAAAAGGTTTAATTAAGTTAAATGTTGAATTTATAGGTACTATAATTATTACATATTTATATTTTTATACACTCTTTTATACTACGGATTTATGATATTTACTAATTAGTGTTAAATCATTTTATTTATTACCTTAATTATCATTATTTCTTAATTAAATTTTCACAGTTTAACAGTACCAATTTTAGATGATTTTTTATTTTCAACCCTATAACAAAAAAATGACAAATTACTCAAATATTTCATCTTTTAAGACAAAAAAAATAACCCAAGTAAAATGACTATAGTCATATATAATGACAAGTACACATTTTTTTCTTGAGATACTTGGAATGTTTATTGGGTCAAATAAATCTAAATGAAGTAATTTCAGGGGAGAATTAGTGGATATTATTTCTTTGACTTTGAAACTTGATCTTTATGCTTAACTTGCATGCATGCATCACATAGCCCTTTGAGTTCATATTTTTTTGTTGGCAATTCCCTAACCAATTCAAAACTTACTAACTTTTTTATTGAGTCCATTGAGACTTGACCCAATCTCTGGTGCCACAACCAAGAGTCGGATGCTATGACACTCAAATATGTTTCACCAAACTCAAAATGACTTAGATATAAATAATACATACTCTTATCTCTTTTTCATTGATATAACAATTTATTAGTAGAATTATCAATAAGATGACAAGCATTTGTATTGAAGGTAATATGATATTCATTATTATAAAGTTTGCTTACATTTAGTAAATTAAAATTTAGACCTTCAACAAGATATATATTGGTAATGATTATATGTTAGTTTCCTACTGATCCTATACCAATAATCTTACCTTGATTATCACCAAAAGTGACTATACCACCATCAATTGGTTGTAAAGTTTTAAAATTCATTTTATTATTAGTTATATGGTGGGTACATCCACTATCTATTATCCAAGCAATTTAGTTGGAGACTAAACATACCTACAAGAATATATTAGTCATAAGAAAAAAAAAATAATTTAATTAACTAATATATATCTTAACATTTTTCTCCCCTAAGTATTTTACTATTAGGGCTTTTTAGGGAGAATTATCTCATTTGCACTCTAGGAAATGACGTTAGGAACCAAAGCGACATTTTTGTTGCTTATCTTTCTAAAGTTATAATTCAATAAAATGTGACATATTTTACAACAATAGTTATAAAATATCCTTGTTGGAACATGATCTTTTTCTTACACAAAATGAGACTTAAAATGTGAGGTAAGTTTTTGAGCTTTTGGCAACTTGGATGAGCTTACTTTTCATTTTGAAATCATGTTTGTTTGAATCTTTTTGAACTGTTAGGATGTAACCTTTGATTTGTTAATTTTTTAAAAAATCTTTTTATTTTCAATGTCATAAGACCAACCATTTGGACCCCTATGATATACTCTATTATCACTCTTTAGCCTAAAGGTAGTCTTGGTGTTTTTCATAGTGGTTTACCTATATTGATAGGCATGATTATTTGATTTACCATTTTTATCTAAATTAGATTTGTCATTCTTAATAAAAATATTTTTATGTTATTTTTCTTTTCAATGTAAGGCTCTTTTTAGGCTTGAAATTTGATAAAGATAAATCTTTAACATACGCTATGTCAGACTTATCATGAGGACGTCTTGTCCCATAAACAAGCTCAAGGTCTAAGTAAGTGATATCTCTCAAATCACTACTTGTCTTGAGAGCTCTATTTTCAGTTTTAAGGATTTGAATTTGAACATTTAAAATAACATTTTCACCCTTATATTTTGATAATTCACTTTTAGTTCTTTCAAACTCATCCATGTTAGATTGGTAAATGATTATCATCTTCTAGCTCAAGAATCCTTGCTTTCAGAATGTTGAATGATGACTCAAAATGTGCAAGGGTCCTAGAATGAGACAAGGTACATTACTAGAATTGTTTGGACAAGAGATAGTGTATGAATCAAACTCATCATCTGAGTTATCACTATCACTAGGTAGATTTACAAAATAGTTTACCTTGGGTGGTGATACTAATTGTTCTTCAAAAGTCATTCTTGTAGAGAAAGACGCCGTTGATTCCTTGACAATCTCCAATGTTGATGTTAGAGGTGCAACATTGACTCCTTCTTCTTGTGAACTTAAATATGGTTGCTTGAGGGAGACTTGAACGGTGGGTTGTGCACACATCATGGTGGATAATTGAGTCTTGAGCTTTTTTTATTCAGCTATCTTGCGTAAAATCTCAATGGTGATGGGATCGGTGATGTTTTTGGAGATGATGATGATCTCCACATCCATACCACTTGAGATGTCCTAAGCCATGGTCATAAGTGTGAAATTTGCTTCTTAAGAGTGAGATACTTCATTGTCGGAGTCATTGTTATCATCATCCGAATCAGCATCCCATATGGCATTCATGGCTTTAGCTTTTCTTCTTTCTTTAAAACCATCTTTGGAGGACTTATCTTTCGGTCTTGGCGGCTTGTGCCATCGGTACCTTTGAGATGAGGGAAGAGGAGAAAGCATGAATGTATGGTATGTCTCTCCTTGTGATATCCAAAGCATATCACCTTCTTATCATGCTACTTTCTTTCTTTATTGTATTTTTTTTTCAAAATTGAGCATTCTTTGGAACATCTTTGAGAGGAGTATTGCATCTTTTGAAACCTCATGATCAAATGATTGAATAAAGTTTTCACGTGAGGTTGATGAGTGTAAGTGATTGACATTGCTTTGAGCGAGAAAGACAACTTGATTTGGTTCAACATGATAATTCTCCGCTTACTTCAATTTTTCTTCAAAGCATCTTAGATGAGTATACAACTCATCCGACATGAAGGCATCATTTGTCCCTTGCATTGCCTGTAGAGCAGAGACAAATGCTTCTCATCTTGGCATTTGAAGCATCACCCTTAGGATTTTACCTACGACTTTGTTATTTGTTAGATGCTCACCTAAATCTGAAAACTCATTTTGAATAGATAGCAACCTATTATACATTTCTTCAATCGATTCATGGTCTTTCATTTTGAAAATTTTAAATTTGATTTCAAGACCCATAATTTTGGTTCTTTTGATTTGAGTATTACCTTCAAACCTATTTAGTAATGCCAATCACATGTCCCTAGCACTAGTCATGTTACCAAAAATTAGTGCTATTGGTTCACTAACCGAGTTAAGTATAACATTTACTGTACAATCATTTAGAACTTTATCTATTTGAGATTCATTTGTCAAACTATGGGTAGTGATATTGTATTTTGGCTCATATCCATGTTCAATAATAGATCATACATCAAAAATATTGAGGTAGTTAATCATAAATTTCTTCTAATAGGAAAAGTTCTTGCATGAAGAATAAAAAACCGAGGGTTCCTTGATATACCTACTTAGTGTCATTTAGGTTGGTAAAATCATAATTTTAGACCTAAAGGTCTGATATCATCGATGTACTTTAATAAGGGTAGATGGTATTTATCAAAAATGACACTTTTGGACTAATTTGGTCAAGTGCAAAATTTTTAAAGAATACTCAAGATGTTAACGGAGTTCATCTTAAAATACATACGTCTCCGGATCTTACCCCACTTACGAGATGCAGCTTTATTACTAAAAACTATATTACAACTAAGAAACTTTAGCTTCTTCGCAATACAAGTGTAAGAACACAAAAAACTATAAAAAGAGAACAATAAATGAGCACTCAAGGCTAAAAAATACAGCACAACAACTGAGGAAAGAATTGAGACAAAGCTGAATAAAGTGCAACACGTTGAACAGAAATTGTACAAGAATTCTTCTAGATTTGGCTAATTCAAGCTCTTTGGTTCTTGTAATTTGTAAGGAAGGAAGTAGGCGTTCTTTATTTGTAGTAAGTTGAGTACTCTGGGTTGTTAGAGATTTTGATATTTTTGGATAATAGACACAATCCCAGAACATCACCTTTTATAAACCATTTAACAAAGAAAATTGGTATTCTTGCGCCGAAAAATATTATAATATTTCATCAATCGTTATAACATTTCTGTATTGTGAATCTTGAGTGTCCAAGAAAACCCTTTGTCAGAATTTTACATAACGTTTTAACGGTTCAAAAATGAATAGAATGGACTGTTATAATGATATAGGAAAATATTGAACGCTTTACAAAAACGTTATCAACGTTTTAACTGTTTGACCAACCTTCTGACAGGTCTACTAATTTTCAGAAATGTTATGACGATTTACTGAATTGTTATATATTTTATGAAGCGTTAAACACTTTACAAAGTGTTACATAATGATACACTCTGTTAATTTTGGCTTATTTATGCTAAAAAAGAATTTAGAATATTTTTTAGTGGGTGCATTGAGTCGTTATAACGCTTAATGAAGCGTTACATAATGATACACTCTGTTAATTTTGACTCATTTCTGCTCACAGAGAACTCAAGATATTTTTTAGTATGTGTATTGATTCGTTATAACGATTGGGGAATCGTTATAATATTTCTCTGCGACAGAGAGTTTTTCCTTGCATAATTATGAAAAATATAAAATTTTAAATTATACTTTTACATTGGATATGATCTTATATCTTCATAGAAGCCTCTGAACTGATCTTGATCTTCTCTTCTTCATTTCCTTGAATCTTCTTAGGATCCTATAATCAAATCTAAAAAAACTTATTAAATTTAATAATATTTTACAAAATAATAAAATTAAAGAAATTAATAAGTGTAAAAAATTTATTATTTCTTTTATGTATGTACTTATATATATATATATATATAAAGTTAGACTATTGTGAAAACGTTACATTTCAAGTCCAAGTGCATATGGCTCAAATTTTATCATAACACGTCTGAAATTTAAAATTATTATTCTCATTAAATTATTAAAATATTAGAGAATACAAAAATTTGGGGTATTTTGAGTTTTCTAAGTATTTATTTTTTATTTTTGAAAATCAGCACTAAAATAATAATAAAATATTAAATTATTATTGCTGATTTTTAAAAATAAAAAATAAATACTTAGAAAACTCGAAATACCCAAAATTTTCATATTTCTTAATATTTTGATATGAAGAATTTAATGAGAATGATAATTTTGAATTTCGGATGTGTTACGATAAAATTTGAGCCGTATGCACTTGGGCTCGAAATGCAAACGTTTTCATAATAGTCTAACTCTACATATATATAAAATTGTGTTTTCTTCTATTATCATTTAATTTTTTTATTTTTGCTCTTTTATTGTTTGATTTTTGAGAATGTTCTCATTTTTCTTTTGAACTTTCGGTATTCTTAGACAAGTGAAGATATTTTACCTCCATATATCTAAGTCCTATTTTTTTCATAGACCTTTTGATCCACATATACTATTTTGAGATCTTTATTAGTGCTACAACTTAAGTCACTAGATGTCTTCAAAGTCTGATTTTTTTATCTCTTAGTTCTACAACATTGAGAATAGTAAAATAATTTCAAATATGATCAAAATTAGTATTCTATAAGATTATGACATAAAGATTTTATTTTGTTATTGAAATTAAAATTTTGACTGGTAACATTTCGGCTGAACGGCTAGTGAAAGCGAGAATAGAAAAACTCATATATATATATATATATATATATATATATATATATATATATATATATTACATAGTAGATAAATTAGCAATAATAGAACAATCTTAAATATTATCGGATTAAATTTTTAAAAATTCTATTCGATTCATATTATGAAATCCTTCACTAAGTTAGTTTTTTTTTTTACAGAAGTTGATGAAATATTTTCGTACTTTTTAAAGAAAAATCAAGGATTAACTTAGTGCAAACGAAAGTGTAGGAAGCAATTTGTTTTTTTTTTTTTTTGCTTTAAGAAATTTCAAAAGATCAAATCTAAAAAAAATCGATTGAACATAATACCAATGTGTATTAAGTTTTATGAAATTTTACTAGTGATATCCACACATGGCTATGTTTTTTTTGGAAATTATATTTTATGAAGCAATTAAGTCATCAAAATATAGACAAAAAATTTCCATTACCAAAAATATTCTTATAAAATAATATATATATATAGAGTGGAGATACCGTGAGCTTAACTCAAAAAATATATCAAATCATTTCAAAATTTTAATTTATCATTCTCATTAAATTCTTTATATGAAAATCTCATGGAATGCAAAAATTTGGAGCGTTTTGAGATTTTTAAGTTGTGGTTTTTAATTTTTAAAAATCAGCTCTAAAAATAATAATAATATATTCAATACTTGAACATCATTTTAAAAAATTAAAAACGGTGACTTAAAAATCTCAAAAAACTCCAAATTTTTGCATCCCACAAGATTTTTATATAAAGAATTTAATGAGAATAATAAATTAAAATTTCGAGATGATTTAATATATTTTTTGAGTTAAGCTCACGGAAGACCTCCGTGAACTTAAGCTCACGGTATCTCCACTCTATATATATATATGTATATGTATTGCAATATTTATGTAGTTTAAAATATAAAAAATATACCATTACAAACATTTTTTTCTTATTTCTTGGGCACAAATACTTGGGGCAACGTAAGATTCGGCCTTGTGGCATGGACCATTGAAACCCATTAATCCATTGCAACTTTTACATGGCCGAATAAAAGCCCAGTACAATCTTGCAAAATTAATTAAACCATAATTGCCTTTTGATCTATTAACAATTTAAGTGGTTATTTAATATTGTCTGCACCCCGTTTAACTGGTAACCACCAATTTATGTGAGGCAGACAGGATTATCAGGCCACACCTGTCAAGTGTCAACTCATGGCTTCAGATTTCGGCTGATGTGAGCTCACCTCTCATGGACCCAAATTTGGGTCAGAAAATGGTTCAATCACATGATTGAATTGATAAAGCTGCAATGCGAGTCTGGTCAAGTTTGGCATGCCTATTTTATTCTGTCATAGGATGTGTTTATCTAGTTCTTCAGTTTTTTTTTTTTTTGGTTTTTTCTCATCTGTAGAAATAGTGTGTAGGGCAGATAAGATTCATGGCAGACTGATGATGTAAACTGTGCTAAATTCTTACCTGATTAATACAACCTTGGCAGCCTTTGTCAAGTTTTCAAAAAATGATAAAGCTGCATGATGATATTTTATCTCTGTTTATTTAAACCAGCGATTTGAACACTCAATGATGATATTTTATCTCTGTTTATTTAAACCAGCTTTCCGCAAAACATTTTCTATTTTTTTTTTAAAAGTCAGTTCTTTTCTCGGACCTGGCATGATCACTTATTTTTACATGAATTAGAAGGGGCCGAAATAAAAATTCGGTCTTTTAAAGAGATTGATTTTTTTATTTCAATCCTTTTATAATTTATCTTATTTTGTAAGTACAAAATAATGTAAAAGAAATAAAAATTTAATAAAAGCACGTAAAGGAATCCCTTCTAATTGTGTAAAAAAATATCATGTTAGATTCCTAAGAAATTTTTTTATTTTTCTAAAAAATAAAAAAATTGTCCACAAAGTCTGATCAAATAAAACAATTAGAAAAAAAAAACTTAAATGAGTCGATCAAATGATTGATTGTACATTTAGCGTATTCATCGATAGTACATCAAAAGGTCGTGTCAACTGGGTATCCAAAGCACGACCGGCAAGCAACCTTGGCCCAAAAAAGCTTTTCTCCAATCACTAAAATCCGGTTCAATGCATCGTCCTTTCATATGCGATTGATGGGAGATGTTCAGATTGTATGTATTTTGGATCCTTTGTTGCTCACATGTGGTGTTGGAGTTTGGAACATAGTAATAAGTTTTTGATTCCGATAATGTTATGTGAGGTAAAAAATTTAATGTTTAGACATAATACGGATATATTTTGGAAATAGTTTGTTTTATATAATATAAATAAAATATATATTATAATGATAAAATATTAAAAATATATTAAAAACTATAAAATTCTATATAATGTGTTTTTTGCCGAATAATTCATGAATAAAATATTTTTTTGATCAAAAAACGTATTGTATATTAAACTGATGAATTATTCATGAAATATCCGACTATGGATGAAAAATGAATTATTCGTGAATAACTCGCGAATCTTGTTACTATGATTTGGAAAGCATCACATAAAAAATGAAAAAAGAGATAAATCTGATAATTCTAGTGTACAAAATTAATGATAAATTTTATATTTGGAGTATATTTTTTGAAAAATATTATCTAAATATAAAAATTAAAATCATAAATATATGTCTAATAATTTAGATAGAATGTATATCAAATATTCAAATTATAGTTAATTTGAAAGATATTTTAATTTTCATCATAAAATTGTAAAATTTTAACCATGAAGTTTCAAATTTTCAATGACTTTATAATGAATGATCAAATAATCTGTAAGTTGTTTTAAATTTGACATACATTCTATCTAAATCATTAAATACACTTATGATTTTAAAATTTTATATTAGAATAATATTGTTTAAAAAAATAATATAATATATTCCAATGGTCAAGCATGGTGTGTTCTAGATTTCGAATCTACTTCTTAGTATATTTAAATGTAGAAATCGAATTTTTAAACGTAACAACCTAGTAACAGCCCATCTTGTACCTGTTTCTTAAAAAGACAGGATTCCAGCGTCTTATCATACAGCATCTATCAATCAACACTGTTTTTATTAGGATTAGACCCTCACTTTGTTCTGTCAAATCGATTAGGTAAATATGTCACGTTATCAATTTATTACATGAGCTGCACTCTGGTGAAATTGACTGGAGTTCACCAAAAGAAAAAAAGAAAAAAAAAAAGAGGAGATTTGAGTGGAATTAAAAATTGGACGGCCATTGAGTTTGATAACGGTAAAGTTATCATGAAGATATCACTTCAAATTGTGTCCAGATAAATTACCGTGAATGTCTTTGTACAATAACTTAATTATTTATACTGAAATCTAATAAGATATGAAATTTAAAATTTTCTTTTTTCACTATTTGGCTGATTTTAAGATGAATCTAAAATAATAAATATTTCGGAGTTCCCGAGTCCAACAAAGACACTTGTAAATACAGTATGTTACTTTTTCTTTTGTTAATAAAAATTATTGACCGGCAATTTGTCTACCACTTCAAAAAGAATAATGGGTGTTTGTGTATTAATGTATGTCGTTCTGTCAAAAAAAAAATATGAAACAATACATAAAAAAATAGAAAAATTATATGTGCCATTAGATTTTATTCAAAGAATTTGTTGAACAATATAAATCAAAACTTGAAACATAATGATGCATCTTGAAAGTATTTGCATTTCTGCCGGAGTGCAAATAGTTATTATTCAGTTGGAAAATTTACTGTTAAGAGTATTCAGGCTTCACGGGTAGTAAAAAATGTATCTACAATTAACTTCACGAAATTCACAACGACAATGAAAACTAGACCCATCATATTCACGGGTATTCTCAGCTGTCAATTATAACAAATCCAATTTATTCAACTTGTCATAAAAGAAGAAATATCAAAGAGAAGGGATCCGGTGCGATAAGTCTTAGTGGTAGTATATGATATTACCAACTTATTTTTTATTTATATTTTAAATTATAATACTCAAGATTTGAATTCAAATTTGAACTTGTTCATTCTTATGATAGATTTATGCTTATAAAAATTTATAATTTCTAGAGTTCATTTTATACTAGATCGAATAATAATAAAATAAATGCATAAACATTCATCAATCATAGTTAACTAGGTTTACTCTTTTTTTTTATCATTTGACACAGCATATAATAACCTTCAAAATTCATGAGATTTTATAAGCCTGCATCTATTATATAAATAAATAAAATCAACTATTTTTATTTAAAATTTTAATATTTTAAATATTAAGTTAAAAAATGGACGGTTTCTTTTATATTGTCCTTGTCTATTCCGTTAATGAATCAAAGAGTTGAAATCCATTTTAGTTTATATTAAAATTCAAATGTGATGTGCTCGAGCAAAATTGAAACAAAATAATAAAAAAAAGGAATCTGATGTCAAAACTAATGTAAGATGTTGAATGCATTTTAAACAAACTCGACTAAATATACATATCAAAACTTAGTTTTAACATCATCTCAATAGTTACTAAAAAAGATATTGAAGTGCCAATATTGTTCCTTTCATTTTGAATTAGCCAAAAACTAATATTGCATATATTTATATATTATTAAAACAACAAGGTGGAATAATGACATAGAATATGATCGATGCATAGCTCGGATGCATTTTGATCGTCAAGAATAATGTAAGAATAGTATATTTGAATTCATCGCTTATCCGAATATTGCGGGGAGATTTTTTTTCTTCTTATGGTAGTAGTTCAAATGTAAATTTGGAATGTACAATTTTAAAAATAGTACTTATTCAAGAGCGCTATGTTATTCCTATGAAATATTGAGTTGGCAGAATAGTATTAATCTGCTATCCGTAAATAGTTTAGTAGCTCAAATGATAGTTAACTAGAATAATCTCAAAGAAGTTATGGACTTAAATCTTCATATACACAAAATAAAATTTATGAATTAAAATTTCATTTTCTCAAAAAAAAAAAATATTAATCTGCTATGCGAAATATATAATGCATTTAGATTGTATTCAAATAAAATAATAATATTATTCATCAGATCTAGTTGTGTTGTCTTATGCATCCCCGACTACTAATGCATAACGGGAGCATTAATTTTATTGCTGTCAATGTTTTAAGCTCACTGCCTAGAGAGTATATACCTGACTATCGATTTTTATTTTATGTGTGTGTGTCTAGAGAGAGATTAAGGGAGTTGAGCTATGGTGCTATGTATAATACAGATTGTTTTCATGCTATGAATCATTTTTTAGTTCTCAAAGTTTAAATGATCGATTTGAACTACTTAAAATAATTTTCATGTAAAAATCTAGTTGGGGATTAAATTTTATATTTTATAAAAAATTTATTATTTTTTAGATAATTAGAAAATTACTTTTTTAAATGGTTTAGAATAATTAAATGAAATAATTTTTAAATTATCTTAAAAAATAGTTAAAAATTTACAACAAATATAGAATTTAGTCCCCAACTAGATTTTCATATGGAAATTATTTTGAGCAGCTCGGATCGATCATTTAGATTTTGAGAATGAAGAAATGATTCATAACACGGAGACGATTCGCGCTATGCATAGCATCATAGCCCAACTCTCTCCCTCTCTATATATATATAGAGAGAGAGAAAGAGAGAAAGAGAGTTGGGCTATGGTGCTATGGATCGGTTCTTCATTATCAAAGTTTAAATAGTCGATCCAACCGTATAAAATAATTTTTCATATGAATATCTAGTAAGGGACTAAATTTTATATTTTTTTACTATTTTTATTGTAGTTAGAAAATTACTTCTTTTAAATGGCTCATAATAACTAAATCAAGTGATTTTTTAACTATCAAAAAAATAGTAAAAAAATATAAAATTCGATCTATGTCGAGATGTTCATATGAATTATTTTTTGTATAGTTGGATCAAACATAGTATGAGAGTGATCCGTACTATGCATAGCATAATAATCCAACTATATATATATATATATATATATAGAGAGAGAGAGTTCAAATTTAAATTTTTCATGCTTGAAATTTTAATTTAAGTAGCTCAATAAAAAAATTATATCATAATCTTATAGAATACTATTTTTTATCATGTTTGGAGTTAGTGTACTATACTAAATGATTTTTAGAAAGTAAGCATTTTTATCATACAAATTATTATTATTTTTTTATTATTTTAGGGCTATCTTTCAAAAATCATTAAGCATAGTAAATTAATTTCAAACACAATAAAAATCAGTATTCTATAAGATTATGATATAAAGATTTTATTGAGCTATTTAAAATTAAAATTTTGAGCATAAAAAATAAATTTTGGGCAGATAACGTTTCAGCCGAAGTGCTACTAGAAGCATAATAGACAAATCCTCTCTCTCTCTCTCTCTGTCTGTCTCTCTCTCTCTCTCTCTCTCTCTCTCTCTCTCTCTCTCTCTATATATATATATATATGGTGAGGTTACGGTGCTTTACAAAGTAAAGAACCGATTTTGCTTTGACATGAGATTTCATATCTCGACGGATTAAATGGTCTATCTAAGTTGCTCAATAATTTGTTTATATTAAAATTTTATGATATATTAAATTTCATGGTTTTTTGAGCTTTTTAGCCATTTTTAAATACATCCATGAAATAGATCATTTTCTTACATTAAACAAAATTATTTTTAAAATAGTTAGAAAGATCAAAAAATTATGAAATTTAATATCCCATAAGATTTTAATATAAAGAAATTATTGAGTAACATAGATAGACCATTTAAGCCGTTGGGATATGAAATTTCATACCAAAGTAAAATTAGTTCTTTACTTTGCAAAGCACCGTAACCTCACCCTATATATATATATATATATATTCGTGCTATGGACCGGTTCTTCGTTCTCAAAGTCTAAAACTAAATGGTTGATCCAATCGTACAAAATGATTTTCGTATGAATATCTAGATATAGATCGAATTTTATATTTTTAGAATTTTTTTAACTATTTTTTAAGATAGTTAAAAAATTATTTCTTTTAAATGACTCATAATAACTAAATCAAGTGATTTTTAAACTATCTTAAAAATAATAAAAATATAAAATTTGATCTACATCTAGATATTCATATAAAAATCATTTTGTATGTTAGATCAATCATTTTACTTTCAAAACAAAGAACCAAATAGCAGGGGTAATCCATACTACCAGCCCAACTCTACTCTATGTATATATCATTGGAAAAATAAAGATCACGTCTCCAAATTTTATTAATTAAAGTAATATGTACAAGGTGCATCTAAGTGCCTTAGAAAGTGAATCAAATTAAAAAAGATGTACTAGAATCATTTTCTCTGATTTCATTTTATGTATATATGATAGTACATATATCTAGATTTGACTATGACATAGTTACCGACCAATAGTTTGAATCTTTTTAATTAATCTTCAGTTGTCAGTTCGTCATCTTGACAGTTCTCTGTCACGAACCTAATAAATGAACCACATTTGCATATGCTAATAGAAAATGAATAATGACTTGATCGAAATGTCTAGTCATATATATATTCTATACAGTTAGCCGCCTAGCTAAGGGCTATATATATGATAATATGAAGTTTGGTCTAAACGCGTTAAAAGACTATGAAATAGAGGTATGA
Organism: Schoenoplectus tabernaemontani; assembly: GCA_037127355.1. Classification (NCBI taxonomy): domain Eukaryota; kingdom Viridiplantae; phylum Streptophyta; class Magnoliopsida; order Poales; family Cyperaceae; genus Schoenoplectus; species Schoenoplectus tabernaemontani. The sequence continues at coordinate 15,923,477 of CM073744.1, read as the reverse complement.
TCTTGATTGTTCAACCTAAGACTTCGAACTCACACCATCGGATCGGGTGGGATTAGATCATCATTATTTTATTATTATTTTAATCCAATCCGATTCATATCCGACTCGATCGGATTACGGATTGATCCGATCTGAACTGTGTAAAATAGTTAATTATTTTTATATTATTTTCAGTTATTAAATATTAATTAATTTATAATTAATCTTAATTAATATATATATAAGTTTTAATTAGTACTGAATCACAAAATTACTTTAAAAAAAATATAATAAATCGGGTCGAGTCGGGTTGACCCGAACCTGTTCCGATCCAATTCGGATAAAAAAATTAGATCCATACCCGAACCATTTATCTTCAGATCATGTCAGGTAAAGTTCAGATCGAATCGGATCGGATCAGATCAATAATTGACACCCTAGTTTTGCCTCTCCGACAAAATGTGTTTCCTTACTTTTATTGATTGGGCTTTTAGATTTCAAGAGTGTAATGTGATGCTTAATTTGAAAAATTGTATATTTTATTTTATAATTAAAGATAATTTATTTCCACTGGTTTTGAAATATTAATTAAGAGTAGAATTTATACTTTAATTTGTTTTCAAATATTTTTATTTAAAGTTTAATTTGTGCTATCCGTGCGATAAGTCACAGATTTGAAATTTGGATAGAAATTCTTTATAGAAATTTAAAATTGAAAAGCATATACTCTAATCCTTTATCTTAAAAAAAATATACATTTTAGTTTAATCCATGTTGGACTGTCCTATACATATTATAATTCACACATTCTATGACATCCGATCATGTTTCCCGAAATCTGGGCAAACAAAAAAAATCTATTTTTATTTTTTATGTCACAAAAAAGGTTAAATAAATACATTATTATACATAATCAGTTTCTTAAACATATTTCATATAATATGGAGGCAATGATCTTCAATTAAGACCACTTCTTAATTTTAGAATATAAAATTAATTAATTAATTCAGTATTTGACACAATTGCATCGTCGATATTTATATTTGTATTCCTTTTTTTTCATTTCAATATTGGGAGAATTATTTCAAATATCGACACTAGCTATCTCGATCTAATGATAAGATCTGTACGTATCTATACATGGCGGGGATATTATAAGTTTTTACCTTCATTTAGTACGATGTATATTTTTTTTTTTTTAATTTTACGTAAGCAGGCAAAATGCCTACTTAGAGAATTTTATTAAAATAAAAAATAATATAGTATTACAGCGGGATATAATATACATGTAATATGATGTATATTCATACTTGACCAATAAACTACATTTATTGATATATACGGTTTAAAAAATATTCCATAAATTTCTCATCCATTTTGATCAGTAAAATGTGAACTTTGAGGTTTCTAATAAAAACCAGTTGGTACATGTCCATTTCATTGACGACAACCTGCGTGACTTCCAGCTTAGTCAAATAGCATTTTGAAAGGATAAAATGTTTATGTTGCCGCTAACCATATTTTATTATACATTACATCTTTAATTCCACAACTATTACACATATAACACAACTTTTACCCGATTAATTGTGAGAATCTAAAACTAGAACAGTTGAAATTTGTCTCACAAATATAATTAAATATATTTTTTTGAATGGTAAATATAATTAAACGTCAAATTTGCAGCATATAGTTAAATTTTTGTTTTTTTCTAAAAAAGAAGAGAAAGGATCAGTTGACAATGGGTTATTTTTACAATCTTGACAATGGATCTCTAAAAAAATAAAAAAAAAAAAGAGTTTATAGATGTGTTCTTCTACCTTTATATTGATGATCATTCAAATTTCATGCAATTTCATTATCGTTTGATAGTCCATCAAAGACCATCAAATTTTCATATAATTTACAACGGCTCCAATTTAATGATCATTGATGGACTATCAAACGATAATGAAATTACATAAAATTTTAATGACCATCGATCTAAAGGTAGAATAACACATCTATAAATATTTTTTCTATTTTTAAGATTTTTTTATATTTTTTAGAGACTCATTGTCTAGGTTGTCAAAATAACCCATTGTCAACTCATCCCTTCTCAAAAAAGAAAAGAAATTTTTTTTGCCCATTGTTTCTTTGATATGAAATAATATATTATAGATAAAATCTTGAAAAGCAATTTTTTTTTCTTTTTGAGAAATTGAAAAAGTAAAATTTGGATGCTTAGCATGCATATATGATCAAATGCACACATATTCATGACTCAGTTCAGTTGTATCTTGATCCAAATTCGACCATAGTGGAACGCCTTGGCCCAGAAGGGGTCCATAGCTACAGAGTTCGGTCCAAAACTAAAAATAACAAAAATGAAAAACACATCAACAATCCTTTTCTGGCCGAACGATGCAGGCCAACGCGAATCTCGAAGTGAATTCAACGATCTATTTCCAACAAGTTAGCACTGCTCCAGACGTCACCATCACTAAGACGGTATTTGATAGCGAACAAGCTTATACCTCTTTAATTTGGTTATATGATAAATGTTGATAGTTTCAGCCGCATGGCCCGGAAAGCTGCTCCTTTCTCCATGTTACATATATAAAAGGGAAATAACAGCTCTGTAATAAATTATTCACCATAGTCAAATTTGTAAGTAAATTATCTATAACTTCATTAAGTTGAACTTTAAGAATGTCTATTTCGACATTCATTTTTATATAAAATTTTCTACTTCATTTATTTATGTACATAAAATAATTTATTTAAATTAGTTCAATTGTTAAATCATTTAAGTAAATTGTAATTCTATTAAGCAGACTCTAGAAAAGATGATGATAGCAGTGAATAATGTATCGGTATATCTTTGTTTTGATGAAGTAGGCTTTGCCTACTTAATTATTTTATTAAAAACTAGATATATATCCGCGCGTTGCAGCAGAATTTTTTATTTAAACATTAAAATATTATAAGATAAAAAATTCATATTTATCTAATATTAAATTATAAATTCACCAAATTATAGAGTAAACATATAATAAAGACTATATTTAATCTTGGATGAGATTTTTGCACAATATGAGTTAATGATTCATGATTTTTATGGTAAGAAAAGTAAATTATTCTAACATATATTATCACCATTAATTTCTTACCAAATATGCACAAGGTTGCTAAATAAAAAAACAAAAATTATGGAAATAATAGTATATAAGGGAAAGAAATGGAGAGAAAGAGGGGATCAATGGACGCGATCACATACGTTCGATCAACCAACAATAAATATTACCCGTCTAATTGAGGGATAAAATGGGTATAATAAAAATTTATCATGACAAAAAATAGACCCTCCAATTCTTAGATGCTTTATATAATAGTACAGATAACGAAAAAGATGGTACATTTACAATGGTTTGCTGGAAAGCATCTCTATTAGAATAATGTATCGATATATCAACAGAACATTGTGTTAAACTTTTGTCATATAAATTATTTTTCTAGTAAAAACATATTTCCTTTTCAAAATAAAAAAATGTTAAAAAGGAAAAAAGTTACAGACATACTTTTAGTTGTATCATGAACGGTGGCCTCACAATTTTGTTACATGACAAATATATCTCTGGGTGTAAATTAAAGTTTGGAGTTCATAATTAGAGCAATGAATGGACATGTACTTTTGGAATGAGTAACCTTAAATTATGATAGAAGAACTCATGTACTGATCTTTAAGTTCCATCCCTAAAAGGAAATAGACATCGTGCTTAAGAGCCAGACTAATAGGTCTACGAGAGGTCCGGATAAGGATAAGAATTTGAGGGTCGATTTTAAAGAGCTTGATTTTTAAAAAGTAAGTCCGATCTTGAGAAGTCTTGTTCTTATTAAGCCCTTCGGGCTCTAAGGATTAGATAAGGATCAAGTGGTTAAGGATTTGATATATATATATATATATATATAGTGAGGTTACGGTGCTCTACAAAGTAAAGAATTAATTTTGATTTGGCATGAGATTTCATATTCCATCGACTTAAATGGTCTATCTAAATTTCTCAATAAATTTTTTATGTTAAAATCTAGTGGTATATTAAATTTCATGATTTTTTGAGCTTTCTAACTATTTTTTAAATTATTATTAAAAATAGTTTTGTTTAATGTAAGAAAGTGGTCTATTTAAGAACTATTTTTAAAAATAATTTAAAAAATAGTTAGTAAACTCAAAAAATCATGAAATTTAATATTCCATAAGATTTTAATATAAATAAATTATTGAGTAATTTAGATAGACCATTTAAGCCGACGGAATATGAAATCTCATGTCAAAACAAAATCGGTTCTTTACTTTACAAAGCACCATAACCTCACCCTATATATATATATATAGAGAGAGAGAGAGAGAGAATTAGGCTATGGTGATTTGCAAAGCACAAGAGCGTCGTGTGCTTTGCGCTCTATTATTAAATTTAAGTCAAAAATGATCGATCAAAATCGCTCAATCTAATCTCCATATCAAAATCTATTAGTAAACCAAATTTTATATTTTTTAAAATTTATTTGCTATTTTTTTTATAGGGGAAAAACCGTCATTTTTGGATGAACCAGAATTCTCAGATCAAGTCATTTTCTCCTCATCAGAAAAAAATAGCAAAAAAATTCTAAAAAATATAAAATTTGATTTAGTAATAGATTTTGCTATGAAGATTAGATTAAACGGTTCAGATCGATTATTTCTGACTTGAAATTAAAAATAGAACGCAAAGCACCATAGTCGGACTCTCTCTCTCTCTCTCTCTATATATATATTGCTGATTATATTTTTTTAATGTTAAGTTGTATTTATATAATAAAATTAAATTATATATTTTTTTTTAGAATTTTTTTTTATTATTTTTTTCATACTTTTAAATATAATTAATATATAATATAAAATATTAAAGAAAGAGTTTATGAAGGGTCGTTTAATAAGAATCGGTTTAATAAGAATCAGGTTAGAAGAGCCGACTTTTAAAAATTAAGTTTGACTTTTGAGAAATCTCAAATCTTACCATTAAAAAAGACTGAACTAGATTTATGAGAATAGAATAAAAACTATTTTTTTAAAAGACCAACCAAATCAAATTTAAAATTGAGTCCTTATGAACTATATATGATAGAAAACGCTCTATCTCTCTCACGGACAAACCTTCTTTTCTCTTTGCCCAAGCCCAACAACTCCATTTTAATTTTAACAACAAACATTAAATCTATTTCACCAAACAAGAAGAAGACCAATCATGCCCCTAGTTCTGAGCCCCTCCCTTTCCATTTGCACCAGTCATCACCATTTAATGCTTGTGCAGCAAAATCATGGAAACACGTACGTTTTAGTGCAAAAAAGCCTTACATTTCGTTCACACCAATCCCACAGCATCAGTCAACTCTCGCCACTTCAATATATCAAATGGACGCATCCTTTAATTTCTATGGTGAAGACTAAACGCAAGAATGCAATACGCAAGTCCAAAACACGAGGAACCACAATATATACCAATTATATATAACTGGTGTCTTCGATCTTATACTATATATATATATATATATATATATATGCACAGATGCATCAGTATACCTTTTGTCAAAAAAAAAAAATATATAACCGGTGTCTTCGATCTTATAGTATATATATATAGAATTAGGTTAAATTGCTTTTATGAAAATCTAAGGAAGCAAAATTTGGAGCGTTTTGAGCTTTTTTATTTTTAATTTTAAGTAAAAAATGATCAATCCAAACTGCTCAATCTAATATCCATATCAAAATCTATTAGTTAACAAATTTTATATTTTTTGGAATTTATTTGCTATTTTTTTGGACTTAAAAACCATCGCTCCAAATTTTTGGATGCACATGAATTTTCAGATCAAGTCATTTTTTTCCTCAGAAAAAATAGCAAAAAAATTTTAAAAATATAACATTGATTTACTAATAGATTTTTATATGAAGATTAGATTAAGCTCACGCTATGGATCGATTATTATATATATATAAAATTAAAAATAGATACCTTTTGTCAAAAAATAAACGCCCTCCGGTGTCTTCGATCTTATAGTGTATATATATATAATTAATTAATTACGGATGCATCAGCACATCATGTCAAAATCTTAAATTTTAAATTAAAAATAATTGATCCAAAACGTTCGATTTGTTCTCCATATAAAAGTTTGCAGAAAATTAAATTTTATATTTTTCTAAAATTTATTTGCTATTTTTTTGAATAGAAAGAAAATCGTCACTATTAGATGATTCAAATCCTCAAATCAAACAACTTTTTTGGCCCAAAAAATAGCAAAAATATAAAGTTTAATTTTCTATAAGAGTTTGATATGGAGAATAAATTTAATGGATCGGATCGGTCATTTTAAACTTAAAATTTGAGATTTTGACGCGGTGTACAGACGCATCCATGTAACATATTATATTTTAGACTTCCTATATATATATATATGAGGAAGTCTAAAATGTAATGTGTTGTACGGATACACTCGTATATCATGTCAAAATCTCAAACTTCAAATTAAAAATAACCAATCCGAACCATTCAATTTGTTCTCCATATAAAACTCTTGTAGAAAATCAAATTTTATATTTTTTTTAAATTTATTTGCTATTTTTTTTGGGTAGAAAGAAAATTGTTACTATTGAACAATTCAAAATCATCAAATCATGCAACTTTCTCTTAGCCCCAAAAAATCCAAAAAATATCAAATTTGATTTTCTACAAGAGTTTGATATGAAGAATAAATTGAATGGTTCAGATTGATTATTTTTAACTTAAAATTTAAAATTTTGGCGTGGTATACGAGCACATCCATGCAATACGTTATATTTTTTACTTCCTAATATATATATATATTAAATCATCTCGAAATTTTAATTTATCATTTTCATTAAATTTTTATATGAAAATCTCATGGGATGCTAAAATTTGGAGCGTTTTGAGCTTTTTAAGTCGCCGTTTTTAATTTTTGAAAATGATGTTCAAGTATTGAATATATTATTATTATTTTTAGAGCTGATTTTCAAAAATTAAAAACGGTGACTTAAAAAGCTCAAAATGCTCCAAATTTTTGCATCCCATGAGATTTTCATATAAAGAATTTAATGAGAATGATAAATTAAAATTTTAAGATCATTAATTATATTTTTTGAGTTAAGCTCACGCTATCTCCACTCTATATATATATATATTATAACTAATGAACTGGATGAACACACGTACTACCATTAACAATTTGTAAGTTCAGTGCACTATTTAATTATATACTATGGAACATATTTATTTCTTATAGCAATTTAATTTTGCATTGGTGACTTTGTTATTGCATGCATGGAATTATGATAGAAGTGTAGAGCATTCAGTTTATGAATTATGAATATATATGTTCAGTAAATGTCGACAAATACATGGTACATCTATAGAAACATAAATAACAAAGAGAAGTGCTAGTTCTTGATGTTGGTCAATTAAACAATTTAGCATGTTAGTGCATTTACTTTTGCACATGAATTTTATTGCATTATGTCAGTTACCAATTTACCATGCTTGTGTATGAGCAAATTACAATAAAACTTATAACTCAGGAATTATATTATATTATTATTATGGAAGCAAATGAATCCAATGTAAGATATAGTTTACTGATTGCTCAGATTTTGGAAATAGAAGTGCAAACATTTGCATCTCTAACTGCATTCACAAAATACACGTTTTCTGATGACATTCTCAAAATGAATTACTCTTCTTATCTTCATAGCAGAAACACTGGCATTAGTCGTTACTCATTAAAGATAAAAAAATTAAGAATCTACATTGGGCTTTCATCCCACCAAAAACTAGGGTGAGTGTTCTTCGCTTGAATGATAGTCAGTAAAGCGAACTCCCTATCTAAGTCTTCATTTAATTAGTAAGTTCATACTCACCAGACCCATAAACTCTCAATATATTAATAAAGGTACATATACAAGAAGAAGATATACAGAAAAACACCTTAAACTAGAAATAAATAACTAGCCAGGTAGTAGAAAGGATTAATTATTCTCAGAGAAGTGACTGATCATGGGATTGTTTTATAAATTGGCCAGGAATGATGTCTTGTAAGAGTCCATGATCAGCATTCATCAGCTGATGTGGCTGAAGAGGAGATGGTGCAGCCGATACACTCGGTAAATACATGTTCGGATTTCCAAATGCACCAAGCAACGGGTGGCTTGTTGACGAAGTACTCATCATTGGAGGAAATAGTTGTTGCATCATAAGGTCACGGCCCAAAGCCGGTGCCATTGCTGAGAAATTCCTTGCGGTCACCCAATTGCTGCTCCGAAGTGTTGCAGGGCTTTGGTGTGTGTGTTGTCCTTCATAGGTTGTTATCACAATGGATGGATCCTGATATGATCTTTCCACTCTCTTCTTCACCGTACATTTTGGTGTTGTGCACCTGTAGTAGCTCCTACATTAGAAAAACACTTAACACAATTAGTGAAAATTATTCCTGAATGTACGTATATATAATATAAAATTATCAGTCACATATAATTATGATAACTGTTTATTACCTCTCCACGAGAAGTTAGCATTTTCAAAATTTATTGATAATAATGACAGCATAAACGAGCGTTTAATATATGTATTTGATAATTAATTATCTATATATCTCTATATTTTTAGATTTTACACTTCTAGATTTTAGAACTCATTGGCATTTTATACGAGCGTGAACCACATAAACAATTCGTAGAACATATTATCTTATTATGAAGTTTAAATTTGAAAAGCATCTCTACTATTCCAAGTGAACAACATACAAAATAAGTTATATTGTATGGATCATATCTTATCGTGAGGTACCTGATTGTGTGCTTTATTAATTATTAAATATTATTAGAAAGAAAATGAACTTTTTCTGTTCATAGTCAGTATATATTTTTATAACGTAGAAAGAAAAATTACACTGACGTTTGAAGACTTATAAGAGGTTATCAACAATACAAAAACACTCCAATAAAATCGCTAAATGGCATAGCTTAAAATTGCAAATACGGAGGATTAAATCCATGTGCATAATAATAAGATTAACATAGATTAAGTGACAAAATTAGAAGGAAGGAATTAAATAGGCTACGAGAACTACAGATGCACAAGGATCGTCTTTGCAAAGAATAAAATTATAGCTAGAAAATATTTGATCAAGAAGACTGTATAGCTACAAGGGTGCAAATATATAAGGGTTCAATGAGACAATTGTTTCGAAGTCAACTAACATATTACAGCAAAATTCAAACCACACATATATGAAGCTTTTCAAGCGTCCTATTAGTAGAAATAATTGCATTAATACATAGTAAACAAGACAAATACCTTGGATAGGGGCTATTCTTGACAGCTTTCTGGCCATATTTGCGCCACCGGTATCCATCTTCTAGGTGGTCGACTTCACTTTTCGTCATGAAAGCGACGCGAGGCTCACGTTGCCTTTTCTCTCCTTTCTTGCGTGGTTTGTGTCTGTTTGAAAGAGAAATTAAGCAATTATACTAACTAGCAACAGCTAAAAGGGACAAGAAAACAATTCTACTTCAGTCATTTTATCAAGTAATTAATAGTTCTTGCACTCTTCATTGCATTTTTCATGAATTGATACATTACAGATATTACTGATTAATAATTCAAAATGTAAATTGTTACTTCTTTGCGTGGATTTCCTTTATTATCATCCAGATGACTATACCGAAACTCAATTGGAAAATTGAGAAGAAGACAAGCACAAAAAAGTGCAAAAAGAAAAAAAATAAAAAGTGAAAGTTGGGGAAATGTGAAAAGGAACACTTTTCTCTTTGTGAGAAACGAAAACCCTAAAGAGATCTTGTTATGAAACCCTAATGACTTGAAAATAATTTATAATTACGAGAATCATCAGAAACAAATAAAAAAAGGTTGTAATCAAAGATCAAGACCAAATCTTCAACAACTTTCCTTTGATAGTATGCTTGGTCAATTAGCCAACAACCACAAGCAAACACTATTCACATTTAACAAGACAAATCTCAGAAAAAGAGGTTGCATTAGCAAAAATCTTCAACAGAGCAATTGAACTTGCAGTGGGTTGCACTTGCACACACGAAATCTCTGCACTTGCACACACGAAATCTCTGAAAGCAATTAAAATGCAAAGTTCTGATGTGTGGCAATCTAGCTAATAGATTTGACCAGAAACATTGAAAAAAATACTGATGATGGTTTGATTTCTCAAAATATCTAAAAGATGCAGAGATCAGATATCGCACACAAAATTTTAAATCAAAACTTACACTTTCTTTGATTTTTCAGAACCTTCATCATCCCCTTTACCTTCTTTGTCCTCCTCTCTGTCTTCCTCTAGCTTCATCTTTTCCTTCCTGTACCGTCCTTGCTCCTCATCTCCATTTGCCTCACTCGAAGAAGAACAAATCGAAGAATTAGGTGTCACCGGACCAGTACCGGTGCCTGACAAATTATTACTACGCCCACCAGTTACATCCACTGCTAATTCATTCTTCACATCAGAATTTTGAAAGGCGAACCCGTAATCCACTGATCCTTGCAAATAATCGGCGTAATTGAAGTAAGGCATGTCAGTTAAGGATGTGACGTCGCTAGCAGAGGTTCCATTTGATTTTTGAGAGAAGAGGAGAGAGAGATCTTCATGTAAAGGGAAGCGGTAGAGCTCTGCTTTCTCTCCCATCAGAGCTTGAGCTAGAGAGAGATTGGTTTAGAGTGCGGCTGTATGTTTGTAGTAGAGAACTAGCTAACCAGTGTAAAAAGAAAAAGAGGTAGCTTTGAAAGAAAGACAGGCTTTGTGCTAGGTGGGTTTTTATTTGTTTGGGACACCTTCCTTTTTGCCCCAAGATAAGTTTTAAATATCTTGCGTAAATGCCCAAAATGACTAAGACACTTAAGCTCTACGTACAGATGCGAACCAGATTTTATTTTAGTGGGTCACAATATATTTTTTAACTAAAAAATAGTGATTCAATTAGTGAAATTAGAATTAAATAAATCAATGGGTCCCCTTTATAACTATTTTACATTTTAGTGGGGTCATTACTTTAAAATTTTAATGTATAATCATTATTAATTAAGAAATTAGTCTATAAAAATAGTTATGTAGAGATTTTGAATGGGTCCTATGACCCACTGGGTTGTGTGTAGTTCCGCCACTATCTACATATCATCAAAAATCCACATATAAAATAAAACAACCCTATATAATTATTTTAATCATGAGAATGTTTCCTTATGTGTTTTTCCCCTTCTCTAGTATGTATTATCAGAACTATATTATATGACTCTTTAATTGATGCCAAAAGTTGCAATGAAGTTGGTTTGTTGTTTTTTTGCCCCCTCAACAACATCTTTATCAATAAGAAATGAATGAAAAGTCCACAATTTTCATGTGTGGTGCATAATTAATTAGTCGCTAAGATTACCAATAAAAAACAATTAAAAGGTCCACAATTTTCATGTGTTTCGCATGGATATTTGTTCACTAAGATTAATATTACTATTTCGAGTTAATTAATGTTGAATTGTGGAAAATGTTCATACGTATACAAAATTGTTCCAATTGACAACTTAATTCACAAAATTCTTATATAGTTTTAAATTTTAATTTACCCTATTAATATGTTCTTTGCTTTAATTCTTCTGCCCAACACCAAAGTATATATCTATCATGCAGACTTTGCTTAAATTTTTGTTTAAAAAATTGCGGCATACAGGAAAAACGGTATAAATAAAGCAGTCTCCTGAACTCCTGAAGAAGGAAAAGGTAACGAGGTTTTAACTAATATTTTCATTTAAACGTGTGTATTAAACTAGTGATCAAATATTTGAGTTGTTTTTTAAAAGCTATATATAGCTTCGAGTCTCGGAGGTGCTTTTTTTCAAAAATATTAAATTGAAACATATCTACTTACCTAAAAAATGAAATAATATTTCCATTTTATACGGGGGGTGTGCTGAAAAAAGTTTCACATAACCAAAGCTAAGAAGAGGCTGGACGGAGGAGGGAGGGATGATGGAACGGATCACTTTCTTGAAAAATTATTCATATGGCATAGTATATTTTTGTCGGAAGCATGCTGATTAATTAGATGTGATAAGCACCTTAATTTATGGGGTTATGAAAAAGGTGCGGAGATTTTTGAGATTTGTAGGCGGTGGTGTACCAGTTGTGAGAATTGCAATGAGTCAGCCCGCATAAGCCCACCGGCTGTAACAGGCCACGTGGTCGAAATGAACATACAAATGCAAAATGTGTTATATATTAAATAAATATTTAATCCATAAAACATTCGGTTATACATAAAAAATGAATAAATGAATTATTCATGAATAATTATCGATTCTTGTTGTTATGTTACCAGGCACATCTTTTAATTTTATTTTAATAAAAATATAGATTATTACGTATCTGACATTTTAATATTTATGAAAAATTCTCATTAAAATTTTGACTTTTATTTAGAGAACATTTCTTAAACATTGAATCAGTTTCTTTACATTTCTTTTTGAGCTGCGTGTCTTTGAATTATTCCTTGTAGTAGATATTGAATTGTGAACCTATAATTTTATCTATAGATGAAAAGATATAAATCATTGTGTTGTTTCATCATTTTAGTATTTTTAAATTATATAAAAGGTTCTAATTAATTGCCCTTGTGGATTATGCCAAAGGCTAGATTATATAGTAACTGAAAGAAACTATAAGTACAATGCAGATAATGATTAGGAGGGAGGAGGGTGCATTATTTGTACACTCTTAATACAATATAAATGACAACGCCTATCAATCTTTTCTATATATGCAACCATGTGTGTATAAATTAATTTGATTTTGCTTGAATACATAACTGCAAAGTGCCCAATGAATATCAAATATATCTTCTCAATTATTAACTAACTCATTTTATCCTCATCCCCCCCCCCCCCCCCCCCAAAAAAAAAAAAAAAAAACAAAAAACCCACCAGAAAAAATAAAAATAAATAACAGACACAAACACAAAAAAAACTTTTAAAATTTGCATTTTTTGAAATTAAATTTATCACAATTACGACTATTCTGTAAGTTCCATTCACCTTAACTGGATATACACGTGAACGATTTAATTAATGACATCTTGCGCAAGAACATCTAGAATGGGTTCATACTTGGGTATACCAAGCATAAATTGTTGGAAAATGGAATTAAATGCGACGGTGAAAGCTCACAGATGCAACGCTAAATGCTGCCGACACGTGCGCACTGTCGGTTTGGGCTTGACGATTCCACTGCACGTGCGAGACCCGTGACGGCGTGATGTGACGCTTTATAGTCGTCATCGTTGAATTGATCCTCCGATCTTCATCCAGCGGTCGGTAGTTTCTCAATGTGCGCAAGAGCAAAGAGAATACGTGCTGGCTTGGCTTTGCTCCTTTCGCATTCATACCCCTGCAAATTCAGTTATTTTATACAATATATGGAGATGTAATCTTCTGCGACAGTAGTGGTGTCAATTATTGATCCGACCCGACGGGTTAACCCGATCCGACTCGATATGATTCGAAAATAAATGGTTCGGGTATGAATTTAATTTTTTTTATCCGGATCGGGGTCGGATCCGGTTTGAGTCAACCTGACCCGACTAATTATGTTTTTTTGAAGTAATTTTATGATTTAGTATTAATTAAAAACTTAATATAAATTATATACTAATTAAGATTAATTATATACTAATTAAGATTATTATATAATAATTAAGATTAATTATAAATTAATCAATATTTTATTACTTAAAATTATATAAATATATTTAATAAATATTTAATTATTTTACACCAGTCGGATCGAGTATGGGTCAAAATTTTTTACCTGAATTTCATCGGGTCGGGTTCTGATCGGGTCAAGAGAAATAATAAAATAATGTGACCTAACCCGACCCGACCCATTGACACCGCTAGCGATAGGGGAGCCTCAGCACATATTTTGTTTTGGTGGTAAATAGTAATCTAAATGTACAATCTATGTTTTATACAAGCGATTGGATTTTAAGACTTTTTAGTAGGGGTGTCAATGGGTTGGGTCATGTCATATTATTTTATTATTATTTTTGACCCAATCTGAACCCAACTCGATTAAATTCGGGCCAAAAAATCTTGACCATACCCGACCCAACCCGTGTAAAATAAATAAATATTTATTAATTATTTTTATATAATTTTAAGCAATAAAATATTAATTAATTAATAATTAATCTTAATTAGTGTATATTTAAATTTTAATTAGTACTAAATCATAAAATTACTTCAAAAAATATAATTAATTGAGTCGAGTTGAAAAAATTGAATCCATACCCGACCCATTTATTTTCGGGTCGTGTCGGGTGGGTCGGGTTCGGGTCGGATCGAGTTAACTTGTCGGGTCGGGTCAAGAATTCATACCCCTACTTTTTAGTATTGTCACACTATTTTTTTCTTTTTATTTAAAAATATGTTTATTTCTAAGATATTAGATAATTCTCTTAAAATGATAATATTTTTGTTTCGTATTTCCATATGAAACTTTTATTTAAATTATTATAATACTATTAGATATACAAAATATTATTTTTAGAAACATATTTTTTTTTGTTTTATTCGATTGCACACATAAATTTGTTATTAAGAATGTTTGTATTTTAAACATTTTTTGGGCGACTGAAAACCAGCCATATTTAACAAATTTTGCTACTGAAAATAAGTTTTTGGTCTAGTAATAAAATATAATATCTTTCGCGTGGGAGTTTACAAATTCAAAACTCAATTGAGAGTCATTTATAGATGTTTATAAATTTTGAGTGCTTGACTTTCATCTTTTTTTTTTTATAAAAAAACAAAATTCAAAGCTTATTTTCTGCATACATAATTGTTTGTACATAGTCAACTTGAAATTAAACTTGAGTAAATAAAATAAATTGCAATATAAGTTCTAATTGGTTTCCTTGAATAAAACACTAAATTGGGATGACAACAAAAAATTCTCAAAAATAGTACTATTAAATTGATTGTAAATACTTTTCATCTTAATTTTGCAAAAAAAATATACATTTATTAAAATCACTAAAAATTTAATATGGGGGCAGACCTAGACGCAAGCCTAGTCCGTACCTAGGCTTGATTTTTCAAAAGCATTATTTACCTTAAATTTTTTTTTCGTTTGAGCGGTAAATAACTATGGGTTTGTTTGGCACACCATAGAGTAGCAAAAAGTAGTAATAGAATTGTTATTTCAACGAAATAATTTGCCAAACGAATTTTAGACAAAGTAGAAGAGTGCGGAATAATGCTAATCCGGTATACCAACTTATAGGTGGAATATCGGATTAGCTCTCGTCGGAATAGCGATTATTGTTTGATTATATTATATTATATTATTATAATTATGATTAAAATTTAGTATTATTATATTATTATATTATATTTATGATTATAATTTATTATTATATTAATATTATGATTATTATTTATTATTATTATCATTATATTATTATTATTAAATTATTATTATCATTATTGTTATTATATTATAGTTATCATTAGTATTATTATATTATTTATTATTATTATAAATATAATTTAATATTATATTATTATATTATGAATATAAATATAATTATTTTATTATTATATTATTATGATCAAGATTATTTATTATTATATTATTATATTATGATTATGATGATTATGATTATAATTATTATTACTTATTATTATTTTATTATGTAGTATTATATTATTATACATTGATTATAGTTATGATTAATTTATTATTATATATATTATAATTATTATAATTATTTTTATGATTATGATTATATTTTTTAATTATATTATTATGATTATGATTATGGTTATATTATTATGATTATGATATAATTATTATTATCATGATTATGATTATGATTATATTATGATTATATTATTAAAATTATTATTACATATTATTATTATTATTATTATTATTATTATTATTATTATTATATTTTTTATTATTATATTACTATATTATGATTATGTTTATATTTTTATTATATTACTATTATAATATTATTATTTATTATGATTATTTTTTATTACTTTATTATTATTTTATCATGTTGTATTATATTATTTTATGTTGATTATAGTTATGATTAATTTATTATATATATTATATTATAATTATTATTATTATGATTATGATTATATTTTTATTATTATATTATTATGATTATGATTATTATATTATGATTACTTATTATTATTATATTATTATAATTATGATTATAATTATAATTTTTTATTATTATATTACTATATTATGATTATGTTTATATTTTTATTATATTACTATTATAATATTATTATTTATTATGATTATTTTTATTACTTTATTATTATTATTATTATCTTGCTATTATGATTATTATTTTACTATTATTATTATTATTATCATCATCTTTATTAGTATCATAATTATTCATATTTTAACTATTCTGAGTAATAACTGCTAAACGATATTTTCGCTTTTTCGAATAGTCTAGAATACCACTCTTCCAAAAAAAAATTATTCTATCACTCTTCCAAAATTATCACTCTTCCAAAGCTATTTATTGATTTACCAAACGGACCCTAAATATTTATATGTGGTACACTGTGGTTTTTTCACTCGATAATTTGTTAAACAAAATACTATGAAACAGACGCATTATTTGGTTATAGGATATAATTTGTGCCCAGCCTAATAGTTTCCTCGATACCCCCATAATTATTAATCCGATATGTATAATCATAGTTTATGTGCTCTCGTATCAGAATTAATAAATTCAATTTTTGGATGATTTTCTATGACTTAAAAGTATTGTGTACTAAATTTATTACATTTTCATATCTGATTGTTAATTTATCAAGCTATTTGGAAAATTTTAACACACCAAAACATTGTTAGTGCCACAACTTAAAAACAAATTCTCTTGCAGACAACAAGTATTGTTAAGTATCTCTGCATTATGTAGTTGATAAAATGAAATGTTACAAACACTATGAATCCAAACCATCATATTAATTAAAATATGAAATAGAAATACTAAACGAGTATACATTCTATTAAATTAAAACATTTTTCCCAACATAATTAAAGTTATGTTCGTGGGTTCCTAAGCAATGTAAATTATATGCAATATGTATTAATCAAATCCATAGTTTTAAAATATATACCTGAATACAAAAATGTTGATAACGTTAAACTAATAAATAAAAATACAAAAAAAAAACTCGTAGTTTATAATGTTTTTTAAAATAATATCATCACAAGACTCAGTTGCTCGTATGCATCGTTTTTAAGGGTCGGATCTAGTGGGCCAACAAGAGGGTCGGGTAAGAGCCGGATCTGATAAAGATTTTTAGAGTGCCAGATTCAAAGAGCTTGATTTTTAAGGGGTGAGTCCGGCCTTTGGAAGTCCGGTTCTTATTACGCCCTCCGGATTTTAAGAGCAGGGTAAAGACCGGGTAAGAGTCTGATAAGAGTCAACGCGTAAAGGTTTGATATATTTTTTTTAACAATTATATAACTTTTAATGTTAATTTATATTTATATAAAAATATTAAGTTATGTTTTTCTATTTTGATATTTTATTTTAATTTTTTTACTTTTAAAATTTTTTTAAGTGTAATTAATATATAATATAAAATATTAAAGAAACAACTTGAAAAAGACTGGATTAAAAAAGACTTATTTTTTAAAAATTAAACATGACTCTTAAAAAATTTGACTTTTACCATTAAAAATGGTCGGACTGAACTTATGAAAACTGAATAAAGACTAAATTTTTTAAAGGATCGGTCGGACCGGATTCAAAATCGAGCCCTTATGGGTTATGCTTAGTTGCTCGTTTAACTCGATGATTTAACTTGATGAGTTTTATTTTTAAATTTTATGCACACGACAAATTGAATTCTGTGTCAACTAATTAGCTCGGCGATCGTTTTATTTGGCTTGGCAGTAATTCAGCATTAATTTGGGACTGAAAATAGCTTATTTAGGACTACGGTTCTAACATTTTGGACTAATGTGCATACTCAACACTATTAGAATATAGGTAATATAATAATTCTGAAATTATAAAATTAAATTGTTTGCATCAGTTAGCAAATATAAAAATAATAATTACTTTTTAATCTATCAAGTAAAATGTTTCGAATGTATCAAGCAGAATATATTTCCTATTTTATACATATCACACATTTGTAAATATGATCATTTCTGCAAGTTTTATCATTCAGCAAATGACATGAAAATTAGCCACATTTGGTTGAACCTCAAACTAATTATTGAACTTGCATAAAATTTTATTCATAACCAACTTATAAGGGAAAAACATGTTATATTTTTCTATTTTAAAATTTTTTTTGGCACTAGTCATCTTGGTCGTAATTTCTCTTTTTATGACGAAAGTTCGTCTCACCATCCATTATTTACATGGACACAAAATGTCCATAATTCCATATTCCCTTTCCTGTGAAAGGAAAGGTCGTTAGTAAATCATGTATTATTGTACATAAACAAGGACTACTGTGTAAAGGTCAAGAAATAGCGCACATGGCGCCTACAAAGTCTGAACTGATTTATTGGTATTGCGCCTGGCCTGGGCCAACCGGATCTAAATTCTAAACTCGTATCAATTGATAGCGTTGTTGCTCTCTCTTTTTCGCTTCAATTGTGCGCTTTAGTTATTAAACCAACAATTTAGCGGCACAAGATGTATTAGGTGCCGCTTCAAGGCTTAGATAATTACATTAGGTGCCGCTTTATTTTTCTCTTGTACGGCAATGTTCGATTGGGTCCGTGGCTATTATATCGTGGTCAATTTGTTAATTGGCATTTTTAACGAATAGCACGTGAAAGAGTTTGAATTGGGATTTACATGTAGAACAATACATTGTACGCATGCGGAAGGGAAATGAGGTCTATATGCGCAGGTGCTTCATGTGTGAACCAAACTATATTTAGCGGGTGTACATAATTCCGGATAGGGCGGAGCCCGTCTTTAAAATAGTAGTGATCAATTTTTTTTTTTTTTGCATCGATATAATATTATAATTATTTTAAAATTTAAGTATATTTTTATTTTTTATAATAATTTTTTTTAAATGTGTATTTGTAAAAATGTTTTACAGAAAAGGATAATATTTTTATAATTTCATTAAATATCAAGTATATTTTTAAAAACAAATTTTAGTTTCTACCCAAAGGACACCTTTTTCTCCCGAAATCAATTCCAAAAACAAATTTTAGTTTCTATTAATATCAACTGAATTTTAAAATATTGTCACAACGCTAGCAATCATTTTATTATTGTACCACGCTCGTATTGCGAGCATCCTAGCACAATTTGTCATGGATGAACTACTATTATTAACTTGTTTAGTATCAGCTTAATTCTACACTACATTTACATAATGTTATATAAGTCGCAACTTTTTGGTTTCTTTATTCTCTCATTCTCACATTTGGAGACCAATATATCAAGTCGTAAAATTTATATGACAACTAAATTAAAGAAAACACAGAAAATAAGAATGTTTTGCCGACATCCATACCTGACTACTAATTTCCAGCAAAACACACACACACACAAAATTGCCGACATACATACATGACAACTACTTTGCGGAAAAAACAAAAAGAAAAAGTGTTGAATTTCTACATGTGGCAAAACAAATTATACTTGCTTTACAGGCCACAAAATGCAATCTGAGTCGAAGAAACATGTGATTAACTTTCCCTTTCCTATTGTACATTTGGAAAATAACAGGATAGCATCAGGCAAACTGAGCCAGTTTCTTAATTCTCATGTTACATCTAGTATTAACACTTGGAGTGGCAAATTGATCATTAGCTAAAATACCGTCGTTTATTATATTAATTTCTCTTACGCATTTTTCTCAACTAAATTCGTACGGCGAACGCCAGTTTAGATATTTTCAACCGAGGTCAACATATAGTCTAATCCAGTAAATAAAATATATGTTTCAATTGAAGTTGGTCTAATACAGGGAGTCGAAATTCAAAGTGGTAGTTATTATTTTGCTAGTTTAAATTTATTTGTCTGATAGATTCCGGTCACCGGCCTGTACAGTAATTTATATAAATTAATTATTATTTTTTTTACTATTTTTTAAAATTGGAGGGGGAGGTGGGTCATGGCCCTCTTTGGTCCTAATGAAACTCTTTTGAGTTATGCCATGTTGTTCTCCCCTATTTTGTTCACATCCGAGAATCCCTTTATATATTAGAATAACAACTGTTGTTGGTATTGTTTAGACAATGCTAATATTTTGATTAAGTATGGTCATGTCAAGTCAATAAATATTAATTTATTTAATATTGACAAAGTCAATGTTCTCTATGTGAAAAATAGCTCCGAATGAAATTTTCATAAACATCTAAAGTTGAAAAGTTAGATTTCCACTTTTTATCACAGAAAAAAGATATTACTATGAAAGAAAAGAAAAGAAATGCAAGATGTTAACTATACTATCATAATTCAAATATTTACTTCTACATTTTCAGATGAGTATATTGTATATATTTTGGAAGACAAAAATTAAAAAAATGCAAAAATGGCAGGTACAAATCTGAATGAAAGGAGTTTTGTTGACATTAAAATTAGATGGTTAGACTCTAGCTTTATTAGGGGAAAAAGAAATAAAATATGCTAAAATTATAATCCGAGAGTGGTGTGTGACCGTAAGAAGCAAATGCCTTTTCTCTTAATAATTTTTTTGGCTTAAATGGAGATGATTAAGTCACATTGATTGCAATTTCGTTTCAATTAAAGTCAAGTAAAGAGAGCCATCAAAAGATTTGACTCCGTCAAAGTTCCAAGGGACAAAATTTCCTTGTTAATTTATTAAAAAAACCATGTAAATGTTACCACCCCCCCCCCCCCCCCCCCAACAAAAAAAAATATTAATTGTTGTCGTTGCACTAATTTGATACTTGATTACCTAGGCATGCATGTGAGTGTCGTATGGCATAACTCTAATATTGCCAAATTTATGTGCAGTGCTGGATCCAATCAGTTTCGTAAGTTTGGACATAATTAGTCTATAGACTTTAAATTTTAATATTTAAATATAATAGATTTAATTTTTTAATTAAATATATATATTCATATAATATCTCTCCTGATTCTGTGAAAGACCAACCAATTTTTTTTTAAACATGTAACTATAAAGATTAACTAATTAAAAAGTCATGAAGTCTTACCTGCTCAAAGATGAATTGTCAAAATTTAGATCAATCAAAAAATGAAAAAGAAGAAAGAGATGGATATTGATATTGGCGTTCTTGACAAAAATAACACAAGAATATAGTAGATGCTGCACTTTGGTGTTACACAATTGAGGATAGTTAAAGGAAATAGCAATGCTTCTAACTCCAGAATATTTCCGTCAAATAATAAATGCAAAAGTGAATAAAGTGGAGATTCGCAAAATTAGAACTTCGTCTGCCCAAATCTTTGGACAATGGTCGTTTTCAATTGGAAGCTCATTAACTACACTTGTTAAATTATAATTGTCATAAGCACTGCAGATTATGATATATGCTATCATAATAATATATATAGGTCTTTCTTGACGTAGAGTTTTACTACTTTAAGAAATGAGATCCGTGAAATTGATTCTCTTTATTTCTTGCATCTGGCAATTAGTTGAGTGCAATTAGGAAAAGCTAAAACAATTCACAAAACAATTTGCTAGGATGAAAACAGAGCAACGTCATTTGAACGTACCGGGTTATATATATATATATATATATAGGGTGAGTTTAAATTCACATAGACATTTCATAAATTAGTATATTAAATCATTTCTCAATTTTGATTTATCATGCTCATTAAATTTTTCATATGAAAATATTATGGAATATATAAATTTAAGGTGTTTTGAGTTTTCTAAGTCACTGCTTTTAATTTTAAAAATGATATACAAATATTAAATATTTCATTATTGTTTTTAGAGCTGATTTTTTAACTTTTAGTTAAAGTATCTTAAAATCCTAAAGAGAAGTTTCACAATTTTTAGTTAAAGGTAAGCTATTCTCTATGTATGATAAAATTGTAATGTATATGTATTACGGACTCAACAGCGTACAGACATGGACGGAGCAAATTGTAATGTATAAATAGACTAGGAAGGAGCAAATTGTTATGTATAGACAACGACGGACTCGATATGGTCACGGCAAACAATGATAAAAACATTACTATAATTTTTGAAGAAAAAATCATTAATATTCGCACCACTTTGGCATTTTTCCGTCCAGTGTATTGAGTAAAATGTTTTAAGCAAGCAGCATTATTTCTTGATCCTCTGATCAAGAATCAACGGTTTGTCTCAGTATTTAGGAAAAGATAAAATATAATGGATTAATTGCTGCTCGTAATCAGTAGTACTTTTATTGAAGCAATTACAATAATCCAAATGAAATATCTGAATTCATGATCAGTTTTTTTAGTTTTCTCAAAAAGATGATCAGTTTTTTGAGTTTCCTAAAAAAAAGTTGATCAGTTTTGTGAAGATCATGTCTAACTAATGAAGTAAAAATATCAAATGTAAAATTGATGAAAAATTCTGTTACCTCGAAATTGAAAGAGAAACACATTAATATTATTATTAATATTATTATTATTAATAATAATAATAATAATAATAATAATAATAATAATAATAAGGCATCCCACGTAAAACTCATAGAAAATTAGAAATTTGCTGATTGTCAAAGTAAATTAATCGGTTGTTACGGTTCAGGTGACGTCATTAAATAAGTTACCAAATACCAATAGATTACCCATGCTTAACTTGATCAAAACTAGACAATTTGAAAATTTAATTCGAAATAATAAAAAAGATCAATCTGGGACAATGTTCGGAGCGCACTATCATAAATGGAGCGGATTATGAATTTTCTATCAATAAATGTAAGGAGGTTGATAACTGTCCCGATGATTTTGTCCCCAAGCAAAATCCCCAAAATTTGACTGTACGGATTAGTGGGTCAATGAGCGACTTTGTTTGAACCAGCGACTAAGTGCGGCACTGGAACAACAAACTATTTAGATAAAAAATATAATTATCGTTGTTTACATTGAATCAAATAGTTGCACATTTTTTCTTTTATGATTGACATCTTTGCAAACTAGTGTTGGTCTTAATTATTAATTGTTGGCCTTGTAGTGATAATATTTGATCCCATATTTATAATTATTAATTATTGATTCTATTTACATCAAGGAAACAGATCATTGTTATATACTAACTAACAATACTCGGTATGAAATTTTTTACAGTGATATCTTCTTACTTATATATACTAATTATAATAGTTATTTATAGTTAGTACAACGATTCATTTTTAAATGGCTCAAATATTTGATGTTGAAGCATTTATTCTTTTCGCTCTAATGCTATTTATATCAATCATTAAAGTTATTTATATTAAATATAAAATATATTATTTTAACTGCTTTGACTTAAAATATACTTTCAAAAAGACAAGAATATGAAAAGACGAACTGCATAATTTTGACTATTTATAGTTATTGTATAAACTATTAATATCAATTAAATTAATTAATAATACTTATCATACAATATAACCAAATTTAAATATCGTTGGCTTGAAGAAGCTATTTATATTCTCTCATTTAGGTATTAATAATTAATATAAAAGTCTTACTTTGAATAATATATGGTCTCTGATTTATATTCATTTAAGTTGACAATTATATTATTTATATCAATTAAAATTGTCATCAATATTTATTATAATATATTATTATAGTTAATACTTTTTAAAGTATTGCTTCAGGTAGTAAGCTATTTGTAATTTTAAGTGGTCTTATTTATATTTATTGCATTCATATTTTATATTTTTTTGTTGAAAATCCTCGTCATTTCACCATACCACAAATTTTGAATCAGAAAAACCAAAATGAAATAATATAAAAAAATAATGATCTCAGTCTATCTAAAAAATATGTCAATTTTTAAGAAATGTACTCAATTTGCATACAATCAATCATGGTTTTTAAATAAAGAATTGGTATTCATTTGTCCAATGAATCTACGTTAATAAACAATACAAAAGCAAATCTAAAATCAAATTAAACTACATAATCTTGATGTATACATCTTTATCACTAGGACAAATCTTGTATTGAACTATCAACAAACTCAATTATTTTCATATTTATCGCTGACACATGAGGTGACACAAAATTAGGAAAAAAAAAGAAAGTGATGGATCAAGACTCCTATGAAGTGTCGAAAAGATTCAAATATGATGACTCTCTTGATTTTCATCACCATAAGAAAGCAAACAATATGTTCTTAAATAAATAAAAAAGGCACCACAAAAGCACCACTCGGCCATCTCGCATGCACGTGAAAGAGAAGTTACACAGAATCGAATTGCGAAGTAATATAAAAAATATTATATTTCGATTCTTAAAAACTCATTGAAAGACACAAAAATTAGTTATCTTGGACAACACACCCCTCATAGAAACCCTGTTGAGAGAAGAATATTTTCGAGCGATGCACTGTTGAGAGAAGAACTGAAATAAAATTGGGAACAATGAACACTCTATTATATAGAGACGCCGATTGGTTTTTAAAATTTTCAAAGTATTTTAAATTATGGGTGATGTCATTGCTATCTGTCAAAAAAGAAATATGAAAGAACCAACGATGCAAAAATGAAAAGTTTTGATTTGGGAATGCGATTTGGGGATGAACTCTTGGGACAATAATATTATTCCTAAATGTAAATGGGAAAACAAACGGAGGCATGACTCATGACGGCAGTGTGTAGGATCCGACAGGAGACGGAATATGATGGCAATACAACTACAAAAGGTGCACATTTTAGGGACGGTTGCTTCTTACCTACGAGACTATGACCCATCTTTTCTTTTTCTTTTTTTTTTTTTTTTTTTTTCCTCCGCAACTGTTCTTTATTTTATTTCATTTTCCCTCTCTTACAAATGCACATAGCCTGATATTGTTGACCGGATAAAACAGCCTTCTGAAGATATACTTTATATGTTGTGGCGATTGTTGTGTTAGAAATTATGAGCCGACTTGTAATTTTCTAGACAACCTGTGTTGTTCAGAATAATCTTATATCAACCGAGTAACATTTCCGTACGTACATATATTTTTCCGATTAGTATCTTTGGAGCTGATATTTAATCTAAAAAATACAAATTTATATAATATTTTTTTGTCTAATGTAGTAAGCATAAAACAATTTGAATGAGCAGGTTGCTCGTTTCGATCATTTTTTTAAGACATAGGAAATTCCAAATTAGAGCAAAATTGATGGTAATCAATCATCCATTAATGAAAGTGAACAGGCAAGGCTCGGAACGTTGAGTGATAGAATAAAGGAATACATTAGTAATTTAGTTCCCTTTATGAGGATAATATCGTAACAATATATAATTATCAAGTAGAAAATAAATATACATATATAAAAATGGATGAGCCTAAATTCGATGCAGACATATACCTTATTCCTTATACAAGGAAAAAAAAACTCATTTGGGACTCTATACCCCAATAAAATTAAACTGAACTAAAAAAAGATTGTTACCGATAATAATTCGCAGAAATTTGTAAAGAATTTATATAGTTCACATAATCGGACATCGGTGCTAATTTGACCTGTTATCACTCTTTTTTTTTAATCATCAGTGCAGAACCATATATAAGTTGTGCAGTCACTTTTTGTCAATTAAAAAAAAAACATCTCCACTTGTGCGAATTCAATGCAATTTGAAGGAATATCTACAGAGCCGCAACAGCGATCATTACACAAAAGATCTCGTAGATGATTAGTTCGATACTAGAGGAAGGGTGGATGAGATGACTGGAGGTCTCTTTCATGGAGAGAGAGAGAAAAAGAGGAGGAAGGTCGAAAATGCCATGCCTTTTTGCAACCATGACCATAACACATTAATTAATTGTCTTTGAAAAAATTCACTGATGCCGACTACCATGCTCACCGTATTATCAGGACCTGATTTTCTTGTCGGGGCTGGACCAATTATTTGTTAAAAAAATCTGTTGTTCAAAAAAAAATGAGCATGTAAAAAAATGCTTTGTTGTCCTTCTAGTTAATTGTGGGGTGTTTGTACTCTCATTTATTTAGTTAATTTGTTCCTGGGGTAGTTAAAACTATATATTAAGAGGCAATTAATTGATACTGGGTCTTCATCCCAATATTTAGTAGTAAAAACCACGCACTTAAACGTGTAAATTCTTACATTTTTTCCAGTTTTTTTCTAATATTTTTTATTTTCCTTTCATAGTCATCATACCATGATGCACTATAATGGTCCAAAGAAAGATGCTTGGGTGGACTGAAACATGCTACCTTCTTTGA
Organism: Schoenoplectus tabernaemontani; assembly: GCA_037127355.1. Lineage (NCBI taxonomy): Eukaryota > Viridiplantae > Streptophyta > Magnoliopsida > Poales > Cyperaceae > Schoenoplectus > Schoenoplectus tabernaemontani. The sequence goes on along the minus strand of CM073744.1, from coordinate 15,896,984 downwards.
AATTAATTTGGTCAATTTCAAACATTACCAACTATCAATTTGTAATTATATTGGGATCGTTATACACGTACACACTGTGGGACATAATTCTCGGCTCATCTCCGGCCGCTGACCTTATTAATTTATTTATTTTCCAATGATTTATATTATGGCTCAATATTAATTATGGATTCGTAATATGTGTAGAGAGTTTTATTTTATGTTAGCAATTGGATTTCGTATTTAGATGGTATAATTATATTATATAAAAAGTGTTATACCTAAGATTTTTTTTTAGTTTATGTGGCATTTTCAACATTTCTCTCCATTAAGTTTAGTTTTGTACGTTTCATTTTTTTAGTCGAATGACTCCTGTCAGTGTCACATTTAAAAAGTACATGTTCCTTTATTGAATTATTCTATATTTAACCATGTTAGTTATCATTGTATATCTTAAATGTTATTTATGATTTTATCATCATCATTATCATTATTATCATTATTTTATCATCATTACTATTAGTATCATTATCACTATTATTATTGTAGATTTTTATATTTGAGATCTCTAATCTCTATGATTTTAAATTAAATTTTATTTTTAATATATCCTACTTTATTTGATATTAAAGATTTTGTTGTTGTTGAAAAAATATTATAAAAACAAACTAATTGTCACCAAATCCTCCGAAGGCGTGCTAGCTAGGTAGCATGTGAAAAGTTTACTACACCGGTATTATTAATTAACTCAGGAGAGTTTAACTTGCACGCAAAATGCAAAACCTATCAATCTACTTGTATGTAGGTTGCCAAACTGTTGCGATTCTTTCCCACATCTGATTGATCCCACTAAGGCTTTGTCATTTTTTAATCAGAAATACTATAGTTACCAAAGTTTTAATTCAGAAATACTTTAGTTTGTTACCCAAATATCTCAATTAGTTTAGACAACTTGTTTAGAAATAAGTTATCAAGAATATATATTGGACCATTTATATGCGTTGATTTTGAAATTATATTGCTATTTTTAAATTGTTCTTAATTCAGAGGTCGTCAAAGATACTATATCTGTCCAAATTTTAACGAAATATGAACATTACAATATATTAAAATTTCCAACTTATTTCCGAAACGAAAAGCCTTAGTATTGATTGTACTTGTGGTTACATGTGTTTTTATCTAATGGAGCCAATATTATCAAAAAAAAAAGTTACAACTGTTTGCAGTTTTTTCATTTTATTTAATTTGCTAAATTATAAGCCAAAAATATGTCCTTAAAATTCATTATATTATGTCCTTTAAGACCACAACAAAAATATTTTGATATGTATATTCACTATAAGGTGGGAATATAGAGAGAGAGTTGGGCTATGGTGTTATGCATAGTACGGATACCTTTTATATTACGGATTGGTTTTTAGTTATCAAAATATAAATGACTGATTCAATCATATAAAATGATTTTCGTATAAATGTCTAAAAATATATATCAAATTTTATATTTTTAGAATTTTTTTACTACTTTTTAAGATAGTTAGAAATAATATTTTTTGAATGACTCATGATAACTAAATCAAATGATTTTTCAACTATCTTATAAAATAGTAAAAATTTCTAAAATATATATAAATTTTAGTCTACATCAAGATATTCATATGAAAATCATTTTGTACAGTTGGATCGGCTATTTGAACTTTAAAAATGAAGAATCGATCCATAGCATAGGGGTGATCCGTGTTATGCATAGCATCATAGCTCAACTCTATATATATACAGAGAGAGGGCAAAGTTTGTGTACTCTTGGGAGCACGGAGTCCCTTCGTGATTCTAACTCAAAAAGTACATAAAGAATTCAAGATTTCCAATTTTTAATTTATTACTCTCATTAAATTATTCGCATGAAAATCTCGTGGGATACAAAATTTTGAGGTGTTTCAAGTTTTTTAAGTTATTTTTATTTTTGAAAATCAGCTCAAAAAATATATATTTAAAATTTGTAAATATTTTCAAAAATTAAGAATGATGACTTATAAAAGTCGAAACATTCTAAATTTTTGTACCCTATAAGATTTCAATATGAAGAAATTAATAAGAGTCATAAATCAAAATTTGGAGATGATTTGAAATAATTTTGAGCTAGAATCCTGGAGGAGATCTGTGCTCCTAGAAGCATGCTAATTTTATAATAAATATATAATTGGGCTATGGTGTTATGCATAACACGGATCGCTCTCGTATTATGGATCGGTTCTTCGTTATCAAAGTGTAAATATTTGATCCAACCGTATAAAATGATTTTCATATGAATATCTAGATGTACACTAAATTTTATATTTTTAATTTTTTAACTATTAGTATGATAGCTAGAAAATCACTTCTTTTGAATGGCTCATAATAACTAAATCAAGTGATTTTATAACTATCTTAAAAATTAGTAAAAAAATCTAAAAAATATAAAAATTTGATCTACATCTAGATATTCATATGAAAATTATTTTGTATAATTGGATTGACAATTTGAACTTTCAAAATGAAGAACCGATCTATAGTATGGAGATGATATGTGTTATGCATAGCACCTAGAGGTGTCAATGGGTCGGGTCCGGTCGGGTTCAGATTCAGGTCGGATCAGGTCAATAATTGACACCCCTAATAGCACCATAGTCCAACTCTCTCTCTCTCTCTCTCTCTCTCTCTCTCTTTATATATATATATATAGTTGGGATATGGTGTTATGCATAGCACGGATTAACCCGTGGTATGGACCGACTCTTCATTCCCAAAGTCTAAATGGTCGATCCAAACCGCTCAAAATATTTTTCATATGAATATCTAGTTGGGGACCGAATTTTATATTTTTTAAAAATTTTCATTATTTTTTTAAATAGTTAGAAAATCACTTTATTTAGTTATTATGAACCATCCAAAAGGATAGATTTTCTAACTATCTAAAAAATAGTAAAAAATTTAAAAATATAAAATTTGATCTCTAACTAGATATTCATATGAAAACTATTTTGAGTTGCTCGGATCGACCATTTAGACTTCGATATCAAAAAATCGATCCATACCACAGAGTAGATATGTGTTATGCATAGAACTATAGTCCAACTCTCTCTATATATATATAGAGAGAGAGATTAAACTAACATACTTTTCAGAGCACGGAGGCTCTACGTGATTCTAACTTAAAAGTGAATCAAATAATCTCTAAATTTTGATTTATCACTCTAATTAAATTCTTTATATGAAAATCTTATGCGATATAAAAATTTAGGGTGTTTTAATTTTTAAAAATCATCTCTAAAAATAATAATAAAATATTCAAAAATTGAGCATGAAAAATTAAAATTTGAACTGATAGCATTTCGGCCGAAGTGTTACTAAAAGCACAATATTGTGCAAAGCAATGCAAGACTTCCGACCTAATATTGTGTACGTGCTTGCTTTCACTGATATATAATATCTACATTAACACATAATAATAAATTCAGAAAAAACTAAAAAGTACTTTGAGATTACAAATTAATGATTTAAAATACACGCGTTCATAATCCGTAACCACTTCGGAAGAAGAATAGTACTTTTGACAATATCATGTAATCTCCTCATATCTACGGATGAGATAAGAGTTTGGATAATCTATTTTACTAAGTTGAATAGTGACAAGCTAATTGTTGAATATCATCTCTAAGGAAAGGTCAGCATGCCTCTATTTTTCATGCAAAATTTTTGAAATCAGATAGAATGGATGCATACAAAAATTAAGCAATGGAAAAAAAAAAAAAGAGGAGAGAACGAAAGAGAGAAAACATGAGCATAGAGGGCGGTGAGAAAACGAGAGAGAGGAGCTAATACGAATGGTGAGAAGAGAGAACAAGAGCAAAAAAATAAAAATTTCCAAGCAAAAAATGACAGAGTGATCTTAATAATTATTATAGATAATTATTATTACTTATTATCAACTAGTGTTAATAGTAATTATTTGAGCAAAAACCGAGCGAATATATATATTGAAAGAAAAGTTGAAATCATAGAAAGTAGATTACGAGACCGAAACCGAAGATAACATATCGAATGTGAAATTTTAGAATTTGAGATATTATCTTTTCTCTGAGAGGAAAAAAAAAGAACGCATCATATTTCTCTCTTTTAATCGAAGGTAAAGTAGGCCAGGGCTATCAAGCACCTCATTCTTTACGCCACTAGCTAGAGATGTTAACTGTCTTGGGCACAAAACCTTCTTTATTATAAAATAAAGATAGAAAAAAGAGAAAATTAATACAATATTAAATCTAGAATTAAGAAAAAGGTGAAGAGAATGAAAAACTTCTATTATTATGGGAGGAGGTGGAGGAGGTGAAACATCTATCATTAATATTATAACACTCCCCCTTAAATGTTTCGCCTTATATTATACACTATTAATATTGTACTACTGGACAAATATTAAATTTTGGTACTCCAGGACCAACTTGATTTAACTGATACTTCTGGATCAGTTATGTTGCCTCATTAAAAACCTTACTAAGAAAACCCAATGGGACAAAATTTAGTGAAGGGAAAAAGAGTGCAACGTGTATAATACTCCCCCTCATTTTAATGTACATCTTTTAAGTGACGAATGTCAATCTTATGTGAAAATTTCGCTCAAAAATATTTCTTGGCAATGATTTTGTGAATAAGTCCGCCAAATTATCGCTTGATCGATTTGACAAATATTTATCAAACCATTCTTTGTAAATCATGTGTTGAGAAGAACTTTGACGAGATGTGTTTGGTTCTGTCACCTTTGATATATCCTTCTTTGATTTGAGCAATGCATGCGTATTATCTTCGTATATCACCGTCGGGTTTTCTCTAACTCGTCTCGAGACCGCATTCCTCTTGGATGTGTTGGATCATGGATCTTAACCATACACATTCCCGTCCAAAGATCATAAAGAGCAATTAATTCAAAGCATGATTTGATGATGTTGCTGTCAATGTTTGCTTTGTCAATCGCCATGAAATTGCAGTGCCGTCATATGTAAACACATATCCGGATTGTGACCGAGCTTTATGCGGATCTGATAAATATCCTGCATTTGCATATCCAACTAGTTTGGACTTTGTATTTTTTTGATAATCACGCATCCCACAAAGGTAATGTAATACATGTTTGATTCCGTTCCAATGTTGGCGTGTTGGATCAGAACTATATCTCGCTAATACATTTACAGAAAAGCAATATCATGTCTCGTATTATTAGCAAGATACATCAAAACCCCAATTGCACTTAAGTATGGTACTTCAGGACCAAGAGCTTTTTCATTATTTTCTCGGGGCCGATAAGGATCTTTTTTCACATCAAGTGATCGGACAACCATTGGTGTACTTAGAGGATGAGCTTGGTCCATATTAAAACGTTTCAACATCTTCTTGATGTAGTTTGATTGATGGACAAATATACCATTATGCAAATGCTCGATCTGCAGGCCGAGACACAACTTTGTTACACCAAGATCTTTCATTTCAAATTCATTATTTAATTAATTTTGCAGTCTTTTCGATCTCTTCAGGAGACCCAATGATATTCAGGTCATCAACATATACTGCAATAATTATAAAACTCGAGATTGATCGTTTAATAAAAATACATGGACTAATTATATTAGATTTATATCCTTCTTTTATGAGATATTCACTAAGTCGATTATACCACATTCGACCCGATTGTTTTAGTCCATACAATGATCATTTTAACTTTATATAATACATTTCTCGAGATTTTGATGTAAATGCTTCAGGCATTTTTAATCCTTCAGGGACTTTCATATAGATATCATTATCGAGTGATCCATACAAATAGGCTGTGACAACATCCATGAGACGCATTTAAAGGTTCTTAGTGATTGTGAGACTGATTAAAAATCGAAGAGTTATTGCATCCACTACAGGTGAATACGTTTCTTCATAATCAACTCCTGGTATTTGTGTAAAACCTTGTGCCACCAGCCTTGCTTTATATCTCACAATCTCATTTTTCTCATTTTTTTTATTGCAAAAACCCACTTGTAACCTACAGGGTTAACATTTTTAGGGGTTATAATTATAGGTCCAAAAACATTTCGCTTTTCAAGCGAATCTAATTCAGCCTTCAGGGCATCTTTCCATTTTGGCCAATCATTTTTGTGCATACACTCTTCTGGAGTTTTTTGGCACATAATCTTTCTCATTTATCACTTCAATTGCTATAGCATATGTAAAAATTTCATCAACACGTGTTTCATTTTGTTCCATATTATACCATTCGTACATAATTTATTGAGATCCCATAATCATTCGGTGCCTGAGTTTCTTCTAGAACTTTATCAACGACCTCTTCTGGGGTTCTACTTCCAATCTCTTCTGGGATTTTACTGACAATCTCTTCTGAGATTTTATCGGTAACTTTTGCTGAAGTTATACCAACTGCATTATTCTGCTCTTTCATTTTTCGTGGATTTTTGTCTTTGGAACCGATTGGTCTTCCACGTTTTCTTTGTATAGTAACCTCTGCTGGGGTTATTTCAATTCGAGCAGGTGCATTTAAAACTGGTATATGTGATTTAGTCACTCTTTTTGTATATGTAAATGCATCTGGTAACTCATTTGCTATTCTTTGCAAATGTATAATATTTTGAACTTCCAGTTCACATTGACCACTCTGGGAATCAAGATAAGATATTGATGATGCATTCCAAGTTACTTATTTTTCCAGCTTTTCTTTTTCTCCCCCTAAGATTGGGAATATTGTCTCATCAAATTGACAATCAGCAAAACGAGCTGTAAAAACATCTCCAGTTAATGGTTCTAAATATTTAATAATTGATGGAGAGTGAAAACCAATATAAATTCTTAATCTTCTCTGTGGTCCCATTTTTGTGCGTTGTGGAGGAGAAATTGGAACATACACAAGACAACCAACCAAAAATTTTAAGATGGGACAAGTTTGTTCTCTTCCAGAGACCAATTGTAATGGAGAAAATTTATGAGATGCAGTTGGTCTTAATCTAATAAGTGCAAAAAGCATGTAATATGGTATGTCCCCATGCGAGAAGATGGTAGATTACATTTCATAAGTAACGGTCTAGCAATCGGTTGTAATCTTTTAATTAATGATTCAGCTAAACCATTTTGTGTATGTACATGAGCAATTGGATGTTCTACCTTAATCCCAATTGACATACAATAATCATTAAAAAATTGGGATGTAAATTCTCCTGCATTATCAAGCCGGATACTCTTAATTTGGTAATCCGGAAAATTTGCTCTCAATTGGATTATTTGTGCTAATAGCCTAACAAATGTAATATTTCTTGTAGCTAATAGGCAAACATATGACCATCGAGTTGATGCATCAATTAAAACCATAAAATATCTAAATGGTCCACATGGAGGAGAAATAGGCCCACAAATATCTCCTTGAATTCTCTCTAAAAATAAAGGAGATTCATTTTCAATTTTATTTTTAAATGGTCTAATTATCAATTTTCCAAGAGAGCATGCTGCACATGATAAATTTTTTTTGATAATAGGATCTTCAGGTCCTTTAGAGGATGCCCATTTGCACTTTCAATTATTCTCCTCATCATAATATTACCTGGATGACCTAACATGTCATGCCACAGAGTAAATATTTTCGTGTCATGTAATTTCTGGTTACTGACCATATTTGATTCTATTGAACTTATGTTCATACAATATAGTCAAGATGATAAATCTTTCATCTTTTTCAATATGATCTTTCGACCATATTTAATCGTTGTAATTTGAAGATATTCAATGTTATTTTCAGTCATGGTTTCGATATGATAATCATTACACCGAATATCTTTAAAACTTAGTAAATTTCTTCTGGATTTACTAGAGTATAATGCGTCATTTATAATTAATTTTGTTCCTTCTGGTAACAAAATATAAGCTCTTCCAGAGCCTTCAATTAAGTTACTAATACCAGAAATTGTATTAACATTTGTCTATACAGGAGACAATTGAGAAAAATATTTCTTACTTTTTAATATTGTGTTTGTTGTTCCACTGTCTACTAGACATTCATCTCTAATACTTATCATTGCTCTGTTGGAGCCTTCAATCATATTCTTTTTCCTTTGAACAAAAAAAAATATACAAGATCAAATTTAAAGAAACTAATTTTATTCATGAAAAACATAAACTTACAACATAAAACTGAACTAAAATAAACCAAGATGTTGAATTTTTTTCTTTTCATATCTCCCCACATTGTTATCATTTGATTTGAAATTATGACCTTCACGTCGCCAAACATTATTGCGACCACGTCCACAACCTCTTCTGGGGCCGTGACCACGTCCTCGACCATAATTTCCTTTAAATGATGTTGCATTCGCTTCAGGGAATGATGTCGCATTCGCTTCAGGGAATGATGTCGCATTTGCTTCAGGAAATGGACTAGAGCCAGTGGGTCGTGATTGATGATTTTTCATGAGAAACTCATTATTTTGTTCCGCAACAAAAAGACATGATATCAATTCTGAATATTTTTTAAAATCACGCTCCTAATATTGCTACTGTAGGAGCAAATTCGAAGCATGAAATGTGGGAAATATTTTTTCTAACACGTCTTCATCAGTAATCTTTTCTCCACATAATTTTAACTCAAAAGTTATGCGAAACATTACGGAATTATATTCACCCACAGATTTAAAATCTTACAACCTTAAATGAATCCATTCATAACGAGTTTTTGGGAGGAGCACTTATTTTTTATGGTCATATCTTTCTTTTAAAATTTTCCACAATTCTAACGGATCTTTCACCGTTAAATATTCAGTTTTTAAATCCTCATGGAGATGATGACGAAGGAATATCGTTGCTTTGGCTTTCTCCTGCGGGGAGGCCTTATTTTTATCTTTTATTGTATCTCCAAGATTATTTGCGGTAAGATGAATCTCAGCATCGAGAGTCCATGGGAGATTGTTCTTGCCCGATATATCAATGGCAACGAATTCAAGTTTAGTAAGATTTGCCATAAGGAAAAATAAAAATACTACTAATATTAATAAATTTAATCGAACATCCATTTATGAAAATTACTAAAGAAAAAGAATATTAATAACTTCAGGTCATTAAGAGAAAAGATTAGAGACATTACATTTATTTGTTTATTTATCTAATTTGATAACTTCTGGTTATCATTTTAGTTGAATAAAATAATAACTTCCGGTTATTAAGTATATCGATAACTTCGAGTTATCAATTGTAACTCATTTTGATAAAACTTTTAATTATCAAATACAATGACTTCTAGCCATTAAAAGTATCAATAACTTCTGGTTATTGAAAAATAAAAAAAAATTCTGGTATTTACTTATTTTATCATTCTCTTCGGGGAATGAAAATATTAGTCTCATCTAATATAAGAACAATTTCATCAAGAAAATAAATATTATAATTAATGGTAAAATGATAAAATATAATATAAAGTGTACCTCTTTTTATAGACAATCTTACGATAATCTGATTATGTCGATCTTGTGCTTCTACTATAAAACAAACTTCCGTCACAACTCGATTAGAGCGAAGTCGTGTTGATAACGTATTATAAAATAAAGATAGAAGACAAAAGTTGTGAGAGGTTAAAATCTTATTTCTATATTATCTTATCTAGAGATTTTTTTTATATTCCCATCAACAACATACAATCCTCTATTTATAGGCTAGAAAAACATCATGTAATAAAAGAGAAAATTAATACAATATTAAATCTAGAATTAAGAAAAAGGTGAAGAGAATGAAAAACTTCTATTATTATGGGAGGAGGTGGAGGAGGTGAAACATCTATCATTAATATTATAACATTCTTAAATTAAAAATTAGAACTTATTTTTACGGTGCACCTTTACAACGTAAATCCCACACTAGAAGCAATGAGCTGAATCAGATCTAGTTGGTTCATGACGTGTCTCTTTTACTCGGAAACTTACTAAATCTAGAGTGTCAATGGTTTGGATGTGGTCGGGTTATATTATTTTATTATTTTTTTATCCGATTTAAACCCGATTCGATTAAATTCGGGTCAAAAAATCTTAATTCATATTCGATCTGATCCGTGTAAAATAATTAATTAATTATTAATTATTTTATATAATTTTAAGTAATAAAATATTAATTAATTTATAATTAATCTTAATTAGTATATATTTAAGTATTAATTAGTGCTTAATCACAAAATTATTTTAAAAAATATAATTAATCGGGTCGGGTCGGGTTGACCCGAACCCGACCCAACCTGATTCGGATAAAAAAAAATTAAACTTATATCTGACTCATTTATTTTCGGATCATATCGGATCGAATCGGATTTGAATCAGATCGGGTTAATCCATCGGGTCGGATCAAAAATTCACACCCCTAACTAAATCCAAAGAAAAAACAAAGTGAGAAAAATTGGACCACCGTTCGGTGCTTATAAAATTGATTTACTTTGTGACATGTGTACTAAATAATTTCTCTTTTCTTATAGTACGTAAGATGATTTTGGCTTGTGCTGGACTAATTCATGAACTTCGTGGGGCATATTTTATTCACCGCAATACTTTGTAATTACTTATACTGTAGTAAATTTTGAGTTGGTGCTGTTGGTACATATATGTAAATTTTAATTTAAAAAAGTTCTTGGATGTTTTTGTTTATTTTTTCATTTCAACTATATTCACATAATTCGTTAATTATTCATGAATAATTCGATAATTATTCACGAATAATTCGATAATTATTCACGAATAATTTATTTTTCATTCATAACCGGATGTTTCATGAATAATTCATCAGTTTAATATACAATGTGTTTTTTTACCAAAAAAATTTATTCACAATTATTCAGCAAAAAATATATTATATATTATTTTAAATAAAATTTTATATTTTCTAATATATTTTTAATATTTTATCAGTATAATTTATTTTTTATTTATATTATATAAAACAAATTATTTTTAACTTATACTCTATTATACCCCAACGCGGAATTTTTTACTTCACCAAAAGTTTCTAAATCATAAATTTGTTACTATGGTTTCAATTAGCAGATCTTTGACCATCTTTTCCTAAAGCGAAAAAATTGTTTATTTTTTTGTGATACATCAATAATATGTCTCAACATTTTTATCGATGTTTTTTATCTCAAATAACGGTGATGATGATGATGATGAAAAGAGAGATTTCACAGAGTTTCGTGAAATACAAAAATATTTTGCTTTAGCTTCAAAACTCACATGGTCAAAGTTCAAACGAACAATTTAATTCACCCAACACAATTCATATATTGAAATCTATCGGAAACTAAATATTAGACCAAAAATGTTTAGTATTAGATGTGATATCCGACATTGGAACCGGTTCGAGTTGCAAATATATTAATATTCGGATCCTACCCTATCCAAATTAAAATAACACACCTATACAAACTATTTGATTTTTTTAATTATATAATAATTTAATGAGTGAGGCTATGATGTTTACGAAACACAACTTCTTATGCTTCGCGTTCGTATTTTGAATTTAAAAGTTCACACGGTCGATCTAAACCGTTGAACATGATCTTCATATTGAAATATTTTGGGAGATCAAATTTTATATTTTTTTGAATTTATTTTGGATGGTGCATAAATCGTTAGATCAATAAACTTCGTACCCATTTAAAAAATAGCAGAAAATTTTAAAAAATATATAATTTGATCTCCAAAAATATTTCAATATAAAAATCATGTTCAATGATTTGGATCGTCTATTTGAACTTTTAAATTCGAGATATAAACACGAAATATGAGAAATTTTATACTTCGCGAAGCACAATATTTTCACTCTAATTTAATTATGCCCTTATGGTTCGCGAATATTCATATTCGTTTTGAGAAATGAATTTGTATACAAAAATAAATTAGAATTAATGTATATGAATCCGCAGAGACCTTATCACGCAATTGTAATTTGAGATCATCTTATTAATATTTGTTTACAACGATATATTCAGCTGGTTCATATTCGAGTGCTATGGTTTTGTTTTGTGATAGAGATGTGAAATCATGCGACCTTGTCACAGAATTTAATTTGAAAGACTGGTTTGAGATCATCTCATTAAACATTTGGGATAAACTGTATCTATGTTGTTGTATTTAACTTAATGTAAAACCCTCTTTTCTTTAATATAATTTAGCTGGTAATCGCCAGACTACTTCAAAAATAAAATTTGATGTATATGAAAATACTGAATTTTATAAATTTTGTTATATAATGCACCACATAAAAATTGGTTATCTATTTTTTAATCAAAATGTGGTTTGTTTTCCTATTAACCACATAAACGAATGGATAAATATGGCATGAATCTAGGTGCGACAAATTCCCGCTTAGACGATAATTTCAATTTCACTATTAATTCATCCGACATGATTTTTTATCCTTTGTTTTTACGGAGAGTAGCAGAAGGAAGAGGAGAGAAGGAAAATAAGTTTTCATTATTAAATTTGTTTAATTAAATATTTAACAAAAAAAATTAAGATAATAAATTTTAGTCGTTTAATATCTTTTAATCTCTTAAAACTTATATATTTATTACTCGTCAAATCACAATATAACAAAAGTTAAAAAGAAGCGACAAAATGTTTAATAACAGTCCTTCCCTAAGTTCCCTTCCCTTGTTATTCTTCACTTTTTTTTCCTAAATTGTGTGTTATCCAAACAGAATATAAAAGTTTTAGATTACATATAGCATATTTCTTTTTATCAAGAATTTTTTTTTTCTTCGCTGAGTGCAAATAGAATTTTTAGACCTCGTAACTTTTTTTTTTAAAAGGAGCAGACAAATTAAGCTTTGTTGAAAATCTTCATATCTAGCTTTACGAGAAACTCCTTTCTTGTCCGGCACTTGTCATGTGCTATTTCAGTACATTTCACCACACAAAAGGAAACTTACAATTACATATCAGTCCTATAACATAACCGATTTTCACTTTTATGCTTAAAATATTATTGAGCCCAACCATGTACCGAATTCTATGTGATATCTCTATTACCCTCCCTCTTGCTTATTAACTAAATGCCAATTGTTCTTATTATACACAGATATATTGAAATCATTTTTTAATTGCGATTTGTCATAATTCTCGAAATAAATTACTAGCTAAAATATAAGAGGGTTGAAATGTAATTCACAAGAAAAAGTTAGCGGCATCTCTTTTGCATGAATTGATTATCCTTCATATGCATAAAACTAAAGAAAAAATATATTTTTTTATTTTGTAAATGTTGACTTGGTCAGAAGATCCATCGCTTTAGCCTCTAGTAGTGAGAGTTCAAACATGAGACCTTTCTAGAATAAGAATAGCTTTGGCCTTTGTGAAACCAATTGGTGTCTAGAGTGGACAGATTTTGAACTTTTCAAACATCAAAAAGTGGTTCTTAATTCACTCTCCTTTCTTTCTCATGCTTTTGGTAGCTTCTCCAGTTTGCATTAAAGGTAGGAAAAGAAAGTTGAAAATAACAATAAATTTTCCTGAGGAAAATTACTCACCAGAGCCACTCTTATTCTAATTAGAAGTGTCATCTACAAAAATCTCCATTTGCTTCTTTTATTTCCTAATATATATTTTTCAATTTTAAATTATAGCAACAATAATTATAGTAAAAGCAATTATAGCAAAAATATTACAGTATTATTATTATTTTATTTTAAGTAGCTTCTCAGGCTGTACTAAATTTGATTGACTATGTCGCATTTTTGTGACTGTGACTCGGGTTTTCAATTCAGTTCCAAGTCAGTGATCCAGTCAAAAATGTTAACTGTTCTTTAACAGTGTCGGCCCCGTAAATCTTTCTTTCTCTTTAATTGAATCATTTTTCATTTCTTTAGACCATTGTATCAGACATTCATTCATTGTTCTGTTGTTATGCTTACCACTATAAATATCTATACTATTATATAAAGCATCTAAGAATTGAAGGGTCCATTTTTTGTCATGGTAATTTTTTATTATATCCATTTTATCCCTCAATCAGAAGGATAATATTTAATTTTGGTTGATCGAACGTATATGATCGCGTCCATTGATCCCCTCTTTCTCTCCATTTATTTCCCTTATATACTATTATTTCCATAATATTGCTTTTTTTATTTAGCAACCTTGTGCATATTTGGTAAGAAATTAATGGTGATAATATATGTTAGAATAATTTACTTTTCTTACTATAAAAATGATGAATCATTATCTCATATTGTGCAAAAATCTCATCCAAAATTAAATATAGTCTTTATTATAGGTTTTCTCTATAATTTGGTGAATTTATAATTTAATATTAGATAAATGTGATTTTTTTTATTTTATAATATTTTAATGTTTAAATAAAAGAGTCTGCTGTAACGCGCGGGTATATAGCTAGTAAAGAAAAAAAAATGTAATGTTGTTATCATGTCTTCAGATCGCAGTTTTCTTCTCTTTTTTTTAAATAAACGAAAAAAAAAAAAAAAGAGTACCGCTAGGTCTGAGTCTTATGAATGAAAAACTTCTTTAATACCAATGCTGACAAATCATGGGCTGTTAATTACACAAGGAAATTAAAAAAAAATGAATTAGTACAAGAATTTGATGTGAATGCCAGTAGCAGAACCGCTTATAGAGACGCATGGGGCACTTGTCTAGATTGTCTATTTGTCTCCCCCAATCAGGGGCGGAGAGAGAGGTGTCAGGCCCCTACTGAGACCCTCATAATTTGAACAATTTAGTAAAATTTTGTAATTTTTGTTTATGTTTGTAAAATATTTAGTTACTGGACATCCCATAATTTTATTTTAAATGTATAAACCATTAAAATCTAAATTAGATATGTTTTGTTTTAATTATAAGTTCAATGTATTCGCTTCTCAATCTGATTTTTCAACGATCGCAGACTTACAACTAACTTTTTTTGGTCTCTCGATATCTTCTAAGTTTAAATCCTGATTCTGTCCCTGCCTCCAATCAAAACTATTTTGACAAATGTGTTACTAAAAGTAGTATTTCATAGTACAAATTTTCATGAAAGTATGCTTGAACCAGAAAATAATTGAGAAACATGTTCTGACCTTATCTCTTTATGACTGTGTAGTGTGCAGTACCACATCATGTCTCGATCCCCTGATTAAAGTGCATATATGCTCATGAATCATGATGTTAGGTTAGTAGAAATAAATATATTCTCTGTTAAAGAGGTATACATCAGCCGGCGAAACACATAGAAAATGATCGTAACTTAGAAACTGTTCTAAGTTTATCGCAATAGCAGTCAGTACTCAGTAGTAGACATGAACTCATGGCAATGATACAAATAGAAATAGAAAATGAAATAACAATCAAAATGTCCTTAGTGTTGGTGCTTATATAGATTGACATAAATTTGAGTGGAGACATAGGTGGACCATCCATGTGCAAAATGGTCCTATACTACCTTCAGTCTTTAACATAGTTACTGGAAGAGTCTTTTATTAATGATTGACGTTAGTTGAGATAATATTTATAATTGACACATATTTGCATGTTTCAATTGCAGTTAGGGATTACAATTTAGCCCGCTGTGTGGTGGATCCGTTCCGATTCGACGTTAATCCGTCCGGTTCCGTCAATAAAAGGATAGGGTCGGGGCGGGCCATCCTACGAGCCAGACGATTATGGGTTTGGAGTTAGACATGCTCGTCCAACCTAGAGTAATTGTATATATATATTTTTTATTTATATTTATACTTATATTATATATATTTATCAAGCTTTTAAAAAATAGAGTTAAAACTCCGTTAAAACGGATTTGGGTCACTCTCACGTTAAGTTTTTTTGAAAAAAAGTTTTTCACAGATTTTAAGTGATTTAACGGTTTTAATCGGTTTAACTATTTAAAACTGTTTTATTTAGGAGTAGTTAAAATTGTTTTATTTTTTAGTAGTTTATGTAAGGCTCAAACTCCACTTCGATCTAATCGTTATATAAAATGATTTTTGTCAATTATTTTGCAGTCAATGGCTTCATTTGTCGCAATTGCCAAATTTATTTTCGATCGTATAATTACTTTCACGCAAATCGATCTAATTATTTTTATCGTTATGAGAGAGCCCAGGTAAAATTGCTATTAGAGAATTTATTCAAGAGAGGAAGCAAAATGACATAATTAATCGAGGCACCAACATCACTGCTTTACTGGCATCCACGTCGTTTATTCATCTGATATATAGTATATGGGAAATGTTTGTTGATCCATGTAAAGTTGTGAACTCACCGTCCTATATGTACGTTTGAAAACTAGAAAAGTGACATATATTGATGGTGTACATATTTGAAACAATGATATTTAAAAACTAAGATTTTTAAGAACTTAATTAATATTATAATAATTACTTAATTTAGTTATTTATTAAGTGAGAATGCATTTTTTAGTATTTTTTAATATCAAATTAATATTATTTAATAGGTAAAAAATGATTGGTCATTTTTTAATTTAACGGCCGTATAAAACCGTTAAAACCCTTCACCGTTAAGTGATCACCTCACCGTTAAGAGTCGTTATACATTTTTTTAAAAGCTTGATATTTACACATATTATATATCAATATATTCTAAAAATTATGTGGAATCTTAATATAACACTAATATCATTTAAACTATATTAAGTATTTAGTTATGATATTATTATATGAATAGAAGCACTAATATTTTTTAAATATATAAATGTGAACAATGTAATTCAATAGATATTTTGGTATCTTTTTAGTCATATCTTTTAACTCAAAAATTCAATCAATAAAAATTAATTTCTCTAAAACCATGACAACTATATCTATAATTTTTATATTTTGATCTCTTTCAAAAACATAACATATCAATCTCAAAAATTCATATTATGAAGGTTAACTGCTAAAAATTTTAGACCTCTAGATATATTTTTAATTATAACTTTGTACTGAAAGATCATATTAAGATAAAGTAAAATTATATAAATTCATAACAATAAAATCTATAACTTTGATATTTTAAGTTTTCACAAATTCATAATCTAAAATACTCAAAAAAAAATATTTCTCAGCCGATTTTAAAAAACTGCTATAACTGAGAACAGGTCGATTAGCAACGGTCTGAAAAATTTGGCCCGCAAATAGGACGGGTCTGAAAAATTTGGCCCGCAAATAGGACAGTCGGGATTTTCATACCCGAAAGTATGGACCGTATAGAATGGGTATATGATTTTTGATAGACGAGGCTGGATCATGAGATTGACATTTTATCCGCCTATATGGCCCATTGTCATCTATAATTGCAGTATAGTATTTTATGCGGCCGAATCAAATTGTAACACGTTGAAAATCCAACGATATTGTCATACTTGGAAATCATCCCTCAAAAAAAATTAATAATAATACCACCACCAACAAACAATATCAGTAGAAAAGTAATAATTATAAATAGTAACATTATCAATATTATTCTCAATAGCAGCAATAACAAAAACAACAACATTATGATGATTTGAAAGAAAATGGAACAAAGAAAACGAACAAATAAATCTCATCATGTTAATGGGCCTCGGTTAACAAGGTTTGGATCTGACCCACAAAAAGCTAATGGTCTTCTACCATTTAGTTATTTGGGCTTCGTAAAATAAAATGGATGCCGCTTAGCCGCATGATCCATACGTAAATATCCTGTTCATATCTATATTTGCCAATTTTCTCTGTATCATCATTTATGCATGAACGCTTCTAGGCCCACAAAATAGTCTGTTTCAACTTTCAACTCCGCAGAAATAGTTTAGGAATAATATTGTATAAATTAATGTAAATTAGCTTTAGTATTATTAATAACTTTAACAGATTGAACTTTCAAATCGAGAAACTGTTGGGGATATTTTTGCTTTCAAGATTTTTTAGTGGTTCCTCTATCAGTAAATATTGAAATTAACAAGAACTAAATGCATTAATAACAATTCTGAAATTGATTTAGTCCTTTATAGAATTAGTGTAGTAGATTTCAGATATAAAAGATGGGTGGAGATCCTTGACGATAATTAATTTTTTATAACCTTGACAATAAATTTCATACAAATTTATAAAATTATTAAAAAATTATAAACATATTGTTAAGCATATGAATTGATTGTGTTTCAAGCTTCATGTAATTTGGATGTCATATGGTTCAGAAATATTTATATGAAAAACTTCTAATTTTTTATTTTTATTACTATTTTATTTAATTCTTCAAGATGGATAAAAATAATAGAAAATATTAATATTTATATGTCAAGTGGAGTACTCTTAAAGAATTCACTAAAATAGTAAAGTTATAAAATAGTTAAAATTAATACTATAGAAGTTTTACTGTTATTATTTTTCCTTCATTTTCATTTTAAGTATTCGCTATCTTCATTTATAGTTTGATCGTTGTTGTTAGTGGTGATAAAATCTGATCCAATTTTTTTAAAAAAAATTGCCTTAGTTTTTTAAATTAAATTTATTCGGTCAAAAAAGATAAATTTATTTTTGAAGAGAACGATGGTATTTTCATAACCGGTAAAGGGTTGCAAATTTGCAATGGAATATGTTCTCTAGTACAAAAGTAGAAACGTCATGACGCCCACCGCCCACGACAGGAGGACGCAAAAAAAAATCGCATAGAAAAGACACATGATTATGTCCATTAGGGTATCAAACAACTGAAACGGTGGCCGTTTCGTTTATTAAATGAAATAGAAAATAGTTTTGTTTAATAAACGAAATAGAAAATCATTTTCGTTAATCATTTTATTTATTACGAAATGGAATGAAACACAAAAATTTGTGTATTTTATACTGAAATACTCTTAATGAAATGAAAAATACCATTTTATTCTTTGCACGAAATAGAAAACTATTTTGTTAACCGTTTCGTTTAATAAACGAAACAGAAATTTATTTCGTTAACCGTTTCGTTACCACGAAACAAAACGAAACACGGTCGAAACAGAATTCGTTGACAACCCTATGTCCCATGCATCCTAGGGAGATGGTGGGGAGAAAAATTGATGTCATAATCACTTGCATATGTTCCTACAAACTTCTATATTTCTCTTCATCATTAGAGTTGTTTTTGCATGGCAACCTTTAATTACTTGAAACTTCTAATTCCTCCATTTATGTTTTTTTTTTCATTCGACTTTAATTTCTTCCTTTGTTGATATTGAGTGTACGATTTTTGTATTGTTATTTCTCTTTTGTAATTAAAAAGATTGCGTGATACACCTAAAGTATATGTACTTTTTAAAATAACATAACGATTATTTACTTTTTAAAAAATATGTTTTTTGTATCTAAAAAAATTATACAATCTGTTCTGCATAAATGATCTCATTTCAAAATTAATTTTATCTTCAATTTGAAGAAAACATATGTTTAAATTAACGAAAAATATTTTTATTTTTTGCATTATGCATCTTTTAAATATATGCACCAAATATGTTTACAATTAAAATACAATTTTGGTCATTCTAAATTCGCAAAATTATTTATGTATAATAGTGAAATGTTCACTATTTTATTGTTCTACAATTGTAGTGAGGTTCATATCAAATAATTTGTTTAATGAGACAGTTCCATTGAAAGTTTTAACTAGTAATTGTGATGAATATCATGATTTCCACGAAAATCAAAATCAAAATCTTGCTCACATGTGCATCTCCATGATTTATTGCACCGATATACTTGTACATTGTACTAGTTTCATAGCTATCTATGCTCATAAATATTTGAACTCTAGCCTCATAAATCATAATTTTCATCGGAATGAATTCCCTTTATTTATTCTGCGAGGACAAAGTGGCTGACGAATTTGATTACACAATGTTTGTAAAAGGAGCTAAATAAAAATTAAATTATTAATCATAAACCCAAATAAATCAACGTGATATAGTCTAACACTATATTCTAGTGTTTGTTAAAATTTCACAGGAAATTTGAACTTTGCAAATTAATTAGAAATATCCTCAATCACAACAGATATTTCTCTTGATATATCCTAGTACGTGATTTTCATTATCCCTCATGTCACCTCAAAGGTATAAAATTGAGGCAGTTCCATGCTTTAATTTGTTTTACAGGTGGCCCAGTTATTTGCTTTTAACGGTCACATATACTGATATACAGATAAGATGTAGACGTATGAAATAAAATTACTTTTTCTCCGCTAACATATAAATTAAGGACGACAGGAAAGGAGACAAATTAATTTTGTGCTGGACGAGAGATCAATTCCTAATTTTCTATTAACATTAATGCACTATTAGTTCTTTGCTAATCAAGCGCTTATTTGAAAGTTTCCAGATATTTGTACGATATTTTATACCTTTCCTAACAACATGTCCATAAAATGATTGCTAAAGTCGCATCGAGACACAAAGGGGAAAAAAATGCTGTTTAGTTCCATGTTCCCCGCAGCAAATCCCTCAAATAAAATCTCAGCTGTCTTGTTCCCCTCTCTTTTCAATTTTAAAATTTTGTAATCTCAAACAAATTCTCTGATTACCCTCTCTTTTTCTTCTCCATAAATAACCTCAACTAACCTCCTCTCTCTCTCTCTCTCTTCCATGGCAATAGATTGGTTCAAAAAGCTCAACTCAACAGCAGTCTTCCAATGGCCATGGAGCTGGAGCTTCAGTTTCTTCTCTTCCTCACCTTCTCCTTCAGGCTCGTCATGGCGAGGTCTCCACCTCGGTTTCTCTCTCCTAGACGACCTCCTCTTTCAGATTCTCTACTGTGTTGAGGCAGTTGTCCTTGTGTTGGCTTTGTGCTTCTTTTTTCTTTGTTGCGGTTGTCATATCTGAGCAATTAGTTGATTTTATGTTATGAGGGTTTTCTGAAGGCACTGTTAGTGTTTGAATGGCGGGGGCTAATTTTATGGGTACTCAACCTGTTTGTGATTTTGTTTGGATGAATTTTCTTCACTGAGTCTGAGACTTCCCTCTGATTTTGCCAGCATTTTCCTGAGTTAGTACAAATGCTAATGACAGTTTGTAAGGAACTGAGTGTGCATGCAGTGATGATGTTTGTATTTAACTAATCATGTTTCTGCGGAATTTGACACGAATCTAACTTAAATTCTTTCATCAGTCGGCATGATTTCTGAATAAAGATCTCTAATTCGACTAATTTTGTAGATAATTAACGACTGTTGGTGTTATCAAAAAAATTGATGCATAACATTTTTGGATTTCATATTTTGATTTACTTTCTGAAACTGATTCAGTTGAGCAAACTAGGGTTATAGGAGTTGAAATCAAGTCTGAAAAATCTAATATTCAAAACCATGAAACCAGAGCATGAAGCACTTGGTACACGCGAAACAAAGTTCTATAAATTGTAACCCATCTTTCCATATGAGCCACTATGAAAAGCCAATATCTATAATCTACTCGAATGCTGTGCATGATGTCCATATAATACTTCACGGCAATTAGCTTTGGACCGTCCTGCCCATGCTCAGTATATCGATACATTGAGTTGCCCGGACAGTAATAGAGGCCCCATGAATCTCAATGGGCACTGCTGCACCAGCGTGATCGTCCAAAGCCAACGGTTTCTTAAATTGTGCGAAACCAACGGCTTCTAAAATGGTCTGATTGAATGGCTTCTTAAATTGATGGAACAGACCAGTAGTCAGTAGGAGCGCTAAGTATGGATAGCACTATAGCATATAAAATATCGATAGCATACTGCATACATTAATAATGTCTTTTGAGTAAATTACACAAAATTTTTAATTTATATTGCTCGATAAAATAGACTCTTAATCTTTTGATTGTAGCTTAACTCTTTTCATGATAAGCTGGCCTAATGCGCCTAATAGGCCCAAAAAGACAACACTTTTTAAAATCATTTTTTTCAACAATTGATGTAATGGCTCCGTCCGGTCCTGCTGTTTTAAATTATATTTAATCTTAATTTATTTGATTTTGATAGTTGAGATTTAATCTATTATCCAGATTGATTGATTGATTGATAAATTTAACTTACGGAAAGTTAATATTATAATTTTCATGTAATCAACCTCTAAACTTATATATGGCCAAAAACGTCACATTTTCAGAGGCAAATCGCAACTTTTTTTTCTAAAGCAATAGAGTATTAACTTATCAAATGTTTTTAAATTTTATTTAAATATAATTACATATATTATATTTCCTTGAAAATAAATAATTGAACATATTTAGGCTTTTAATGACTTAACTTATCGAAGTACGTGTAATTTCAAAAAAAAAAACGCCCGGGTTTAAAATAAAATTGAACGTCACTTTTAGTTGCCGTGTCCCATATTAATTGAACGTCGGTCAATTTTACACAATATTTCTTTTCTACATGGTGATAAAAGCCAGAAGTCTGCATCAATAAGGTTTATTTAAAATTTGCTCGTGTCATTTCAGAAGATTTCTTAATTTAATCTGAGTAGTAAGTGGTATCCTTTTCGTGTCGATCAGTTCTTTAAAATGATGCACACTTTGCTGACTAAACATTGACTATACAATGCATTTTGATGTAGATAACCAGTATTATATTAACTAAATTAATGCACTGTCATATTTCAGAGAAAATAAAGATGGTAGAGGGGAAGTATGGTGTAGATATTGAGAATTTTGAGATAAGACATAACATTGTTTTATCTTTCCACAGTGACAGTGCTTTTTTAGCCTTTGGTGAGTGCTTGACTAAACAACAGTCAATGGCCACATGGACGAGGTGGATACGAAAGTTTTTTTTTGTTTAACAAAAGGATACGAAAGTATTTAACGTGGCAAAACATGGAAGCAGCACAACTTCGACACGATATTTATTTCAATTTGAGCGGTTTATTAATTTATTATGACAAAATTTTGTGAGATATTTAAAAATATATTTTTTAATATATTTTTTTAAATGTTAAAAGATATTCAATGATAAATATTATAATTATCAATATAAATGATAATTTATTAAAAAATACAAAACATCATATTATTTTAGTATCTAAATTATATTTTAGAGACATTATATCATCTCTACAAACAGAAAACTAATATGAATCATTTAATTAAGATAAATAAAGAAAGAAAAATAAAATTAATGGTGAAAAATATAAATGACGTGAAATAACTAAAAAATTAAAAAAGCTAACTTTATTTCTGGATATAAAATTGTTTTGACTTTTTTTGTGGTGGATGAGCCGCGCTTAATTGTCGAGTCCGACCTAGGATAGGTTAAATTTTCATAGTGAAATTTAGTAGATCATATTTGAAAACGAGATCAGAGGGAGGGATAATAGAGATAAAATTATCACCTCTCACAGATGATAACTTTGTCCCTCATATCTCTCAAATTTATTATGTTTCCAAAGTAAGGTTTTGATAGAGTTTTGAGGTGGAATTCATGAGGAGGTAAGGTGTCGTGTAATTTCGTGATATTATTTAGAATATCTTTGTGAAAATCATATGAATATTTTGGTGGCTTGAGTGAAGAAATACAAAATTGTGACTACCTTTTATCGTTTTGGAAGCTAATAAATATATGATAAAAAAATCTAGCATATATATAAAGCTGTTATCAGAGGCATATCCCACTCATATGATGAATTACAATATTAGACAGAGAATTTTTTTCTTTTTTTTTCTTGAAATAACGTGCCATTCATAACTTGACAATTAACGGTATATATGATAATTCATAATTTATTTATAAACCCGCTCCAGAATAGAAGCTCACATATTACAAATATGAAGGCCCTTTGGATGGGTATTCTTTTTCCCTCCATCCACTATCACCATAATGAACACCGTCTATTACATATTTACGGTAGCTAATACGTAGATACTATCATCATTGATACAAGTTTTATCATATACGTTAAATAAGATATTATGTATGTTTTTTATTATACATACTCATTTATACAATATTATTAGTGTACAACTTAAATGGATTGTTAATATTTAAATTGAATAATTGAAGTATTATATAAAATGAAGAATAAAATCATTAGTACGTAAGATAACTTATTAAATATATATTATTAAGCAAGTATCTCCATAATATTTTCTCTACATATTAAATTTTAGCAAAGTGTTAAATATATCATTATTTTACTAGTTGCCTAGCAAATTGTTTTTTTAATATATCGAGAAGGGAAATAGAAGAATATTTTTAAGGAAAGTATATATATATCTATATATATATATATATATATATATATATATATATATATATTGATTTCCGTGATCTTTGTTATTTTATATTTTTCTTTTAGTGCATAAAACTACCCAAAAAGAAGAGGAAATTCCGACTGCCAGCTTGATTGCACGGAACAATTGATTTCGTAAAAAGCAATTACAATTATCCAAAAAGAGGAGGAAAGTAAGGGAAAAATTAGGCGAGAATATTCTGAGATCCATAAATCAGGCGGTGCGCTACACCGAGCGCGATTGTTCTGACAGTTTATATTAATAATAATTATTATTAAATTAATATTATTAAAAATAAGAGTGAGAACAGTAAAATTTCAAATATACGAATGATAACGCGCCACTGCCAGTGGCGCGTTTCGTCCAAACCCCGCGCAAGTGAGATGGGGAGGCGCTGCGCGTTTTGTATATATAAGAAACAAATGCGCAACTGTCAGTGACGCGTTTCATAAAAATAATGAAACTTATCATTGCCAGTGACGCGTTTTATAAAAATAATGAAACGCGTCACTGACAGTGGCGCGCTGCCATTCATATATTTGAAATTTTACAATTCTCATTCTTATTTTTAATAATATTAATTTAATAATAATTATTATTACTAAAAACTGTTGTTCTGGAGAGCATTTTCTCTGCGGAGAGCTATCAAGGGAGATTAGAATAGTTCGTTTTAATTACAACGGCGGTAGAGAAATTTAAATACGGATTTTGATACACATAAGATTTATTATTATTAAGTCAAAATCGTTGATGAATGATATCGGACGGTCATAATAAAAAACCGTACAGATCTTGAGAGAGAGCTGTCCAGAGATGTGGATTCGCGCTACAACTGAGAGTGAATCAGTGAATGTGAAACTCGAAACCAAAACAAAGGTGCTGGGATTCGACTTCGCAATCCAATCCGAGGTCCGAATCCTTTTCCAATTTCCACCAAAGCAAAACCAGACCTCTTCCTCCCCTCTCTCGCGCGCCTCAACCCCCGACCTCTTTCCCCACTCGTTTGACTCCTCACTCCTCTCTCCTCTCTCCATACCTCGATTCAAAGTCCCGCCTTACAGACGAGCTGGAGGTGAAACCTAGCACCATCGCTGAGATAGATGTAGATGGTGTGCTGAGAGATGTTGTTTTTTCCCCGTACGAGCTGCCTCCCGGCGCCAATTCTTACGGCTGATGTAGCGCTCGCCGTAATCGATGGCGCCATTGCCATCGCCTCCTTTGTTCAGGTTTCGATCTAATCTGGTTTGATTAAATCTCATGGCACCTTGCAATTAACGTACTGGAAGCATTGGTATAGGGCTGATGCATATCGTATGGGCACTGCGTTGTAAAAGTTTAGGTTGTAACTGTTGTATGGTGCTACATTGCATCATAATTTTGGGTTTTTTAATTTCGTTTTGTGCGATTTTACTGTTGTATGAGATTTCCTTTCAATCTTTTGTCTATAAAAGCAATGCATGTTGCTGATTCTTCATTAGCTGATGAGTTCATGTGGCAACCCTACAAAACCTGGGAGGATATGCTGCATATATGATAACATTCTTTTCTGCAGACGTAAGTCTAATGCTTTTGATTTGTATTATGTTAATATCCTTAATATTTTTTGCAGTTATTGAGAATTCACTTGCGGAGCCAGCAGCTAGGCTGGACGCGTCAGAAGGTATAGTAATAATCCATTTGTACAAACTTTTCAACTTTAGCAATTACAAAATATGGGTAAAACAAAAGCATTTGCTTCAAGAAAAGTGACTGACATGAACTCAAAAGGAATTCCGCAGCCAACATGCTTGACAGCATTGCCGAGTGCTATTTTGTTTTTGCAGGTTTTCCATCTCATGATTGGTTCATGCAACATAGGTGAGCCATTTTAAGCTTAAAAATTACTTTCAATTTGGCCAATAATTTTTTGACTGACATTTAATGTACTTCTAGGAATTATAACAATGTAATGTTCCAGGCCGTGACCTAATTTGCTTCAAAACCCTATTTTGTAGTTACATTGTTTGTTAATTCATGGAATTATAATGTTCCTATCCCAATCCGGAGTTACTAAGCTGAACTTTCGGCTTGAGTGCCCGACTAATTAAAGTAAACTAAGAGATAAGAAATTTGAATGATTGGAGTGAACTGTCATTTGGGTGATCAATTATGAGATTCCAATATTAAAAAGTTTACCCTAAGTGCTTTTTTAGTGTGCTTCTGTAATGTGCTATAATTTAATACACAACGTTGTTCATCTTCTATGCTTCAGGATTTCTGGCTTTTCTTACATCCACTCTGGTTGCAACATGCGAAGGATGGCAGTGCTGGCCTCACTCATGTGGATTCATTCTCATGGGTGATCAATTAGTTTTTTCCTTTTTCTTTGACATTATCTAAAGAGAAGGGATCGGTTGACAATGGGTTATTTTGACAACCTTGACAATGGACCTCTAAGTAAATACAAAATAAATCTTAAAAATGGAAAAAAAAAATTATAAATGTGTTCTTCTATCTTTAGATTGATGATCATTCAAATTTCGTATAATTTCATTATCGTTTAATAGTCCATCAAAGACCATCAAATTTTCATACAATTTGCAACGGTTCCAATTTAACGGTCTTTGATGAACTATCAAACGATAATGAAATCAATCTAAAGGTAGAAGAACACATCTATAAATTTTTTTTATTTTTAGGATTTTTTTATATTTATTTAGAGGTCCATTTTCAAGGTTGTCAAAATAACCCACTGTCAATGGATCCCCGCTCTTATCTAAATCACAGCTATTTCCTCTTTGGTTTGGTGTATGCATTCAATAATGATTAAACATATATAATTTATATTCTCCAGCCTGTCCTCAGATTTTGTTTTTGGCTTCGTTTCTCCTCCTCCTTTCATTTTGGTAAGTTATCATGTGTTGTACTGGTCTTTTAATAAATTGGCTTATATGAAGTCTGCCATATCAATACTAAAAATAACATGAAAGCTGAGTCTGGCCTACAGTATGGGAAAGTTGAAAGTGAATTAAATGAAAGGTAAACTGCATGTTGGTTGATTTGGACTGGACTTGGAATTTAGATGTACCCTGACATGCGCTTCCCATAACATACTAAATTTTTTGGCAGCTGTACACTGTATTTAGTATGCTCTTCTTTGCGCATAATTTTCAAAGCAGTTAAATATCTTGTACTTTTGAAATAAGAAATGCCATGTATAAGCTCACAGAACATACTCATTTTTTACTATAGCCCTGTGAAAGAAAAAACTACCATCTGCTCCTGTTCTTCCTGTATGTCCTGAAAGATGAGCATGGAAGAAAAGTTTCCGCTTTTAAAAATTAATGGTTGGTGATAGTCATCATTTAGGGTTGCTTTAATGCCTAAATAGTTTTTTGTTGGCCTTATACATTGCAGGGTTGATTTGTGTCATCAGCCAAATGATGAAGAAGAAGAAGATGAAGAATATGGTAGCTACCGTGAAGCATTACTAGATAAGTCAAAAACAAAACCTGAATTACGTCCTGCTGATGGGCACCATTCCCATAGAAAATGTTGCTCTTTTCAAGGTGCTCGTCTTGGGAGTCGTCAGAAATTTGTTATATTGGTAAATACAGACCACTACCATATTTGTTTAGTTTTTTTATTTTCATCTATTACATTATTTTACCACACAATCCCTAAGTTTTGGTATCACAAGTCAATATCATGTTTGCTTATTATTTAACAGTTAATTACATATTTTATTCAAACCGAACTTAAGTTTGCTTGAATTTGTTAAGCTGTTTTTCTTAGATTGATGAACACTTAGTGGACAAAATTGATGCAAACCGTCTTGTTGATTTCATTGCAGGTCATTGTTTTGACATTTGTTTTCATGTTTGCATTTGCTGCATTAATTTGGTTTGGAAGAGGTCAAAATCCTATCGATTCTTCACTTCTAACCAGGGTAGGCAGATGAATGTCTCCCACTCAGAACTTGTGGTATATAAACAACCAGAACACACACATAGGTCATAGAAGAATAAATAATATAGAAAAAGAAGTGCATCAACAAAAGAAAAGCTCATAACATGACATGGGCACTATAAAAGTTCTTTAGTGAAATAATAAACTCAACTCTTGGGTATAACAATAAAATATGCTGCAAGTTTTCAGGTATACCTGGATATATTTTCTGTGGCTGTTCTTCTGTTAGGCGGCGCACTAACTTGCTATGGTTAGTATCTTTGAGATGTATGATATTACTGAAATTTGGGGTAAAGCAAAAATATACAAGAGATTCACTGGCTAGTCCAGAACATAGTTAAATGGCATAACTAATGCACACATCAGATTGTGTAGTTATTCATGTAAAATTCGCACTTGTACATACACCAGCATTGCTCATATGGCATCTAGGATTTCATATTTATGAATTTGAAATGCCCTCATCGTTACATCAGATATGCTGTTCTCATGGAAAGACATCTATAGACATATGAATAAATCTGTTCTAACCAGTGTCAAAATTAAGAATATACAGTCTAATAGCGTCGTACGGAAAAATAAACTTGATTGGATAAATTTAGAATGAGCGATAAAAATATTGTAGAGCCTAGGAAAATGTTTCAATTTCATGTCAGCGACCATGTCTCATCTGAAGTGATGTTGGCTTGTATCACTAATTTACATTCTCAGTAGAGATCTAACCAATTTCTTAAGCTCTGTATTCTGTTAACTGCTATTTATGTTATTTAATTTCTTTGCACTGTCTGTGACTAGGGTTGATTCTATTTTCTAAAATGAGGAAAGTGCGCTCTGAAATTGTCTCAAGTGAAAAATGGAAGGTAACTTTTAAGTGCTATCCTCTTTGATCATCCTCATTGTACGACTTTTTTTTTACCTATAAATCTATTTTTAACTTCTAATTACATGTGTTTTTGTTTGTAGGTGGCAAGCCTAGCTGGTGTCTCACTAATTTGTTTCACCTCATCTGCTGTTCTAGCACTTGTGACCAATGTTCCTGTAATTCATCAGTTTTCTGTTATGTATTATTCTAAGCATACATTTCTATTGAGAAGTGCTGCTTTCCACCATACTTGTATAGTTGTATTGTATAGTGCTTGGCATAGGATATCTGTTTGGTTTTTAAATTTAGACTTGGTCCAGAATAAAATCTCAAGGCTAAAACCAAGAAAACGATAATGAGACTCAAGGAAACAAGGACCCAAATTTGTTATGAAAGGGCTCATTATAACAACCTTTTGTGTTTCTCTGCAGGTTCTTTCCTATAGGTATTCATCAGATTCAAATATCATTTTTGGCTCCATCTTCATGTTTTTGTATTTCTTTATAGGTACTCTCCTCCTGTTTTTTAGGCATTAGAATGCTAAGTTGTTACCCTCCATTCTTTTTTTTTTTGAAGCAGCAGGCGAAAAGCCTAGTATAATTTTCATTAAAACAAATTCAAGAAGAGTTGATACAGATTAGAAAGAAAAAGAAAAAGAAAATGAAGATAGAAAGAAATAAGAAGCATAAAATACAAGCATAACCCTAATTAGAAAAGTAAGATAAACTAAAATGAAGAACAAGCTCCATCCGTCCGTCGATTAGCTCATTGTAGTCGTTACCCTCCATTCTTGATTTCAGAAGTATTAGAGCACTCAATTTGTTGCTTTTTCACTTTCATGGTAGCTTGAATTCTTGATTTCTACTCATATTCTTACTATTGGAAATGATTTTGTGATTTGGAATCTTCATGGGCAGATAAATAATAACATAATAGAAGATTGCAATTTGTATTGAACCTTGGAAAATGGATTTTGCATGTAAATGTTTTATTTACTTTTTTGTGGGTTTGCATCTGAGCAGGATCCTCAGTACCGTGTGCTTTTGTGTTATGGGTAATGAGAGAATTGCCTCAAAGACAGTCCATAGAGAGAGTGGTGCAGCATAGAGTGGTCGCATATATTCGTGAAAGCAGAGGTGCAGGTACTGGCACCAGTATTGGTACTAATACTGAAACGACTTTAAATCCTCCGTGGAGGGCTGCCGTCACTTCCTCCCAGAGTAAGGTACGCCATTTCCTTGATTCGTTTTCAGCTTCAAAGAATCATTTGTATCAAATCACTGTTTGCCTGAACTGTTACATTATTGACTTGCAAAACAGGTGTCCTTGAAATTCATACATATATCCAAATCAATCTTTTGCACAGATGTTACTTATTGTACATGTTAAAATAAACATGGCATTTCTTGAGAGTATTAACTCATTCGCAATATATTGTTTTAGTAATTCTTATCTATATTGACCTGTAATATTAAATATATAATTTTTCTTTTTATTTGTGTTGGTTTAGGCCCTTAAGTCAAGTCCAATCTAATGGCACACATCGGCCTTTGGGCTTCACCAGCTTTTGGAAAGGGGATTGAGCATCAGTTCAGCAATCATATGGTTGATTGGATGTGTTGTGCTAATCATAGAGATAATTCTGCCTGGAAAGTTGATAATTATAACTGTGTATTGTTTTGCTGATGTAAATAGCTCATTATCGCATTAATTGTTGGCGATAATGCTCTTGCCTCTTCTTATTATTTTCTTTACATTCTTAGGCCGTGTTTGGTTTCATCCCAATTGCTATTGTTTGGGTGGGAAAAAAATAAATTTGCTGTCACATAATTTGTTTTTTCCCATCTCAACAGTTGCTAATGGGAAACCTCCAAACGCCCCTTAGGTTGTCTTTTCTTTTTAAAGAAATGTCTACAACTTTATTTGTAGTCATGTGATTTTAAAAAATATTATGCCTTCCAGGAGAGGATTTATCCTTTTTGTGCTGAGCCCATGGATCAAGTTGGGACGGGATGGCACTGTTTTAGTGTTTAGCGATGATACTTCTTATCAGGTTGACTGTTTGTGTTGGTGTGTTGATCCTCTTTTTCTTGGTTACATGGTCTAAAATGTGAAATAATATTAAGTGGCTATTTTAAAATCTATCGGCTTACATTATCTGCAGTCTATGTTCTGCACTGAAGCTAGTCTGTTACGCTTTCACAATATTGTAATATAATATCTATTGGAAATATCAAGTGTTAATATATTTATCCCTCGTTTCTTCATTTGATATTGGAAAAAAAAAGTTCGGGATCATCAATTTTCCATTCTAACAAGTCTGTATAGCTTTTGTATTAGATTGATCTGGTGTGTCATGTTATTTCTGAGGTACGTAACACTTTTTTTTTTGTAATATATTGTAGTCATCGAACTACAAATTAATATTTAAAATTCAATATTAAAAGTCCTCACTCTCCATCTGCAGAACTTAGTCTCGTACTCTCGTATAAGATGCAATAATTTTTTTTGCGTACCAAAATTATCTAGTTAGATGAAGTAAAGTGTACTTTATCGTTTTTCAATATAGTTTACTTTCTTCAGCTACATGTTGCTATCGCAAGTCAAGCTTAATAATTACCGTTAATATTTATGGGATATTAGAGGAACTAAAAATTCAGAAAAAGTTATTTTAATAAAAAGCAGCGATGTATATTCCCCCATAAGAAAGTTATATATACACACTAAGTGCGATGAAACCTATATTATCTGTATATGGTGCATTTGATATATCTATAATACCTTTAGATAAAGTGAAATTAGAGATAGATGATAAAGAAGTTTTGAGTTGACATGGAAAACCTAAACAACTGGAAAGACACAGAGTGCCATATGAGTAGATTGAGCATGCAACGCTAGATGCCTGCTCCTTTAAAGTTGTTCGATTGTTTTTTTGTGGCGTTGTTAGGGTTTAGTACATAGCTAGTTAGTTTTATGTTTTATGTTTTATTTAATTTGAATAGGCTAAAGAGATATGTTTTAGTAGAAATTTTTAATATTGTGAAAATATGTGTTTGTTGTCATGCATGAATAAATAATTTTATGAATTATTGTCTTGTGTTTTCTGGTTAAATTATTCTTACAACATTATATATGTCTTTGCATCTGTTTTTTTATCTTTATTATGTCTCGTTGCTAGTTAAACTGTTTAGGTTTAAAAACATTCGCAAAAAAAAAAAAGATTGTGTAGTACGGAAACGGATCTTCTGTCATAGTTTCAACTATGACAGCGGTGTCATTTGTAACTGATAGTGAAACCTACCCAATAATAAATCCCTCTAAATCTAATTTAAACTTTTAAATCAATCTGATGGCTGATGTTTCATGCTATACTTTTGTGCCATATAAAGTATGATAGCGAGTCCGGATCTGTGCAGTACATTGGGCCAGGAAATTAGTAGTAGGTGATCAGTGATTGTCTAATTTGGATATCTCGCCAATAAAAGGGAGATACGATTTGTCAATTTCGCAACAACATTAAAAATCATCATAAACATTTTAGTGTATGTCCCGATGACTCCAAATCTGTTGTTTGTAGAAGAATATCATCATGTTATCTATAGATATAATTTTTTTTTTTTTAATTGATAACCTATAAAATTTCATGTAATTTCATTAATGTTTGATAGTTCATCAAAAATCGTTAATTTAAAATCATTATAAACATTAGTAAAAGACCTTTAAAGTTGATAATCTTTGATGAATTATCAAACATTAATAAAATTATATGAAATTTGATGAGCTATCAATCTACAAATAAAAAACCATATCTATAAAAAAATTCTATTTTTAATTTTTTTATATTTTTTTAAAATAAATAACAGCAACCTCTTCTTCTACAAAAATAAATTCAGATTTTGATCCGTCCCCAATGCGCTAGTTCCCTCTTTTTTATCTGTGCTCTTAAAATAAGGAATTTTCTAGTGTGCATCCAGAATTTAGTATACATTTTATTTGAATTTACATTGACTATGGTTGAAATTTGAACTTGCAAGATTTAAACTGTTTTCCTTTTCTATGAAAAAAAAGATGATTTAAACTGTTTTCCTTTTCTATGAAAAAAAAGATACTTTCGTCATATTACAATAATAAAATTTTCCCTTTTGTATTCGTATATTACACTGCTGTCGTGCCAGTTAGCACTGTTTTTGGTACTAGGCAACTACATGTTTCAATATGTTTTTTTCATTAATTAACAGTGCATAAATGAAATCACAACAACTAATCAATTATCGTAGCATTGATAGTTTTGATACAAAACTGAACGATGTAAATTGTACAGAAGTTGTACAAATTAACGAAAAGACAGTTTCAAGTATAATCCGATCAGAACTTCTCTGCTGTACAAAGTGGTTCAACTGAAAATGGAGGACAGCAAGGATTTAAACAGATGCAATTAACGAACAATAACAGAGAGATAGCGAGACATTATGGAGAATATTAATTGGATATTGCTACATTTCAGCGGGAGATCAAAAGCGGCATACTAATAAACGTGATGAGAAATTTCCTAATATAAAGATTTTCAATTAGATACTGTCATTGAAAATGGCCTTTTTGTCCTTTATAAATCAATAGTTTTCATTTGAGATGTATATTAAAAGTAAGATGTACATTAAATCTTGATGTACTCTAGAATTATCCTTAAATTAAAGCAAAAAACTTTGCATTATTTGGGAAAGGAAATATTACATCGACAGGTTGGAACTTGTGTTTCGAGCTACAAGTACGCTTCCTTTGAAAAAAATATTTTATTTTTGGTACCATGTAACCCGCACAATGCACGAGATAGCTTCTCCATTTTATTTTAAAATTCATTGGCAGAAGGAAATTCATTCGCATTTTTTTAATACTAGAAGGAAATCTGTAAAACCTTTTTCTTTATATTGTCTATTATTTTTTTATTAAAAACAATGAGAGTCAAATTCTTAAATTTCATAATTATTTATAAAAACTCCATTTGAATTTCAAACTCAAAATCTCTAATACGGAGGATGTTATTTTTTATCACTAAATTAAAAATTGATTCTCCTGTAATGACTAATTTTATTACAACTAAATGATATATATTTGATTAGATATAATAAATATATATAATTCAATTACAAAGACTATTTAATTTTTAAATAAAACAACTTATTATTTAATAAAACAGAAGAAGCGTTTGATATCAAACCTAGACAAACCATCACACAATTTAACCGAAAATCGACCTAATTCAAATGTTACAATAATTTGGGATTGGAAACGGATGCCCTCATACAAAATATCACAAAAATTAACTGAGATCTCTTCGTTCATAATTATTGCATTTTATTCTTGTTATGCAAATTTATTTTTATAAGTACGAACTGTGAAGCACCTTATTCTAGGCAAATTTGTATCACGCTTTTTTAGACACAGCTTGTTATGATGTGTTGGGGGAAACCGGGAAACCAAAAGATGCTAATAACAGCATCCACAGAAATATTTATTCGTATTATTTTGGGGCCATAAAACATTCAACACTGTTATTTTGAATTTATTGAAACATAGTTATAATAATTATGAATGTATGTAGCAATCTTATATTGTGTATAATAATTTATTGTGGAGCGGCCAAGTTTAACCAGGATGTTGCCCACAAAGTATGAAGAAAATGGACCAATTTTTTTTAAAAGATTTATTTGTACAATGATCTTTCCTGCAACAACGGAGAATTAATGCAAACAAATATTTGATTTTATCCTTTCATCATTTTTTTTCTTTGGTAAATTATCTGGGATTTTGTTCGAAATACTTCTTCCTTTTAAATGTTGTCCTAAAAATGAATCATATTTGGTTAGAGTATATCTAAGGTCATAAAGTTAGAAATTACAAAAAAGATAGAAATAAACAAAACATGCTATTAAGAAATAACTTTGGTGGCAAAGACGATGCTTTATGTATGAAAGATCTCAAAAATCATGTTAGCATTAGTAAATTCATCTAATCATCTTTTAGTCTAATCTTCTAGTAAAACTAAAATTAGAAAATTTAGTAACATGAAATTTTAAAAAGAAAATTCAACTAATCATTTAAAGTTTAATTTTTTAAATTAAATAAGAAAAAAAAATCATGTAATCTGCCCTTGACATGTTAGTGTTAGTAAAAGACAATTAAATAAGAAACCATGTATGGATTAATCTGTTACGTTTAATGCGTTTCTTATTTACGGTTCCTGATGAAGGACGGTTGATACTTGTTATAAAAAAAAGTGAGAACTTGTCTGTGTCAAACAAAAAAAGTTAATTAAATTCCACGAGTCTAATCTTGTAATTATAAATCAATTGAAATGTAACATATCAATTCGAAACAGGATAAATCAAAACACAATCACCTTAAAACAACATCTCTCAAAATTTAAAATTAAAATAGTGTGAAACAATATAAATCTCACTCGAACTTGGGTCGTGACTCAGCTTGGGCTCAACTCGACCTCAAGCTAATTTGACTCGAGCTAATTTGGCTTGAGCTAATCTGATTCGATAGTTAAATGAGCTGAGTTTGAGTTGGAGTTGACTCAGCTCGAGTAATAATATTTTATATGCTTTATTTTTCTACTAAACTTTAATTCAATAATTCATCTCTCATTATTTCTCATCATTTCTCATCATCTCACAATCTCAGCGGTTTAATGACTTTTCGTACTCGTTCGTGACTCAGTTCATATATCTGTCTTGATAGGTTTTTTTTTGTTGGTTCATTCATTCAAATTAGTACAACAAAAATTTTATTAAAAATATAGCTTGTTGGTATATCAATTTTGTATTAACTCATGTATAATTTTTATAGATATGTCAAATTTATAGTTTATAAATATATTAAATATAAATATCAAATCAAACAACCTGCATAAGGTCATATAGAATGACTCCAGGAGATGAAGTGGAAGACTTGAATGCTCTTTTGCATGAAGTCAAGAGACAGATACCTTCTATTAATGCAGTTTCTTCAGGTGCAATTGCTTCTGATTACCAGAGGATGAGAGTAGAGAGTGTCAGCTCATATGTTAGCTTAAATAGTAATGAGTCAAGTTAAACTGAACTTTTTAACTCGAAATATATATAATTTCAACTCAACTTAAATCTACTCGCTGAAACTAGCAGCGCTAATGACAAGACCCAATTTTGACGAAAGCCGATTGTTCCTAAAACTAAAATCAAGACAAAGGAAACAGGAGGGAGGAGCAGTGGCCAATGGAGATGGCGCACTTCCGAATTTGAATAAACCCCCTCAAACATTTTTTTCTTTCAGACCAAATTCAACGAGCTCTGAACAATGGGGAATCGAACTTTTCTTAATTAGTCTGAAAAATGAAAAAACTTAGCAGATTATTGGCAGTAGGCATATTTTTCTGTCAAAATTCTCAACAATTTAGGTCTGAAAACGCAAGCTCTTCTCAAATCGGAGCCGCCATGGAACGACTGACGGCCAAATCTTCCTTCTACAATCCGACCTAACTTTGGATTTCACCTCCCAGCATCTCTTCCATCTGCAAATTTGCCAAACACCGTCGAAGTTGCTCGAATCGAACTCTCAAAGTGACGGATCCTATTGCTTGGATCCGCTATGGACCCAAACCCGGTCGTGCTTTTGTCCTTTTTTCAAATAGAGTTCGGAAACGTTGTTCCCATATGGCCACGTGCCTCGATATTGGATCCATCCCATCGGATCTTGGATCCATTATTCCGGTCCGAGTTCATTTGTTAATTTTGTGATTCACCGGACTATATCTAACTAGAAATTCTTTTTGAAGTGGGTTCAAATTTTTTTTTGTACTTAGCGTCTTTATTATTTATTCAATTTTTTATTTTTCTAGAACAAAAACATTAAAAATAATTAACTTTGCAATAATTGAGTTATACCAGAATGACATATTTTCCTTCTCTAAATTTTAGAGAAGTATTTTCCTGAAACATATTTTAAAAATTTCATCAATTGAATTTGCATAAAAATTTCAAGTTCTCAAAAAGCTTGTCATATCTGGCAAGAAGTATGTCTCATCATATAATGACCTTTACTGCTTCAAAGCCACGGTTTATTTTCTAAAAAAAAACTAATTAAAAAAGTTTTATTGATCATCCACTCTTTACGTTTTCATAGTAAATCACACAATCATATCAAGAAAGAAAGAACAATGTTGAGGCAAAGAAAAAACAACAATGTAGGAACAAGAATATTATTTTGTCAATAATAATAAGGGTCGGGATCTTGACAATGTGTTATTTTGATAATGATGACAATGAACTTCTAAATAAATACAAAAGAAATTTTAAAAATGAAAAAAAATATATAAATATGCTCTTTTATTTATAAATGGATAGTATTTAAAATTTTATGTAATTTTATTTTCACTTAATAGTTCATCAAAGACAGTTAAATTGAAATCGTTACAAATTATATAAAATTTTGATATTTCTTGATGGACTATCAAACAATCATGAAATTGTATGAAATTTTAAATAATATCAATGTATAAATAAAAGAATATATTTATAATTTTTTTCTATTTTTCAGAATTTTATATTTATTTAGAAATTTATTGTCATTGTCAAAATAACCGATTTTCATGTTATCCCCACCCTAATAATAAAGATATATACTTGTGCACGATACTCAAAAAAGGGTTTCCAACCAATCTTATTAAGTTTGGGAGTTGGGATCGTCATTGGATATTTACCGTTTTTTTTTTGTTGAAATAAAAATGAAAATTTAATTGTTGCATAATTTAACTACATCTAATTATATTACACTTTTGTTTTTCCAGCTTAATTCTCATCTTCAATAAGTTAAATGAAGATTAGTCCAATAAAATTGATTGATATTTGAAAACCCTTCGATGCTGTTTTTCTTGGTCAGTAGATTAACAAATTATTTTAGCCTCGTAACAAAGGAAAGAAGGTGACAATCTGGTAAGATTTAGTCACAAAAAGAATCATGATAATGACTTTATGAAAGAACAAAATAGGTTTGGTAGTCTTCATTTCATACTCACTTCAAATAGTTCTTTAAAACCTAATTACATATCTCATCTGGGTCACCAACCTCACACTGCTTGATCTCTGATGCAAGG
This sequence comes from Schoenoplectus tabernaemontani, assembly GCA_037127355.1. NCBI lineage: Eukaryota > Viridiplantae > Streptophyta > Magnoliopsida > Poales > Cyperaceae > Schoenoplectus > Schoenoplectus tabernaemontani. The sequence continues at coordinate 15,858,804 of CM073744.1, read as the reverse complement.
GCAGCAGAGACTTGGCTGAAAATTTTCAAAGGGAGAAGAAATAGACCTTTACGGGGAGCTGCTTTGGGCAGCGTTTAATTACTCCGAGCAGCTTTACTTTTTTCAAATGTCAAGATTACCCTTGACAATTCGTTTCCGTCAATTCGAATACCCCTAAAACTCCATCTAAATAATTTAAAGAAATAGTTAAAAGATGTAAACTATTGCTCCGATTTGATCTGAATTGGACTGTCGGACTCAAAAATAAATAAATTAGATATAAGTTTAATTTTTTTATTTAAATTGAGTCGGATGCAGGTCGACCCGATCCAACTAATTGTATTTTTTTATGTAATTTTATAATTTAGTACTAATTAAATCTTAAATATACATTAATTAATATAATTAATTAAGATTAATTATAAATTAATTATTTTACACATTTTTTATCGAGTTGGGTCAGATCGACCTTTAAATCAGTTGAGTCGAATATAAATTCAAATTTTTTAATCCGAATATAATCAAATTGGATAAAAAAATAATAATGAATCGATCTGAATTCAACCCGACCCGACCCATTGACACCCACCCCTACCCCCAATAGAACTCGTCAGCTCTTTAATCAAGCACTATGATCGCTCTTTAATCAACTGATCGGTACCAGATACAGACACAGTTCTCCTTCCCTCCATCCGCACCTTCGGCAGTGTCATTTATTGTTGTGGTGGCATCCATGAGAGAAGGATGTGGTGTGAAATAGTAAACACCATCATGTTAGTATCCCTCATCAACGGGCAACAGCCTTTGTGCATCCCAACAATTCGGAGGCTACATCGAAGGTGTTCGCTATAATGCCTCTGATAAGAGTGCTCTTATGAAGAGAATCAGTCAGCGGTTGCTGTTGTGATCTACTCTTAACAACATAATATCTATCTCAACATTATGTTATTAATTTATTTTTTTATAATTTAATTAATCTTTGGCTCTTCCTCCTTTGGAGAGAATCGGCATTGAAAATGTGCACTATCTCTTATAAAATTAAAATTTATAACAGATATGTTATTGTATGTCGTCATAACAACAATCCAATAGTTAGCTCCAGAAAGCACTACTCCAGCATTCTATCACGATGTTTTTTTTTAAAAGACAATTTTTTTTCAATGAAAAGCTTCTACTGGATTTCATAGTGCTTAGTTTTCCAGAATTTTGCTTAGTTTGACATCGTCGTGTTATTAGCCAGCATGTATCAGGATAGATATGTTTAATTTTTCTAGTATTTGTTTCCATAGTTAGAAGCGGATGCAGAATTTTGATTAGAGGTCAATAATCAAATTGTACTAATTTATCGAATTCAAACTCATAAACAAAATCAACAATTTAACATATATTTTTATCAAATAAAAAAATTATAAAAATAAAATATTTTTATATATTAAAAATAATAAATATTCATATCGATGAAAATTCTCCTCTACCGACTTCATAGACTTCATATTTTAGAACTTTTATATAATTTTATTATTGATTATGATACTAAATTTTTTTTTTCGCAATGTACATCAGCCCCTGACTATGGCGGCTCAATGAAAAATCAAAATTCAAAACAACATGTGCAACGGGGAATTAGGGCTGGACAAAATAGCAGGGATATATTTGACAAAAAAAGGTTTGTTTGCAGTGTTCAGAGAAAAATTCAAGCTATTTAAAGCACCCCTCATTTTTACGGCTTTACGCTATGCTCTCAGAGTTGAGACAAAAAAAAAAGACTAAAAGAAAAGAAATGAAGAAAAAGGAGGAGCTAACCTTATATGCCCCTAATTTGGGATTAATAATTTTGACAAAAAATCAATACACGAATCAACCTATTAACCCTCAGGAAATGGATGGTATCTCAATTAGCTAAGAAAAAAATTCTAAAGTTGTTGTCTAACCAAACATTGAAAGTTTAATATACGCTCGTGAACTTTATAGCCACTATAAAAATTTCAAAAATAAATATGTATATCAACCCTCCTGTCCTGCAGCTCTCTCACCTCCTCGATATTAAACTCGGCAGTGAGGTGAAGATCGATTTTTATTCTCTTTCTCTTCTCCTCCCACCCTCTTATCCGCTCTTTCCAATTTTGGACCCTGATTGTAACTTGTAACCAGGGTAAAGTAAAAGCCAGTTTTTTTAATATAATAATTATAATAATTATATTGTTAATAATAAAAGTGATAAAAGCAAAATTTGAAATTTACGAATGACAGCGCGTCACTGACAGTGACACGAAACAAACGCTCCACTTTCAGTGGCGTGTCTTTGCTACAGTGCGCATCAATGGCAATAACGTCTTTGTAAACGCATCACTGACAGTGACGTCTTTGTAAATGTTAATGTTGATCCAATGATAATGGATCGTGATCAGGATGAGCAAGATCAAACGCGCCACTATCAGTGGTGTGTTTATATTGTTTTATACAAAGACGCGATTTTGAAGATGTATGCCGTGTCATTCGTAGATTTCAAATTTTACTTTTATCACTCTTATTATTAATAATATAATTATTATAATTATTATATAAAAAAACTGAGTAAAAGCAGTAAGTAATATGATGACTTCAGTCAAATTTACTTGAGAGGAGTGAATGATTGGTCCAAGAAGCCAAATCTGAGTCCAATCAGATCAAAGAGGACCCACGCCGAGTAGAAAGAAGCACAAGTCATTTCCAAATTCCAAACTCAATTGAATGCAATTACTAGTTGTTGTCTGCGATCCACTTTTTCATTTCCAAGATGTAGAGAGAAATAGGTTACATGTGACAGATGATCACATCATCTGACATGCTTGTATTTTATCAATTTTCACATAGAAGTTGTGATAAGCAGTTGGAATTCACATCCTCTTACGCGCTCCAACTGTGCAGCGCGTCATGAGAGTCGTCCGATTTGCGTTGAGATATGTGATTCATCATTTTCAAAGGGAGCCTCATGAATCTAACAGTTCGCGGACGCGTGCAGCGTGACGCGTGGCAGATGATGCGCTTCAAGCAGTTGTGCCTACATGTCCAAACGGTATTTCACAGTTCCTCTGTTGTAATTTGAGATTGTTCATACAAAAAGATTCGTAAAACTACTTTTTTATGAGATCACTTCTATTATAGATCACATGTCCTCGGTTTCTTATTTCAATACAAAACAACTGCTCATATATAATATTTTTTCTTCCTATCAATATATAATTCAACAATTTCATAAGATTACATTGGTTGATTTCACTTTAAAAGATAAAACTATTGTCATGATATATTGGAAGAAATTTATTAAAATACACAATCCAGATCATAATCAGAATCGTGCTTTATCATCATCTTTATGCCAAAGAGATATATGGAGGTGTAGTCGTCTCCCGAGTTTGTGGGACCAAATATTTCAAATTACAAAGTCAAGTGTGCCAGGAAACCCGATTTTTTGTAGGTATATCATAGCCTTTGAAGGTAATCGTGTTAATTGGGATCTTCAGAGTTCAATCCTTAGAAGAGAGATTATTAGCAAATTTTGTTATGAAACTGTAAATAATATACATGATCATGCTCACAAATAGCTTCTTCTCATCTCACTTTAGCCAGTTTTTAGTAATAATAAGTTTTAGTAAATTAATATTATTAAAAATAAGAATGAGAAACGTAAAATTTCAAATATACGAATGGTAGCGCGCACATGGCATAATAGCGGCATACATGCGTTATTACATGTTTTAAGCGCGCGTGGCGCGTTTCATTATTTCATTATTAAACGCGCAGCGCGCACTAGCGTGGCGCGTTTTTTTATTTTTACGAAACGCGCCACTACCAAAGGGCGCGTTTGCTTCTTATATATACAAAATACGCAATCACTTGCGCATGGGGTTTAAAACGCGCCACCGGGGTGGCTTTCCTGAAAATAATGAAACGCGCCATTGGCAAATGGCGCATGCTATTATCATTCGTATATTTGAAATTTTACGTTTCTCACTCTTATTTTTAATAATATTAATTTAATAAAACTTATTATTACTAAAATCTACACTTTAGCCCATGCGTTGTGTAAAGGGCTCCTCCCATTCGTCCGGGTTCAAAAGATTTCTTACTTAAAACCTTAAAAGCGAGCATGTGTGATGGCATAGTAGAATAGAATTGTGAATTGGCATTGAAACTTTGAAGCACATGGTGTACCCCTTGCCACCACCTCCAACACTCTCACTAATTTTAGGTCCTTTCGGATTCCCCTATCACTTAGGTTGGAGCCTAATTCTCCGATATGGAATTGAAGTTTTTATTTCATTTTTGTATTCAAACCCTTCACAAACGAATGAGAAATAATTAATTCAATTTAACTGAATAACTTTTTTCCGCCTAGTGTTACTTATACAATTCTACTTGAGAACCCATAGTGTCTTAATTGCAAATTTGCAATCCACACCCACATAAATTATTTCCCACTTAAAATGTTGCATCCAAACGGGCTCTAATAAAGGCCTAATTGGTTGTATAATTTGTGCCAATTGTTAGGCCTCATGTTGCTCTCCAAATAACATACTGGCAAGTGGCATCTTCAAGTCAACAACAAGTATGGACCATCTCCTTGAGTGGATTACACATTAAGTTTTATGCGATTAAATTTTTAATTCGTTAGATATTTCAAGTTGTGCACATTTAACCGTTTTAAGTTGTCGTTCGTCAAAATACTGAATGGTTGTGTTATAAAAAAATGATATCCAGTTATAACTACAAATAGTTATTCGATCGAATGAATCTACTACTAAAAAATTTTTTTAGACGAATGCTCACTAAAACAATTGCATATAAACTTTCTATTTTTTTCCCTTCCTCTGAATTTAGGAATCAACATTATATTTATTTAATCCTTAAATGATATAAATTTGAAGCAAGCAAGGGATCTGATATTTCATATCTTCTAGTTCTCGCTATTGCAATGGCTAATATATAAAAAATCACAATATTTTGATTTATATTTCACAATATTAACTCGAACTATTTAATGTAATTATTTTTCATGCATCTTATTTTATCGTACTACTGGATACTAACGATTCGTAATTGAAGTAATTTAATTTCTATTTGAATTTACTTCGCTTGTTAAATGAAAAATGAAAGGACAAGTAAGATTTCTCGCTCAAAACATGGATCAAATTGTATATACAGATTGCTTTTCAAGATATGAGGAAACATCAGTAGTTATTAAATTATATTTATATTGAATTGGGGAAATTAAAACTAACAGGGCTGAACTGCATTGGTCTAATCTCAGTCCAGGTCCAGTTAGATTACAAATTCGCACACCAAATTAAAGATAGGAAGTACAAAAAATCAACCACTTCAACTATTCGATTGGGCTTCTATCGAATTAGGATATTCAGTATACTATACCTAGACCGGATACCATTATAAAAAAACTATAATATTTTTTACAAAACATAATAATAATCAATTACTTCACTAGCATTAAGTTCATGAAATAATTCCTTCATATTATAATTCCTTTCTCTATAAATGATATATTCATACATCTAGCACTATATTGAATAAAAACAACAATACAATTATATATATTAAATACGTACAACCAATTTTTGAACCCAGATCTGGATCTCCATTAAAGCGATGATCGATCCCTCAATAGTACATTAGTATTCAATCTTACCTTAGCCTTAGGTCCTTAAAACGATCTTAGAGTAGGCATTTCCTCAACAAAAAAAGAAAAAAAATCTTAGTGTAGGCACTAGGCAGTAGGAACTAGGAACTAGGAACTAGGAACTAGGAGAACTAGTGCACTAGCCACTAGGCAGTTGTGTTATGATTCTTATGAACTTGTGATTTGTGATTTATGAATTGAATTAGAATTATTGATCAACATCTCCGTTTTTAACGGACTGGAGAGTGTGGAGAGAATCATTTTCGTTTAATAGTACAAATTCCGACATTAATTTCGTACATAATTTTTTGGATGGACACAAGTCATCCCCATTCTGATCTCCAAATTCCAATAATTTGAGGAATCCGAGAAATGATTGAAATCTGCTGTATTACGTCAAACACCAGCTAGCTTGTTGCTATTTTATGATTTCAGGATAATTGCACAAAAGCACTCAAAATATTTCCTGTGACATGATTAATAATTGCACAAAAGCACACAAATTATGTCCTGTGAGACGATCATCATCATCATCATACTATAAAGCTTTTGGTTTTTACATAAAATTTTCAACTAGGTAGTTTGTTTTTCTGATCACGTGAATTTTTTAAATTTTTGGCTTGGAAAAGCTTTTTAACTATTAAGCAAAATCAACTAAAGAGGACAAATATTGTAATTTAGGGAATGTTGCACTGGCCATCATCAAGGATTGTAGCTTTCTAGGTGTTGCTAACTATTTTTTCCAGCCACACCAAACTAACAAACAAAATTGCAGGTGCCACTAAATAATTGTTATTACAATTATAAATAGTACTGATGAGTTATGTTTTATAAATAGAATTTAATGCATTGATATAAATTAAGAGTGTAAATGGTCGTAAATAAAGAACTGTGGGTTCCATCTCAGCTTTCCAGAGAGGCCAACTTTTAGTAATAATTGCTTGATCCTATATGGCAATCTGCAAATTATATTCAAGGGCTTCCCTGAGTTGCTAACTGCTTAGAAGTTTAAACAGGAATTTCAAGATAGATTCTTATCCTTTATATTTAATAATGGATATTCCTGTTATTTATATTGAACTATCTATATAATACATTCACAAATAAGATATTTGCCCACACCTAAAATAAGATAAATGTGCTAATATTATACTATTAACATATTCCTAAAACAACTCATTTTTCTAACTTTTTCTTCTTCTTTTGTATGCCTTCATATTTGTGATCAAATAATGCATGAATCCTTTTGTGTTGAAATGTGCATTACATTACTTGAGTTTTCATTTCCATAATATAAATAATAAATTTTGAATTTCAATGATACTAAATTATTTTCAGCCATGAGAACCTTTTTGTCCTTCCATATTAGATTATAGTCAGATTAGGAAAAAAATATGTTGTCGTTTGACAATTAATAAAAGGATAATAAAATTAGATAAGTTCAATGGAGGTTTTTGTCAAACTCCTACAACCTTTTCAATCTTATCATTCGTTGCTCTCCACAATTTTATGTAACAAAAAAGAAAGTCATACTAACCAAACATGAATTTAAAAATAGAATGGTCTATCTATTATTAAGTTTTATTTTCTTTTATACTTTCCATTGTTATTTTATGTCCGTGATCAAACAGTGTAGATTATATCTACCACTTAGCACCAACCATACATAACAGTATATTTATTTCTGTGAAATCCCTTCATGAGACATATGATGAACTACAATAACAGACACCACAAAGGAACAAATTCCCTTCCTAACAGCACTGGTAACACCAAATCCATCTACTCCCAAAACTTTATATATCTCCCCTTACAATTTTCCCCCATTTTTCTAGCCTTGTCCAACCATCTCCACTCCATGATTCACTCTTCTTCTGTTCTTTACATATTTCCTTCCGAGTATCTCCACCTAAACAACCAGAAACAGAGTAATCCGCCATGGAAACAAATGCGACATCCACCCTTGAACCCCGCTTCACCGGTTGTCTAAACTCCCCGATGTGGTTGCCGGTGTGCCGAAGTAACTCTGGCTTTCAAATGCTTGATAGTCGAGAAGGAGAAGGATATCGAAAAAACTCCAAATTGAGAGGTTTGATTAGAAAATTGGTGCAAGGGGGGAAGAGAATGTATATATCTCCAAAACCGCTTGATTGTCGCTACGACCCTGCGAGTTATGCGAAGAATTTCGATGAAGGTAGAAATGTGGCTGAGAACCCTGGTCGTTTTGTAGAGGATGTGGTAGTATGGAAGGCCAGGTCTTGTTGATTTCTATTTTATTTTCTTTTCTTTTCTTTTCTTTTCTTTTAGCTTGTAAGTTTCGATTTTGTTTTTCGTTTTTCTTTTTACCTTTTTGGGTTTTCATGATTTCCAGCAAGGAGCCTCTGGCCATTATGTGTGGTTGTTGTATATATTTTTTTGATGCCAATGCTTTTAATTTCGCAGTACCAATCAGTAAGCAGACTAGTAGTTTAAATACAACTACTATGCTTGTATTATAAATTAAGATTTGGATATGATTAATTACCCTCATTGGATTAAGTGTTCTTGAATTGATAGGTTAACGACTCGATAGTAACGACAAAACCTATTGTACTAATTATTATATTGAAAATTTTCCTTCTGGACAACTGTAGAAAAATTAAAATGGATACATTTTTCAGCAGCAAAATCATTTGATAACTCTAAGATAAAATTAAATTTCATGCAGCATTAAAATATGCTAGTCATCTAATGAAATATTTTAAAATTATGAGGACATTCTAAATTTGTCGTAATTTATATATTACCAAAATATTTCAAATTACATTAAATGATATGCACTGTATCTAAAAAATAATATGAAATGTGTGATATTTTTTATTGATAAGAATAACTGATCAATTATTACTAAAATGAAATTAAAATTACAGATTTCTTTGTAGGTTAGGAAACTTGTGTACTTCATTTATCGTGATTTGTAAATAAATGTATCACAACCATCAAACAATTAAAAAAGGGAGATTCTGCTCAAAACAATTTTAGTCCATTTAATTTTGAGTCGGATGGTTAAGATAAATTCATTTTGATGTGACTAATGAAGAAATATTGATAAATAAAAATAATTAGCATTGATTAATAAATTAACAGTACTTATTCTAATCCATAGCATACTATTTCGTAAAAATTATATTACTAAATTGATTAAGATTACTACTTGAGTAGTTTCCAAATAACTATCAAATCACACTAAATGTAATGTACGATTGATTAAAGCTGTAGTGAACATTTATTGAATTTGATATTCTTTTCAATTTGATAATTGTCAAATGTTGCGGTTTTCGTACAAAAATAATTGAAATATCCTTCCGTATAATATCTCTTCGATATTATCTTATCTATTTTTGTCGATTATCTTATCAATCATTATAGTGTTAAAAATTAAATGAGTTGACGGGGCCGTCAAATGAGATAAGTTGATAACATCTCTTTCATGTAACGGAAAAGTACAAGTTAACATATAAATGCAACTAGTGTACAAAAATCAGGCCAGTTGAGTCTTTTTTTAAGTAGTTATTAGGTCATTAGTAGAGCTCATAAAATCTAAAATCTGACTCGATCCGTCCGTTAAAAATTAGGCCAAATCAATACGCCGCTTAATGAGAGGTTAGTAGTTATTAGCTCATTAGGCCTGATTTGGCCCCGGACGTCAAATTTTTGTTTTTCTAATCACGACTCATCACTATCATGAGAAGAAGTGTCCATAAAGGCATAGGCAATGGATCCGATGCTGTCTCTTTGGGGCCAAATCATGCCAACGCATACGGAAACCTCATCATTTTTTTTCTCAGCGATTCAGATTATAGCGCTAAACCTTCTCTCTTACTTCTTTTCTTTATCCGATTTCGATGTTTTTCATTTCAAAAGTGAAAAAGTGAAAGTTGCTTCTTCTTCTTGACATCTCTTCTCTCTGTCTTTTCTTTTCTCATTAGAATCGAATGAGAGTACGAGAGAAGGCAACCCGATAAATTAATTAATCTGACCTCATGATCACTTGAGCAAGGTGCGGGCGCTGGCGCGGAGGCTCCGCACGGACGCACAGCGGCGTGACGACATACTCCCCCAGCGCATAGTTGAGGTGGTGGCACTGCATCTTGTGGGGTCCGAATCGGCTGTGGCAGTCCGTGAGAGCTCAGAGCAATCGATCGCAGTTGGGAATGGGATGAGGTGAAACGCCGTCATTTCGCAGTGGGACCCACTTCTCCGCCTGCCCTTCTTTAGTTTGTCTGTTTGTGTTAGACTATTGCCTGTTGGTTCTTCATGTGATGTGAGGAGCGAATTTGCCAAGTATGGGCTCACATGTGGCTTGAGTCAGAAATTATGGACGGCTCCAGTAGTAGCTCCTCAAACTTGGTTGCATTTAGTAGATATATGGTTTCATAATTCAGACACACTCTTGAGTATATTAAATCTGTTGGTATCTTCCAATTGAAATAAACTTATCTAATTTAGAGATTAGATTGAATGATATTTTGTATTTAACTACGTATTACAGTTTACTTATAAAATTTATTGAAATAAAATAAGGAATATAAGAGATAAAAAAGGAAAAATCTGTGCTATATAGGAATTAAAAAATGAACAAGTTTATGCTTTTACCAGTAAAACCTTAAAACCTTCACTTTTAAAAGTTGAGAAGACAGAACCAAAAAAAAGTAAAAAAGCGTATAATTTGAAACGCTGAGGAAAAATCTGATGAGCGATCCGGATACATTGGTAAGATGTGGCATCATAAAGACTTGACATCCGATCTGTTCTCAAAGGCATAAAGCCTTTGTAAGGGGGGGAGCTTCCGCCTTCTAAGCTTCTTTTACCATGTCTTCTTTGAGCCCGATATTTCCTTCTGTTTCATGTCTGATTTTAGTAATAATAAGTTTTATTAAATTAATATTATTAAAAATAAGAATGAGAAACGTAAAATTTCAAATATACGAATGGCGTAGCGCGCACATCGCGATGGCGCGGAAAACGCGCGCATCTTGCCGGTGGCGCGTTTCATTATTTTTAGGAACGCGCGCCATGCCGGTGGCGCGCGTTTCGTCCAAACCCCGCACAAGTGAGATGGAGAGCGTTGCGCATTTTGTATATATAAAAAGCAAACGCGCCACTGTCAGTGGCGCGTTTCGTAAAAATAATAAAACGCGTCACTACCAATGGCACGCTGCCATTCGTATATTTGAAATTTTACGTTTCTCACTCTTATTTTTAATAATATTAATTTAATAAAATTTATTATTACTAAAAACTGGTTTCATGCAAATTCAAGACCTATAGCCTGTAACCAATTAAATTAGCTTTGCCTATCGACCACTGCCGATCAACATAGATATATTCTGCAAAAACTATTAACCTCTCATCAGTAAGAAATCACGGATGGATATGCTTTGCCATAGACTTGTGGTTTAAAATATTCTTAGACAAAACATCAGCTTCCGGCAATGAAAATCCGATAATGAAAAATGGGGGGTCAATGTTCTTTATTTATTTTATTTGATTATACATATATAGTATTTTTAAGCGAGTTATTTACATTTTTCATAGACAAAATGTTTAACTTTGATGAAAATATGAAAAATATTTCATAATTAATCTTTATAATTACAATTTAATGAATTTTATTGTTTTGAATTATGAACAGTTTAATACTCGATCCCATTCAAAAATTTTGGGACTCCGCTAATGTTAGTATGTTGCAATGTCATTGACTCGTTGGTCAATCTTGTAAATAGAGATTTCGAATTGTGAGGCTAAACTAGTTTGAGCATTCATAAAATATAATTATAAATTCTTCCCTTAAAATATGAATAAAAGTTCAAAGTAGGCAAAACCCACTTCAAAAAAAAAATAGTAATTTGCCCTTCTAATCCTGTCCTACAAAAAAAAAAACACTAAAAGCCTACTATGGCAAGTGGCAGCCAATGAAGAAGAACAGCGACAAGACGAAGACTTCATTAGCAGTCTTCCCGACAACATCGTATCTCCAATCTCGAAATCCGTGATGTTGCCGTCACCACCGCTGTCTCCAGGCGGTGGACCCCACTTTTCCCCACACTCCCCAGTCCCCTCCCTCAAAATCGATGCCGCCTCCTTCAACCCCTGGGATCCGCACTTCCCTCCAGAACTGTCTGAGCCTCATGTCGAGGACAGAGACAACTGGATGGATGCATAACCCCAATCAAGAAGTTTGATGTAGCCGTTGAGATACTTTATCCGGATGAAATCCATTTCTACAAGGTAGGTTTTTCGTGCTCTCTGCGTTGCTGGTGTGGAGGAACCGTCCATCGTGGAACCGAGTTGTATTCCTGCTACCAGATACCCTCGCCGGTATTTGCTTGCAGCACAATTACAATGCCAGTGCTCTACTAATGTAAGCTGATGCCTTCGCTCAGTCAAATTACCAGTGCTCTCAAGGGTCACAGTGACCACCTGCGCAGAATGATTTCACGGTGCAAAGCAATGGAGCAATTGGAAAGTCACCATTGCCGCGAAGTCAAGAACGTTGTTATTCGTGCACCGAGTTCGTCGAAGTTGAAGATTTATCTGTCGTCCGGTTGGAATATACTGCTTAAAAGCACGCCAAGTTTAACATCTGTTACAGTTCCATTTAATTACAAGTTTAACATCTGTTACAAGTTTAACATCTGTCATGTATAAGAATGAGTTACCGTTAATTATATTAACCAATGGTAATTATTTTTTACTATAATCTTTCTTTAATCACACCAAATTTTTTTTAATCACCCAGTACTTTTGAACGGTCAAAATTTTTTTAATTCATTATAGAAACTCCTTAATTTTTTTTTTTGACGAAAGAAACTCCTTACTTTTAATTGGCATAGCACACTTAGTCAATTGAAAATTATTGCCGGACCCCTTCAATGCAGGAGTTGAGCTGACCCAAAGAAATTACATTTTATGTTTCCAAAATGATAATCAAACTAACTTGTTTCTAACTGGAAAAACTGGACTAAACATTCAGACAGATACTAGTTCCATGCATCTACATGATTTGAACTGTTTGTAATATGAAGCTCACCAAATGGAGCGTAATAGGGAAACAACATCTTCCAAATGAATTCTAATGCAAACTATCTATTCCTGGTATCATTTCAGATTTTGTCCTTTTTATAATAAATATTAATTATTTTCTAATTTTAATAATAAATATTAATTTAAAATTTTAGTAATAAGTATGATATCTTATAAAAAGACGCTAGTGAGATTGATGTCTTTTTCCATTTAATTTTCAGTTAGATTAGAAGAAAAAAAGACAGTTATTTGTTGTATTTAATCTCAAAATTTTTTGCCTTAGTTTACATATGATCAGATCACGTCTTTTCAACAGCTTTCCGCCTTTCCGTATTTGACGGATGTTATAATTTGTGCATGTTCAGCTTCATATGTGGTTCTATCTTCCCAATAATTAGTTGGATCATCTCCAAGTCATTTGGTGTATTTTTTTTTTGTCATCAATAGTCCATATTTAGCCAAAGGTTGCAAAAAATAAGCAAATAAAAAGAAACATATCATACACTTTGGCTGTTTCGTGGTGGTTTCGAAGGACAATAAAATCTGATCCATGAGTGAGCTCGCTCATTCTATATAAGAATTAGATTAAAAGCGCTCGACTGCAAGGTGAATGAATTTTGCCCTTGGATTTTGTCGAATTTTTTTAAGAAATTATAATTGTTTCTTATTTTATTCTGGTTATAAGTCGGCGCATGTTTGTATGAAGACGAATAGGGCTCTTGGAATCTGGAGTTGTGGATTTTTGGGAGAAGCAATTGCCAGCCGAATTTGTTAAACAACACCTGACAACTGCCAACATTGTTTTACATTGTTTTATCATCCTTCAATGTATTTCTGATAAATGATGCTTTACATGTGCGGTTAAGTCGGCATGACAGACCCCCACACAATCCCAACCCCACCCCCGCCGGGCGCCCTACTGCCCAGACCCCACACTCACACACCCCACCCCCGTCGGGCACACTGCTGCCCAGACCCCACACTCACACACACACACCCCACACCCCACACCCCGCCGGGCGCCCTGCTGCCCAGACCCCACACTCACACACACACCACACCACCACACCCCCGCCGGGCGCCCTGCTGCCCAGACCCCACACACACACACACACACACCGCCGGGCCGGGCGCCCTGCTGCCCAGACCCCACACACACACACACCGCCGGGCCGGGCGCCCTGCTGCCCAGACCCCGCACGCACGCAACCACCCGTAAGGCCGGGCGCTCTGCTGCCCAGACCCCACACCCACGCACCCCGCCGGGCCGGGCGCCCTGCTGCCCAGACCCCGCACACACCCCACCCCCGCCGGGCGCGCTGCTGCCCAGACACCGCACGCACGCACACACCCCACCCCGCCCGGCCGGGCGCACTGCTGCCCTGACCCAGCACACACACACCCCACCCCACCGGGTCAGGCGCCCTGCTGCCCAGACCCAGGACCCAACTCTAAAAAAATTATAACATTTAATCTGCCACATGGGCAGATAGCAGACCAGCAGTCTCCAAACTGTGCAATGGAGACACCGGCTCGTTGGCTTGTATGCATCCTCCTATGATCCTACCCTCTTTATATAACCTCCGAAGCGTATCTTCTCTACATCTTTTGGTGATGTGGGACTAATGAGACGGTAATACGGAAATACGATGGGATAAACCGGTCAAGCAACTTGCCATTCTGATCGTGTAGTAGCGATCTCAGAGAATCTCTTTTTCTCCATTGGGTGATGTGGGACTAACGAGGCGGTAATACGGATATATAATGGGAGAAACCGGTCGAACAACTCTGCCACTGGTCGTGCAGTAGCGATCTCAGAGAATCTTCCCCCTTGTGGTTGTTCTTGTCGTGCAATACACAGATTGGAAAGAAGAAGGAAAGCAACTAGGTCAAGACTTCATAAGCCGTCTTCCCGACGAAATCCTCCACGCCGTCCTCTTCAGACTCCAAATTCGTGATGCCGCTGTCATCACTGCTGTCTCCAATCGGCGGGCCCAGCTCTTCCCCACCCTCCCCTCCCTCAAAATCGACGCTGCCTCTTTCAACCCCAGGGATCCTGACTTCCATCAAAACAATATAACCCTTATGTCGAAGACAGAAACAACTGGATCGATGCGCTATTCTCTGTCCTCGATTCACGAATTACCCCCATCAAGAAGTTCGACATAGCTGTTGAGATACTCAAGCCGGATGAAGAAGATTTCTATGAGTAGATTTCGTCTTTGGCCCGGTAATTTTTCTTCTACTCTTTTTCTTATCAATCACTGGATTAGTTGAGATCAAGCTTGAAAAATGAAGATGTTTTTTTATTTTCAATCTAAGACCCACTGCAGTCATACTTGCAAAGGTAAACTATGTAGAGCATTGAAAAGGGCAATGCAATAAGCTGATTTTATTCCAGAAATAACACAATCATATTAATAGAGATGATCAAGGATTGAGAATTACCAACTCACTTGACTGCTTACTTAAAAAAAAAAAGATAGTGTAATGCATAAAATTACCAACTCACATTTTTGACTAACAATTAATTAAGGTTAAATCATATTCATTCTTAAGAGCTGCTTAAGAGCCTGATGTTACCCTATCAGTTACGCCTAAATTTGCTTCAATTATTTGATTATGAAGAGGGTGGAGAACCATAAAATTATAGCAGCAACAGAGGCTTCACAACAATGCTTTTACCAGTGAGAAATATGTGTAATTTCATAAAATTGAGTGCATACCAGTTTCACAATTCTAAAATGAAGTCTTTCTATAATTAATCATTCACATTATGTTACAGTGTTACATAATTTTTAAACGTGCAATCAACACAAGCCCAACAAAAATTATGTAAATGAAAAAGTGAGTAAAATTGTACAGAAATCGGTTTAGCCTCTATGGAAGCATTGCTGGGCTGGCAGTGTGAAGTCTCCATCCTTCTCAGGAATGATTTCAAAGAAAATAAGATTATCTTACAATAACCTTTCTTTAATTTTTTTATCCAGGATACAATACCTTTTTATAAGCACATGGCAACGCTTCATATTGGTTTTGCTTTTGATAGCTCATTGAATGAGCTTGCCATGCTTGACCTAATACAAGGTTGCGTCAGACACTTTGGCCAATTGTTGCTGCTACAATCAACCTTTCTCCAGAGAAGCCCTTGAATTTTTAATTTAATAAATTAAGGCCCTATTATCAAGTTGACCTTGGAAAAGTTTTGTTTAAAATTCAAAATCTCTGACAATTTCTACAAATTGTACTCTGTTGCTAACCGTTAAAGAATATGTGTTGCAGTTTTTGTACAAACCCTTAATAAATGTTTCAAGATTATTTGTGAGCTGGACATAATCTTTAGTTTCAACAAGGCTATTGACCTCTTATATATTTTTGCTCCTTTGGATGTTGCAATGCTAATTTAACTAATATTTGTTTGTGACTTTTGAGTACCTATTGTTACTTTATTTCCACATTCCTTTATTCAATTTCATAGTTGGAAGATAAATCAAGTCCTAATTAGATTATAATTGATGTTCAATTGAGGTCTCAAAATATGGAAGAAACTAGGGCCTTAATTAGAGAAGTGTACCACGTTGCGTTCAGTTAGCTAATTTTGGTACTGAACAGTTACATACTTCCAAGGGTTAGAGGTGCATTGGTAAGAAATCCTATATTAGGAAATGAGTTCCTTAAAAGTTTTTATATAACTTGTTGATTGAATTCTTTTAATTAGCACAAAAATTATATTATTTTTTTACTGTTGCTCAACACACCCAGCTGCATATAATTTTAGATGAAATAATTCTAAGAGGCCACGTAATAGGAACAAACTCTGATCATATACCAAGTTATTGTTTCTTTCTCCTGCCCCATTTTGATTTTTTTTTCTATTTTTTTCCGATAAATGTCTATTTCTTTTAATCATAATTTTTTTTTATTTTTTTTTTCAAATAGTGTCTATTCCTATTAATCATAATTTTTATTAAAACCTCATAAAAAACTATAGTAACGATATGTAACTTTATGTAAAATATATCAAGCTAAGTATCGAAGTCGGAATCCTTCAAGATCAAAGCATGCTTATGTCCTAGCTCTTGGGAAGTGAAAGCTCGAATTAATACATTTTCTAGAATAAGATGAGACTGATAATCTGTTGCTTATGGCAGTCCAGATTATTTTTATTTTGTTTGGTTGGCAGAATTTTGTATCAATACTTTGGTTTGGTTATTTACTGTTTGATGTGAATTCTCTCTCTTAAAGCATTTTCTATGGACTATTAACAGAGACTCTGGTTCATGACGAATCTGAAGCTATGCAAAATCTGATTTGACATGGGAGATTATGGGTGCATGAATAAGGTTACTAATTCTTCAATGTTAATCATTATTTTTACTATTTTTGTGCTTTTGTTCACTATGCAAGTTTTCATCTCCTTGGTTTCTGTTGATGCGATTATTGGGTTTTATAAGAAATCTGATCTATGAGTGAGTTTGCTCATAAAAGAACGGAAAGAATGCAAAATCATTTTATATGTTTATGTTTGGATCGTGTAAAGTAAATAATAGCATAAGAATAGAAGAATTAAGAATAGTAAATGAGGATAGTGAAAAAATGGTGATTTTTTAGTTAACGTGAGGATAATAAAAATATGATGTTATTATGAATGGTAGGAATATTGTTTAGATTGTTTATTTGAAATAGTAGTTATTTCATCTTTCCCTCATAGCAGCATAACAGTAGTTATTTTTATTGCTTCGGAATAACGAATTTATGTTTAGTTATATCGTTGTTATTCTTATTCCAAAAATAGCAGCTCTCGTGTCATTCAAACATACGCTTTAACAATTAGAATTAAAAAGCGCTCAACTGCGGGGTGAGCAAAATTTGCCCTTGGATTTTGTCGAAATTGACATTTTTTTAAGAATTTTTAATTACTAGCTATATACATGTGCGTTGCAGCAGAGTCTTTTATTTAAACATTAAAATATTATAAGATAAAAAAATCACATTTATCTAATATTAAATTATAAATTCACCAAATTATAGAGAAAACCTAATGATTCATGATTTTTATGACAAGAAAAGTAAATTATTCTAATATAAATTATCAACATTAATTTTTTATCAAATATGCACAAAATTGCTAAATAAAAAAACAATAGTATGGAAATAATATGAGAAAGAAATGGAGAGAAAGAAGGGATCAATGACGCGATCACATATGTTCGATCAATTAAAAATAAATATTATTCATCTAATTGAGAGATAAAATGAATATAATAAAAAAATATCATGATAAAAAATGAATTCTCCAAATTCTTAGATAGGTGGTATAATAAATAGTATAGATTTCTTGTTTTATTCTGGGTATAAGTCGGCGCGTGCTTGAAACAAACAAGGCCTTAGGGATCTGGAGTTTGCTTTTGAAGCAATCGCCAGTAGAATTTGTTAAACATCACCTCACAACTGCCAACATTGTTTTACCTTCCTGAAATTTAAACTTAATATAAACATACTGATTCACACCCAGACCCCGCACGCACGCACACCCCACCCAGCCGGGCCGGGCACCCTGCTGCCCAGACCCCGCACGCACGCACGACCCACCCCGCCGGCCGGGCGCCCTGCTGCCCAGACCCCGCACGCACGCACACCCCACCCCGCAGGCCGGGCGCCCTGCTGCCCAGAACCCGCACGCACACCCCCACCCCGCCGGCCGGGCGCCCTGCTGCCCAGACCCCGCACGCACGCACACCCCACCCCGCCGGCCGGGCGCCCTGCTGCCCAGACCCCGCACGCACGCACACCCCACCCCGCAGGCCGGGCGCCCTGCTGCCCAGAACCCGCACGCACACCCCCACCCCGCCGGCCGGGCGCCCTGCTGCCCAGACCCCGCACACACCCCCTACCCCGCCGGGCCTGACGCCTTGCGGCCCAGACCCTGGACCCACCCCTAAAAAAATTATTACATTTACTCTGCCACTTGGGCAGATAGCAGACCAGCAGTCTCCAAACTGTGCAATGGAGACACCGGCCCGTTGGCTTGTGTGCAGCTTCCTATGATCCTACCCTCTTTATATAACCTCCGAAGCGTATCCTCTCTGCATCTTTTGGTGATGTGGGACTAATGAGACGGTAATACGGAAATACGATGGGAGAAACCGGTCAAGCAACTCTGCCACTCTGATCATGCAGTAGCGATCTCAGAGAATCTCTTTTTCTCCCTTGGGTGATGTGGGACTAACGAGGCGGTAATACGGATATATAATGGGAGAAACCGGTCGAACAACTCTGCCACTGATCGTGCAGTAGCGATCTCAGAGAATCTTTCTCCCTTGTAGCTGCTCTTGTCGTGCAATACATAGACTGGAAAGAAGAAGGAAAGCAACTAGGTGAAGACTTCATAACCCGTCTTCCCGATGAAATCCTCCACGCCATCCTCTTCAGACTCCAAATCCGTGATGCCGCTGTCATCACTGCTGTCTCCAAGCGGTGGGCCCAGCTCTTCCCCACCCTCCCCTCCCTTAAAACCGACGCTGCCTCTTTCAACCCCAGGGATCCTGACTTCCATCAAAACAATATAACCCTTATGTCGAAGACAGAAACAACTGGATCGATGCGCTATTCTCTGTCCTCGATTCACGCATTACCCCCATCAAGAAGTTCGATATAGCTGTTGAGATACTCGAACCGGATGACAATACGAACAAGGCCGTCTCCAAAATGTTCTTTGGTCAAGCTGAACAAACTATGTCTTTGTTTGCCCTTGAATTACCATAATTTCAATATGATCATATCCTATATGCTCAACAGCTCCCCCACACTTGGTCGGGATTAAATCTCTGTTAAGTATAGTTTCAGAAGATTTACTATCTATGCTGTGGTAATTAATTAGGTCATCTCTGTGATAGTGCATTTCCTGAGGGTTAATTTGGCATAGTTTGGCAATTAGTAGTCGAGATTTAGCCTAAAAGTTGAGTACACGAGTAAATAAAGATGAACTTAAATGCTAACCTTTTGGGAGTCCTTCATGAACATTTAATCGGATGACTTGACCCCTATTGAATCTGATCCATGAATGTGCAAAAGGAATGAGTGCAAAATTATTCTAATTTATATACATTAATGGGATTGAAAAATTACCAACTGTTTGTTTGGTTATTTATCATATTAAAATTTTGGCCTAATGTTTTTCTTGAAACCAGGTCATTTTTTATGAACTCTTGATCATTTTTTTCTTTCTGATTCTAGGTTGACACACTTTTCCATGAATATGAATATAGTTCTAATGCTCTGCAGTTGGATTTTTGGGAGAAACATCACCAGCAGAATGTGTTAAACATCACCTGACAACTATCACATTTTTTTGGATGATTATTTGTCAGATCGTCTTGTCTTTCCAAGTGCTGGAAATCTCAAGAATATGAACATACTCTATATAGAGGGGACTGGGAAGTGGGAAGGCTGAGAACATATTGAAAACAGCAGAGAAAATAAACAATATTTTTTTCCTGTTCAGATGGCTTCTCCCGATGTCGAGATAATGATTAAACCCATAACTTCCAAGGTACAAGTATATATCTAGTTTTTAACTCTAATCAGAACCCTTTTTTGGTAACATTTTGATTGTTAATCCACCATGGTGCTTGAGATATCTGGCGCACATATAATTCTGTTTAATTTTGCTATTATAATGCCTGGCTCATGTATGGCATGATCTCATGTTGGCAGCTTTGTCAACTTTTTCAACAAAAAAATGTATGGCATGAGATCCTGTCATGTTAGTTGTGAATTGTGGAAAAATTAATACCAGTTTTAATGTTTCTAAAAAAAAACATTTTTCGTTCTGAGAAATGATTTGGCTATATAAAGCTTTAAATTCTGAAGAACTGCCATAAAAAGAGAGATTTTTGGTGCTCTAATGAACATATTTACAGATTACTATTAAAAATCTATAGGATTAATGAGGCATGCTTTATCTATGGCTAATGATACCAATATCCTGGTCTCATGACTCGTGATTAGGGGTGTCAACGTTTCGACGTCACGTTTCGCTCGGATGAAACGTGAAACGCAACAATTTTTTTGTTACGTTGGAACAGTGAAACGTGGAACGCAAACGAAATTTTTTACGTTCCAATGTAATTTTCGCGAAAATTTCACGTTTCGCTCGAACGAAACGTGAAACCCAATTTTTTTTTTACGCTGGATAAATGAAACGTGAAATGGAACAACTCGGTTTCGTTATCGTTTTGCACGTTTGACAGCCCTACTCGTGATTACTCTAGGAAGAGTCGTCCACCTATAATATGTGTACACGTGGCGTGCTTTCTTTTTCTCCTTTTCAGGAATCATATGTAAAGTTTCTCTTATTGTCTGAATGTCAACTGACTCTACTGCTTAATGGAGCCCCCCTCATCTATTAGTAGCCCCGAAAATCATATTCTATACCTCAGCTTTATCTTCCTCTCTCCATTAGAGTAAAGCCCCACATCATAGCATGCCACAACCACAATTTCTTATAACGATGGATTGTCCAAATTATGAAACTTTTTACATTTTTTGATGAAACAAAAGTGCAGAAAATGCAAATGCAAACGCAAATGGAACGAGAGAGATGCAGCGCCAACACCTTTGACCGTTGAAACTATATTTTTATGTGTAGGTTATCCAATCATTGACTGTAGTAAAAGAGGGGGAAAAAAGTTCGTAATGTTAGCTTCAATAGCGTGTATTTTGCTAAAGCTATTTGTGCCACATTCTCAATAAGACATTACAAGTACCGAATTACATTTGATAAATTATTTGGTTCAATAAAACGTAATATTATCAGGGAAAATTTCTAGACAAAATAATACGCTGCCCAACACCTCCAATTGACAAAACAAAACTCTTTAAGAATCCATGAACAAATGCTAAATTTTCGTTATTGAACTCAATTGGAAAATCTGCTGATGAGATGAACAACCGCATTAGAGAGGGAAGAGCTTATTAATGAAACGTTCTGAGTAGATGCTTTTCTGGATGTCTTTTGGTGAATCATCTCTGGGACACTCTTTCACGAGTTAATGAGGTTAACGGGATAGATACTTAATCAGGCTACAGCTGCCTGATTGCTTGGAATTTTGATTTTGGTTACTCTGGCAAGCTTGTATATTGATGATTTGCGATTCCTTTACCCAGTTATACTAATTCAAATAAAATAATAAGAGTGTATCTAGCATCCATTTTTTTCAGCACTTCCTATATATATGCAAAATCGGGCTCCTATTGCCCCAATGGGAACTGATCCCGTTGCCTAAAAAGTATCTAATAGAGGTAATAGCAGCCTATGAAATAAGAGAAAGGGATTCAATTACCATTTTTTTGGTATCCATGATATCTATTTATTTATTTATGTATAAATTTAAAAATATGAACCATTAAATGCATTCTTGTATGTATATGAAAAATAAAAAAAAAATTTATTTTATTTGAATAGTCATCAAGTAACGTGTCTAAATTATAAAATTTGGTCCGTTAATTTTATTAACGCTTAATGCCTATATAAATAATATTGAAATAATATAATTTTTTTATATACATATATAAGATGATATTTACAAAATATTCCTTCAATTAATTTTGTTATTTAAGAATTTAAATAATAGTTATTTGATATTTAATTTTAATGGCACCGATGTGGCACCAAAATGATGATAATTGAATCTCTTCTCATGAAATAATAGTGTAGTTCTCATGAAATAATAGTGTAGTTCTATTTGACCATGTACCTAATAGAGGTAACGATCTCCTCGAATTAATTTCTCGTATTTGGTTATCAAGACAAATTTATGAGATGTGACCACTCTTTCAGTTGCACATGACAACACTATGATTTTTAATCACAAAAATAACACCTTTATTTATTAGACCATAGGCATAAGAAGAAGAAAAAACTTAAATATAACACAGTATTACCACAACAACAAAGCCTTTAATCCCAAAAATGAAAATTCTTTATTCAGGGATGCTGAATTCTTCAATAGACTAAGCATACGTGAAATAAATGGCTAGCACTATCACAGAGCTCATCCCTTCTAAAGGAGAAATAAAGTACGACCTTAGTGCTTGTTATACACTGTATTCTCATATTTGCCATCCCACCTGCAATAAGAACAGAGAAGCATAAAATAAATAAATTCAGTCGATGATTAACAACAAAGATATGCTCTTCCAGTCAGCAAAGAGCATTTAACAACTGGTAAATTAAGTCACATATTGGTGATTACATAATCTGTAACATCCGTGTGACTGGAGTACACCAGTACATCACAGATCGGAATACTGTGTTGCACCCCATCAAGATGCCCCTGCTCCTTATCAATCTTTCTCAATCTCAGCCCACAAATAAGTGCAAACAGAAATAACTTTATCATACTTTTCAGAACTAAAAGGTACAGGGCAGGATAGATTCTCCAAGCACATTAAAACTTTGGAAGTTTCACTTCTCCGGAATTATATATCTTCATTTATCATTGTTACTTTATTCTTTTGCAACATAATACATATATGAAAAGTATTCTATCATACCTAGAAGACTCATCGGATCGGATCTGGAGTTCCAGCTCAGCACTAAATGGCTTAAAAACCTGATCAATCTTTTCACTGCTCACTTCCTCAAGACTTGGAGGATTCCACTGCAAATCAGGTATAAAAATTTAGATATACAAGAGGAACAAAAAAAAATAGCTAGCAATTTATAACAACTCAGAAAGGTTCTAATATTTTTAAATGATTAGGACCACCCAATTTGCATATTCATGCAGATAATGTGTTTCGATGATCTGAGAATAACTAAAATCAAGGACCAAAACAAAAACATACTTAACACAACTAAAACCAAAATTAGATGGTTACCTTGGGGGAGTTATCTTTTTCGATGTGAGCTCGCATACCCTTCAATACAACATATTTAGAGATTTAGCAAAATAAAAGAAAGATCATATAGTTACAAAACAAAAACTGTCATAAGCTTTTTCATACCTCATAGCAATCCGCTGAAATTACTGATCTTAAAATATTCATGGTGAGTCTAAATTCCTTCTTCATGCATTCAGCAAGATTCTGATTCCTACCCTCCCGAATCTAAAATTGTATCTGTATCAGAATTTGAATTGTACTCTCAACTGATAATAAATTATAGAACAACAAGATAAATTACCGATCTCAAGGTAATTTTTAGTGAAGTTGGAGATGACCGCTTCAGAGTTTTGATAACTGATGCCATCCATTCATTTCCTTCCTTGCCCGTTTCTGCTTCCTGTAATTAGAAGAGTGTATATTTGAAGTTAAATTTTTAATTTATTTATTTATACTCAAGGTTCCGTTTCTAAGATCGTATTAAGAGTCCAACTAGAGAAGTAACTATAAATCAAACAATAAATTAATAGTGAGAAGGGTTCAAGCAATTTTTCATAATGATTACTTTGCATATATGACCAAAATAAGCTTCCCATGGTAAGTGCAATAATATAAAGCTGTTAACATTTGATAATAGTTTTATTTAAGAAAGAGAACCCACTAGTGACTTAATAATCTCCTCTATGGACTCCCCAGAGAAGCATTTATTAATTGTTGAAAGCCTATAACAGAAAAGAAAAAGAAAACACCATTAACATGCAGTTAGAACAAGGTAAAGAACAAGTACTCTCACAAGTAAAGGCTGCTTTAAGGACTTACGGTTCACATAAAGGATAACATGGACAAAATTTAGAAAAATAAATACTTGTTTAAGATGTTTTCTTCATCCAGTGCAGCATCCAAAGAAAACTCCTCAATTGTAGCTCGCACAGTTGAATCCTCACCAGAGTTTAAACTCAGTAGCTTTTTCTCTAGTTCAGATAATTTCTGAAATTGAATCATATTTTCTTTCGATTAACTCAAGGGAACTTATCAAAATTAGATAAACCTAGCTTAATCATAATTTAAAAAGAATCATTTTTAATGTTATATTTAATGTTATAATGGAACCTCAATGGTGCAGAAATCTTACACCAGATGGCACAAAGTGAGTTGCAAGACCAGCTGCGACTATTTCTTTTCCTTTAAGCCTTGAACCAGTTAAAGCGAGATATTCCCCTGTTACATGTATGATTAGTGTAAACTCAGAGGTTTTGCAAATAGTCTTGAATCAGTTAGATCTGGGACAAAGAGGTAGAGAGTTCACTACTACTTGGTATAAACATTTCCTTTTGTTTAATTTCCATTTTTTTTTTAAATGTCCCATCCTTTTGTTTTGTTTTCTACCAGCACTTAAACTAATATCCTCACCATGTATTATGTTTCTTACCTCATTAGATGGACAAGGTATATTACCGGCCAAATACCATATCACATCGAGGTGTCAGTTTTATTTCAATAAATTGTTAAATAATAATATGCTAATATGATTCTGACCAAGATGTCCAGAAAGCCTAGGAAGAATATATGAAAAGCTACAATCAGTGTGGAGCCCAACAGCTACTTCTGGCATTGCAAAAACCTGCATAAACCAGCCAAAATCAGAAAGGTTATTTTTTCTGCCAAAAACACAACCCAAAGTGCCAGTTATTGTTTTGCAAAATCCAGAAGGTTCACATTTTATCCCCAGCATAATATCCATCATAAAACCAGAATTCAACACAAAAGAACACCAATTCGTGATGAGCTAGATTGAAGCAGCTTTGATTTTTCTTTTTTCTCTTTTTTTTTGTGTTTGTTGGGGGTGGGGACTACTTTTGGGGTTTTTTCTTTCTGGATTCTGGGTTAGGTCATCACACCCACTTTGAGTTGATTTAAATTGAGGTGGCTCAAAGTTAAATTACTCATGCTTAAACATAAATTGAACAACTTTACTAGATTAAATTGAAGTTTCTAAAAAGAAAAGGAGCTTATCAATTTCAAGGTCGAGATTTTACAAAATATGGAATACAGCTTTTCCATCTTGATAATCTAACAGTTGGATACATGCAAGTAACCCCAATGAAAAATACTGGGTATTTTTTTTCAAATAGGCAAAATAGAGAGAGAGAGAGATAGGGTTGCTGCTGGAAGCTCCTTTTTTGGTCAATAAGCATTGGTATGGTAGTAGAGCTAAGTAAATTCAAGAAAATTCAAATTTCCTAATTAAAATAGTATAGCTTGTGAAGAAACATACCGCATTCTCAGTGACAACAGAAAACTTGGAAGGAGCAACCATTGCCCCTCCTCCACCCATTACAATTCCATGAACCAGAGCAACCTGCTCCATATTTCAAACAGTTAAAATTTATAGCTACCAATTTCCAATTTACAATGGGTTTGGGTAATATGGAACTGTGTAGACAACTTAATGATGCAGTTGAGAGTGTATAAACAATTAACTTGATGGTATTTTCACATCAATTTGTAACAATGATTGGCAATGGAAAATTAACAATTGAGAAACCAGTAAATTAGCAGACAGTAAGGTGCCTTGTCTAAATTTGAAAAGACAAAATACCTGGACTCCTACTTTATGGAATAGACAATGATTTAGTGGGAAGAAATTAAAATAATACATAATTAACATACTGTAGTTTTCTTATATGTGTGGATATGATTGCAAAGCCAGTACATTCTATAAACAACTTCGAGACAAGTATCATCTGCAAATTGAATAAGGAAAATGATAAATATCATTCTCATAAGACGATTACGGGAAGATTCATTTCCACTTGTGCCTGCCTTTCCATGTTCTATCCATCTGATCTACAAAAGATGGACCCTATCTACAACACCCCCAAACCCCCCCAAAAAAAAAAATCTGCAGTAGTGTGATCCAGACTGTCTGTCTTAGATCGGATGACCCAGACATAAAAAGGATTGGCCTTTCTTTTTATGGCACCAAAAACAGCAGATACAAACCCAAATATGGCAAAATTGAAACAAAGGATACAACGGTGAATACAGAACACGAAAGAGTATCTTCTTACCTGATCTGTGCTCATAAAACATTTTCAGATCACCGCCAGCAGAAAAAGCTCGACCATTTCCCTGTAAAATAACATAAATTAATCAAGTATTGACACTTGCAAAACTTCACATTGCATAATGAAAAGTCAACTACAGATTAATGTATACCTTGAAAATGACCAACTTGGCATTTTCGTCTTTCTCCCATTTCTCTAGATATTGAGCCAAAAGAACAACCTATCAAATAAGATATATATATATATATATATATATATATATATATATATATATATATATCAGTTATTTGATTTTAACAAAACAAAGTGCTTCTAGTTCCTGAAAATTAAAACTAATAGAACGGATACTACCACTCGAGAAGAGATGACATTCAATTGACGAGGCCTATTCAAGGTAATCAACCTCACATCACCAATTTCGTCACCAAGTACGACCTACAGATATTCAATCAGTACAAATTGGAAGTTAATATCTAAGGATAAGAATTCAATAACACTGAGTAACACGAGAGCTGGGTAGCGCAGTTGCTGTGTGCGTAAGAAACGAAACCAAAAAATCAAGCTCAGCACTAACCGAGAAAAGAAAACAAGATAAGTTCAGTAATATCCCGAAATTGAAAGAGAAAAAAAAACGAGAGTCGACAAGACTACCTCTTCCGGATTCAAGGGTTCTTGCGCCATTACTAAAAGAAGTTCGTACAACGGCACTACTGGGATAGCTCAAATTTCCCCCAACCACCGTGAGAAGGAATCAAGGATTGGTTAAATATAAGAGGGAATGAGTAGTTGGGGTAGGTGCACGGGAAGGTAGTCCAGGTCTCTAATAAGTCTCCCCAACTGTTAGGTGAACACAGGTCACAGAGGATTACTGTAAAGTGTAAATCTTGTAAAACTTACAATGGGTTAACAGATTTGAACCACATGGCCGGCATTTTTGTGGCATTTGTAAATTTTTCTTTGGTTAACTTATTTCTAGCTGGCACTTGTAATTTTACTTTAAAAAAAAAAAGATTTGGACCGTAGATTTTCATGGCGGGCAGGACGAACGTGTTAGAACTTAGAACTACAGTGCCTTCTTAGATTTACAAGCAGGTGATTTTATTTGATAAAGTACATTGGAGGATGTCAATTTGTTGTTAGGTTCGGTTGTAGATATCTTTAATTAAACCGGCCCGGAATTTTTAAAATAGTATGAATTTTATATTTTAGTCATAATATTTTTTTATAATTTCGGGTAAAATGATTTGTAAAGCATGGACATACTTTAGCTTCAATTTAATTTTAGAAAAGTGGAGTATTATCCATCAGTTTTAGTGAAACTAAAATTTACATATTTCTAAAATATCACATAGTTGTACCATAGAAATAATTATTTGAGTTTTTTTTGTTTCAAAAACTCAAATAGTTGATCTTAATTGCTTTAGTTACATCTATATATCTTATATGAAAGTAAATTTATATTTTTAGTTTTTTCACTACTTTCTTGAATGAATGAAAATTCATTTCTTTCAAAAATTGTTCTCTGATAACAATTAGTTTCCGCATGCAAATAATATTAAAGTAAATAATTGGAGGGACTATAGGCTTCTAACGGTAAGGAGGCTAATGTGGGATTATCCTTTGAATAATTTTCTACATTAATACATAATATTACAAGATGAGAACGGATTAAGCAGATTCCACCAAAATAACGACCAAAACACAGGCTAACCCATGGTTCGTGCAAAATTAATTCGCAAGCCTGACAAATGGAACACCTCAGCGCTTGAAAATGTATAAATAAAAGAATTTTGAAAGTAATGCGAAGAGAATTGTTATTATGATGGATGTAGGTGAGAAGGTGAGAACGTGCAAAGTGGGTCCAGACATCCAGTTTAATTGACATTTGTCCCGATAGTAGTTGCAAAATGCAAATATTTCCTTTTACGAAATGCTCCTAGCCAATTGCAATTTCCCAACAAGAATTCGGTGACGCTTGCACCTTAGAAATTCCCTTTAAACCATTTTTGTAATCCTGGAAAGCACTGGATAGAGGAAGCGGATTTGAAGACGGACGGTTTAGATCACAGATAATTACTTTAGAGAGAAAAGTATCGTAGTCGATGTGGATTCGAATATTCCCATCCAACCGAACACTGGGATTCAATTTATCGACTTCGCATCCCCAAGATGCTCCACAGGTGAGTCATGAGTGGTTAGCCCCCAAAGTACTGGGTGAGTGGTTAGCCCGTAAATCTGTATGGTTTATCTTATCAAGCTAACCCTTTGTAAATTTGCCCATGATCGAAATCGGACAATTCAGATTGTATTTGTTGTCCACTACACTGCTTGCACAGCCTGTAGTGCTATCAGCAGGATATAATACTCAATGTCATTGATGCAATTTCACAAAATAATAATAATAAAAGTAAACTCGTGGACGCTTGCCAATAGCCATGAAAAGCATGCATTCAGGAGTTGGTAAAATCAGAGCCAACCATGTCCCTGATGGGTTATAGACTTCAGTAAACAAATATTAAAAAAAAAAAATAGGCACAAATTTAATAATTTATGCTGCCTATGCTAATTAAACCACGCAAAGCCCAGACAATTATCAACAGTAAAACAGCATATTTACATGAATAAAATAAGAAGCTTGTTTCAAAGTTCAGCTTAGATCTGATAGAATTTACCAAGCATCAGCTCCTTTTGTAACTCCAAAGAGGACAGCAATTGCCGCAAGAATTGCCTGTCAACAAAAATAAATATTAGTTAAGCATCAGAATAAGTCATGTTCATGCACTCACAGGACCCCATATAACTACAAACTTCCACATTAGTTGTATGACCGAATAAAAGCAAGAATCCCATATATGCAACATATGAAAGAGATGAAAATAAGATACGCTTCATGTTGGTTTGAAGCCCACAGCTAGACTAAACTGATAAAAGCAACAACTCAGAACATGAAAGCGCCAAAATCACATAGTAAATTATTCTAGAAATACAACAAGGATGTACATATTCTGCAAATCGACATCATTTACAATAGGACTCATGTTAGTATATAATATATCCAGTTATCCAGTATTCCATGGAAACATCAAGCATATTGTCAACACATAGGAGAAACATTCTCATTTCCTTCAGAAATGAAAATGCTGACATGTCTGTTTACTCATTTTCACTCCATGACGAAGCAAGAATTGACAATGAAATATTTGGAAATAAATGGATAGAGGGTAGAATATCACAAAATATTTTACATTTACATCTTATCTTAGGTTAGATTAAAAAAAACTCTCTTCATTACTGTAATAATAGTCCTATCATTACATTTACTTACAGCTATGGTACAAACAATGAGCCCCGGCTTTTCTCGGTAGTCAACCCTCGAACAGAGCAGTATGAATGCACCAATATACCAAGGGATGGCAGCAAAAAAGAAACCAATAATGAACCTTAATGTAAAAGAACGGTCTCAATCAGCACTTAGATTCTCTGAAAGAAAATTAATCAACTAAAAGCTTTTGAATGAGTTAGGACATATAAATGCTAAAAAGTGATCTTACAAAAACCAGCCTATCCCCATGCCACAACAAGGTAGACGGCGAAGTCTTACTGGTTGTCCTTCAGCAATGGTACCATAACCTTGAGAAAACAAAATCCAAAATAGTTAAATGCCTCTTAACTTTTTTTAAAGGCAATAAAAGCTTCATATATTGGAAGCTATATTTAATAATCATTGTAATTCTACAAAAGTCAGTAAGTGAAAAATAAAACAAGGGTTCCATGACAGCTATATTTACTGGCTGATAACCCGATAATTCATCATGTAATTTGGTACCAGTCTCAACAACTGACCCCCAATTGTTTCAATCAGATCTCAGTTTTCCACAACCAACCCAGAATTTTACAATGACACTTCATGTAATACTCATCTCATTCCAATTACTGTTTTTCTTTAAAACAGACTTCTCCTAAAGAGACAACTGTTCGTGAGATTTAACTTCAATTGCAAATAAACAAATTAAGAAGAGGAACATAAACAGGCTAATAAGTGGTTCAACTGAATGACACCTCTGTAGGCCAAATTCAGGGCAAGGATAAAAATTATACTGACAAACCAAAATTTTCGTTGATTCATGATCAGTCCAGATCAAATTAAAAGGAAATAACTTCTCTGAGCCCAAGCTAATGAAATATCAGACAACTCATAATACCTGTGACGGTTTGGTAACCATAAGGGTAATATGTATGAACTGAGGTATACGGAGTGCGATACGGCAGAGAAGGCGCCATGCCAGGCGGCGGAGCTGGCTGGGGAAATCCGATCACCGGCTGTGGGTACCCCGGCGCGCCTCCGTCGAAAGTCCCGTACTGTGGCGGGGGCGGGTACTGGCCTTGGTGCTGCGAACCAGCCCCCATCACGCCTCTGCTCTTCGCCTCTTCCTCGCTCATAGCGGATCTCGTTTGACTTCTCGATTTCTTCTTCTCTCGGTGACTCGGTGGTTTAGTTGTTTGTTTGCTTATTTTTATTATTTTCTTTTTTGCGTTTTTTCCTTTCTTGGAAGGGATGGCGGTAGAGACGGAGTCCCAGAGATTATCTCATCTCAGGGAGGGCCATTCTGGTTCCATGTGGCTATAAAGATGTAGGATTTGATGTAATGAACACAGTAGCATGAGTGCATCACCCTATTTGGCTTCCGACTTTGTTCACAATGCAATAACTTGTCTATTCGGAAGAGCGAAAATATCGTTTGGAGATTGATACTCGAGAATAATTAAAATATGAATAATTATGATACTAATAATGATGATGATAATAATAATAATAATAAAATAATAATCATAATAGTAAAATGATATTAATAATAATAAAGTAATAAAAAATAATCATAATAAATAATAATATTATAATAGTAATATAATAAAAATATAAACATAATCATAATATAGTAATATAATAATAAAAAATTATAATTACAATCATAATTATAATAATATAATAATAATAATAAGTAATCATAATTTTAATAATATAATCATAATATAATAATCATAATCATAACCATGATAATAATAATTATAGTCATAATCATAATAATATAACCATAATCATAATCATAATAATATAATAATAAAAATATAATCATAATCATAAAAATAATTATAAATAATTATAATTATAATAATATAATAATAAATTAATCATAAATATAATCAACATATAATAATAATAAAGTAATAAAAAATAATCATAATAAATAATAATATTATAATAGTAATATAATAAAAATATAAAAATAATCATAATATAGTAATATAATAATAATAAATTATAATTACAATCATAATTATAATAATATAATAATAATAAGTAATCATAATTTTAATAATATAATCATAATATAATCATAATATAATAATCATAATCATAATCATGATAATAATAATTATAGTCATAATCATAATAATATAATCATAATCATAATCATAATAATATAATAATAAAAATATAATCATAATCATAAAAATAATTATAAATAATTATAATTATAATAATAAAATAATAAATTAATCATCACTATAATCAACATATAATAATATAATATAACATAATAAAATAATAATAAGTAATAATAATCATAATCATAATCATCATAATATAATAATATAATAATAAATAATCTTGATCATAATAATATAATAATAAAATAATTATATTTATATTCATAATATAATAATATAATATTAAATTTATATTTATAATAATAATAAATAATATAATAATACTAATGGTAACGATAATATAATAATAATAATAATAATAATAATTTAATAATAATAATAATAATAAATAATCATAATATTAATATAATAAATTATAATCATAAATATAATATAATAATATAATAATACTAAATCTTAATCATAATCATAATATAATAATATAATATAATATAATCAAACAATAATCGCTATTCCGACGAGAGCTAATCCGGTATTCCACCTATAAGTTGGTATACCGGATTAGCACTATTCCGCACTCTTCTACTTAGTCTAAAATTCGTTTGGCAAATTAATTTGTCGGAATAGCTATTCTATTCTAACTTTTTGCTATTCCATTGGATGCCAAACACTCCCTTAAAATGTATAAATTTGAACGGGGAGTTACAAATTTCAAAATTAAACAATTACATGAATCTACGTATGAATTTGAAAGTAGATTTGAGAAATAAGCATTTTTTTTGTCCAGCTACAAAATTATTGGATAATCTGAAAATACAAATTAAAAAGAAAAACATGCATCTAAATCACCATCCATTTCTTGTTGTTCGGACAAGAGATAGCCGGGGGTCCATTTTGATTGATGCAATGATCTAACTAAAATGAGACTATGAGAGTGATGGGAGCCCTGGTTATGATGACCAAAGGGATTTTCATGTTTGTCCTGTATCAAATTTCTGATGTGGTGGTTTTCTATATTTTATTGTGGAGAGTATCCGATGATATTTTGATGTCGTGATCACGAGGTGTTTTGGCTTCATTTTGATTGCATTTCAAATGTGTGTATAATTCTGTAAATGCAGCCTTTCTTCTGTGGGGAGAGAAGGACCCCTTGACAATGGGATATTTTGATAATATTGATAATTATTTTATAAAAGTACAGAGAGAGATTGTTTATTGTGCTTCCAGTAGCACTTCGATCGAAACATTACCGGTCCAAATTTTAATTTTTCATGTTCGAAATTTCAATTTAAGTAGCTCAATAAAAATTTTATATCATAATCTTATAGAATACTAATTTTTATTGTGTTTGGAATTAATTTAATATACTTAATGATTTTTAAAAGATAGCAATAAAATGATAGAAAAATAATAATATTTGCATGTTAAAAACGCTTACTTTCTAAAAATCATTAAGCATAATATAGTAACTCTAAACACGAAAAAATTAGTATTCTATAAGATTATGATATAAAGATTTTATTGAGCTACTTAAATTGAAATTTCGAGCATGAAAAATTAAAATTTGGACTAGTAGCGTTTTGGCCGAAGTGCTACTGGAAGCACAATAGACAAACTATATATATATATATATATAGAGAGAGAGAGAGAGGCGTTGTGTGCTTTACGCTCTATTTTTAATTTCAAGTTAGAAATAATCAATCTGAACCGTTCAATCTAATCTTCATATCAAAATCTATTAGTAAATCATTTTTTATTTTTTAGAACTTTTTCTATTTTTTCTGATGAGGAGAAAATAACTTGATCTGAGAATTTTGGTTCATCCAAAAATAACGGTTTGCCCCCTATCTAAAAAAATAGCAAATGAATTTCAAAAATATAAAATTTAGTTTACTGATAGATTTTGATATGGAGATTAGATTGAGAGATTTGAATCGATTATTTCTGACTTAAAATTAATAATATAGCGCAAAACACACAACGTTTTTGTGCTTTGCAAAGCACCATAGTCTAATTCTATATATATGTGTGTGTGTGTGTGTGTGTGTGTGTGTGTAGGGAAGGATCCCTTGATAATGAGTTATCTTGACAATGATTTATCTTGATAATTATCTCCAAATAAATATGAAAAAAATAAAGTAGAAAAATCTTATAGATATGTTCTTCTACTTATAGATTGATGGTGTGTGTGTGTGTGTGTGTGTATATATATATAGAGAGAGAGGTGTGCTAATATGCTTTATAAAGCACAAAAAATTTTATACTTCACGTTTATATCTCATATTTTAAAATTTAAATGTACGATCCAAACCGTTAAATATGATCTTCATATCAAAATCTACTTGATGATCAAATTTTATATTTTTTAAAATTTTTTGCTATTTATTTAAAGGGATAGAAAATTATTGATATTGAATGGTTCAGATGACGTCAGATCAATAAATTTTGTAGCCCTTCAAAAAAAGAGTAAAATTTTTTCAAAAAATATAAATTTGATCACCAGAGAGATTTTGATATGAAGATCATATTTAACGGTTTGGATCGTCAATTTAAATTTTAAAACATGAGATATAAAGCGTGAAGTATGAAATATTTTGTGCTTTATAAAACACATTAGCACACCTATATATATATCAGTGTAAATGTGGATATCCTTGATCCATGACTGGCAATCGTGGGTCATGAATATCCATATTTACACCATCCAATGTATATCCTATACCATACAAAAAAAAGTAATAGCAATATATTTTTTATATTCAAAAAATGACCTTTTTTGC
Source organism: Schoenoplectus tabernaemontani (assembly GCA_037127355.1). Taxonomy (NCBI): domain Eukaryota; kingdom Viridiplantae; phylum Streptophyta; class Magnoliopsida; order Poales; family Cyperaceae; genus Schoenoplectus; species Schoenoplectus tabernaemontani. Next base: position 15,823,900 of record CM073744.1, on the reverse strand, counting down.
ACCTTATCAACTTTTTATTTGAATTTTTTTAGGGTAGACATAAGGTCATTTTTGTCTATATAGAGGATAAAATTTCAAAAAGATAATATAAGGGATTGAAAGAAGTAATTAGAAGAAGAATGTAAGAAAAAAATCAATAAATGAGAAAGTTCAAAAGAGGGAGGAGGAGGGCTGAAGTGGAATATTGGGTACTTTTTTTTAAATTTCATGCAATATTATTATTTTGTTTGTTAGCCCATTAAAGTCCATTAAAATATTATGCACTTTGCAACGGTTTCAATTTAACGGTATTTGATGGACTATCAAACGATAATGAAATTATATGAAATTTGACTCACCATTAATCTATAAGATTTTTCTATTTTTTGTATTTATTGGAGGATCCATTGTCAAGATAACCATTGTCAAGTGATCCCTTCTCATATATATATATATATTAGTCTACGGTACTATGTATAGTACGGATAGTCTATGTGCTATGGATCATTTCTTCGTATTTAAAAGTTCAAATGGTCAATTCGACAAGTCAAAATATTTTCAATATGAAAATCTAGTTGGGGATCAAATTTTATAACTTTTTTTACTATTTTTTAAATAGAAAGAAAATCACTCATAATAATTAAATCAAGTGATTTTTTCTAACTATTATAAAAAATCTTAAAAAATATAAAATTTGATCCTCAATTAGATTTTCATTTGAAAAATATTTTGGTCGGTCGTGTTGACCATTTGAACTTTGAATACTGAGAAATAGTCCATAGCATAAGGGTCATATGTGCTATGCGTAGCATCGTAGCATATATATATATATATATATATATATATATATAGTAAAACTAGTATGCTCCTAAGAGTGTAGTGCCCATCCGTGATTTTAGCTCAAAAAATATATTAAATCATCTCTAAATTTTTATTTATCACTTTATTAAATTCTTCATATTGAAATCTTCGAGATACAAAAATTTTGGATATTTCAATTTTTCTAAGTCACTATTTTTAATTTTTAAAAATAATATACAAATATTAAATATTTTATTATTATTTTTATAGCTAATTTTCAAAAATTAAAAAGAGTGACATAGAAAATTTAAAATACCTCAAATTTTTATATCCGATAAGATTTTCATAAGAATTTAGTGAGAGTTATAAATCAAAATTGGAAGATCATATGATGTACTTTTTGAGTTAGGATCACGAAAAGACTTTGTGGTCCTAGGAACATGCTAGTTTTACTATATATATATATATGTAGAGAGAGAGAGAGAGTTGGGCTATGGCCTTATGCATAGCACAGATCGCCCCCGTGTTATGGATTAGTTCTTCAATTTTAAAGTTCAAATGGTTGATCCAACCGTACAAAATAATTTTCATATAAATATCTAGATGCATATCAAATTTTACATTTTTTACTATTTTTTAAGATAGTTAGAAAATCACTTCTTTTGAATGGCTCATAATAACTAAATCAAGTATTTTTCTAGCTATCTTAAAAATAGTAAAAAAATCTAAGTGATTTTCAAACTATCTTAAAAAATATAAAATTTGATTTCGAACTAATTTTTCATAAAGCCTCTTGTGCTTCACGTTAATATTTCAAATTTAAAAGTCCTAATGACCGATCTAAATTATTTAACATGATCTTCATATTGAAATATCTTTGAAGATAAAATTTTATATATATATTTTTAAATTTGTTCCTATTTTTTAGATGGGTACAAAGTTCATTCATCTAATGATTTATTCACCATCCATTACTAGTGATTTTTCATCCATCTAAAAAATAATAAATAATTTAAAAAGAATATAAAATTTAATCTCCAAAGATATTTCAATATGAATATCATGTTCAACAATTTAGATTGGTCATTTGGACTTTTAATTTTGAGATATGAATGTGAAGCATAGGAGATTTTGTGTTTTGTGAAGCACCATAGCCTCTCTCTCTCTCTCTCTCTCTATATATATATATATATATATATATAGAGAGAGAGAGAGAGAGAGTGGAGATACCGTGAGCTTAACTCAAAAAACATATCAAATCATCTCGAAATTTTAATTTATCATTCTCATTAAATTCTTTATAGAAAATCTCATGGGATGCAAAAATTTGGAGCATTTTGAGCTTTTTAAGTCACCATTTTTAATTTTTGAAAATCAGCTCTAAAAAAATAATAATAATATATTCAATAATTGAACATCATTTTAAAAAATTAAAAACGGTGACTTAAAAAGCTCAAAACGCTCCAAATTTTTGCATCTCATGAGATTTTCATATAAAGAATTTAATGAGAATGATAAATTAAAATTTCAAGATGATTTAATATGTTTTTTGAGTTAAGCTCACGGTATCTCCACTATATATATATATATATATTAATTTATAAATTAATAGCATTTTAAATTTTATATAATTTAGATATCATTTGATAGTCTATCAAAGATCATTAAAATTTTATATTATTTTATAACTGTTGTAATTTAATTATTTTTATGAACCATCAAATAATAAGTAAATTACATAAAATTTAGAACACTATTAATCTCTTATCCAAAAGCGCCATCTCTTTCTTTGCAACTATACTGGTACTGAGCGGTCCTGTTCTTATTGTGCAAAGTGGTGGCACTTGCAAGGTGAGTTTAATAATGCAAATAATAACCTGAAGCTCTTGATATATTTATCAGCATCTTAGTAACTAATTCATTTGGAATTATTTGACTTATAGAGCAGTACAAGATTAGTTTATGATGCAAAAACTACTAGTAAATATGTAAATTTATATGGTATATTTGTATATGTTAGTACTTAGCAATCTTCAGATATGTACGTTGACAATTGCAATTCTGGTAGTCATTTGTTTTCTTCTTTTTCAAATTTTTTGTTCTATTCTAGTGTGTTATTGAAAATTTATTACGAAATTGTTGAGCAGAAGTTGTACCATATTGAGTTTTTATGAACATGACATGCTTTTCAATTTATCCATAGTTTGATGAATTATCTGGTGCATGTGTGTTGATGTCAGTATCAGTATGAAAATTTTCAGACGTAAAATTTATTAGTGCTCTTCAAACAGCACTTTTGTATATTTTTGGAAAAATATTCATGTGCTGGGAACCCACGAAATATCATCCACAGGGGGAGGGAGCAGGTTCAAACCTCATCGGATCTATCTCGGTTCAATAATGAATTTAAGTCGTACGATTAAATAATGCACGAATCTCAAAGCAATAAAGAAATTTAAAATATGAATTTTAAAAATATTTAACGGTGGATAAGACCAACAAATCAAAAATGAGTCTGATGCCCATCAGTTCTTCCCTTTCCCGCATCCACAGAACTCGAGCCCATGTGATCCATTTCCCATATCCCAGCCAATGAGTCCCGTGTATTTACGAAGATTTAGGAGTGAAGAACGGAAAAGCACCTCGATCCCATCTTTGAAAAAAGTTCATCCAAACAGATGTTGGGTAATCTTCTCCGTTGCACCGGAAATCCCCACCCAAACCCATGCTGTACCCACGATCCGAACGGGGCTTTAGTGGTCGTCCACTGCTATCCTGATACATTTTTTCCTTGTACTTGTTGTATATGTTATTGTTGCCAGTTGCCACCAACACCAAGATGTTGTTTTTGGTTCTTAAAATGGCTATCTTAAATCCAACGTCTTAGAGAGATAGTTAGTATAGTACATTTGAGTTTGGTTCCCTGGATTGATGAAAAACCCTTCATCCGCAGTGAGGTTTGTAGTCAAGACAGGCTTATGTGTAGCCAATATTTGCCATGTGTACAGTGCTAATCAAGGATTCAATATAATTTCAGTTTTAACCCCGGATTTGAGTTTTCAAGCAATTCCATTGTTTTATTTACAAGTTGTTCCAGCCAAGCAACTATTAAGCTCGCTATTCAATCAATTGTCTTGCAAAAATTCATGTCAAATGACATCTTAAATCATCTAGATGCCTGTTTAATTGTCCCCATTATTTGATCGTAACTCTGACTCAATCCAACATATGGAGACTTTTTAAAAAAAAAAACTCAAGGGTTATTATCTACTGGTATGTGATGGAAAGTAATGGCTCTGAAACGTCACTAAAAGATAGCTGTAAGATACTAAACATCAATGCAAACTAAATAATCAGTATATCATATGAACAGCTCTAGACGGTAGTTGCCTTATTAAACCTGTACACCAACAGCCCAATATTGTACCGGAGTCCGGAGACAATTCAACTCTGGCAGGACCAAAAATTGCAGCTTGATAGAGAATAATTGATTAAAAATGAAAATGACTGAGCATATATTTACAAATCTCCTAATACTTTAAGATAAAACGTCTTCTTCTGGTTCTAGTCCGTCTATAACATAGACAGAAGGTCACAGCACACACAACCAGAACCAGCTCTGAAAGTGCAACTATCCTTAAACCTGAAAAAAAAAGGGTTGTGGAACTTACAATTAGCTGGGAACAGTACAAGTTAAACCAGTACCAGTCAAGATAGTAGAGAAAACTGACTTACCAGTTAATTTAAGAAACAAATCCTCCATATCAAGTCTATTTTTATTTTCTAATGCACTGGTTCTATCCAGATTTGCTCCTTCCAGATCATGATCATTTTTCCTATCCTCAGTGGCAATAATTTTCTTGCATGTGTTTTGACAAGTGATGCCACTGTCATACTCGTCGCTTCCATCACAACAATCTATTTACAGGTTATTCTTGTCAGACAACAAAATTAAATTATTGTTTTATACTGTTAAGCTTTGAGAGATATCACATGTTCAGCATCCCACCACCAATTTAGGTATCATGGATGTATGATATGAAGGACCTATTACCATACATCAATTCCATCATCTTCCTGCATCAATGTAATTATCTTTACTTTATCTTGTTTTGTTGTAGGGTCTTCTTTTCTTTTGCTTTGCTTAATTGGACTTATTCACCGGATTCAATTTGCAGATGTAAGGCTTTCCTTATATAAAGCAACATAAAAATAAAGAGCAAAGCACAACATTTTGTCATAAATTCTTCTCACTAAACATGATCTGGCCATGTAAGCTTTTTCTTTCAACAAAAATGTGCCAAAGCAAGAATCTAGTAGCCCGATTTGTTTTTTGTACCAGATAAGTATCAAATATTTGGAGCATAATTATTCTTTTTTGAGCTCCCTTGCAAGCTAAAAAAGGATCCTAATTTAATAGAAATATACCACAAATGCGATCATTCACAAAAGACGAAAACAAGAAGCGAGGTGTGTCCCCATTATTCCTACAGTAGAATTTGCCTTCGGGACATGCAGAGGTTCCTGCAATTCAATACGAAAAGTACAAAGGTGAGTACATAATATGAAGGCAGATATGGAAGTATTTATTAACAACAACAGTGCTTAACACAGTAAAGTTAAATTTATAAGCTCAGTGAAGAAATATGTATTGGTTCAACTACAGTGTTCAGGTAAAACCAATGTTTTATCTTCCATTCTTCGTTTTAGTATATTTGAAGGTTTGAGATGGAAATAGTGGCCTATTTTTTCCTATACAATTGTGCCCAGCTGGCATATATTCGGTTGTAGTCCAATATTAATTTGGAGGGAAAATATTAAAGCAACCATAACATTTTTTATTTAAACTAAACAGACGATTCTGTATGGCTTGTATGAGTTTGGTTTGTGATTAGAAATGCAAATATTAAAAAAACTGCAGTTAGGGCAAACTAAGAAATGTCTCAATATATCTACAGATGCTAATCGGATAGTGCAGAACAGATAATTCTCACTTGGAAGTGAAATAAACAATTGACACGCTAACTGGCAAAGTTGCAATGCACATTAAATTTTAGTTCAAGGATTACAAACGGCGTAAATGTAAAAAAAAATTAAATAATACAAAAGAAAACAAAACTATTTAATATAGATCAAGAGGCAAACCAGGTTCATCTGTCCCGTCACCACAATCACAAAATCCATCGTTCAATCGGTCCCTGGAGAAAGATCCAGATCCATCTCTGCATTTAATCACCGCTCCATCAAAGTAGTATTTCTCATCTGAAAAAAATATCAAATAAGAAAAAGGATCGAGAGGAAGGGATTGGATACGGAACTAGCATCTGATGCGCTAGAGATGAAATTAGTCATACTAGCAGCCGTAGTACTAGTGACAGCAATGATACCTTGCGGCGCGACGCCGCGGAGAGCTGAGGCGGGGAAAAGCGCAGTGGCGAAGGAGAAGAGGAAACAAACGTGAGCTACAGAGAGGAGTAGACTTGGCGTCGACATTAGTGGCATGCTCAACTCGCTTAAAAAAAATCTAAATTTAGAGGGTTTTGTCTTACAAGTTTAAAGTCAAAGGCCCATAATTGACTGAGCCCACTAACTGAGTCACAAGGCCTGGAAAACATTGCTGGAGTATTTCTGAGCCCACCAATTGAGCTTGGGCTAATGAGAATGCATGTTAGTAACAGAGTACCAAAGTCTGAAGAGAGAAAAGTAGGGGGACTTTTTTGTCGGAAATGAGAAAAGTAGAAAATTAGTAAATTACAAAATCGAAAAAAAGAGGCCCACTGAGAGAGTTCGTTTGGAAAAAGGATTGATTTTCTATTTTCATATTTTCAATTAATTAGTAGTAGGTGTGGAAAATTAAAAGAAGAGACCGGATACTATTCTTTTCATTTGTCTGGTAATTAATACCAGGGAAACTGGGGGAGCATATTTGAGAAAGATTTAATAGAAAAAGAAGGTCAAGACTTTGAAATTACGATCTTATTCTTAAATTTATGTACCCATGAACCGTACCGCAAAGAAAAAGTATAATGCGACCATTTTTTTAAACAAAAATCGGGTCTTTCTTGTTTTTTAAATTCTCCAATTCAGATTTTTTTATTTATAATTATATTTTTTTCTTTTCTTTTACAAAATAAAAAAACTGCCAACTGATGAGATGCGCATTAGCCAAAGATGCTTTAATAAATTGTAAAGAGTAATATTACTGTATTTTAATTATCCTTGTCATTTTGAAATTAACTAGATACATATAACTATCAGATGTTATAAAATGAACCGCAAATATTGAAGAATCTACATCAATTTAAATCTGTTGGTTTGCTCTTTATTTGAAAGAAAAGAGAGATAAAGTGTCTAAATGATTTGGCTCCCAAAAAGATTACTGTACCTGCATCATAATAGATATTGAGTGACTCGAACTCGTTGTTGGTCCTTAGAATTTAAATATGAAACCGAAATATCGATACATCTTACTTCAAAAGATTATAATACAACTCTATTTAAAATAAATACGTTAATGATTAATTAGATAATATCAAACATCAATCAATCTCGTCGCCACTATACAAATACATGAAAATAATATACATCAGCCCCAAAGTCAATGCCCCGTCATGTGCTAACTGCTGACGAATAGAACTCATTAAAATGCCTGATTGCAATGGCTCCGGGAACTGATGATTGATGGGGAAAAAATTGGACCTAAATAGAGAAATAAGCCCGATAATAATCCCAAACGTTTCTCCCATATTTCTTTTTTTATTGAAAAATATGCTCTCAAATTTCATAATCATCTATAAAAACTCTCATTCAAATTTTAAACTCATGACCTCTCATAAGGATGTTATCTTTTACCACTAGATCAAACGTTAGTTCTCTTTCTCCTATATTTTATCCCATAATTTGTCTATCAAAAATCAAAGTAACGGTTTAAATACTATTTATACTGAACAGATGTTATTAATATGAAATGGAGTCATTTACAGCCATTTTTCCAGCCTCAAAATTGAACTATTTATATTAATTGATAATCTTATTTATATCAAAATTTTGTCCCCAAAATAATTCTCAAGCATTGATCAAAATATTTCAGTCAAATGGCATGAAATTAAAGTCGGCAATATTTGAAATTATTAAGTTATTTATAATAGTTATAGGACTTAATTATATTAAATACTTATTCATAATTAAAATAAATGATTATGATCTATTTGCAGTTATTTAGAATCTTGTTTATACTGATTCATTTTGTTATTAATAAAAATGATATGTTGATTATTTTGAAGCTATTTATAGTCATAAATAGTATTATTTACAGTGATTAAATAATTATTAAACTGTACTATTTCAACTTTTTTTTTAAATGAAGTACACATAATCCAAGAGCAATGTTTAGTTAAAACAATTTATAGTTGTGAAAGATGCTAATATAATTTTTACAGTTATTTAGAATTTTGGTGCTGAGAGACTTGTTCGAGATTTTTATATATTCAGATGTATTATAATCATCTACTATTTTATTAATATCAATTAAATTAGTTATTAAAAATTAGTACAATGATCTTTTTCATTAAGAAATTAAATGTGAAAAAAATTATGATAGTAACATCTAATATGTCTCGACAACATATGCTGAGATTATTTGAGAAAACTATTAACAAAAAGTTCTTTAATTTGTTCGAGATAAAAAAGAATTTGTTTTCAAGCATCAGATTTTATCATATAACAAACATGAGACAAAAAAAAACAGCCGCAGCAATTTGCTAACTTTCAAATTAATGTTCTCAAAAGCAAAGATTAATCTCTCCCATTTGCAAACTAAAAACAAATTTATTAGAATCAATGAGGTATTATTTGTTATTCAAAATCAATTACGAAATAAAAAAGAAGCTCATGCTTTATAAAATAAAAAGTACATTTTCAGTTTAGTATCATGAATGAAAAGTTTATACTGATATAAACAGTGGCATGTCCATTTTTTAACAGAAGTTTAAAAAAATCAAGATTCAGTTAGTCAAATTAATGAAAAAAATAATCGCATCAAAAAATATTACAAAAACAGATTAAATGGGGAAAAACACAAGAAGAGTTACATTATCGGGTGCTCATAATTCATTGAATGATTTTTTTTTTCTTACATACAACTACAAGCCGTGCCTTATAACCCGGAGGCTATGGGACATTGGAACTAGAAAAACATGTTAGAGTACTTGGGAGCATGGCGGAGACAAGGAGGGACTGTGAGTCTGGATATATATTTTATGAGTAAGGTAAGAAAAAAAATGAAGTGATAGTTTACTTGCTTACTTGTGAGAGTAATGGAGCACTGGCCACCAAAAGATAATGTGGTCATATACCTATCTTATCAGATACGATACGGATTAGATCATCGGTCAAAAGAGTATTATTGACAGTCCTAATTAGATTTTATATGTCAAGTTGAAATTTATCATATAATTTTATTTTCTGAAGTGTATTGCTCTTCTCCTTTAATTTTCTAATTTTAATATTTTAATAATATAAATTTGTATCTCGGCTTTCCATATTAAAATTTTAATTCTGGCCGTTTGAAAGTAGATGGGGGAAAAGATGAGACGATAATGGAGAAAACAAATGGTTGTTGAGTGGGGGAGATGAAAAGATAAGAGGATCTTTAATGAGAGTTTCTATTGAGTTTCTATTCCTACGTGTCACTGTTTATTTTTTTATTTTAGTGTTGGAGAGATAATTTCTAATTTAGAAATTTTAATCATAGTTTTTAATTTAGCAACTCAATTCTAATTATCACGTCAGATTAGCAACTCGCTTAATTTAGTATTGGAGGTGGGAGGGCAGGTGCAGGAGCGCAAATTTTTCCTTGCAATTATTATTTAACGCGAGTGATAATTGTCTGTTTGGCACAAAAACTTTCATCATATGATTTTAGCGTTAGAGAAGATTAATTATAATTAGTAATTTTTCTAATGTGACTTAACTAAAAAATTTAAAAACGATTTGAGCTTTGGAGATGCTCTAATGGTGTTCGTCACTCTAAAAAACGTCTTTTAGAATTTAAATTCTTCTGAATTATTTTTTTGATTTCTCATTTCTGTGTCTGTTTTTTTATATGTGTGTCTGTTAAAAACGGGGAAAAAGTCAACGTGTAAAATGGAAATTCGTCTTTGGGACTGAAATGAATGGGACAACCACGTGGGACAATAATATTATTGCTTAAAGAAATATGGAAATAATTGATTGCATTGGGAAGGGATCAACTTAAGACAAAAAGGAAATATGGACCAACGCATTAACGGAAATGAAATGAAGTCCCGGAAAATATATCAGAAGTTAGATATTGATTTTCTATGATCAAGTTTCATTTTTTTATAACAAAGTGAAGACTAATCCGAATTTCCTAACTACTACCTGCTTCATGCCTATGTATATTACTTTCTCCACAATATCATAACAATTAATCTTCTAAAAAAATCGCATAAACAAGAACAAAATTTAAACCAGCAAAACTCAACTACTGTTAAATCAATATTAATTCCTCTTTAGATCCCTCTGATACATGCACACACCATCAAGCTCATAAATAATCCCAATTTAATTATGCTACCTCTTGGCCCCCTGCTCCATAGCAGATACTTCAATTAACCTCTCTATGTACTTCTTTCCATCGCCCGCTATGCCCGATGGGAAATTCAACAGTGCCTTTGCACCGCGCATCGGAAAGCTGCCTTATCATATGCAAACGCCGCCTCCTCTGCGGTGTCAAAAGTCCCGAGCCAAAGCCTTGCACCTTGTCGTGTTGAGTCGCGTATCTCTGCTGCATATTTTCCCCAAGGCCGGCGCCTCACTCCTCTATAGTGTTGCCTCTTCTTTATCACAGGCGATGCATGTAGCGTCCCTTGTGATGTTATTTGAGAAGGCGGCAGAATTGGTAGCGCAACACTTGAGCTAGGCATGGCCGAGGCCTCTTGAAGAACTTCAAATATAACCATGTCTTGTGAGTCGTTCTCGTTTAGCGGGAGATGGTGGTTCTGTGGCTGTGGCACCTCCATCGTTGTATTTTCTTTGTGGCAGTAGGAAGGAGGGTGGGGGGACAAATTCGGGTTTGGGTTTCTGAAGTGACAAGAAGACGTATATATTTTGAGTTCTTTAGCAATTTCATTTGTTGGACTTTTTGTTCAGCAATTGTTAGAAATTTTATGCTGGTGGAATTTAGTGGTGTATACGGCCTGTATTACAAAAATTAATTTAAGCTCCTATGAAATGATTTATAATATAGTCAATATGAAATACCGCAGCAATGAAATATTGTGCAATTAATGACCGTCTCCAACCTCTTTACACCATCATTTGATTATGTATGGTGATGGACTTATAGGTACTTTAAATTCTCAAGACATAAGAATAGATTTGGTTTCAAATTGATTTTTCCTCGAAAAGCTAAAAACGATGTTTAAAATGCTACCTCAATCGTTGCATGTATTGCATGTCATTCTTAGGCTCGCTTTACTCTCGTGGTCATCAGCTCATAGCCCCAACTTTTTAGAATGCGGGCCTAAATCAGTTGTGGTTCATCTCCATCTAGCGATTTTATGAATGCTTACCACTACTTAAGGACTTAGATACATCAAATATAATTGAAAATGCAAGATAAAAAATGATTTCACTGATAGTTCTGAACTCCTCATCTTCAATTTCCAATAATATTGAAAATATATATTGTATTTCAGAAAATTATAGTTTAGATTAATGTTTTATGAGTCACACATAATTATAGTTGAACGGCCTACTATGAAATATAATTTATTTGACATTGAAGATACAGGTCCGAATATCTTCTTTCCAACTAACTAAAAACGTGATCGAATTAATTAATTTAATTCTAAATATATTTGAGTTGTAAAGTTTTATCATAAAAATGTGAGGCGGGAAAATTAAATTTCAACCATCCGGTCTTGATCATGAATAAATGCTCCTCGGATATATCTGAAAGCATGCATGAAGATAAACCAATTGCAGGGAATTAAAGTGATAAAGAAGACAATTTGAAGAGTCGTCTTATAATTGGGCTCCTGAATTATCACCTTTTAAATTTGTTAAAGGAGAAAATGCAAATTGCAAAGTCCAAATGGTATTACTCTTCTGATGTTGGCATGAGGAAGCTTCCAATATGAAAAAGTAAAACAAGGACAACCATTATCAAGTGGGCAGCAAAATAAATTGAAGACAGAACCGGACAGACCAAATGGGCAGCAATTATATTGAATAAAATGTTTAATATTTGAAACATAATCTTGGTCAATAATTTTTTTAAGCCCCGTACATTCGTTGAACCAAAATGTCTAAACGAAATTTAGTGCCGTACCTCCATAAAGAAAATTTGAAATTTCACGTCACATCATACGTTAGACATGTTATGATAATTTTTCAGTTCCATTAACAAAAGATTAATATATTTCAGTTCGGTTGAGGTGATGAGGTCTCAAGGATGGGATTCCATTTTAAGTACCATTAATTAAATACACATACTTCACGCACCTGCTCTTAGTTGTAAACAAAATAAAAATATCGAAGTGCCATTTACAATATCGTTTGTAAAAATATAAAGAACTGCTATATTTTGAACTTATTTAATTAGCAATATATCTAAATACATCGCGTAAGTTTTGTAACTGCAGTTATAAAGACAGGAACATTAAAAAATTGGAAATTTACTACAACAACGAAATTAGCTTATATTATATCAAGTGATCAGACAACTAAAATTACAACATATTGTAGGATAAAGATGATTTGAATTTGATTGAAAAGTATTGCTTCAATGGTACAAATTAAATTCAACTTTTGCATATATGCAAATATCGTCTTATATTGATGTGGAAAATACCATTACTTTAGGAACGTTATAATTTTACAAACTTGATTAGCGACTATCAAAAATTGTCCCTTCAACATTTGCCATTGGACAATAATTGCCTAATGATGGAAGGCAAAAATTAAATTACAAAAAGGAAAATATTAAGTAGATACTATCTTTGATACCGCAATTGATATGAACTTTATTATTCATATTAATTTATTATGAAATTTATTATTTGTATTATCTTATTATTCAATTAAAATTCCATTAATCTAAATAATAATTTATTAAAATTAAATAATAAAGTACTGTACAAAATAATAAGTTGCATATTAAAATCATTTGTATCTTTAATCCTTATTAAACATCTAAGTGATATGATCCTGCAACAGTGATTTTTTGCTGAATTTTTAGAGCTAATTAATATCATTCATCAAATTGAGCTATTTTTCAATAATGTTATAATATTTATGCTTGCTTGTATTGAAGTTATAATTCTCTCTCAATCCTAATTATTATACGAAATGCTACATAATAAAGAAGTGCATTGTTCTAATTTATTTTTTTCTTAAATTTATCTCCATTCTGAATATCAAACTTTTTATATTCTAAATGTTAATTTTTCTCTCAATTTTATATTTATTTTATATTAATTAAGTATTAATGATTAAAATTTATATTAATTACTTAATTATCTTCATTTCTTATTTTTTATATTTTTAAAAGACACAACCCGTATAACAAAATACCAGTGAATAATAACTTATTCAACCTAAATAATAAAGTGTATCGAGGTCGATATCAATAGTAGTATCTTTCTCAACTTCCTTGCGGAAATATTAACGAACCACAATATATTTACAAAAAGTACTGCAAACTGATTACATATTCTAATGTGGGAATTGCAAAATAGTTGGCGACATACTGAATAATCACTAATTTAGCAAGTTTACTGATTAATTGATCTGACTAAAATACACGTCCACGAGCATTAATTTGTTATTGTTACTGGTAATCTTTTGTGGTGCCTAACGGTACGTCAAAACCAATTGGTTATACATATTGGGACTCGTATTCGCTGTTATATATTTATCATTGTCATCGCTCCCACAGATTTTTGGATGTCGGATGAGATTTGTATAGTTCGATTTAAATTCAAGAGTGTATTATTTGAGTGGGGAACCTCTTATTATAGACACAAAAATACCATGTCATTACCGCCATAGAAAAAATATGACAATAAATACATTTCCATACTTTTTTTTTTTGTGGGGATACAGAAACAAATTGATAGATACATTAATTCTACGACCAAAATTAAATTGAGGACAAATTTGGAGAAAAAATGATTCAACATTGTCCAATGATAATTATAAAATTGATGACTCGAATGAAAATATTGTCTTTTACAATTACGAAGATCCATATGTTATTACAGACATTTTAGTCACTAGAACTGTAACTCGGGTTTCGCCCCGATAATATAGTCTTCAAATAAATAATTAATAATATAAAATTTTATATTAAAGAAAATTTAGAAATAATATTTTTAAATGCTAAGTAATAATGATAATTATTATAATAATTATTATAAATATAATTAAACACATAATAATCTATAAATAATCATATAAAAAAGTTAGATAATTTTAAGAATTAAGTTTCACCTTAGGTTACACATATTATTTTAAATGAGGAGAGAGAAACTATTTTATATGAACCCTTGGATTCAAGAAGATTAAAAGATTTAAACAAAATTAATGGTGAAGAAAAGTGATGATGTGGTATTTTTGAAAAACTTAGAAGTTTAACCCTCTTTTATGTATTAAGAATTTTCAGGGCCTTTTGTCAATTCAAATTCAAATTGTCTGTAACCAGTACTTTTATTTATATTGGTGGGCATTCCTTATTGACCAATTATTTTTATAATATTGACAACTAATTGTATATAAATTTATAGAAAATCTTAAAAATATAAAAAAATTATAATCACATTCTTTAGCTTATGGATTGATAATGTTTCAAATTTCATACAATTTACATATCATTTTGATATTTCATCAAGCGTCATTAAAATTAAATATTAATTTTAACGATTTAAATTTAATGGTTTGATGAAATATCAATGATTTAAATTATATAAAATTTAAAATATAATTAATCTATAAGCTTAAAAATATGTTTGTGAATTTTTTTATTTTTATGAATATTATGAATTTATGAATTTATATAAAATTGATTTTAAGATTGTTAAAATCATTGATCGTCAACCATCCCATCCTATTTAAGGAGAGAAATTCTTTGTATCCGTTCAATGATGTTGCCCCATGAAAAGTTTGAAAAGTATAGAATTCGACCAATTGGTTGTTGTATTGATGCGACTTGTACTGTAGCTGACCTTTCTAGAACGAAGTTACTTTAAATTCTCTTTGGTATGTTTGATACTTGGTGAAATAGCAAAAATTTGAAATAGAATAGTTATTTTGATGAATTAATTTGTCAAACAAATTTTAGACTAAGTAGAAGAGTAGTGAAGAGTACTAATTCGATATATCAAGTTATAAGTGGTATCTAGGATTATCTCGTCGAGAATAGCGATTATTATTTGATTATATTATATTATATTATTATATTATAATTATGATTTATTATTATATTATGATTATAATTATGATTTATTATTATATTAATATTATAATGATTATTTAATTATTATTATTATATTATAATATTAATTATTATTATATTAACATCAATGTTAGTATTATTATTATATGATTAATTTTAATATTATTTATTATTATTATTATTATATTATAATAATTATGATTTTAGTATTATATTATGATTATAAATATGAGTATATTATTGTTATATTATTATGATTATGATTATTTATTATTATTATATTATTATGATTATGATTATTTATTATATTATAATTATTATTATTATTATAATTTTATTATTATTATATTATGATTATTATTATTTTTTTATTATTATATTATATTATATTATTATATTATATTATATTATTATATTATATTATAATTATATTATTATATTATATATATATTATTATTATATTATATAATATATTATATGGAAGAAGGACACGGAGATCCCTCCCGAGCGTGCATCTGCTGGGTGTCGGCCGATTATGCCGTTTAGAGATATTTGGATGCACATTCAGGGGGTTTTTTAGTGATTGTGAGTTCTTGTAGATTCCGGTGGGCGCAAGCCCCCACCGTTAATTACCCTGGGCTACGAACCTCGAGGCACCTCTGGATCTTTGAAAGAGAGAAGCAAATAGTATAGTTAAAAGATGGTCAAGTGGTCGTCTAATTTCATAAAAAGGGGTCTACGGAAGATGAACCTACAAACGGATCGGTTCAATCTATGGAAGACAAACCTACAAACAGATCGGTTTTGTCTATGGAGGACGAACCTACAAACAGATCGGTTCGATCCATGCCACCTCGAGATGTAACCTTACCTACGGACCAGTTAATCTCTTCATAGGGGGCTTGAGGTGAGTCTACATACGAACGACTCGACCTCCGTTGATCTAGAAGATAAACCTACAAACAGATCGGTTCAATCTTAACTAGTCAACAACCAATCACACAAAATACAACTCGAAGCGGCGGCGGTTGATCTTGAGGTTGGTGAATCGGGAGAAGGGTGGATATGGCCCACGTATTTCTTCTCACCGATCTTCTAGATCATGAATTCGAAGCACTAAGCCGATTCATAAACCTAGGAAACACAATTGCACACGATGTCAAACCTGAAGCATTTGGGCCGGTTCAACATTGAGGCATGTGTAGGTGAAGGAACCTACCTACGAACGGTTCACATTCACTTGTTTTGTGGATGAATCTACCTACGGAGGCCGATTCAATCTCACGGTCTCGGGAAATGAGCCGGGAGACAAACTCATCGACGGACGAGTTCGGTCTTGCCGGCTCAAATGGTCATGAATTACTTGTTCATGACGGAGTCATTAAGATGTCGCTTCGCCGGACATCTTAATGTTCTTCTTCTTCAAAGTCGACATATCTCTCCATGCGATGTCGTAGCTTTGGTCATTCTTCGGCGAGCGTCGAGATGTTCTTGTCTCGACTAATCATTCTACGTGTTGCATTACTTGTGCAAAATTACTATGTTGCCCTACACCCCTTGTGTGAGCGTATTCAATCATGAGTTACTTGCTCATGGCGGCGAGTCATTAAGATGTCACCTACCTAGGACATCATAATGTTCTTCTTCTTGAGTCGACATATATCTTCATGTTAGTATTGTAGCTACGGTTATTCTTCATCAAGTGTCAAGATGTTCTTGTCTCGACATGTTCCTTCATGTTGCTATCAAAGCCTTATTCATCTCACGTCAAGATGTTCCTGTCTCGACGTATCTTATTATTATTCTTCATCAAGTGTCAAGATGTTCTTGTCTCGACATATCTTCTTCATATTGCTATCGAAGCCTTAATCATCCTACGTCAAAATGTTCCTGTCTTGACGTATCTTATTATTCTTTATCAAATGTCGAGATGTTCTTGTCTCAACGTATCTTCTCCTGTTGCTATCAAAGCCTTAATCTTCTCACGTCAAGATGTTCCTGTCTCAACGCATCTTTTCGTGTTGTCATTGCAACCTTATTTATCCTCCGTCAAGGTGTTCTCGTCTTGACTAATCATTCTAAATGTTAGATCATGTGTGCAAATATTCTTATGTGGCTCTACACTCCTTATGTGAGCATGTTTATTCATTTCTAAAATGCACAAAATCTATCATATAATATTTCCCATTTTTATTTTTATTATGAGGATGTATTTATTTATTATTATTATTATTATTATTATTATTATTATTATATTCTTATTACTATTATTATTTTTATTATCATTATTTTTTATTTCTTAAACTCTATTTATCTATGTAGAAAATTATTTACAAAAATAATAGAAAAGGGTTAGCTATTTAATTAGAGTTTCATTCATATATTTTTTTATTTTTTATAATAGCTAAAGTAGTAAAATTCTATTTTTATTATTTCTAAACTCTATTTATTCTGTAGAAAATTACTTACAAATAATAGAAAGTAAAATGGCAATGATTTTTATTTGTATTTTTAAAATGTTTATAATAGCTAAAGTAATAGGATTTTTGTTATTATATTCTATTATATTAAAATACTATTCATTATGTAAGAATTATTTACAAAATCAAAAGATGGTTAGCTATATTATTTTTTATTATTATTATTTCTTTATTTTTTATTATATTTTTTTTTTAATTTTTTAAAATCCATAATAGCTAAAAAGAAATCATTATTAATATCCTATTCTATTTATTATACTATTCATTATATCTATTTTTATTATTTCTATTTATTATCTATAGAAAAGTATAAGATTTTCATTATTAGTTGAAAATAGTCATAAGAGATGAAATTCATTATGTTTTTATTACAACTATTATTTTTATTACATTTTATTCATCAAAAGTATTTTTATTTTATTGTATATTTGTATAAAAATAACAAAAGAAATACAATTCACATTATAAAACTATATTATCATTCCTTATTATAAAAGAAAATGTATTTTACTATTTATTACCATAGTAGTATATTTTATATATTTTGTGCTATTTATTTTTATTATTCTTTTTACAGAAAATATCAATATAATACCTATTATTATTATATTTTTTTATTTATCAAAGAATATAGCTAATCTCATTATTTATTATAGTATATTACTATCATCATTATTATTTCATGGAAAATCACTTGAAAAATCACTAAAATATATCTAGTTATTATTTATGATTTTTATTTGTATTTTGGAATTTTAATAGTTTTTAAAATGACAAGTCAAAGCTAGGTCAACTATATCAATATATGTAATGTATTTTGCTTTTAAATTGTTTTATCATGATTATATTTCTAAAACTGGAATATTATTGTATAGAAAAATAGTATGAAAAATAAGAAAATTTTAGAAACAAATTTGAGTCAATTTGGAGTTAGGGAACATTTTCAAAACATTTATTTACTCTATGTTATTACTATTACATTTATTATTTAATTAATGGGCTTAATCTGGGCCGCCGGATCGTATCAAGATCGACGCCTATCTTTTATATAACTTCTTTCTTTATTTGGGCCGCCGGGTTCGTTTAAGATACGTGTTTAATGGATCTACGGCCCGGATCCTCTTTTAGTTTAATTATCAAATCTCTACATGAATCTGCACTTTGTTAATAGATCTCAAGATTAGTGCGCGCTTCAATATTCGTGCCAACGGATCTCTCGTCTCTTCTAAAGTGTCTCCACGTCGGGATCATGGCGAAGCGGCGCTTCCGGCGATCGGAGTACCCCTTTTACGATCGGGTTGGTGCCTTGGCGTCGTCTTGCCTTGGAGAATTCTTACGTGGTTCTTGATCGGGAATCTATACGGTGGGAGGCGCCACATGGTAGTACCAATTGGTGCATCGGTTAGAATCGATGCCGAGATGCTTCCTTCGTCAAATTCAACGAGAATTGATCAAGGTTCTTGACAATTACAAGGTCGATGATCATCGTCTCATCATGAAGATGTGGTATGAGGTAGATAGAGGGCTTCCCTTTCGTTCTTGAAGGTCTTGAAGCAACTCGTCACACGGCAATGCATGGTGCCGGTCGGTACCGATCTTAATTGACTCAATTCATGGCCTTTACTCATCCAATTAGCACTCCTCGGGCCTAAAGGCACACCTAGGCGTAGCTAGGGCCGGTGGCTATTTGAGTTGAGTGTTAATTTGAACAAATTTGGATTTGAAAACTCGGCGATATACTGGTTCTAACAGAATCAGTGCATTGTAATGAAATTGCAAAGCTAGGATTAATTCTAATCAATCAAAAACAATTCAATCAAGAAAATTACAAAGATATGAACTTGTATACCTCAGTTTTATGTGATCTTAAGCTAATGAATATTAAAAATGAAAATTTCCAATGAAAATCAGTATATCAACAATTAAATTGCAAATTCTTGATCTTATAGCCGATTCGGGCCTAAAGGCTCACCAATCACTTTGTGATTGGGCCGATTTTCATTTGAATGCGGCTAATTATTGTTAATTGATGCTTTTGAAGAGGAACAGTGAAAAAAACAAATGAAAGAAGCAAAATTTCCAAAGAAAGAAAGCAAGAGTGAAGAAATATATTCAATTGACTATTCAATAACTATGAATTGAATGTTTTAAAATCAATTTCAAGAGAAAGAATACAAGGAAAACATCTATAGACCAATGAATATTACTAATTACCTTTTATTCTTCACAGAAACAAGAAATTGAATAATCTCTCTTCTAGCTATTCACTCTCTCTCTCTTGTCGACTAGAAAAGTGTATATGGGTGTATGTTCTTGATCCTAATGGCTCTGCTAATCCCCCCTTTTTTCTACTGTTGCTGAATTTCAGTTTATATAGACTAATTAGGCGATTATACTCAATTGTGATTGGTTAGGCGCCTTCCGCTCGGATTGCCACCTTGGATACATCCTCGCCCTTCATTCTAACTCAATCAACGGCCCGGATGGGTTTGTGTTTGTTGTGGAAACCGCCCAATTTGCTTTACGGTTATGGTTTGATTTGTGCCATTACTCGTTTGACTCAATTAATGACTACTTTGATTGATAAGCAAGCCCTCTTATCAATAATCCATATTTAAATGCCTCTGCACCATGGTTAGCATTTTCTCTCTCTCAATTTCTTGAATTTCATTTATTTCAAAATCCGGTTTTTGCGCCTCACCTCTTCTCTTGGCGCAATCCACTTCTTCCACTCAATCACTCACTCTTTCCATGCTAATTGGCGTCGCCTTGATCGAATAAGCTCTCGATCGTTCGATTTGGCCTTTGAAGCGCTACCAAGCTTGCCTCTTTATTACTATCTCCGGCGACTCTTCACATTTGCACCTTCCTCTAACTCAATTGCTTCATAATCACCTCTCAATCGGCGTCGCCTTAGCTCGGAAGTTGTCTACGTGTTGATTTGGTGCTTGAAGCCTTGATTACATCTCTTTAGAATCGCTCATTCTTGTCTCAACTCGAGCTGTGGTAATCTCACTATTCAACCCTTCCTTCACTTGTCATCCCTTTGTTCTTACCCTTCGATTGATGCATTGATGTTTATCGATTGCTTTTAAGTCTCTAAAATGGTGAGGCGCCATGGGAAGAAGATGATGATCGCGCGCGAGGAGAGAAGAAGAAGAAGGAAGGAGAGCGGGGAGAGTGTTCGGTGAAATTTGGATGGCTCGGGCGCACGTGCACCAAAGCGCCAAAGGGAGTAGATCGGCGTGGGGAGCATGCACCGGGTTCACCTTCCTTTTATCTCTTGTTTTAAATTGAATTGCTTGTTGTATTGGATAAACGGGATGAATGGACTTGGTTTACATCTTTAGCTTGTGATCTAGCCTTATCCATCCGACTCTTGGGTCCCTTTGTAAGGTTTAAGCGTTTAAGCTTGTGAGGTTTAATGTGATTAATGCTAATATCTTGAGGTGGCTCTTACGATTGGTTGATTGCTTATTAAACAAACCCTTAGTGTTAATGATCTGTGTATGATGTGGCTCTGTAATATAGTGCCATGTGGCGCCTGTGTGTTGCCCTGTACCGACCATAAAGAGCCATCTGTCACTCTTTATACACTTATTTGTATGGTGACATGGCACCGGTGAGTGCATGCCATGTGGCATCCGGTGGGGCCCGATTGTCGGTCGCCTTATAGCATAGTGGGATTCACGGTGGTGAGGTGGACGATAAGGGAAGGCCGCGTAGCGATGCATTTGTTGAGGTGGCCTTATAGCATCTTGCCATTTGTCTAGGCTTTGGATGAAGTGGGCTGGCGATGTGGACCAATGGTGCGCCATGTGGCATAGGTGGGGCCCACTTGTCGAGTGCAGTAGGGGTGTGGGACCCGCATGCATTTGAGGTGGACCGATGGGGTGCGACACGTGGCATGAGGTGGCCCGATGAAATGCGACACGTGTCACACCCTCTCTCTTCTACGATTCGGTATAGGTGTGCTTAGGATCCCCGGTTGTACCCGGATGTCTCTGTCCCAGTTGCACCCGGATGAACCCTTGATTGAATCTCGGCCTTTGATCGGTCATTTATTACGCTTTTATCTTCCTTGAATTTATTTTAATAGCTCCCCTTATCCAAAAATCATGAAAATTTCACCAAAAATCCCTAAATTCATGATGATCATCCCTGTAATTTTTAATTCCATTTTTGCCCTTGCCTCTCTGAATTAAAAAAATCTTTTATTCATAAAACCCTATTATTCCTTATGAATTAATCCCTGATCTCAATTGTAGCTCAATGTCTCTGCCAATTATCTTTCTCTTGCAGAAACCACCCTAACTAAATACCAATTAGACTTATATTGATATTCATTAGGGCTTGATTTGATCAAATCTTGACTACTTATCGAAGAATTAATACAAATCTAGACTTGATCAGTGGTTGCTCCCGGCTTTGCTTTGATCAGTCTTGTGAAATTGACTTTCAATCCCTTAACATGAGGGTGACTTGGTCAAAGAACTGACTACTTATCGATAATTGACACAAATCAAAGCATGGTTAGGTGGTTGCTCGCGACTTTGGCACCGAGTCGGCCTTGAAAGCAAAATCACATTTGGAATTTCTCATGACTAGTTGCATCAAAATGCTAGCTTGGCATTGACATCATTTCATGTAGTATAGGGATTATCTTGCTTGACTCCTTTCTAGGGTTAGCTTCAAAAGGCGATTTCTAGGGTTGATTCGACCCCTTGATAGGTCGGCGAGGTGTGGGGTCCCACTGTCGGTGAAAATGGTCACATGGTGACTCATCGGATAGGCTATGTTGTTAGATTCATCTACAAGGGAATTTGCCGGTGGGTCCCGCTTGTCGGAGAAAATATAATCACATGGTGACACCCGAGAGGTCTCTCTCTCTCGATCTTCTTGGGTGTCACTCATCTTTGAGTGGATAGAGAATAGCGGGGTATTTATACTCTTCACTTCATGCCCGACATTAGTTGTGGGACTAATGGATTTGTTCGGGGGTTAGGCGGCGACCTTTCGATCGGTGGGCCACCTTTCCACTTTGCTCTCTCTCTCTCCCCCTTTCTTACAATTCATTATTAATCATCGAGTTTATTTCATTTATTCATCTACTCATCCTTGAAATTTTTCAAGGGTAAACAAAACCACCCACCAAGACGAGTCTTGAACGCTCGAAAGGCTTGTCTTGGTGCATTATTCCTTATTATTCATCATTTCATTTCTCATGACGTCTTTTCTTCTTCGGGTATTGTAGTTTCATCTCATGACGCCATTCCGCGTCGCCCCCGAGTCATTATCATTCTTTTTATGAGGATCCTAGCGATTGGACTCCTCTTGTCTCGGCCATCCGGCGACTCCTGTCTACCCGCGAGGTGGCGGTTTATTTTTCGGGGATGATCGGCCTCGCATGACATCGTGCCCCTTCGGCCTACAGGCGTCGCTTCTCTTGCTCCTTTGACACATCTCACAGGCAAGGAGATTATAGACGGGGAGGCTCACGGATGGACTCTTGCTCCCTTCATCACTCCCTTGGAGTGCCATGGATATCGGCTAGAGTGGACCGGTATGTGCTCGTGCGGGAGGGACTCGCTCGGGCGGCGGGATATATGACTCGGTTTTCTTGTCGATGTTTCATTATCATATCGACACACCACGGCTACGGGCCTTTTGTGAGAGGTGGAACTATTCCACTAACACTTTGTTCATCGACGATCGGAGGCGACTCAGGCCCTCCTAGAGATACGACGGTTGGCCAGGGGCTGCCGATCTTCGGCCATTTTTATGACGAGTTCATGGTCTCGCCGTGACTCGGGGGACTTCGCTCGATTCCGCCTTCTTTGCATAGGATTTATGAGATTTATCATCATTTACGGAGGGGCATCCGGAGTTCCGTTCGAACATTGGATCGCCTATTTCACCGATCGGGTCCACACTCGCCCTACGGGTTTGGCTTCCACCGAGAGATCCATTTGGTACAGGTCGGCTCGAGATTCATCACGACGGCCCTATCCCCTCTCAGGATACTCTGTGTTCACATGACGTGGATCGGGAGACTTATTTGACAGCTTTCATCTCTTGGTGGATTTGCTATTTCTTATTGCCTAGCTCCCCCGCATACACCATTCGGCCTTCGGTGTTCATTATGGCGAGCACGATCGCGCGTGGCGACGAGTTTCTTTGGCGGGTACTGTGCGGCCAACATTTATAGGTGCCTCGCGGTCGACTTCATCTCGTAGTCCTTCACGGTGCCGGGGGCGATCCGTGGCATCGATTAGCGGATGGCTCCATTTGCATTGGTGCGGCTCATATGATCCCGGCATGGCGGTCACGCTACGAGATCGTCTACCCTTATTGAGTGACTTGGGCGGGGTGCGGCCGGCTTCATTGACTCGGAGGCTGCCGGTATAGATTCTTCGGGAGTCGAGACCATACGCGCTTCTCTCGAGACGGATCGGTGGCCGTGGGGCGCTAGGGTTCTGGCGACGGGATGGTGGTTGACGAGCGGGGTCCCTCTTCGACTCTTCTAGCATTCGAGCCGGGCTATCGATTTGGAGTACACGATCGGTATTCGTCGGGGCTTTCTTCCTCTCGGATTGGGCGATCATATGTTCATTGAGCCCTATTCGCCACATCGATGCGCACATCGGTTTGGCTTGGATCGGGATATTCCGGCGCCTCTTCTCGTCCTACATCATTGGCGGGTGATTTGGAGGGTATCGGATGGTGCTACACTCACCTCTTCCGGCGGGCACGGGCACTCGCTATCGGATGGTATCCACCTCTAGGACTTCCACCTTCACGAGGCGTTATCGGCGGTGGTATTATGAGACCATTCGCTCTTACCGGTCGTATACTCCTCCGGTGGTCGTCGGAGTACATGTCCGCGAGATGGCCGGCCTACATTAGATGGCACCGTTTCGCGTGATCGCGGCCCTTTCCGGCCCTTGCGCGAGCTGTCGACTTTCAGGGTTTAGACAGCCGATTTTCTCGTGTTCCTGTTAGGACCATTCTTACAGGTACACTTCATTATCCCTTTAGGTTATTTCCTTTCGATAAACCTCATCTCATTTCGACCAATTCTCTTTTGATTCGAGCGGCTTACGAGTATGATCACGCGGAGCCCGGGTTCTCAGTCCCTCGTCCACGAGTAGTTGGCGTTCATTCTCGGCCACGTGTCGAGCCACCGGCTCCGCCTACTATGGGGAGAGATCGAGACGGCGCCTCTCGGCCGTCTTCTCCATCTTCTTTTCCTTCTCCCGCTCAGGGTGATTTTCTTTCTTGACTCGCTTTATCCTTATTCGGGCGCACTTCATTTATATCTACGATTAGGGTTTATTTTTCAGCTCGTGGGACATCTCCTGTGGAGGCGCCGAGATGACATCATAGCAGATCTATCGGCGCTGCGAGCACTACTATTCCGGGGTTTTGCACCGGCCTTGCCGTTGCGGGTTCGTGTGCTTCATTTAATACCTAGTTGCCGGCGTGCACTAGTATTTTCATTCTTACATGTAGATTTTACGGACCACGAGGCCGATGACATGGCGTCTCCTCATCGCTCGGAGTCTTTCTTTTACGACGGTCTGCCTCGCGTCGATCTTATTGGTGCCTACGGGGATGGCGACTCCTTTGATGTGGTTACGGGGCCGGTGCTCGCTCTTGCACGACCGGAGGAGGCTTCTTTAGAGCGGGGAGTCCATTGTTTGTCGAGCCGCGAGCGACGAGCCATTATTGATCGAGGGAGGGCCATCTCATGCTTCTTCATCTCCCGACGGGCGGCCTCTCATGGCCACGGATAGCGAGTCTCGGCGAGCGGGTTGCGGTCGATTATGACTCGGAGTTGGATGAGAGTTGGGCGGTGGAGCGGCTATTCCACGGCCAGAGACGGGGTTCCGGCTAGCGAGGGTCTCGCCGAGCCTCATGCTTCTCCCGGTACCTTACATTTCCTTCGTCATTTGCCGTATTTTTACTTTTCATGTACTTATGCTTCTTCATTTTATTTTGTAGCGAGTCTAGTACACACTATGGGTCCTCGAGGCGGCCGACATCCCTATCCACGACTCGGTCACTTTGTCTCGGGCGCGAGGCGATAGGTTAGATCTTCTCTACCTTCTATTTCTTCTTTGGTTATAACAATTTGTCTAACCCATTTATTTTACTTGCAGATGTTTCATCGAGGGATGTGCAGCTCGCCTTGGCCGCGTTGGCGGATGCACTCCGGGATATCTTCTTCGGAGGCTATCTGCTAGATTTCGAGATCCTGGACTCTCTGCCCAGCGGCTTCTCTTTCGATTGGTATAGGCTGATGCGGGATACCATCGCGCCAGCTCTACTCATTGCACCTCGTCTCGAGAGCACTTTCATTTCCAGGAGGTGTGAGGAGCTGCTCAGGGCTTACCAGGATGCGAGCTCTCTTGTATATCAGCACGAGTTAGAGATTCATGAGCTACGCAGGCATTTGGAGGCTGCTCGACTCCGCTATCTTCGGCGGCTCTCTTCTTGTGCCACTCTCGCTCCATGGGAGTCGGTGGTGGGCCGCTCGGCTGCTCGTGCGGGAGCTAGAGGACCACGGATTATCGAGAGGGCTTCTCTCGACATTTGGCGGGACGTCTCCCGGAGTTGCGGATTCATTCGAGCGCCGGGATAGTGCCTTCGCTCGGTTCTTGGACTTCGAGGCGCTTCGGAGGAGGATAGGCACTCCCTCCATACTCATTTAGAGACTATTAGTCTTGTGCTATTAGAGTTGAGTCCCGCTTTTTGGGCCCATAGTTGTACTTTTCATTTCTTCTTTTCTCCTTTTCTTTTGCTATACTTGATATAGGACGCTTTGACATTTATCATTTTGATCTCTTGTTGTGGATGATGCTTGCCTCTATTATTATCCTTTTATCGCTTCCTTTGCAGCGCGAGGAAATATTTCATTGATTTCATGCTATGCACCTCCAATCTTATTTGCAAAAGCGCCTATTACAAGCTTGCTTCATTCTTTCGCGAGCGTCTAAACATAATAAAGAAAAATCTTACAACATCCTATTACATTCATTCTATGTATGTTCATCTTTATTTATTGCAATACAAACTCAAGTAACCGTGGTATTTTACGGATACCGAACCTGTCTGTATTGACCTCTAGGCGGTACAGAGAATAAACCCGTTTATCCCTTTA
Organism: Schoenoplectus tabernaemontani; assembly: GCA_037127355.1. Classification (NCBI taxonomy): domain Eukaryota; kingdom Viridiplantae; phylum Streptophyta; class Magnoliopsida; order Poales; family Cyperaceae; genus Schoenoplectus; species Schoenoplectus tabernaemontani. The sequence continues at coordinate 15,796,998 of CM073744.1, read as the reverse complement.
TTGCTGATGGATAAACTTACCAGTATCAATTGGATTATGGATGCAATTGATAACACCATTTTGTGGATGCTCCTTGTATATTTAGTTGACGTTTATTTGTGGAAGCTCACCCACTCTCCCCTCATTTGTGCACCGTTGCGTGCAGAAGTGGAAACTCACCTTCACTCATCTCCACTCAATTTGTTTTGTGGGGGTACTACCCTCAAACATCCATCACGCATCCCTGCGAGACCAGGCTTTCATCGGGTAGGTTCGCTCTCCATGACCTGAGTCACTTCTTTAAGCGAATTACTTTATTTGACACTGAATGTCGGGTAAAAGCGTAAACCCTTAGTCTGACCCCTCCATGATCTATTTTGGGATTAGAAACAGATCACCTCCTTGGGCGTGTGGTACTTTTGCGGATGAATGTACCCAACCTAGTTTTTTATATTTTAGCTACCCTCAAACATCCATCACGCATCCCTGCGAGACAGGCTTTCATCGGGTAGGTCCGCTCTCCATGACCCGAGTCACTTCTTTAAGCGAGCCGCTTTGTTTAACATGGAATGTCGGGTACAAGCGTAAACCCTTGATCTGACCCCTCCATGATATGTCGTGGGATTATGACACACCATTTCTTCGGGCGTGTGGTGCTTTTACGGATGAATGCACCCAACCTGGCTTTGTATAACACTCGTGGTGTCGGGGACAAAGGTGGCAACCCCTTATTGAAAAGATTTTATTATTTTTATTATCATTTTTTTTTATTCATGAGTAGGAAAATAGGTTTTTATTGTTTTACTTATATATCCTTTCATTTTATTAGAAGAAGGCAGATTTTTGTTATTAGTGATACATGTTACTAATAGTACGAGAGTTATTTATTTATATGCCCTCAGAAGCGACTATTTACTAGTCACCAATTTGCTCGACCTATCCCTTGACTTGCGCGCGGGCGACCAATATGAGCAACTTTCGTCATTGGGCAACGAGATAGTTTGAGGGACAAAGCGCAAACCACGCCCATTTTTGTGTTTATTCTGTATCAAATGGACAAACCCAGTGGTATTCGTATTATGAGCCCAAACACCAAGGCTCTCGCCTTACATTCTCGCGTGGTTTCGGCTTTGAATTCTCTTATTCTATATATTTTTTTTATTTTTATAGGGCTATACGTGTTTGTGTGGTTTTGGATTTTTGGATGCATTCTATTTACAGATGCACAAGTAGGGTTTTTGGGATTTTTATGCAAAAGTGGAGGTTAGACATGGGTTTGTGTTTCGTGTACGTGTGTGTAAGCGAACACTTATTCCCTCCTTATTTATTTACAATAGATACTACTCGGTTGGCCCCGCTCTGGGCTAGGTGTAGTACTTCTTCAGATATCGCCCATTAATCGGTGGCATGGGCCTTTCACCTTCATGGTCTATGAGTTGGTATGCGCGCCCCGTATACCTTCTCGATTACATATGGCCCTTCCCGATTCGGGGAGAATTTTGGGCCGATGTGACCGATAATCGGCCTCTTAAGGACAAGAACAAGCTCTCCTTGTTGAAATGCCACGACTCGCGCCATTTTGTCATATGCCCTTGCCATTTTTGCACGATATATTTCGAGGTTCTCTTTGGGCTATTAGTCTTTTCTCATCCATGGCATCCAATTCGTCCGATCTAAGTTGTTGGCATTCGTCCATGGTCATATCATTTTGCATAGCCACCCATGATGACGGTAGTTCCACCTCAAGAGAGGAGAACGGCTTCAACCCCAAAAGCCGAGAGAATACGGGGTAGCTTGCGTAGGCGTTCGGTATGTGGTTCGATAAGCCCATAATGCCTCTTGTAGACGATTATCCCAGTCTCGTTGGTTGCCGTCCACAGTCTTCTTCATAATATTGATCAGAGTTTCGTTAAAGGCTTCGGCCAGGCCATTGGCTCTCGGATTATAAATGGACGAGAATCTCCAATCAATGTTGAGTTGCTCCGCCAGGGCATAGACTTTGGAACTCTTGAAGGCCGTCCCGTTATCGGATATTATCCGTTGTGGGGTACCGAATCGGTAGAGGATGTGCGTCTTGAAGAACTTAACCACATCGGATGCTTTAACTTCTTTAAGTGGGACGGCTTCGGCCCATTTTGTAAAGTAATCTGTCACCGCCGGGATGAGCCGGTGACCTCTCGACGTTGGAGGGTCTATGGGCCCCACTATATCGTGCCCCACATATTAAATGGCCGGGATGCTACCGTGGGGTGTAACGGGTTTGGCGCTTGATGTATAAAAGGGCCATGTATCGGCACATGCGGCACTTCCTTGCATGCTCTTCACAATCGCCACCATCGTGGGCCACGATAATATCCCATTCGCTTGATCTTTAACTTCATTTTTGGCCCAGAGGTGCTTGCTTCTCCTTCATCATTTGGGAAGAACATCTCCTCTAATGTTGGCATATCTTCGTCGCGAGAAGAATATACCATGTTGCACGAAGCACCCCAGATCTCTTCGCTTTCTTCTTTATTTATTTCTTCATCCACATTTTCTTTCTTTTGACCTAGGGTTAGCTTCTCCCAGTCTTCTTTGGAGATGAAATGTTGGAGGGTAATCGCCTCGGGACTGCCCTGCTCGCATTCTTCAATTTTATTCTTTCTGGACTTGTTGCTTCTATGCTTCTTTTTCTTCTTAAGAACTGGTCTTGGCTCTGGTCCACCTTATAATATACTACGGGTTTTGGTGGGACTTTGGCGTGATGTCGTCTTTCCATTTCATGCGGGTTCTTTCTTAAGAGCTTTAAGCATTTTAATCGATTTCTTCGATAAGTGCGTAGTCCATTGTTCTTCCTGGTCTTCACATGCGGCCGGGACTTTCTCTTCCTCATGAGAGATCGTGTTGGCTGCTCATGGGGCGATGGGCTTTGCAAGAATCCTTTAGGTAAAGTAATTTCACCGTTTTTGTATGCCTTTTCGACCCGATCTTTGAAGACCCGGCAATCTTCAATTGAGTGCCCTATTATTATTACGTGGTATGGGCAAAAGTTGGGTTCGTCGATTTATCGGCATCTTCGGCGTTCTTGGCGGCGGGGTTAGACCATTCTTCGGTGCCCTACGAAGATTTGGGCAACTTTATCTTTCTGAAGGAGTACGGTTTAGATTTCTTTTGTTTAAGGGATTCAAAACTCGTGAACTCCCTCTGGATTGGGTGCGGATCCCTTGTTGTAATTGTTGCCATTTGTGCCTGCTGCCGCTTTGGGTGTCTGCGTTAGCAACCATCTTATCCTTTAACGAGGTGAATGCCACTTTAGTCTCGGCTCGGGCTCCTCGTTGCGGCCTATTATTCATGAAGTTCGGCACGGTGTGCGGTGACATCCTTTCCATATTGGATACCGATCTGAGCAAGTCTTTGAATGTGTTGACCTTTGTCACACCAAGAAGCATGCCCATCCACCCGTCAATGTTTTTCATGATTAGGTTGACGGCCTCATCTTCAGTTAATGTGCGGTCGCATTTGATGCTGAGGTTCCGCCATCTGTTGATAAAATCTGTCATTGACTCCCCTTTCTTGGGTTTAGTGCTTGCCAGATCGGCTATGTTTATTTTGTCAAACACCATGACAAATCGCGCCCTGAACGAGTCTGCCATCTCGTCCCAGGTCCTGATGCTGTTGTTTTCCGGCGAATAATACCATTGGAAGGCGGTTCCCACTAGGCTTTGAGGGAATTGTCTTAACAACGGTGCATCATTGCCGCCGTGTTGCGCGTGAGGCTACAAAGTGGGCAGGTGTTGTTCGGGGTTCGGTCTTTGTTGCCTTCCCAGGAGAAGGTCTGAAACGGGGGATCACATACCCTTTAGGATATTCTTCTAAATCATATATGGCGGGGTATGGATGTCCACGAGTTTTTAACGGGAGGGATAGCGTATCCACCTCCAAATTTATTTGCATTCTTTGGGCAATCATGGCTTGAATCTCTTTCGGGATATTCCCGTTGGTTCGGCCTCCACTTCTATCGTTACGTGTGGGTGGGGTTTAGAATCGACGGGTTGTTTTCCCTTATGATTGCTTTTGGTCTTGTGGACCCCTTCTTGACGGGAGCTACCGGCTTTGAAATTGGCGTCTTGTGATTCTTGTAACGATTTGACTGCCTTAATCAATTCTTCATTTTGCTTTAGCATGGTAGCAATTAGCTCCCGTTGCCTAATCAGCTCTTCATCCCGTGCCTCGATGTGGCCTTTTAATATTTCTATCTCATCGATGGGCACTTCGGGACGTGTTTCAACGTCATCTTCATTATCGAAGAAGTCAGGGTTTTCGTTGTGATCTTCCCCTTCCCTGTTATTGCCCTCGGGGTTGACTCTCTTGGGTGGTCTCCCTTTTCTACCATTATTTTTGTTGGTATTGGTGACGTGAGCTTGATTAGGCGGGGACTGGTCATCCTGGGTCATATTCACCTCAGCATCAGTGTCCGGATCGTATCGTAGCTTATGCGATGGTGTTGAGCGAGAAGTGCTCTTCATAGCGAGCGGTTCTTCTCTTCTTCTTTGTTTGGTCGGGGCGTTATTTTCGGGTTATTGAGTGGTATTCTCGAGCCTAATCGGTGAATACACTCTTCGACCTAGACGTTGAACACGCTCTCGGGGTGAGCGTTAGATCTGCTAGCGCCTTCTTTGAGGTGGGCTTGAGATTGGGACCTTGTTGGCTGGGAACCCTTTGGGACCCACACCTGCTGGGTGCTAGGTGTTGCCTTTGGTATAGACCTTCTTGTGTTCGGAGTGGAGGCAATGGCTTGTGGCTGAGCCATGCCTTGAGAGTGATCGGGGCGGGAGACGTATCGTCTCGACCTAGCGTTCTTGACGCTCTTCCTCTGCTTGAGGGCCCTGTGAGCCTTGTAGATGGTTACGCGGGGGTTTGAGACTTATCTGGCGGCGCGAGGCCTTTGAGTTGGGCGAGGTGTGGGCTTAGGCACCTCCCATGCGTGCACAGCGGGGCGGCACGTGGCCGAGTTCTTGGCCACTATGCGGAGGGCTGTGAATTTGTTGGAGACTGGGATGGTGGCCTAGCCACCAGCTGGTTTTGGTATGCATCCAGGGCCCTCTTCCTGGATGCTTGAGAGTCGCGGGCAGTTTGGGCTGCGACCTTTGGGGCTGTCCTCTTGGACGGTCGCCTTCTCCTCTTTGGGGAGGTAGTAGGAGAGGCCATGATATTGTTTGAGATCCCCTTGGGAGTCAGGGTGATCGATTCTTCCTCCTCGTCCGGGATGGAGATCTGGACGGTCGCGGGAGTGAAGGCGGCCACTGGAGCTGGGCCGTAGACAGTCAGTTCTTGTGGGATGGTCCCAAAGAACATGAACAGTTTGCCCTCTGGGCTCTGTGCAGGCATGACGGTGTAGGGAGCAAGGTTGAAGTTTCCGAAGTATGCCATTTCCTGCAAAACAAAAATACTTGAAAATCATTAGTCATTTTAGCACATAGAAGACCACTTGTATCTCTTAACTATTCTATTTGCCTTTCTCTTTCGAGAGATAAGAGGAGAATCTAGGTCCCACCGGCGTGCCTGATCTGTGCGACCCTTTTCGCGCGCTCCGCACCGCCGCCGGGCGATGGGTTGCGGAAGAAGGACACGGAGATCCCTCCCGAGCGTGCATCTGCTTGGGTGTCGGCCGATTATGCCGTTTAGAGATATTTGGATGCACATTCGGGGGTTTTTTAGTGATTGTGAGTTCTTGTAGATTCGGTGGGCGCAAGCCCCACCGTTAATTACCCCGGGCTACGAACCTCGAGGCACCTCTGGATCTTTGAAAGAGAGAAGCAAATAGTATAGTTAAAAGATGGTCAAGTGGTCGTCTAATTTCATAAAAAGGGTCTACGGAAGATGAACCTACAAACAGATCGGTTCAATCTATGGAAGACAAACCTACAAACAGATCGGTTTTGTCCTATGGAGGACGAACCTACAAACAGATCGGTTCAGTCCATGCCACCTCGAGATGTAACCTTACCTACAGACCAGGTTAATCTCTTCATAGGGGGCTTGAGGTGAGTCTACATACAGAACGACTCGACCTCCGTTGATCTAGAAGATAAACCTACAAACAGATCGGTTCAATCTTAACTAGTCAACAACCAATCACACAAAATACAACTCGAAGCGCCGGCGGTTGATCTTGAGGTTGGTGAATCAGGAGAAGGGTGGATATGGCCCACGTATTTCTTCTCACCGATCTTCTAGATCATGAATTCGAAGCACTAAGCCGATTCATAAACCTAGGAAACACAATTGCACACAATGTCAAACCTGAAGCGCTGGGCCAGTTCAACATTGAGGCATGTGTAGGTGAAGGAACCTACCTACAGAACGATTCACATTCACTGTTTTGTGGATGAATCTACCTACAGACCGATTCAATCTCACAGTCTCGGGAAATGAGCCGGGAGACAAACTCATCGACGGACGAGTTCAGTCTTGCCAGCTCAAATGGTCATGAATTACTTGTTCATGACGCCGAGTCATTAAGATGTCGCTTCGCCCGGACATCTTAATGTTCTTCTTCTTCAAAGTCGACATATCTCTCCATGCTGATGTCGTAGCTTTGGTCATTCTTCAGCGAGCGTCGAGATGTTCTTGTCTCGACTAATCATTCTACGTGTTGCATTACTTGTGCAAAATTACTATGTTGCCCTACACCCCTTGTGTGAGCGTATTCAATCATGAGTTACTTGCTCATGGCAGCGAGTCATTAAGATGTCACCTACCTAGGACATCATAATGTTCTTCTTCTTCAGAGTCGACATATATCTTCATGTTAGTATTGTAGCTCTGGTTATTCTTCATCAAGTGTCAAGATGTTCTTGTCTCGACATGTTCCTTCATGTTGCTATCAAAGCCTTATTCATCTCACGTCAAGATGTTCCTGTCTCGACGTATCTTATTATTATTCTTCATCAAGTGTCAAGATGTTCTTGTCTCGACATATCTTCTTCATATTGCTATCGAAGCCTTAATCATCCTACGTCAAAATGTTCTGTCTTGACGTATCTTATTATTCTTTATCAAATGTCGAGATGTTCTTGTCTCAACGTATCTTCTCCTGTTGCTATCAAAGCCTTAATCTTCTCACGTCAAGATGTTCCTGTCTCAACGCATCTTTTCGTGTTGTCATTGCAACCTTATTTATCCTCCGTCAAGGTGTTCTCGTCTTGACTAATCATTCTAAATGTTAGATCATGTGTGCAAATATTCTTATGTGGCTCTACACTCCTTATGTGAGCATGTTTATTCATTTCTAAAATGCACAAAATCTATCATATAATATTTCCCATTTTTATTTTTATTATGAGGATGTATTTATTTATTATTATTATTATTATTATTATTATTATTATTATTATATTCTTATTACTATTATTATTTTTATTATCATTATTTTTTATTTCTTAAACTCTATTTATCTATGTAGAAAATTATTTACAAAAATAATAGAAAAGGGGTTAGCTATTTAATTAGAGTTTCATTCATATATTTTTTTATTTTTTATAATAGCTAAAGTAGTAAAATTCTATTTTTATTATTTCTAAACTCTATTTATTCTGTAGAAAATTACTTACAAATAATAGAAAGTAAAATGGCAATGATTTTTATTTGTATTTTTAAAATGTTTATAATAGCTAAAGTAATAGGATTTTTGTTATTATATTCTATTATATTAAAATACTATTCATTATGTAAGAATTATTTACAAAATCAAAAGATGGTTAGCTATATTATTTTTTATTATTATTATTTCTTTATTTTTTATTATATTTTTTTTATTTTTTAAAATCCATAATAGCTAAAAAGAAATCATTATTAATATCCTATTCTATTTATTATACTATTCATTATATCTATTTTTATTATTTCTATTTATTATCTATAGAAAAGTATAAGATTTTCATTATTAGTTGAAAATAGTCATAAGAGATGAAATTCATTATGTTTTTATTACAACTATTATTTTTATTACATTTTATTCATCAAAAGTATTTTTATTTTATTGTATATTTGTATAAAAATAACAAAAGAAATACAATTCACATTATAAAACTATATTATCATTCCTTATTATAAAAGAAAATGTATTTTACTATTTATTACCATAGTAGTATATTTTATATATTTTGTGCTATTTATTTTTATTATTCTTTTTACAGAAAATATCAATATAATACCTATTATTATTATATTTTTTTATTTATCAAAGAATATAGCTAATCTCATTATTTATTATAGTATATTACTATCATCATTATTATTTCATGGAAAATCACTTGAAAAATCACTAAAATATATCTAGTTATTATTTATGATTTTTATTTGTATTTTTGGAATTTTAATAGTTTTTAAAATGACAAGTCAAAGCTAGGTCAACTATATCAATATATGTAATGTATTTTGCTTTTAAATTGTTTTATCATGATTATATTTCTAAAACTGGAATATTATTGTATAGAAAAATAGTATGAAAAATAAGAAAATTTTAGAAACAAATTTGAGTCAATTTGGAGTTCGGGAACATTTTCAAAACATTTATTTACTCTATGTTATTACTATTCTCGTTATTATTTAATTAATGGGCTTAATCCGGGCCGCCGGATCGTATCAAGATCGACGCCTATCTTTTATATAACTTCTTTCTTTATTTGGGCCGCCAGTTCGTTTAAGATACGTGTTTAATGGATCTACGGCTACAGATCCTCTTTTAGTTTAATTATCAAATCTCTCTATGAATCCCGCTGTTAATAGATCTCAAGATTAGTGCGCGCTTCAATATTCGTGCTAACGGATCTCTCGTCTCTTCTAAGTCGTCTCCACGTCAGATCCGCGCCGAGCGGCGCTTCCGGCGATCGGAGTACCCCTTTTACGATCTGGTGCGCTTCAAGGCGTCGTCTTGCCTTGGAGAATTCTTCCGTGGTTCTTGATCGGGAATCTATACGATTGGAGGCGCCACATGGTAGTACCAATTGGTGCATCGGTTAGAATCGCATCGAGATGCTTCCTTCGTCAAATTCAACAGAATTGATCAAGGTTCTTGACAATTACAAGGTCGATGATCATCGTCTCATCATGAAGATGTGGTACGAGGTAGATAGAGGCTTCCCTTTCGTTCTTGAAGGTCTTGAAGCAACTCATCACATCTAAGAATGCATGGTACCGGTCGGCATCGATCTTAATTGACTCAATTCATGGCCTTTACTCATCCAATTAGCACTCCTCGTGCCTAAAGGCACACCTAGGCGTAGCTAGTGGCCAATGGCTCACCGAGTTGAGTGTTAATTTGAACAAATTTGGATTTGAAAACTCGGCGATATATCGGTTCTACCGTAATCGGTGCATTGTAATGAAATTGCAAAGCTAGGATTAATTCTAATCAATCAAAAACAATTCAATCAAGAAAATTACAAAGATATGAACTTGTATACCTCGCTTTATGTGATCTTAAGCTAATGAATATTAAAAATGAAAATTTCCAATGAAAATCAGGATATCAACAATTAAATTGCAAATTCTTGATCTTATAGCCGATTCAGGCCTAAAGGCTCACCAATCACTTTGTGATTGGGCCAGTGGCTCACTGAATGCAGCTAATTATTGTTAATTGATGCTTTTCAAAGAGGAACAGTGAAAAAAACAAATGAAAGAAGCAAAATTTCCAAAGAAAGAAAGCAAGAGTGAAGAAATATATTCAATTGACTATTCAATAACTATGAATTGAATGTTTTAAAATCAATTTCAGAGAAAGAATACAAGGAAAACATCTATAGACCAATGAATATTACTAATTACCTTTTATTCTTCACAGAAACAAGAAATTGAATAATCTCTCTTCTAGCTATTCACTCTCTCTCTCTTGTCGACTAGAAAAGTGTATATGGGTGTATGTTCTTGATCCTAATGGCTCTGCTAATCCCCCTTTTTCTACTGTTGCTGAATTTCAGTTTATATAGACTAATTAGGCCGATTATACTCAATTGTGATTGGTTAGCTGCCTTCCACTCGGATTGCCACCTTGGATACATCCTCACCCTTCATTCTAACTCAATCAACGCCCCGATGGGTTTGTGTTTGTTGTGGAAACCGCCAACTCGCTTTCGTTATGGTTTGATCGTGCCACTACTCGTTTGACTCCAATTCAACAACTACTTTGATTGATAAGCAAGCCCTCTTATCAATAATCCATATTTAAATGCCTCTCGCACCATGGTTAGCATTTTTTCTCTCTCAATTTCACCGAATTTCATTTATTTCAAAATCCGGTTTCGCTCACCTCTTCTCTTGGCGCAATCCACTTCTTCCACTCAATCACTCACTCTTTCCATGCTAATTGGCGTCGCCTTGATCCGAATAAGCTCTCGATCGTTCAATTTGGCCTTTGAAGCGCCTACCAAGCTTGCCTCTTTATTACTATCTCCCGCGACTCTTCACATTTGCACCTTCCTCTAACTCAATTGCTTCATAATCACCTCTCAATCGGCGTCGCCTTAGCTCAAGGAAGTTGTCTCGTGTTCAATTTGGTGCTTGAAGCCTTCAATTACATCTCTTTAGAATCGCTCCATTATCGTCTCAACTCGAACTCGTGGTAATCTCACTATTCAACCCTTCCTTCACCGTCATCCCTTTGTTCTTACCCTTCGACCGATGCATTGATGTTTATCGATTGCTTTTAAGTCTCTAAAATGGCGAGGCGCCATGGGAAGAAGATGATGATCGCGCGCGAGGAGAAGAAGAAGAAGGAAGGAGAGCGGGGAGAGTGTTCGGTCGGGCCGGATGGCTCAGCGCACGTGCACCAAAGCGCCAAAGGGGAGTAGATCGATCGGGGAGCATGCACCAGTTCACCTTCCTTTTATCTCTTGTTTTAAATTGAATTGCGCCGTATTGGATAAACGGGATGAATGGACTTGGTTTACATCTTTAGCTTGTGATCCTAGCCTTATCCATCCGACTACTCGGGTCCCACCGTAAGGTTTAAGCGTTTAAGCTTGTGAGGTTAGTAACCGATTAATGCTAATATGCCGAGGTGGCTCTTCCCGATTGGTTGATTGCTTATTAAACAAACCCTTAGTGTTAATGATCCGTGTATGATGTGGCTCGTAATATAGTGCCATGTGGCACCTCGTGTGTTGCCCCGTACCAACCATAAAGAGCCATCCGTCACTCTTTATACACGCTGTATGGTGACATGGCACCAGTGAGTGCATGCCATGTGGCATCCAGTGGGGCCCAATTGTCAGTCGCCTTATAGCATAGTGGGATTCACAGTGGTGAGGTGGACCAATAAGGGAAGGCCACATGGCAATGAGCTGTTGAGGTGGCCTTATAGCATGCTGCCATTTGTCTAGCTGCTGGATGAAGTGGCTGCTGATGTGGACCAATGGCTGACTGCCATGTGGCATAGGTGGGGCCCACTTGTCAGGTCTGTAGGGGTGTGGGACCCACATGGCCGAGGTGGACAATGGGGCGCCGACACGTGGCATGAGGTGGCCCAATGAAATGCCGACACGTGTCACACCCTCTCTTCTCTCGATTCGGTATAGGTGTGCTTAGGATCCCCGCTTGTACCCAGATGTGTCTCTCGTCCCGTTATTGCACCCGGATGAACCCTTGATTGAATCTCGGCCTTTGATCAGTCCATTTATTCTGCTTTTATCTTCCTTGAATTTATTTTAATAGCTCCCCTTATCCAAAAATCATGAAAATTTCACCAAAAATCCCTAAATTCATGATGATCATCCCTGTAATTTTTAATTCCATTTTTGCCCTTGCCTCTCTGAATTAAAAAAATCTTTTATTCATAAAACCCTATTATTCCTTATGAATTAATCCCTGATCTCAATTGTAGCTCAATGTCTCTGCCAATTATCTTTCTCTTGCAGAAACCACCTAACTAAATACCAATTAGACTTATATTGATATTCATTAGGACTTGATTTGATCAAATGCCGACTACTTATCAAGCCAATTAATACAAATCTAGACTTGATCAAAGTGGTTGCTCCCCGGCTTTGGCACTGATCAGTCTTGTGAAATTGACTTTCAATCCCTTAACATGAGGGTGACTTGGTCAAAGAACCGACTACTTATCAAGAATTGACACAAATCAAAGCATGGTTAGGTGGTTGCTCGCACTTTGGCACTGTGTCACTTGAAAGCAAAATCACATTTGGAATTTCTCATGACTAGTTGCATCAAAATGCTAGCTTGGCATTGACATCATTTCATGTAGTATAGGGATTATACGCTTGCCTCCTTTCTAGGGTTAGCTTCAAAGGCAGATTTCTAGGGTTCAATTCTGACCCCTTCAATAGGTCACTGAGGTGTGGGGTCCACCTGTCAGTGAAAATGGTCACATGGTGACTCATCAGATAGGCTATGTTGTTAGATTCATCTACAAGGGACCGCTGTGTGGGTCCCACTTGTCGAGAAAATATAATCACATGGTGACACCCAAGAGGTCTCTCTCTCTCTCGATCTTCTTGGGTGTCACTCATGCCGAGTGGATAGAGAATAGCGGGGTATTTATACTCTTCACTTCATGCCCAAAGCATTCCGTTGTGGGACTAATGGATTTGTTCCGGGTTAGCGCGACCTTTCCCGATCAAATGGGCCACCTTTCCACCGCTTCTCTCTCTTCTCCCCCTTTCTTACAATTCATTATTAATCATCGTTTATTTCATTTATTCATCTACTCATCCTTGAAATTTTTCAAGGGTAAACAAATCTTAATTAAAATATATAATATATATCTATATTTCTTGATTTACCCTTTTGTAACATTATATTTCATCTATTATCTTTTATAACATTATACTTCATTTGTTATCCATTTAACCAATAGAGAACCCAATAATACAAAATATATTACATCCAGCACAAAATTTATCCATTTAAACAATATTCATTCATATATAATGTATTTCATATATTTTACTTGACCCAAGAAGATCTCCACTACCTGAACATTTATAAAATAATGGGGCGTCTTAGCCTCAAATATCAATGCATCATCTAACAATGATTGTAAGTCTACTAACCTTGTATATAAGAATAGTAATTTATAAACCCAATATATTTACACATTACAAGATAAATATTCTAAAATTTAAAAAAGTTTTGAAATTAGATGTCGGTGTTACATGCATTGAGTTGAGGCATATGCATACCTAAAAATGCAAACCGGGATAATAGAAAGAGGTTGAAATTATTGCGTTCACTCTCAAACAAATCCATTCTTACACATTTGTCTACAGACGATCATTCTTTATCTTACATCATTGTTGTGACTTCTGCAGCTGAATAAAACCCTTGGCCCTCTTGTTGTGTCAATCCAAAGGGAAAAAAAGTTGAAGCTATTTAAGTAGGCCTAACTTGCATGATAGATTTTGGTATGAGGATATGATCAAGCATGCAATCAAATGCAATGACTTGGCCCATTGGTAGTCATTAATCATAGGAACTCTCTGTAATATTTGGACAAATGCTTATTAAGCTTAAAGCATATAAAAATAGAGACAATTGTTACAATGTTGTGTAATATTTTATTATGCTATGGATGTTATCAAAAAAATTATAACTTACAAACTAAAATTAGATATAGTTGGCAGCAATTACCATTGAGGTAGCTTGTCGAGCTTATTGCAAACTTAAAAATAAAGGTTTATATCGAAAAAAAAAATTAATTGTTAATCTTATTGCATACTTAAAAATTATCACTCTTTGATAATATTATTTTTTTACTAGAATGTTGCATATACTCACAGTTGTTTGATTTTCAAGCAAAGCATATACCTAAAATAATCAAAAAGCAAGTGCTTGAGCTATAAATGAGGAACGAAAATAGTTCAACATGCTTGGTTTAGTGTTTACGTTAAATATTGTCCATGCTTCACATGCTATCACTTAGATGAGAATCTTATTTGAGAGATTTATACTACCATGAGTAAGTTATATTACATCAATCTCCATTGAGAATGAGAATATAAATAGCACTATGACATATGAATAGTATAACCTTACAAGTATAAATTATAATATACCTCAAAAGCATATTTAAAAAGATATAACATACATCAAATGAATAATTATCTAATTTGAAAATAATTAATATTTATCAGACTTCTAGAAAGAATTTTTTTAATAACTATTAAATTCTATTATAAGTAATTATAGTTAAATTAGAACCCACATGTGTGGCTAATTATCTATTTCTTGGTTTCTCTATTATCTTTCCATGAAGACTCTTATTAACAAAAAATCACCATTGAAAAGTCACCATTCAGTTATTTATAGAACTATATCTTAGGGCTTAGTTCAATACCACAACATTCTACAATAACAACAACAACAACAACAACAAAGCCTTTAATCTCAACTATATTAGGGTAGGTTAGAAATGAAATCCAATCGGAAAGTATAGAGATCATAGATCTCCAATGAAAGAAGAAAATAATAAAATGGTGATGATGAAAGTAATGACGGTGATATTAAAAATAATGACGATGATGATGATGATGATGATGATGATGATAGTACTAATAATAATATAAATATCTATAATAATACTAATAGTAATAGTAATAATAATAATACAGACATCCATAATAATAATAATAATAATGACAATGATAGTTCTAATAACAATGATTACACTAAATCTATACTATGAAATATACTTCTAAATCCTAAAAATCCTAAATTCTAACTCTAAAATCCTAAAATTTAAGAACCTAAAGTCTAATAAATTAAAAAACCTAAAAATCTAAGAACCTAAAGTCTATACTCTACTGTTAAAATCTAATTCTTAGATCATGATTCTGGTACATAGATCGTTGTCTTTCAGACACTCTTATCCAAAGCAAACTCTTTAAGTATACTATAATCTTTCAAATCTCTTTTTATTGTTTACTCTCATGTTAGTCTCAATTGACATCTGTCTTTTCTTGTATTTTCAAAATGACTTAGAATATCACTATGTACATGTGTTTCAGGAAGTCTTTATTGGATATGACCAAACCATCACAAACGGTGTTAGACCGGCATCTCTTGAATTGGTGCTATGCTAAGTTTTTCTTGTATATCATCATTTCTGATTCGATCTCTGCTTGTATAGCAACATATTCAACGCAACATTCACATTTCAATTATACTTATCTTCTGAATGTGTTATCCTTTTATAGCCCAACATTTTACACCATACATCATCACAGGTCTAATCGCCGTCATGTAGAATTTACCTTTTAGTTTATTTGAGATCTTTTTATCACAGAGAATGCTAGATATTATCATCATTTCGCCGTACTACTCTTATTCTATGATTTATATCTTTCTCGATCCCTCCATAACTTCACCTGTGTATACTAGTTTCTGCATAGTCTATCCCAAGTTAAAATAAAAGAGGAGAGTTGCATTGAGTATGACAATCACCGCACTAAAATAATCGATCTTTATGAAAATAAAATCAGTCAATGCGACAACATTCTAAATGAACTTAATTGAAAAACCCAACAAAACTTTATAATGTTGATCCATTTATGAGAGTAAATAAAAAGATGTAAATATAATTATAAAAAAGCTTATGTAGACTATAACTTTTTTGGCATCTAACGCTTAGGATCAAGCTGGTTTTTCGGTGTACCTCTGCGATCAAAGCAATCTAAAAATATTTATAAAAAATAAATCTTAATTTAATTTTAAAACAATAAAGGAATAAGAAAATTTAAAACATTCAACACCACTCCTTAAGGCTTAAGGTTGTTTAGAAAAAAATCGTACCCAGTATAACTCTCCTGTACCAATAACTTATTGAGATGATGACAGAAAGCGGGTGGAGTGTTGGAGAGAAGGCGGTGCAGAGATGGAATAGAAGATAGACGAAAAAAGGTCGAGTGTAGGAAAGACGATGGTGGTACAGAGTGGGTCTCATAACGAGAGAGAGTGAGACGTCAAGCCGAGATCATCATAGTGGATTACACGATTGGAGAGGTTGCATCCCCTGACTATCAGTTTTGTTGACCGCTTGATGCCGATAGACTTTTGTGAGCCCCAATCGGAGGAGCCGAACGTAAAGACAGATGGAGCGGCGGTAAAATTAACCCTAGATATTGGAATGATAGAGAGAGAGAGAGAGATCGTGGATTTTAGGATTTAGTGCAAGTGAAATTTAGACGAGTGATTCCACGCCTCAATTTTATTTTATTATGTTGTATTATATTATTATATTATGATTATAGTTATGATTATATTATTATGATTATAATTATATATTATTATTATTATAGTTTGATTATGATTATATTTTTTTATTATATTATTATATTATTATTATTGTTATATTATTATATTATCATGATTACGACTATGATTATTATTATGATTATGGATTATGATTATTATATTATTATTACTATTATTATTATTATCATCATCATCATTGTTAGTATCATAATTATTCATATTTTAACTATTCTGATTAATAATTGTCAAACAATATTTTTGCTCTTCCGAATAGTAAAAAATATCACTCTTTTATCACTCTTCCAAGAAGACACTATTCTATCACTCTTCAAAAGTTATTTCTTGATTTGCCAAAATGAACCCATAGGGTGTGTTTGGATGGTGTAGAATAGCACTGTTCTGGGAATAGCAAAATTATTCTCGGGTTAGCAATCATCCAAACACAAAAATAAAATCGAGAATAATAGCAGAACAGTGCTAATTCGCTAACCCATAGAAAATATTGGGTTAGCGGATTAGTGTCCATGAGAGTAGTGAAAATAATAATAATAAAATCTTTTATATTAGTATGGAGTAGTATTAAATAAATATCATTATTAAATAAAATATAAAAAAATAATTAATTATTTTAATTATTCTCTCTACTCTTCTCAAGTTTCTATCCAAATAATATTTTACTAACCCGGAATAGTAAAAATTAGCACTTTTCTCAAATTTCCCAAGATATCACTAACCTCACACTATTCTCAACTACTAACCGAAATAGTGTTATTCTTACACTAATCCTTTCATCATTCAAACACACATGTAGGGTTCGTTTGGCAAATCAAGGAATAACTTTGGAAGAGTAACAGAATAGTGTCTTTTTGGAAGAGTGATAGAAGAGTGATATTCTTAACTATTCGGAAGAGCGAAAATATCATTTGGCGAGTTATTAATCAAAATAGTTAAAACATAAATATATTACTATTATATTTATTATTATTATTATTATTACTATTATTATTATTATTATTATTATTATTATTATAATAATAATAAAATAATAATAATAATCATATTAATAATCATAATCATAATAAATAATAATATTCATAGTTGTAATCATAATAATATAATAAAAATATAAACATAATCATAATATAGTAATATAATAATAAAATTATAATTATAAGAAAAATCATAATCATATAATAATAATAAATATTCATAATTTTAATAATATAATTATAATATAATAATATAACAATATAATTAAATAATAATCATAATCATAATCATGATAATAATAATCATAGTCGTAATCATAATAATATAATTATATAACCATAATCATAATCATAATATAATAATAATCATAATAATAATAATAATAATAATAATAATTAATAATAATATAATCATAATATAATCATAATAATAATAATAATAATAATAATTATAGTCATAATCATAATAATATAATAATAATATAAACATAATCATAATCATAATATAATAATAAAATTATAATCTTAATCATAATCATAATAATAATATCATATTTATTATAATATAATAATAAAATAAATACTATTATAATACTAACAAGGATGATAATGTATAATAATAATATAATAATACTAATAGTGATGATAATATAATAATAATAAATAATAATAATAAGATTAATATAATAATAAATTATAATATAATATAATATAATAATATAATAATAATAAATCATAATCATAATATAATAATATAATATAACATAATCAAATAATAATCACTATTCGACGAGAGCTAATCCGGTATACCATCTATAACTTGGTATACGAAATAGCACTCTCCCACACTCTTCTACTTAGTCAAAAATTTATTTGACAAATTAATTCATTATAATAGCAATTTTGTTCTTACTTTTTGCTATTTCATGCATTACCAAACAAACCGTAGTGTTTACTACAGATAAAACTAGACTTTCACAAATTGTACTGGATTTATGTTTCCAAGTCTTATATTTTCTATTAATCAGAATTTAATACTCCAGAAATCCTAGAGTAGAACGGGGAGAGAGCACTTGGCAAGGCCTATTTTAACATTCTTGATAATATAAATTCAAATAAATTAAAAAATATCATAAAATAATAAAAATGTACTTTTGAATTTATAAATCGATACTTTTTCAAATTCATGCAATTTAATCTTTAATCATTTTTTATTTTATGATATTTTTTCAAATTTGTTTGAATTTTTACTATTAAGTCATCGACAAAGTGAGCCCTCAAAAGAATATACCATTACGTGATGAATGACGTCTGCGGGACATATTTCATCCATTTAATTGATTTAAAGAAGAGCCAAATTAAAAAAGGAAAAAGGAAAGAAAATGATAGATATCATGTTTCATTGATTCGTCCCTGTAAACTTCAGTGGTCAATACTTTTTAATTGCATCGTCGTTTTTCCTGAACAGGCTAATATTAATTGACCAATATAATAGTTCAAAAACGAAAGAAGTTACCTACAAATACTGAATAATTTCAATGATTTAATCAATGTTTTAGACTAAGCATTTTAAAAAGAATATCCTACAAATAAAGCTAATATTCACCTCAAGCCCATAATTGCCCTGCGGGCTTATGCGCTAAAGCCTAACAGTCTAACGCTGTGTTTGAATAGAGATTAACAAAAAGGAACGAAGGTAAAACATAGAATGGAATGGAATAGAATGGAGGTTAAAATATTTAATCTTTTTTGTTTGGATAATTAATGAATGGAAAGGAAAAAAATTCCTTTTCTTTTCCTATTTGAATTATTAAAATTAAAAGAAGGTAATAAAATATTTGAGTTAACTATCCAATATCGTTGGATTATCTTTCAACGATCAATTGCCACAATACCAATTTTCTCAAAACGAGATGATATAGAGTTGAGTGCTGGCAAAATCAAATGCTATAAAACTTGTTCCTAATGGGCATGCATGGGCATGCTTACCAGTGGAATTTAGATGTCTAGTTTTGGATTGCTGATGAAAAAAATCAAATACTTCAAAATCAAGTTTATGTGCTATTAAAAAAAGAATAAATAAAGCATTAATAATTATCAAATAGCTTAAATTCTCAAATATCTTAAAACTAGCTTAGTAACTCTTTGTGCTCTCGCCGGACAACCAATTGAAGCTCCATACATATCAGGATTTTTAATAAAAAAAAGATATACAGATATTTTGTTAATTAGATTAAAATTTAACTACTCAACCAATTTATCCCACAGATTAAAATTTCTACTAATAGAGTTGATTTCCCTCCTGCTTCATTCTGAGCCACCAAGCGATCAATCTCTTTAGTAGAAATTTCATAAGATTAAATCTTTTCTCCTCCAGTACCCCTCACCTTTATTATCAATTTTCCCTTCCATTCTGTTGCCTTTATTCTTTTAAACTCTATCTCTGAGTAAAGGTACAGCATAATACAAAATTTACAGTTGAAAAAAAAAAAATTCAGTTAAACAAATGTAACACGAGTTTCTCTTTAAAAAACAAAGCATCGAAATTTCAAAACAAAAATTAAACTAATTGGATAATTTTAAAAATAATTATAATCGACAATTATAATTATAATTATAATTTTAAAATTGTACCCTATCTTCATTTTGTGGAAACTTCATAGTCATACGCATGGGAATTTCAACAACTTTTGAGCATTAAAGAATCTATAATTACTAGCTTCAACATGGTTTGAAATCCTAGGACCAGAACCAAGCAAACAAAAACAAATCATTGAACAAGAAAAAAGATAACTCATCCATCATATAACATAAATCAGTAGATATACCAAAAGATTGATAGCAATCTTCTTTCACAAAGATAACTCATCCATCATATAACATAAATCTCATCAGCACATACTAACAGAAAATGATCAAAAAGAAACACGTAGCAAACCCTACCCTACCATTCTACTCAGCCTGCTTGTTGTAAAGGTAGGTGAGGCCACACTTGCCGCAGTAGTGGCGGTCGAAGTGGTTAGACATGAAGGTGCCGGCACCACAGTCGTTGTTGGGGCACTCCTTGCGGAGGCGTGTGACCTTACCAGTGGAGTCATCAACCTTGTAGAACTGGAGCACTGCCAACTTGACCTTCTTCTTCTTGTGCTTGATCTTCTTGGGCTTGGTGTATGTCTTCTTCTTCCTCTTCTTTGCCCCACCACGCAACCTCAACACCAGGTGCAGGGTCGACTCCTTCTGGATATTATAGTCTGCCAGAGTGCGGCCATCCTCAAGCTGCTTACCCGCAAATATCAGTCTCTGCTGGTCCGGTGGGATCCCTTTTTCATAACAAGAATACCAAAATTTTAATCAGGAACTGAACTCACTTCAAATTCTAACTTACTATTTTCCTATCAGAAAGGAAAAGAGCAACCATCTTTAAAAACATATGTAGTAATAAATTATCTATAAAAGGCATCTCAGAACTAAAAATAAGCAACTGATCTTAGGACATTATTTATAAGTTATCAACAGATAATATATTTTTAAATGGTCAATGCAAATGTTTGATTCTTCAGAGAAGTTGATACCATCCATGAATTTGCAAACTAATCAGCCAACAAATGCCGCCACCGTACCAAAAGTTCTAAGTACACCAAATCCTACAACAATCCCCTTGTCAGGATCTAGAAAACTATAATATTCCTGATACCATGGACCAGCCTGAATAAAAAAATATCACACTAATTCTCCAGAATAACTTCAATACTAACTAGACCATAAACAGATTAGCAGCTCAAACTTAACTAACTGACTACATATAATCTAACCAGGCACGATTATAACGACATATTGGGAGTTGAAAACACATCCAATCAACCATCCAACGCTAGCATGCAACGAAGGAATAGATGGATAAGTTAATAAACAGAAAACATTGTAGAAATAGATAGGGATCGTGGAGCTTCGTACCTTCCTTGTCCTGGATCTTAGCCTTGACATTGTCGATGGTGTCAGACGATTCGACCTCAAGGGTGATCGTCTTCCCCGTTAGGGTTTTCACGAAGATCTGCATCTTCCTCCTCTGTCGCGCTCCAATGCGGCTCTGGAGCTCTCTCTAGGGTTTGGGTTTATTAACAGAAAATGCAGCCGCCGCCAGGAATAGGAAGAGATAAATTGCACGGTTCAAAACTTCATATATAGTACTGACGATTTAGTAGGATGATCTCCACCGTACGATGAATGAACTAATCAGGGGAATAATATGATGATTTCATTACCGGATCGTTATTTAGGCCCAACAAGATAATTGGGCCTATCTCGTCAATTTATGGACATGAGTATTCAATAAGGCCGAGAAGGTGGAATTCGCATCGTCCGTAATGATATACGTGTGAACTGTTCGTTTAATAATGATCCCGTGAATCTAAATTGTCACCGTTTTGATTGTGGACGGTTGTTATATTGATCAGACGTATGAAAATCACGAGCAAAGGAAATAGACTTGAGAATGTGAGAATAGAGGGATGGGAAATGGATGAAATTATTGGGGTAAATTTTCATATGATTAGTTTTATTATTCGGTGAAGTTTATATCAATTAAATTTTAGTTCCTTAGATATTTATTTATTAAAATTCTAAGTTTGAATATTACCTATTTAAGTTAATATTAGAGATTTCTCTATAAAATATAAATATAATTAAATCAATAATGAAATTTCATGACAAATATTTGGACAAATTAAAGATTCAAGCCACAATGATTAAAGATTCAAGCCACAATGATTTTGTACACATTTTTAATAAGATAATTCTCGTTTGAGATTTTCAATCCAGAATAAAAAGGAATGTAATTTTATATAAATTTCATATTTATTTGTGGAAGAGATTCAGTGCAATGCATGTCTCGTGCTCTCTTGTCTTAATTATAATTTTACCATTTGAGCCAATTCTTTAATCCAATTAATTAAATCAAGTAATTTTAGTCCAACAATCATATAGAGATGTGCCGTAGTTAGTCATAAACTTTATTTTTCTTTAGAATGTGGACCATATCAAGTTGTTGATCGAACTGTTTTAATTCTTCAAAGCGCAATAGGAGATCTCCATTACCACTCTTTTATTTTATTTTTTGCTTCTCTCCTGACATTTCTCTCCCCCCAAGCATTCAAAATTTGAAAACTTAGAGGGGAGGAGGAGACCTAAATCTCAAGCTCTCACTCACTTTCGAGAGAGTTCTAGCACTTTTCTATCAAACTCGCACTCAAACCGATCTCAAGCTCGCCCTCAAACCCTAGCTCTCAAACTTGTGACAAAATCCTACCACCTCTTCCCTTTGAATTTTGTTAGATAAATATTTTTATGCTAAATCCATCACATTTTCCCTTAGGATTTGACAAAAAATAGTTGAATTTTCTGCGTTGAACTTTAATTTTCAGAATTTTGGTATTCTACGCGTCCTCTTAGTACCAGCGATTAATAAAAGTAGTTGAATTTTGTAGTATGCACATTCTCTTAGTACCAGTGATTTTCTGCGATTGATTTTTTTGTGCAGAATTTTTGGATTTCCAACACTCACTATTTTTTATGCTATTCTTTGTACCAATGATTCAATCCTGTACCATAAAGACAGCTTACTATTAAATAGTTAAGATTTTTTACCGACAAATAGTTAGAATTTATAACATTTAGCTATTATTGGTCATTGATGATATTATTTATCATCGATTCAATCATGTACTAGTAATGTGATAACATTTATGGTGTATACATATAGAAATGTGATATTTATAATTCAAAAGATATTAATTATTGCATAGGAAGGGAAAGAATATGCCAATATGGTATATTAAAGAATAATTGATACAATTATGTCAATTAAGGATTTCTTCTTATAAATCAAAATGTTTCTTAGCATCTGAAACATATTGCAGAGGGGAAATAACAAAGAGAAACAAAAACAATCTTGTAAAGATTTTTGAGCTATTGTCACCTCAGCTTGACAGAATAAGATTCATCTTCATCATTTCAACTTTTCTTTCATTTACTTGATGAGATAATTTATTTTTATTTATCTTTCTACTTCTTGTATTTGGTTATGTGCGACCCTTTTTCGCGCCTCTCACCGCCCTGAAAAGGACTGGACGATAAATTACGGAAGAAGGACATAGAGATCTCTCTAAGTGTGCATTGAGGTATATTTATATTAATTTGGAATGCACATTTAAATGTTTTAGAGATTGTGGAGCCTTTAATATTCCAATAGACGAAAGCCCCCATTGTTAATTATCCTGGACTTTGAACCCGAGAAACCTCTGATTAAAAAAAAAAAAAAAACAGAATAGTTAAATAATTTTAAGTGGTCGATGCGAGTAATGGCAGGAAGATATGAATTTTTAAATGTAGTCTAAACTTTGTGAATCACAATTTAAATTGACTTTTATTTTTATTGATAAATGATTTAATCTTTTATTTTTTTATTATATTATATTATTTATTTATTTGTTATTTAAATTTATTTTATTTAAATTTATTTAGTCTTGAATGTTGAGAGTTATTTTTATTTTAGATTAAGATTGATTTAATTCTAAAATTGAATTTTTATAATTTGATAAGAAGAATAAATTCATTTATTTATTTTTTTTATTTTTACTTATGTTTTTTAATTTATTGATATTTAAATTTATTTAATTTTGAAGATTGAAGGTTATTTTTTATTTCCATAATGGATTTGGACAAACATATATTCTAATATGTGAAAAGTTTCTACATTTTGAGCACTCAAATTATGAATATTGTTCTTTTCATCTTCTATCAAGTGCTTTTGGGATCTCAAATTTTATTTTTTTGAGGGGCTAGTAACTAAGAAATGATTGTGCTCATCTACAAAGACATTTATTACATATTATCCTTCACAAGCTTGATCTTTCAAGAGGCCTTACATCACATATTTATAATCCCTTTTATTTCTCAGGTGTCGTTTGATTAATGAAACTTCCAATTGATATTTTCCTTCTTCTTTTGGTAATTTAAAAATTATTCTTTGTGACATGTAAATTTAATTGATGTTATATCTTGCCTACTTGATATCCTACTTGCTTTGCGGACACTAAATCCAACATTGCATGTATAATTACTATAAAAATCATATGTCACATCAGGTGTGCGAAAACTCTAAGCCAACATAAAGTTTGTTTTTCACCATCCGGTGCGAACCTCTTCTACTATAGATTGGACACTCTCATCATCTAAATTCTCAACTCTTTCTTCTACTGTAGTCACACCTTTATCATTTTTTTTGTAGTCTTAGATCCTCTAAATTATCAAAGTATGGATTGTTGTCATCCAACCGTGCCAAAAAATTAAAGAATATATCATTAATGTATTCTTCTAACTATTTATATCAAAGTTGTAACACAATAATTTATGACTATTTTTAACTCCATTGACAACAAGTTTCACTCGAACCAACATATGAGGTTGCATCAAGGTCTGTATAGAACAACAATTCAATTATTCACAATTAAGGAAAACTTGTAAGACACATTTTAATTGTTTAATTATTCACAAGCTTGTAAGGCACAATGATGAAGTATATTAAGGTGGTGATGAATTATATTAATGAAGTATATTACTCACCCATTAATTGTCTTTACTGGAATCATTGGAGTTTGTATCTAATCACCTGGAGAAACAAAAAATCACAAACCACATGAATCGTAAATCACTAAACCACATTAAGACAAACCACATGAATCGTAAATCACTGAACCACATTAAGACAAACCACATGAATCGTAAACAACATTAGCCATATATTATGGAGAATTTCATGAATAACTATAGTCCCTTATCGAGAGGGGGGTTTCAATTAATTGTAATAGTTGTTCTACGTTGTGTGATTGGAAGATATGGGTTGAGTCAGAGAAGCATAAACAATAAAAGAATCGCCACTGGAGCTCTCCTATTGCGCTCAAGAGAATTAAAATAAGTGTTAGATCAGCGACTTGATCAATGTCTAGATCGGAGATCTACATTTCGAAGCAAAAAAAAATACTTCATGACTAACTATAACACATCTCCAATCATATAACTATTCATTATAATTATATGTCTCTTACATGTGTTGATAAATAAATTTATATAACATGTCAATGTCATACATATCAATATATATTTATATAGAATTAAATTTATCACATATTTATATTAATTTTAGTATTACATGATAACTAAATAAATCATGACCCTTAGTAATTTAATCGATTTCATATTGATAACAACAACATATATTTTATTTAGCAATATGCATTATAATTAGTTCATTACGGGCTCATAAATTATCAAACAAAAAACAACATCATGTTTTATGAAAAAAATATTCTAAAATGTAGCTATCTTTATTGTGCATGTTGACTTTATAATTAAATTTGGTTGAATTTATGATTTTGTGATCCCAAATTAACATATAACATTTGAAACATGTTCTTTATATTTTATTCATAATTTTACATGCATGCTTGTAGAAATAACACTAAGTAAATATCACATGTAATATTAGATTTTGATGTATGCATGTAAAATTATGAATAAAACATAAAGGACATGTTTTAAATATTATATGTTAATTTTTATGGACTCGTTTGACATAAAAAAAATTATCTCGTCTCTTATATCGTGGCGTAAAATCTGAGGAACGAACGAATGGATGAACAAAAGCGGAGACAACATCATGCTAGTAAAAAAATGTTTTTTTTTATTAGGGAGATGATCTATATGTCACTTTAAAACTTCAAAATTATCAAAATGTCATTTTCAATTTCACTATTGCTCTAATGCCACTCTAAAATTATTTTAATTGTCAAAATACTATAAATAATTAATATTGACAATTATACCCATCTCACCATCAAATGCCTCCCCAACCCCCCTCCCGCCTCTATGAATCTTTGCCAAAAGAAAGGAAACAAAGGGATCAGAGAAAGATAAAGAGAAAACATAAACAGTGAAAACAGTAGAGACACCTCCCAAAAGATACATACTTAGATTTATATAAAGAAGCCACATATATAATCCAAATCATTTTTTGATTTATAAAAATAGCAAATCTGCTGCTCTGGTTCAATATCACCTTAGCAATGAAGTCCACAAATGATATAATTACACGTAAAATATTCTGACTTTATTTTTTTATTGTTAAATTAAATTATGTAGCCTAGATAATATGGTTTGGGTCTTTTATAATTGAGATTCTTATATGTGTATTACTTTTGTGCTACCTGAAAAATAATAAAACAAATATTAGTTTTCTTCAACTAGCAACTTCTCATTTTTTTTATTCCACCTTATATCTTATTCAAATGTTGAAATACATTCTTACTTTTCTTTTTCTTTTTTTAGTGAAATTAAATTGGAAGAGGTAGCAATATTACATTATATATATAGAAAGTTTTCAGACTTGATGTCAAGACGAGACCGATGTGGTTGTAAGCCAAAAAAAATTAATGTCAAGAGATACTTTATCTTTAGAATTTAATAAATTAGTAAGTGTTTTCTATCCTCATCATACAATAACTAATATTGGAGATGACACAACTAAACAATCAGTAAAAGACATTGAATCTCAAGCAACTAGAAAGATATTGGAGTCTAGTATTGTGCTTGAGGAAGCAATTCCACCAATGTCGCCACCTGACTTATTTAAAAATATGCTAATGGTGGAATTGAGGCGTTTTGATAAGAAAACAAGAGAGGATTAGATTTGTGCTGGGGGGAGAGATTGGGGGAGGGAGAGGGGGGGGGGTTAGGGTGAGGACATTTGATGGTGGGATGGGTATAATTGTTAATATTAATTATTTGTGATATTTTGACAATTAAAACAATTTTGAAGTGGTATTATAGCAACAATGAAATTTAGAGTGATATTTTAATAATTTTAAAATTTTGACTTGACAAAGACAATTTTCTCTTTTTTAGTATTATAAAATAAAAGCAAAATTAGATATATACCCCTTAATCCATCTCAATTTAGATATTTACCCCTTCAAATTTGAAAATTAAATATTTATTCTTGAAAATATGAAAATCTTGGATATTTATCTATAACTTGTATTATCCTCATAAAAATCAAATTACTAA
Source organism: Schoenoplectus tabernaemontani (assembly GCA_037127355.1). NCBI lineage: Eukaryota > Viridiplantae > Streptophyta > Magnoliopsida > Poales > Cyperaceae > Schoenoplectus > Schoenoplectus tabernaemontani. The sequence continues at coordinate 15,769,657 of CM073744.1, read as the reverse complement.
TTAATTAAATTTTAATAAGATAAAAATATCTATGTGATGAATCTAAGATATTTTCATTTATATATAAATCTTTTTTTTAATTTTATTACCTCAATGATGAACAAAATTATCACAAAATCATAATTATGAAAGTTTTTTTTGCTATCAATCTCATTATTAGGCACTAGTTACAATCAATTTTGGTTCGTGTCAATTATGGTTTGTATTAGTTTTGGTTCATGCCAGTTCTGATTCGTACCATCTCTGGTTCATACCAATTTTATTTAGACTTGTTGCTCTTTTATTTCTATTCAATTTCAGAAATTCATAATTTTTCATATACCATAAACACATTATAAAAATATGTTACTTTTATTTGAGGTTACATTTACGCACATTTGAAGCTTAAGAGGAAGAACAATTGTAATTAGCAGTACATCAACAACACAAGACATATATCAAAATAAAATATTCAATGCACCGTCATCGGCTTTATTGCGGTGCAATCTGTATAATTGATAAAAAAAAATACAAAGAGATATTTTCATCCTATTATAATTTTAATTAATTATTAATTTAATTTCTATGAGAATAATACTAGTTATACATAAATATCTAAAATTTTAATATTTTAGGAGATATATATATATTTTTAATTTTTAAATTTAAAAAATAAATATCCAAATTAGATACAGCGAGGGGTATACACCAATTTTACCTAAAATAAATATCTGGCAAAAAAATCGCAGTGCTAAAAGCACACAGTAGGAAGTCGCATAAACCCTTCCCCAGCTGCTGCGCAAAAGCAGCTTCTCAAATCCCAACTTCTCGACCAGACAACCATGGCCGCCGGTCTACTCCTCCGTGGCCTCCGCTCGGCCACTCGCAACTCCTCTCCTTATTCTCTACACTCCCCTCTCTTCTCATCTTCTCCCTCTTCTCTTCTGCGCCGATGCCTTTCCAGCTCCGCTGCGTCAGCTCCGGTTGGCTCCGCCGCCTCTGCTGAGGGAGCCGCGATGGATCCGGGAATAATTCGCAACGTGGCGGTGATAGCGCATGTCGACCATGGCAAGACCACTCTCATGGATCGGCTTCTTCGCCAGTGCGGCGCTGATATTCCACATGAGCGCGCCATGGATTCTATTAGTCTCGAGCGCGAACGTGGAATCACCATTTCTTCTAAAGTACGTGCATTTTATTCTGTTTGATTTGAATATTTGCGAGTATGGAATTATGGATGTAGTGGATCAGTACTACGGGTGCTTGTGATTTATAAAATGGAATATTGAAGCAAGAAGAACTGAGAAGCTGAGAGCAATTGACTTGATATTGAAAGTAGATTGTACCAAAATAACCGGTAAAGTTTCGCATTGAAGTTACTATTTGCTAAATAATTGAAGAAAAAGTGTGAAAATAATAGTTGATTTTGTAGGATAAGAAAGAGAAAGGTAAATTTGGTTAGAAATTATATGTTATGATGTTATCATTGGCACATGGCGAATTTCATATGGGCATTATGTCAAACACTTGTGTTCAACTTAATTCCCATATGAGCAACTTGTGGTAAATATAGCAGTAGGTCTCTAATATAACTGCAAAGTTCGGATAGCTGAGAACACAGGTGGAATCATTCTTTCACAATTAAATTTCTCCACAATAGATGATTTGGCTAATTAAAATAGTGAGTTTCTAATATTTTTGTCAGGTTACTTCTATCTCATGGAAGGACCATGAGCTTAACATGGTGGATACTCCTGGCCATGCTGATTTTGGCGGCGAGGTACATAAACAAAAAAAAATGACTATTCCAATTACTCAACATTTTGTGTGCTATTGCTAGTCAACAGAGTATATACAATTTTTTGTTTAGGTTGAGCGGGTGGTGGGAATGGTTGAAGGTGCTGTATTGGTGGTGGATGCTGGTGAAGGCCCCTTGGCACAAACTAAATTTGTGCTTTCAAAGGCACTTAGATTTGGCCTACGCCCAATTCTGCTCCTGAATAAAGTTGACAGGCCTTCAGGTATTTCAAGGATCTGCAATAATAGCACATACTGAAATAACATGAGCAGTATGATTTTTCCTGCTTTTTTGCTGTGTTTATACTTTTATGTTCCACATTTCAATTATCCTCTGCTGACGTCCAACCAGCTGAAAGTGGGCTGGTTTTTTTTAGAGGGGGTAGGCCAATTTGTTTAATAGGGACAACCTAGCAAATTCTGTATTCAGAACAAACAATAGACATGGTTTCTAATGATTTGCTTGCCATCTGGATTTGTCTTCAGGCATATTGAATTTGAAAGGTGTTCTTAACTTTTGAATGTTTTACTTTCTTTGTAGTTTCTGAGGAGACGTGCAATGAGGTTGAGAGCCTGGTGTTTGATCTTTTCGCAAATCTTGGAGCTACAGGTCTGATAACTTCTCTGTTGAGATACGTGTTAAGGGATTCTGATGAAAGAACTATAGGGTTTTCCATTTCTCATTATTTGCAAAAAGCTCGTACCAATAATTTCTACTCGCTTCTACCATTGGTTGGTCCATAACACTATTAGTAAGTTTCAAATTACTGACTAGCAAAAAAAATTAGTGTATTCAACTAGAGAAGATCTGTGGTTCCTATTTTTGGGACTAATTAATGAGACTTAATTATTGTTTGGTAAGGCTATTTTTTCAATTTTCTCGTGGAATATTAGACAAGATAATATGGAGAATTTTTGCACATCAGGGAAATTGTGTGTTGGGTGTGTAGTTCTTGAAGCTTAGTGTTTTTTTTTTTCAATTTTATTTTCCTTTTTGCTTGTTTAATATAGTTTTTGTTTGTGTAGAGGAACAGCTTGATTTCCCAGTTTTATATGCATCTGCCAAAGAAGGATGGGCTTCATTGACATTCACTAAGAGCCCCCCTGACAATGCAAAAAATATGTCACCTTTACTTGATTCCATTTTAAAGCATGTCTCTCCTCCTCATGCCAATCTTGACGAGCCTTTTAAGATGCTGGTTAGCGATTTCCTTATTGTTGCATCTTGTATTCATTTATATGTATAAGGTTACTTGGTACTGAAACATACATTTCAAGTATGCATAATTTATTCGTAACTAGAATCTAGAAAATTACTGTATTCCAACAATTCTCTACCAAGTGGCCAAGGCATTGTAATAAATAAAAGCCATATGTTATATTGACAAACCATGGTCTTGATCAAATGATTATCAAAATCAGAAAGTAAAGTTATATTCTTGGCTGTTTAGGTAAGTTGTGTATCAATATAGTGCGTCTCAGAAACCAATTGATCATCCATAATGTAGGGCCGATGGTAAAATGCAGTTCCCGAATTGATCATCGGCCAATTTTGAAATTGCACTGGATTTGATACACAAGTTATCTGAATGATAGAGAGAACCATATCCATATTTACTTTTCTTTTTTATTTTGATAACCAATTTTTTTAGTTATTGCAGCTGTCAAATATGTTTGTCAATATATCCAATCCCGTAATAAATTGACTTTCCAGTTCATTCAGTTTGTACTATTAACAGAATCAGTAGTATAGTATTGTATATGTGAGCCCATTTTTTTTTTAATGTTCTCAATGTAAGAATCTTTTTAGCGTGGTACTATCATGAGTTGGGGGATGTACCTGTTGCAAGTTATTTATAGCATGTTCACAGGTATCCATGATGGAGCGTGATTTTTATCTGGGGCGTATATTGACAGGCCGCATTAGGTCAGGTGTCATACATGTTGGAGACAAATTACATGGTTTAAAATGTACTGATGATGGCACACAGAAGATTGAGGAGGGAAAGGTTAAAAATTTGTTTCTGTAATTTTCTATAACGATTTTCAGTATCTGTCAAGTTTTCTAAAGAAATACATGATTGAATGTAGGTTACGAAACTTATGAAGAAGAAAGGTACAAGCATGGTTACAATTGAGAGTGCTGGCGCCGGTGACATAGTTTCTATGACAGGATTGAGTAGTCCTTCTATTGGCTATACTGTGGCTAATGTCGAGGTGGATTTTACAATCAATTTATTTATTAATTATTCTTACTCTGTTGAATTATATACGCTAGTAGTTATGATATATGAATTACAATTTGCAGGTTACAACTGCATTGCCAACAATTGAGTTAGACCCACCAACAATATCAATGACCTTTGGTGTGAATGATTCTCCACTGGCTGGTCGAGATGGCAGCCAAGTTAGCGCTGCTTTGTTTTTTTTTTTTTCAAAATAATTTGCCTCCTCTCTTTTGAAGGAACAAAGTATAAAGTGTGCTCCTGCAAAATGAGAAATGTTTCACAAATTTCTTCTGATTTCCTGAAAGATATCCAAGCTATCACCCTTATCTTTTCTCATTTATGGAAGATAAAGTATTCAGAAATGAGAGATAGTGTGTACATTACATAGAGGGATCACATGCTTTATCTTGTGGTGCTGCTGTATGCATTGATATTTCTGCATTTTGCATAAAAATGAAGAATCTCTTATTATTTAAACATTTTTTTTGAAACTTAAAATCTTGGGGATTTTTGTATAGAACTTTGTCCTGACTCTTTTCCATGAAATTTAGCTAACTGGTGGGAAAATAGGTGACCGTCTAATGGCAGAAGCAGAAACGAACCTTGCAATAAATGTTCTTCCAGGGCCATTATCAGAATCTTATGAAGTTCAAGGGAGAGGAGAACTTCAACTAGGTCCGTGGTAGCATAAGTACAGTTCACTTTTAACATATCAGTTTGTATTTTGTAGTCGCTTATTCCATTTGAGGACATTCCTGAACCTCTTCCATTTGGATCAATTTGTTTTTGCAACAGTTCAACCAGATATAAATAAAAATTTAAATTGCTCCTATTTGTTATTGTTTCCCTTTCCATTATTGAGCTCAACATTTTATTCTCTCTCAGTTTCGCTTTCCTTATAACTTACTTCCAGTTCTTCGTGAAATTACTGAAAGTTTTGTGTTCTCCAGGGATCTTAATTGAAAACATGAGACGTGAAGGATTTGAACTATCAGTTTCTCCCCCAAGAGTAATGTGAGACCTCTGAAGAACTTGAATTTTTGTTGCCGCCATATAAATTATCTATCTATGGTGTCTTTCGGCTTAGACCGGAATGGTTCCCCGAGTAGTTGAGACCAAATTTTTGTAGGTTTCCACCAGCTGTATATCCTACAAGGCCTGCATAATATTCTGAAAAATATCAGTTTATTTTAAAAATTGGCTGGTCAATTTGTTGCTTTAGTTAATGGGCTTGCATTCTCTGATTTGCTCTCCATAATTTTCTTCTAGCACTCACACTTTTATTAATTTACAACCTGAGTGCATAGCCAACCTATATTTGTGATAATATAATGATTTCTCTAGGTATAAAACTGAGGGCAATGAAAGGTTAGAGCCAATTGAAGAAGTAACAATCGAGGTGACTATCAACCCAGAAGAAAAGCTTTTATGGATACCTTTTTCTGGCTTATTTCTAATGAATATGATGTTTTTTAGGTGAATGATGAACATGTTGGTCTTGTGATGGAAGCACTTTCACACAGGAGGGGTGAAGTAGTTGACATGGGCCCCGTCCCTGGAACAACAGGAAGGACCCGTTTGTCGCTAACATGCCCTTCTAGGTTGGTTTTTTTTTTACCGTGGCATAGGGCTGCAAGAAAAGTTCGTAATTTGTAATTCGTTCAGTGTTTGATTCAATTTTAGTTCGAGTTCAGTTCGTTCGATTGGACTTTTTTGTTAGTTCGATTCGATAACATTTTTAATGAACTAGTTCGAGTTTGATTCATAATAGTTCGATATGTAATTATTTGCATATATTTTTAACTATTTAGTCAATAATATAATTATTTTATTATAAAATTAATAAGATATTATTAATTTATTATTAAATTAATAAATATTAGTTAATTTTTACATATTTTAATATAAAATTAATAAAATATTAATTATTTTAGCTCTAATTATTTATTATAATATGAAAATAAATGTAAAAACTAAAATAATTGAGTTCGTTTAGAGTTCGATTTCAGTTCGAGTTTGATTTAGCTCGAGTTCGATTTAGTTCGAGTTCGATTTAGTTTGAAATAGTTTTAAATCAAACTCAAACACTGATGAGTTCGATCGAATTCGATTCATTAGCAGTCCTACCGTGGCATCTCTTTTAGTGACTTTGCACATTTTGGTGGTAATTTCATACACTCATTTCAAGGCATAAATTGGTTATTTACGATCAGTCCTATACTTGGTTGCTGCCTATGCTTTTGCTGACATGAAAATATAATTTGCACCCCTCCTTTTGCTTCACATTAAAACTGTTCAAATGACAACTCCTTTTCCTTTGATTATTTTTGTGCAGGCAAGGAAGTGGACAATAACATTATGTTTTTTTTGAATAAATTATAGGTGGATTAAATGTGATATTTACAGCTCAAAAATGATTTAGAGATACAACTAATATATTTCCAATTTATGATGGGGATGATACATGGTACTTTCTGGTATAAATAAAAACATGCCTTCTTTTTCATGTCATACAATTTTTGATGGTCTGTTCATAGACTATGAAAATTACACCATGAGGCTGTCATAATTCGTACTAGTACAGTTCAATACTATTACTAATTCACTTGTAGTTTAACTTGATTTGTTTGTTTATATAGGGGCCTTGTTGGGTACAGGAGTGTTTTCAGCAGTGACACACGTGGAACTGGGTTCATGCATCGTGCATTTGATTGTATGAATTTGTTCTTTGAAGTTGTTTTTATTAAGGGGAGGGATCCCTTGACAATGGGTTGTTTTGACTTTGTTTGGTACATTTAGGGTCTAGATGGATGCCAGTTTGGTTTGGATAATACCCGGATTGTTGTAGGCTCTATATAAAGATTGTACTGTGAAGCTTGGTCCCCAACGCCAAGATAGCGTACCATCCTGATCAGTCTGAACAGAGGGCGCGTAGTATGGCATCAAGGTGTGGAGATCTTTGGTGAAAAGGGATGGATCAGCCTCGTCTAAGTCCTTGATGGATATATGTAGGGATTGTAGCGTGTGTGCCCATAAACAATTTTTGTCGGTTTTGGCTAGCCAAATCCATTTGACTAGGAGTGATTTATTTTGTAGAGAAAGATAAAATGTCCCGATTCCCCCGTTGGATTTGGGAAGTGTTAATTTTGGCCATGACACCAGGCAGCGTCCCCCTGAGAAAGAGTCCTTGTTTCCCCTCCAGAGAAAGCGTCTCGTGATCTGCGTTAGTTGCCAGAGTACCCACTTAGGTAAGAGAAAGGTTTGCATGTAGTGGAGCGGGATTGCATTTAGTACAGAGTTGGCGAGTACCCAGCGGCCGGGGAGCAATAGGTCCTTCCTTTAAATCCCTCCCGCCTCTGCACATTTGAAATTTGTGAAAGGTGGGCCGCTTTTGTCGGTTTCTTGATGGTGAGTGGGAGGCCTAGGTATTGGATGGGTGATGATAGGGGATACATTTAAGGAGAGAAGCACATAGGTATTAGGTGTTGTGGAATTGCGATTGGTAGGAACCCGCTCTTACTTAGGTTTATTTTGAGGTCGGACACGTGGGCAAATACCTCAAGGGTTGCTGTTATTATCTTGATGTTCGTAGCATGTGCTGGCTTGATGATCACTGTGTCATCTGCGAATTGTAAGAGGGTAGTGTTTGCCATTGGTAGGTTCACTAGATTTGTGTCAAGCTTCCGGATCATCATTTGGAAAGCATCCACTACCAATATAAATAGGAGTGGGGATAGCGGATCCCCTTGTCGTAGCCCTTTTCTGTGGTAGAAAGGTTGGCCCTTTAGGCCGTTGACTTTTAGGTGCGAAGTTGAAGAGATGAGCAAGCTGCGCATCTAGACTATCCATAGCGGCGGGAAGGCCCTTACTCGTAAAATTTCGAGCAAAAATTCTCATGGAATTGAGTCAAAAGCTTTTTGGAAGTCTATTTTGAGGAAGATGGACGGTATTTTATTTTTGGCCAGGTTGCATAATAGTTCCCGGGTCGAAATGAATGTTTGCATTAGTTGACGTTCTTTAATAAACGCTATTTGGTTTTGGTCAACAAGCTGTGAAAGATGTGGTTATAGTCTTGTCGCTAGGATCTTCGTGATTATTTTTGGGATGGTAGATAGCATGCTGATCGGCCTATAATCCGAGAGAGCAGATGAGGAGTTTTTCTTTGGGATCAAGGATATGTAGGCTTCGTTGATACGCCATAAGTCCAGCCAGTTGTGATAATAGGTCTTGTGAAATGAATTCCCAGTAACATTGGAAAAACTCTATGGGAATGCCATCAGGGCCACTTGCTTTGTCCTTGGGAAGAGCGAAGACCGTAGGTTTGATTTCTTGCATTGAAATGGGGTCAACCAGTGAGCGTAGGTGGTCCTGGTCCGGCTCTGCATAGAGTGAGTTTAGGTTAGGCTGTAGAAGGTCTGCTGTGGGGGTACCCAAGAGGTTACGGTAATAGGTAGTGAACTCCGCAAGGATGAGGGGAGTATGTGAGATGGTGACGGAGGATGGCGGGTCAGTAGGGTTGTCAGGTGTGATGTTGATGTGTGTTATATGGTTGTGTGCCCGTCTGGCCGAAGCCAGTTTGTGGAAGTACTTGGAATTCACGTCTCCTTGCTTTAATCAGAGAGCAGTCGATCGTTGCCTCCATTTGGTTTCCTAGATGTTTGCTAAAAGATAGGTGTGTTCCTTGAGTGCAATCCTAAGTCTAAGTTCTGGGCCAGATAGCAATCGTGCTTCTGCTCGGTCAAGTATCTGAATTATATATTTTGCCCTTTGAATACCCTTGTTATATCCGTTAAATTTGTTCTTTGCCCAGTTATTTGTGGCTATTTGGATATTTTTGAATTTTACAATGAGGTCTAGGGCCGGGTTGTTTGTTGCCCTTACTGATTCCCAAGCATTGCACAATATTTCCCTTGCTTCAGTGTAATGCAACCAGTGCCTTTGGAATGAGGAGCGGTAGTTTGATTGTCAATCCTCTTAAATCTCAGAATGAGAGGAGCGTGATCTGAGGTCGGGGCTGGGAGGTCAGTTCGGTAGGGGATATGTGAGGTTAGGGAGTCCCAATGTTGAGTGTAGCACTCTATCCAGTTTGGAGAGTGATGGGTGCGGTCACATGTTAGACCATGTAAATGAGCGGCCGGTTAGTTGAAACTCGGTCATATCGAGGTCCGCTATCATATCGTTGAATTATGTCATGCAAAACGTTTTGGGTTGGTGGAAGTGACTCGGAAGTGTCCCTAATGATGTTGAAGTCCCCCAAAAGCAGTCATGGGAAGGTCGTGGAGACAAGCAATCATTCGCAATTCTGTGATGAGTTCGTGTTTAAAGGTGTTTGAGGTTGGTCCGTAGGTATTAGTAACCATGAGTGTAAAGCCAAGATTGTTGGTTAAGATAACGGTAGTGGAGAAGGTTAGGGTATAAGAAGTGTTTAGGGTGTAGTCTGATGTCCAGGCTGTTAGTGTTCCTCCCCTTGAACCTGTGGATGGTAGAGCTGCATATTCAATGTATTTTGCTGGCGCGAATGAATGAAATTTGGCAAAGGATATTTCATTGAGTTTCATTTCTTGGATACAAAAGATAGAGGCACAGGAAGCCCTAATGGTGTCCTAGCAACAAAACATTTTGCTGGATCCCCTAGTCCTCTAACGTTCCAGCATAATAAAGATAAATTACCCAAGTTCATTACATAACATAAATCCTAAGTAGATAGATAAATTGTTGCTAGTACAAAAGGCACGTCTGCTGCAGCCGAAGTGGTGTTCTAATACAAAAAGCAGGTCTGCCATTGAAAACAGGAGGGCTTGCGAGCTCTAGAAGTCGTCGAGGAGGTCCTCTTCGGAGTCTTCATCAATGTCATTGAGGTTGATTCCCTCAAGCTTGGCAACATAGTTAGTTTCCTCTTCCTCTAAGCAGTTTTGGCCTGCTGTGCTGGGGCCTTCTGGATGGTTTCCTGCCTCTGTCTGCTGTCCTGCATGTGCGTGGTACGCCTGGGGGCTGTTATGCCTTCGGTGATTTGAAGAGAAACAAATGACCTTATCTTTGTTATGGTGTTTTCACTCAGAGGTTGGCTGTCGACTATTTCCTGCTGCAGACTCATTTTTCACTCGACAATCTTGACAATGGACTTTAAAAAAATACGAACAAAATCTTAAAAATAGAAAAAAAAGTTTATAGATATGTTCATCTATCCATAGATTGATAGTGTTTCGAATTTCATGCAATTTGATTGTCTTTTGATAGTTCATCAAAAGACCATCATGAATTTTATACAATTTGCAACGGTTCCAATTTAACGGTTTTTGAAAAATTGCATGAAATTTGAACACATCTGTAAAACTTTCTATTTTTAAGATTTTTTTTCATATTTTTTTAAAAGTCCATTGTCAAGATTGTCAAAATAACCCATTGTCAAGGGATCCCTCTTCTTTTATTAATAGTTGCATTTCTTAGCTCACCTGCACTGTGTACCCTAAAATATATAGTACAAGCTAATAAGTCTTACTCTGGATTTCTACTAGTACATATGCTTATTGTAGAACCACAGGTTTAGTACAGATGGTATATGCCTCATCTCTCTGTGGAGTGAAGCAGGTTCAAGTCCGAGTGTAAAATATGTCGCAGTTTATGAAAAAAGAAAAAAATATGCTTATTGTGAATTGTAAAACTAGATATTGTCGACAACTAACTGTTTACCTATTTCTGTACATTTCTCAGCTTATGCTAAATACAGGGGTGCACTAGGGAATGTCAGGAAAGGTGTCTTGGTAAGTATGGTGTTCTTGTTTCTGAGGCAGACATAGGCTTATGATACTGGATACCAAAAAGAATACCTTGTTTTCCTTGTTCTTAGTTATTCTCTTTGCTTTTTGCCGTTTAACATTCTATGGTCAAGTCTAAGTAACATTATTCTGCCTAGAAAACTAAGAAATAGTGCCATAGAAAACATAGAAAACATTCTATGGTCAAGTCTAAGTAACATTATTCTGCCTAGAAAACATAAAATAGTGCCATTTCTTTTCCTTTAATAGAAGCCTATTTAGTGATATCACACATGGCCCAATACTAACAAATAATAATGAACTTTATGTTTTTAAATTTGGCTCTTCATTTTGATTTTAATCACAGATCTCAACAGGACAAGGGTTCATAACAGCACATGCTCTTATGAGCTTAGAAGCTCGTGGGACTCTCTTTGTTTCTCCTGGCATGGAGGTGCTTTCCTTTTGTTTTGTGCACTAGGAGTGATAATTTCTGGATGTATAAATGTTCTTTTGTTTTATAATTTATAGTAAAATTTATCATGCTGATATTTTTGCACCTTTTCCTTGATATGAACTGCAAAGACATATGAAGGCATGATAGTAGGTGAATACTCTCGTGATTCAGATCTCGATGTAAGTATCTTTTTTTAAGATTGGAGTGCTTATTTTCGAGCTTTGCCTCTCTTTCTCATGCAGGCACATCCAAGGTGATTTGGTTCTAAATGATGAACATGGGCTCACTAGAAAACAATTTTCTTGGGAACCCACATTTTCAACTTCTACACCCAGTCACCTTTGTGTGCATCTGCATCTGTCTCTCCCTCGCTAGTCGCTCCTCTTTCTGTCACTAAATTTATTCTTCTTGGACAGGTGAACCCAGTAAGGACAAAAGAACTGACAAACATTCGGGCTCCAGGAAAAGATGAAAATGTTCGCCTATCCCCACCACGTTTGGTATGTTATCTTAATGATTGCAGTATTAATATATACAATGTATTATTAATCTTGTAGTTGAAATCTTGGCTAAATTTCTAATTTCATGCAGATGACGTTGGAAGAGGCAATTGGATATGTTGCCTCTGATGAACTTATTGAGGCAAGTCCTTGTTTCTCTACTTATTATAGTTTACTTTTTTTTAAAAAAAAATGAAGTTTAATTGTTATCCGTTGTTTAATGTATGTACCTTGTCTAACAGAAATATTTTATGTACAGGTAACACCCAAATCTATAAGATTAAGGAAGAGATATCTTGATGCCAATAAGCGTAAGATGATGAAAAATAAGAAAGAATGATGTCATATGTCACTGAGATAACATCTATAAGGTAATTCAATAGTTAGGACACCTCTAAACAATCTTCATCATTTATAGTATACCATAGTGTTGTATACAGTGATCTGTAATGAATCAAAGAATTTTTGGGGCGAATTGTGGGCCCAAAATAATTTTGCTACTTATCAACGTACATGTATAATAGGGCTCGGTGTCTGCACTCTATTGTATTTTGTTTCTTGATTCTTTTATAAATTTAGTTGATTTTAATTCTCCTCTGTAGAATAACTAGATGTCATCATTGAAAAGGTTTATATTTGCCATTATCTCCCATCTTTGCCACCGGGGCTATGGTCCAACAGTAGTGGCATAGTCTTCCACAGCAGAGACTCAGGTTGAGACCCAGCAGGGGCTGGGATGGATTTTCAAAACCAATTCTGATGATATCGACGGCACAGGTGTAATTGTATAGAATGTTTACGTGGTTTAATCGTACATTGAAATACAAGGTTCATGATGCAAGTTCTCTGCGTTCAAGATTCGAGACCTATCTCACTTGTTTTAATCAACCTCTTTGTGCGCTTGTGCAACAATTGCTTTCAAGATTCCCAAGCGTTCATTAATAATCTACGAAACTTATTTATAGCGGTGTAACTAATAGAGATAATTTTTATAAAACAAAACGAATATAGTACAAGTTAGACAAAGCTCTCGAATACTGCTTTATAGTTCTAGAACTTATAAATGAAAAATATGTTTGCAGCGGATTTAAATAAATAAAAGGTGTTTAAAACTACGACAGATAAATTTGAGGTCATGCAGCAAGGGGAAAAACTCCTACAGTTACATCTCCTGAACAAGAAGCTATCACTTGCGTGCTTCAGTCTTCTTCTGTTCTTTGGCTACAAACAGGGAAAAACAATTGAGGCAAATAAGTTGTATGATACTCAACATACAGATAGTAACTAAAGTCCAAAACATAAAGACAAAGTAGAAAAGCTTCCACAATTTTCATTTAAAAGGGAGAATTCAACTTTTGGTTCGTTGAATTTTCTTGCAAAATCAACTTGGTCCTAAAGTTTTATTTATATCAAGTCGGTCTTTTAAAAAACACCATGTTGGTCCTTAAAATTTTCAAAATATCCAAATTGGTCCTTTATCTTTAAATTACACCAAATAAATCGTTGAACTTTTGACATAAAAACTAATTGTCCCTAAACTAAAAAAATAAATCAGTCCATGAATTTTTTTTATTCAAGGATATTTTTATTTCTTTATTTATTAAGTCTAAATAAAATAGACATAAAAATATTTTATTAAGAAAATAAAAAAATAATGTATAGGATAAATTTGTGACCAAAATGTTCTCTGATTTTACTAAATATTTTTATCTTTTCTTAATAAATTTTTTTATGTCTATTTTATTTAGACTTAGAAAATAAAGATTTTTTTTTTCAAGGATTTATTTGGTACAGTTTAAAATTAAAGGACCAATCTGATGTTTTTTAAAAAGTTCAAGACCAACTTGATACAAATGAACCAAGCTGGTTTTCTTAAGAAGGTTTAAAGAAAGTCAAGGACCAAAAGGTGAATTTTCTCTTTTTAAAATATGACATAATGTGAAATTTAATCTTTCCAAAAGTACCAACAATAGCACAAAGAATATTAAAGAAAGATGCATCATGCATGCATAAGACAGAAGAAATACCAGCTTTCTCTTCTTCTCTCTTCTTGGCAGCTTCAGCCCTCTGTTGCCTTATCAAAGCTAGGCGCTCTACAAATTATCACAAAAAGAATTTTATGTTAGAGATCACACTACAGTTATACAAATCTTCAATGTAGGAAAAGAAAATAAAAATATTATGATGCTTTTGTGTACCTAAATCTTTACGAGCTTGTTCAGTCTTTCCCTGCTCTTGCAGCTTCATGTATCGCTCATGTGCCTTCTGTTTTTCCAACTCCTCCCTGTGTATTTGCTTATTTTGTAATTAGTTTACCTTTTGTTTTAATACTTGTGATAAGAAATGAAATCGATCTCAAAGATTCCATTAATGGTTATAACATATGGCCTTTTCCTATATACAACGTATTGCTCAAAATTAAGCTAATTCAGCTTCCAAAATGTACAATGGTATACGGGACAACCCCTTGCTGTTTAAGGGGGAAATAATTGAAAAAAAGAAAATCTCCAAGAAAGTAGTAAAGCAAAATGTAAAAAGCTAATCTCTATCTCAGAACAAGCTAAGATTGTGCAAGATAGTTAACCTATCTCAAAAGGTGACAACACTTTGGCAAATCTTAGCATTAAACCAGCAGCAAAAAGTTGCAAAAGTTATAAAGAACAAAATCTGACCTTTCACGCCTTGAGAGTTCTGTTGTTTTACCAAGCTGCAAGATAAAATTGAGGTTATCAAGTTAGGCAGTAAATTCATTCATGTCTACACCCAGATTTCATGGGCATAAATGACATCTATATATGGATTTAGGTTCAATAAACAGATATAACTTGCATATAACATAGTATTTGATAAAGTAAAATGTAAAACTGAATGGAAATAATGACAATGCACAAAGTTAAGCAAATGAAAGATCGTATACATTGCCAGTTAACCAATTTTTTCTTGCAGGCACAATGTGCAAATTTTAGAAATTGGAAGACCAATTTTTTCTTGCAGAAACAGTGTCACTGGACACCAATTTGGTTTGCATGGATTTTTTTTTTCAAAACCAACTTTGTTGCATTTTGGAAAAATGGATTCACGGGCATTTATCTGTGACCAAAAAGGAGTTCACAAACAATGTCTACAAACTTTTTATTCTAAAACATCCCAAATTTATAATCTGTTTCTCCTTTTCTTTTCTTTTCTTTCTCTTTTTGAAAGGGTGAACTTTCATTTCGGCCACTTCCTGCTCAATCTTGAATCGTACAATACTAACTTCTATGCTTAAAAATAAAAGTATCGTGCTTTTCATCTCTTCTACATTTGTCACCATACCAGCTTGAAAAAATATGTTCTTCTATTACATATATGAGATATCTAATTTGAAAACACGTAAAATAGCGGGTTTGATTAGGAAAATCCTTAAAACCATACCAGCTTAAATATTTTTTTAAAGGTACTATAGAGGAAACTCAAACTTACGTCAGCTTCTTTCGCTTTAACATTCTTTGGTTTCACCAAGTTTGGGTTCTCAATTTTAATTACGCCTTCAGTGCCCTTCCTTTTCTGGAAAAAGGGCAAAATATAACAAAATAAAGGTTTGGTACAAAACTTGATAAAAGCAGCAATACATAAATAAGATTTTATTTATTTATTTATTATTTTTTTTTTGCACAAGCTCAACGAGTCTCATAAACATACTCACAAACCAACCCAATGTCTCCTATTTGCAATTAGCAACTGCTCTTTTCATATTACCATTTATCAAACAGAGATAAAAAAGAAATGACTTGATTAAACTTATACAATTTCATGTCATCTCAACCATACATACTGTGAACAAGTACCATTAAATTTTACAATATATATATAACTACGACATTAAATCTGCACGCGAGTTACAATTATCTCTATAGTTGGGTGGTAGATGCCAAATAGAACATCAGGCATTATCAGCCAGAGGTATTGAGTGGTATCACTACATGTATCTGTTTTTAGGATTTTTGTGAAAAATATTAATTAAAATATATATTAATATTCTAAAGTTAATTTGTCAAAATTAGTGGGTTATTCCTGAAAATCTGTAATGCAGTTTAGCCACTTGGTGTTAGCAATGAATACATGAAGCAAAAAATGAAAAAAAAAGAAGAAAATTCCATAAAGCAAGATATAGAAAGTACACTGGAATCATCTTCAGATTCTTCTTCAGATTCCTCACGTTCTTCATTCTCTTCTCGCTCATCATTTTCAGCCACTTCCTGCTCAATTTTAAGAAAGCTTAATTAGTTTAAAAGTATTACACTTACCAATTACTATAAAGAGAAACATCTCCAAAACAAGTGGAAGTACCTTCTTAAAGGTCCGAGGACGAGTTGATGTGCCAGCCACTGGGGCCATTAAAAAGGAACAGGTTGTTAGAAATTGTTTTGTATAAGGTATAAAAGTTCAAAGTTAATAATTGGGAAAGAAAAGTTAAAACCATCTTATATTTTGCGTGCATAATGGAACTTGCACAGGTTGTGCTGCTAAAAAGAAAAATTAAGTCCCAATGAAGCACGAACTTCTCAAAGTTACAATATTAGATAGACAAGAGATAATTATTCCTAGCAAACATTGCACATGCATTTGCAAAAAACCGACCAAAGAAAATTGTCAATAAAAGCTTCAAATTCTAATCCAGACTTTTTTTTCTTTTTGCAGTTTACCAGCTAGTATGATGCAGTTTTCAAATTCAATTTTCTCAAATTCCTGATTAGTAGGTAATAAGATCTGCTGGCTGAAGTGTGATTACCTTACCCTACAGCGGGTTATTCACTTAGCTGCCCAGGAAGAGAAACGGTATAAGGCCAGTCTATCAGGCGCGCAGCGAAGAGGAGAAAAGGATAGGGAGGTAACGGAGACCAGACTTTATTTTATCTAGAAGATTAAACTTGAATTTTGATGTATAGACACAATTTTTTTTTTAACTAACAGGACACTTTGTAACAGAGAATTAAATAAGAAAATATCATCTGTTTCTCTCTCCAGTCTTAAAAGTGTCAGATGTTACACCAGTAGATTCAAGACAGAATTGCACTATCATATACCCAGCTATATGACAAAGACAAATCCTGGCTAAACTATCTAAATAGAAAATTGAGCCCGAGGAATAAGCCGATTGCAAGTCCCAAGATCAAGGAAAGCACAGTGGGACGCAACTACTAACGAATCATCAGATCAAGTAGAGAGTAAAATCTCAGACAAAAATTAAGAGAGAGAGCCAGTAAGATGATTCTTTACCCATCTCTTCAGGCGTGGAGAAATTTCTCCGACCGGTCGGCTTTCCCTTGAACTTTCCCCTTCCCATTTCGATCTGATCGAGCGCGCAAGCGAAGAAAAAGCACCGTGGCGCTGGTGAAGGGATGGAGAGGGGAGGAGCAAATATAAGATAATAAGAGGGTTTCTTCCCGATTAAAGTCGTTTTTAGATGCAAGAAACCCTATAAACTGCACGGTGGACCCCGCAATTAAGTTTCGCCTGTTCGTATTTTGTATCGTGCAAAAAAATTGGTAAGAATAAAGGAATTGAGAATAACAAATGATAGTGAAAAAATAGTGATTTTTTAGTTAGTATGAGGATAATAAAAAAATGATATTATTTTAAATGATAGAAATATTATTTGAATTATTTGTTTAGAATAGTAACGAAGAGTTAAGAAGAACAATAATTATTTTATTTTTACCACATAATAATAATTATTTTTACTGTTTAAAATAGTAAATTTGTGTTTGAATACATAATCGCTATTTCTATTCTGAAAATAATAGCTATTCTATGTCCCATCCATATCCCTATTTAAAGGGGAGGTTTATTTATCTCGACTCTTGAGAATAAATCAACTTGGTAAAAAAGAAAAGCTGGCGTAAGATAAACGGAATAGTAAAAGGATTGATTTTAGAAAGTGATATTATAAGCAAGATTCCAATTTTGCTTCATTGATTAAGCACAACTCTATGATAACAAAATAGTGGGGTTCTTTTTTTATTGAAACATTGATAGTTTTTTTGTAACGAAAAAAATTGTAATTGCGAAATTTGATTCCTAATAGCAAATCATGAATTTATTATTTACTAAATGAGTTAAATTTCAGAGTCTTCCGTATTTAGCAACATGAATTTATGTTTTTTATTTTGAAAATTTGAAAATTATTTTAGAAATATATTCTTAAGATTTTCAAAATATTCATGGTAAAAAGAAAACCATTACCTTTCTTATTAGGTCGGTTTCTCCTCCAAAAAAAAAAAGACTAATCATTTGTAGGATTGTTGGTAAGTTTTCATATTCCTTTTTAACCTGTATTTTTTGTGTACCTTTTTTTATAAAGATGAAAAATCTAATTTACCTAACTTTTTAAATATTTATCAAAGACATATATCTGAATTTTGAATTTCGAACCTGCAATCTTCCTTTGTCACTAGATGGCTATAGCTGTCAATTTTCATCGTGTTTTTTTACATTAGCATATTTAAGAAGTATTTAACAATTCTTTTATTTAGCGTTAAAAACTTACTAATGGCAAATCATGCAATGACATGTTTACATCATCCGATATGGAAATGACACTAAAGTGAGAACTGGTTGTGTGATGAATGCGTTAACTGTATTTTTGTGGCCAAGAAACCCTCTTATACATGTTGCATTTTGTCTAATTAAGAATGGTTATGCCACTTAGCCATTACACCGACTTAGCAGCACCACATTATGCTTCTTATGATGTCGTTTCATATTATCATGATGTAAATTAGATTCAATATTTAGGTTATCATCTGAAATTTTGATTCATAGGTTTCTGGTATCCTCTCAAAATATAGCATTGGTTTTCTTCTTAGTTTTAAGGCCATTTGATTTGGTGTTTTGCACCACCAAGTCATGGTTGTAATTATTTTACACTTTTGAGCGTTTGGTGAGCGGATGAGAAATCAAGTTTTATAGTGTAAGTCATGAATCATGATCATCGATAAATTTACAATAAAAATTAAGTTCAATGCTAGATTTAAAAAAAATCTACTCAGACTGGAATTTTCATTAGTGGCTTGCTCCATCCTGAATCACGCAAAGCCACAGCTAAAGTTTAGTTGATATATACCAGCAAAAGTTGTAGAAGAGAACACGCCCTTAAAGTGGCCTTCCTGGTGCACAATTTTTTTTTCGTGACAGTAGAATTCCTTCGACTTATTTTATTTTCTGTGTAATACGGATCACTAGGTTGTGATCCTTTTAAATGAAAATTAAAAATTTGATGGCATGATTCTCATCTTTTTCTTCAAAAAAAAAAAGTTAGCTTTCCAAACGGGCTGCACGTTCAACTACTCATGGCAAGAGAAAAAGTTCATTGATAGCTCACTTGAAATCAACTTAGTTGGCTCATCTGATTCATGAGCTGAGCTTAAACTCGAAAAAAACTCGTTTAATAACTATTTCATAAGCCACGAGCTGTTGCGCGAGTAATGAGTCGAATTTAAATTAAATTTTTAACTCATTAGTGGCTCATGGAGCTCGGCTTAACTCGATTTATTTGCAGCCTTATTTTGTTTGTAGTTCACAAGGTACAACCATCAATAACCTTATAAACATAGTTGCGAACTCGCACCAAAAAATGACGTTGCTCTAAATTTTGTATGCATCAATTAATTATGTTGGATTATTTTTCAATATTTATTTTATAGAGGGCTTAAATAAATAAATAAATAAATTAGAATTTAGTTTATAAATTCTAATTACATAAATCAATTAATTTCTATGAATTAATTGAATAAAATCAAATAAAATATTAAGTATGAGAGAAGCTTAAAATTTAATTTAGTCGTGAGTCGCTTCTGCTCTAAGGATAGAATGACGCCTTCTCGTGCAGAATTCATTGCTTATCTCCATCCCCAAGGTTTGACCCCAAACAAATATCTCAATTCCTTTCCAGTAGCATGGTCACGAATCGGATGGTAACTAGTTTGAAAGAACTAATTATAGCATAACATCTAACGTCTTTTTTACCTATATATAATATAAGTATATTTGTGGGAAATTATTTTAAAAAAATTATGTCGTAAGAAATCATATGAACCGAGTCCGAGAGATTGAATACTGTGCTGCCAAAAACATTTCAAGCATTCTTATATAGTAAAATATACATGGAGACCAAGTACAATGTAATAGCTGTACATATTAATAATAGTACTTAATACTGCTATTTAATCCATAACAGGTTTTGCTAATTATTTTCCATGGCACAAAATCTGTGCTTTAATAGCTACGTCAAAAATTTGTCTACGTCAAAGTAAATAATGATATAAATAATTAATATAATTTTAAAACTTTATCATAATATATTAACAACAATTATATGATTAACTATTAACCATGCTTAGTTCTTCGAGTTTAATTCATCATCATTTGCAACGTAACTAACAGAATTTGCAGAATTACGAACTAGAGCTTGTAATCTAAACACATATTACTGTCAGTACCAATAACTTGCGTGATTATCCTACCTTTCGAAATTCCAACATCATGTGAATCCTAGACGCTTTACAACAGATTTTATAGAAACTTTGCATATATTGTATAGAGAATGATATTTTACTAGTATTTTTATTGACAAAACAAAAAATATATTCATGATTCTTAATACATGAGGGTTAAGCTTCTAATTTTTTAAAATATGCAACATCATCAATTTTCTCCATCATTGATTTTGTTTAAATTTTTTCATCTTTTGAATCCAATAATTCATATAAAATATTTTTTCTCTCATTATTTAAAATAATATGTCTAATATACTTAAAGTGAAACTTGACTCTTAAAATGATTTAACTTTTTTATATAATTATTTATAAATTATTATGTGTTTAATTATATTATTTATTTATTTATTATTATTACTTAGCATTTAAAAGTATTGTGTCTATTTTTTAATGTAAAATTTTATTAAATATATTTTAAATTTTATATTGTTAATTATTTATTTAAGTACTATATTGTCGGGGCGAAATCCGTGTTACAACTCTAATAATACATAAAAAGATTAAGATTTCAAACTTTTCAAGCATATACATCATTATTGTTTTCACCATTAATTTTATTTAAAATCTTTTTATCTTCTTAAATCTAAAGGTTCATATAAAATAGTTCATCTCTCCTCATTTAAAGTAAGATGTATTATATTTAAGATAAAACTTAATTCTTAAAATGAACTAATTTTTTATATGATCATTTATAGATTATTATGCGTTAGTTATATTATTTATTATTATAATTATTTAGTATTTAAAAATAGGGAAAATTAGTCTCATGCCACATCAAAACTTTAAATTTAGAAAAATGCCACTTCAAAACTTTAACTCCCTCTAATGCCACCCTAAAATAAGTTTATTTAGTCTTTTGCCACACTTATATATTTTTTGTTTATTTTTAATTAAGTTCAAGTAAAATATCACCGTATTTTTTGGATGTATTTTTTTAATTCCAAAAATACCCTCATTTATGTCTCATATATCTTTTCCTACTACAGAGATATCAACGATTTTAAGTATTTAAAAATATTATGTTTAATTAAAAAAATTTTTATACGAGTGATATTTTGAAAATTTATTAAAAATATTTTAAATTTTATATTATTAATTATTTATTTGAGAAATTTATAGTTTTGAGATGGCATGACAAACCCTTAAAAAATTATAGCCCTAGTTATTATAATAGTACTTACATAAGTATGGAATTCAGTTACTATGGCAAAAATTAAAAGAAGAATCTAAAATATTCTTAGGAAATTTAATGGCTAATTATTTATAATAAGAATGACGATTAGATGAATTATTCATCCCTATTCGGCTATTCCAACCACATAATTCGCCTGCATTATCAGAAATTACAGGCTAATTTTTTTTGCCCATATTGTGGGCCAGCCTTGCAGTAAATTTTGCAATTTTCTTCATTAAAAAGCCATAAGTGAAAGGAAATGTCCTGTGTGCTGGATGACCCACACCAATCCATTTGCTATATACTTAACAAATTTCTGTTACGTAGGCAGAAGGTACAGAATAAAAATTTCACCTAGTTCTCTAAACCCAAACAGTTATATAGAGGTTATCATGCCAAATCCACTAAATACTTGCTAAATTGAGAGCCACACTCATGAATTGACACCTGAGATCCTGCATTTATCATTTAAATTTCTAGTTGTAAGCATACAACAGATGACAAACCATAAATCATATCCGGCCATGTTAAGTGCATATGCCATTATAAAAATACTAACTATACATGCACTTCATAATACACTTCAGAAGGTACCAATCACCAGAGAACAAGCATACCCTAGTTACAAAGAGTTCTTATAATCAGCTCCATTTAACAGTATTAAAATCATGGAGCTGACACATTAAATAGGAAAAAAAGAAGATACCAACACATGTCAGTGGCGACTTCATATTGTCAAGGCCATGTATCATGTTCCATAGTACCCATATGGTAGACTGGGTCCATAGACACTAGCATTATCATTCAAAAACATCATTTGATCAATCTGGCTAGCTATATTTGACGCAGCATAGATATTCTCATTGATACTATGATTATTCTCGTTTATATCTTTGGTAGTATTACCAGCCTTTCCCCTACTACCCCTTGAATTTCTCTTATTCTCAGGAGGCGAATTACTATTGGCACCATTTTCAGAGTTTTGTCGTCCTAGCTGTTGCTTGGCACTTTTCTTGGCATCAGCAACCTTGAACTCAAGACGATACAGAGCAAAGGCATCACAGTCATTGATTTCATACTCATAAAGGTGCCACTCAAAATGAGTCAGGGGTTGTGGGTCCATGTAATAAGACCGTTTGAGGCCACCAAATTCCTTCATGATTTGTTTTCGAGACTCATGCCAACCACGACCAGTGTAGTCAGGAAGGGACCTCTGCTTGCGTGTCCCACTCTCAAAGGCTCGTCTTGGCTTGTCAAAGAAAAGCCACTCTCTAATTGATTCACCCTCCAGTACTGACAGGTCAAAGAGCTCTGCTCACAAAAGAAAACCATAACATTATAAAAGGCATAATCAAATATTAAAAATTGTAAAAGAGTTTCTGGAACTAGACGAACAATGGGTTAATTTCTGGTGTACCTATCAAAGATTCTTAAATTGCCAATATCCCTATCAAAACATTATCATATCTTATATCCCCATTAAAATTTGTCTTTCTTTGTTCCATCCCCCTCCATTCATAAAGCCTATTATTTAACTTACTAAAAATCTTAAGTTCACTATTATATACCCCTTGAGAAAACAGAGGCATACATTTTGTTTTTATTTTATCACAGCACGTAAAAATAAGAAAATTGTAACTCTTTTTCTCTCCTCCCTTGTATCTGTTCCAACAATTCTTTGTTTTTCTCTTACTCGATTAGAAGTTTGGAATGGAGAATTTATAATAAAAGTGAAATTTTAGATGGTCCTCGCTCGTTACACTGTATGTGATATGTATCACCTTGTCTACTGGGTTCTGGGAAGGACAGTTTATGCCAATTAATTCAATAAAAAAAGGATGCAAACCTCCTAGAGGATCTGTGTGAATTTGTTTGAATACTTTATGAATAATATTTTGCTTCTTTGTCTTGGGTTGATGTAATAGTTTGTGCCGGTGGTGCAATGTTGTGGTATACATCTAAATAGGAGCTCAAGGGTGAAATTAGGCATGTGTCGAGATAGCATTTTCTATGAAATTTTTTCACCTACTAACAAAATTTTGTATGGCCTGTGTTATTTTATATCACCACTCCAGAGCTCATGAAAATTGATTTTGATATTTGATATTTTGGTACCACGTACCCGTTCATAGTAAGTACTCACAATTTGTTTCATGGTTTTCATGAGAGGGGCATAATGGTCAAATGAAGTTTACATATATGTTAAATAATAGTTATATAAATAAAAGGGGATGGAATAAAGAAGGTCAAATTTGAATGGGGATATGAGATATTATGGATTTTTATGGGGATATTGACAATTAAAGAAGTTTTGATGGGTACACTAGAAATTACCCCAACAATTTATCCCCTGCCCATAGTAACGATTTGCATAAAAAACACATACATTCTAGGCTTTTAGTATTTAGGAATTAGCATTTAGCACATAGACTTCTACAGCGGCAATACACAAATAAATTCAAGCAGTAATACTATCATCATCCAACTTCTTCTGAACATTAAATAACTTCCTTTCTTTTAGGTCATTTTGGTAAACTTTTAGAATTATTTGACATTCTAATGGTTTTATTTTTACTTCTACAAGAGATCAGACCACACAGATATAAAAAGACAACAACTAACATGCCATGTCTTAGAGAGCTTAGTACTGGATATTCAGTTCCACCACTCAAAAGCCAGTAGCAGATAACTGGCAGAAAGTAAGACTAACTGTATGGTGACTATTGAGGCAGTTGATAAAGTATATACTATAGCAACTGCTACATGGCCAGATCTCATCCAGTACAATAAAAGCAAGAAAATGCTATGAACTTACCAGGTGCATTCCAAGGTGACTTAGCAGTAGCAGCCCCTTCACAAACAGGTACACCGACATTCTTCCCCTGAATCTTTGCATTGAGCGCTGCAAAAAGTGGACCATCCTTCAAGTCAATGCCTCCTGGCCTAATGACAGGTGTCATGCCAGGAGGGCACTCATTCATGGCCAGGCTGGCATGGAAGGTACTGCAATAGTCCTGGCACCATTCTGATGCCTGGGCTGGCCTGGGGCAATCCCACAAAGCACACTTGGGCCGAAGGAAGGCTGAGGGAGGAGGGCAGATGGTTGGTAGCAGGTCTGACATATGGGTCCCATTTGGGTTGGGATTGGAATTGGGGCTGGGATCAAAGGAGAGGAACTGGCTGTAGTCCAGGTGACAAGTCTGCTCAAGAAGTTGAGTCAGAGTTTTGTCCTCATCTTCAGCATATAGAAATGCATCGGCCTGGTTAATGTAGTAATTCTGATTGATAGGGAAACCAAAAGCTTCATTAGACTCTCACAGTCAGCAACAAAGAAAACACTACAATTCAATACAATACTATGATTCTATGATTTAGTACTAAAATTCCTAAATGTAGGTAAACTCAGGGGCGGAGGGAGGGGTGGACAAGCAGCACCCCCCCCCCCCTCAAAAAAAAAAATCCCAAAATGCTAGTTAATTTGAGTAGTTATTGAATAATGTTAATAATAAAACATAAGGTTTTCAGTACTCTGCAACCCCCCCCCCCCCCCAAATTCTTCAATCCTGGTTCCCTGGATAAAGTAGACAGGATAATCAGGCATAATGGGAAGAAGACAACGGTAAAAGATGGAAATGAAAAACAATTGATATATAATATAGTGATATGGATTATGGAGTTAAAAAATCATTCACATGCAAAACAACTTTTTGGGGCAGAAAATCCATCATATCAACATATAAAAACAAGATCCATATTCATGCTATAATCTTCTAGCCCTCCTTTTCAAAGGTTTGCCAAAGAGAGAGCTATCTTTGACCTTTTAACTTCTGATCCCTTACCAAACCGAAATTAAATAAAAAATAAATGCCCAAGATGTTGCACTTCAAATGCACAAACTGAACACAAAACAATTAGAACACTCTTGAAAATATGCATGAAACAAGGAATAAAAAGAAGTAAAGACAACTAAGTTTGAGAAAGAAAAGAAAAATATGGGATAAGCTATTGGTTTCCTCTAAATAAGTAGCAACACACTACACTGTTCTCTTTCCTCAACAAAAGACCAAACTTCCCCCTAATATATAGCTCTTTCTAAGATAAAAATAAAGGATAAGTTTCCCTCTATTGTTCCCATGAACACCTAGTTATTTCACAACTCGTAAGGAGGAGATACCTCATGACAAACATCATTTGCATTGTCAGGATGAGCCCCAGTAACAACATTCGGCTGGACGACCTCCTCCGGAGGTTCAGGCTTCAAGTTTCCAGGCCCCATGGCCAACTCCATGAGCTTGCTGGTTGCATCATCCTCCTCCTCGCTCAGCTGAAGGAGCCTCAGAGTCTCTGATGGTGGGTCAGATGATGCATGTGTGTGTCCCTATTCAAACATGTTAAATATACATCTTAGCATCAATATGTTGTTAGAATTTTCAATATCCTTAGACATGCCAAAAACATACAAAAGCAAATGGGAGTTTTTTTAACATGTTTATGGCAACTGGGAACTTTTTTTCTTTACTTATTTCCTGTTATAAGAAAACAAGCAATTTGATTTAGTTTAGGTTGAAGAGACATTTGATTGGCTCTATTAACAATAAGAAAAGACAAACTTACCACCTCACATTGCTAAGGTGCTTTTACTTAATTACAACCGAGTCATATGGTAACACAATAATATTTTCTTTGATTCAGTTGAATCTAAAGCATAAATAAATAGGCATTTAGCTGGGAGGCTATTTTGATTAAATGATTGAATAATTTCCAAATATCCTCCTCACCATCTCCCTTCTGGTTATCTCATCAAACCATTAGCACTAAGGCTGCACGAAAAAGCTCGGGCTCGTGGCTCAGCTTGGTTGGCTTGAGCTAATCTGATTCGAGCTAATCTGGCTTGATAGTTAAATGAGCTAAGTTTGAGTTGGAGTTGGCTCGGCTCGAATAATAATAGTTTATTTTTTTCTACTAAACTCTAATTCGATAATTTCTCTCATTATTTCTCGTGATATCACCATCTCAACGGCTTAATGTCTTCTCGTATTCACTTGTGACTCAGCTCATATACCTGACACGATAATTTTTTTTGCTGGTTCATCATTCAAATTAGTGCAGCAAATATTTTATTGAAAATATAGATTGTTGATATATCAATTTTGTACTAACTCATGTGTCATTTTTGTAGATATACCGAATTTACAGTTTATAAATGTACTAAATATAAATGTTAAATCAAGTCAACGTACATGCATTGGCTCGTGAACTAGCTCGAATAGTAACGAGCCGAGCTTGAGCTAGACTTTTAAGCTCGAAGCGTTTCACGAGCTCGACTCGACTCGAATTTTCATGAGCCGGGATTGAACTAAACCCGGCTCGCTCGAACTCAACTCGTTTGCGGCACTAATTAGCACTAACCCTAGCTGACACTCCGACCAGCATGCCCTGCCTTACAAGAGAAGCATTTTGTTTATTTATAATCAGAGTAATATTTCGAGACAAATCCAGGGTCTAATATGGACCTTTTTAGTTAATGCTTAAAAATTCGCAAACAATTAGTACAAATCTAGGAGCTTGCGAACAACAAAAGAACAGATTAATAAACAATCAGATCAATTGCCCTATTCAGAATCAAACTACACCGCAAATAATTACATATTATACGGAAAACCCTAAGTCGACAAAATAGAGTAAACGAAAAAAACAAACTAGAAACTAATTGGATTACTTGGAGAGAGCAGGCGGGGGAAGGCTGGTTGAGTTCGGCTTTCCACTCGCGAAGCATCTGGTGCAGCTGCTCTTCGAGCACAGCCACGTCAGCAGTACGACTCTCCTTGCGCGCCGACTGGAGATCCGAGAACATCTCGTGCAAATCATCGATGCGATTTTTGGCCTTGTCCTTGAACAGTTGGTGCTTGACCGCCGACCTGCTTCCCTTCCCCATCACGATCCGCCTCGTAAAATCTCCCCAAGAAAAATTAGGTCACTAAAATACAGAGATCGATGTGGAGAGAAGAGAGGTAGGTCGTGTTTACTTCATAGTCGACTAGTTATATTTTTCTCTTTCTCTATCTGATGATGGGAAGAAAGGAGGAAAGGAGGAAAGGAGACGAACAAAAAAAAGCAAAAGGCCGCGGCAAAAGCAGGAAGGAATATAAGTGATTTTTTTCTTAAATAACCTTAAACAGTAATTAATTTACGTTAATGATCACACATTCAATTTATTTTCACCAATGACCATGGCAAAGACACAATCCGGACTCACATCTTTCAAAATATATTGTTCATATCCGGACAACTGATGCGTCGTCTAATCAAGATTGAAGGGTGCAAGCCTAACTCACGTCTTTCAGTTCAAATTTGAAGGACGCAAGCCGGCTCATACCCTTTAATTGATCTAACACATAGATCTTTATGCGAGCTTTCCGGATTGTATCTAAATACCCGATCGAAGTTTTCTATCAAAAATTATAAACGTTTAAAGATCATATTTTCAGCTCATCAACACTGATTTAAAAATTTTTCAGCCAACTATTCATTATAATAATACAAGTACTTAAATAATAATTTATATATATAAAAATAATGAAACGAGTTCAAATAGTTTAAAAAATAATTAATAGCTAATTTATCACTAATGAATTTTTTTTTAATTTTAAATTAAATAATATAAATATAATTATAATTATAATTTTAAATACAATTTTAATTATTTGAACTATTTACATATATAAATAACTAAAATTATATTAAATTTTTTTTATTAAAAATATAAAGATAATTTTAATTATTTATTATATATAATGAGTAGTGGGCTGAAAATTTTTTAAATCTATACTGATGAGTTGAAAATCTGATTTTTAAACGTTTATAACTTTTGATAGGAAACTCTGATTGGGATGTTTAAATACAATTCGGAAAGCTCATGGAAAGATCTTTGTATTAGTTCAATTAAAGAGTATGAGCCAGGCTTGCGCCCTTCAAGTTTGAACTAAAGGACGTGAGCTAGACTTGCGCCCTTCAATCTTGATTAGACGCGATCAGCTGTCGTGACACGAAAAATATACTTTGAAGGGCGTGAACCCGAGTTGCGCCCTTGCTATGGTCATCTGTGAAAATGAGTTGAGTGCATGGTCATCAGCGTAAATTAATTACGGTTAAGATTATTTAAGAAAAAATTCCAATATAAGACCGGATGGGGGACAAAGACCCCTCATTTTTAAAATGGTCACCTCCTTTTCTAAATTAGGAAGAGCCGAAGAGTTGCGATTCGTTCTATTAATTTAGAACTATTTCCAAAATTAGTTAGGAGGATGACAATAAAGTCGATGGCTCGTCTGGTCTATTCGGACTCGTTGATCCGACAGCTGATCTATCCGGTTTGGAGGTCAAATCGATAAGGTCGGACGGATACGAATTTACGGTGAGACCCATTTGTCATATTCATAATATTGATAACATGTAATGTATATTTATATGTGTTATAATTATATAATTGTATATAAATAACTTTTAGATCAAATTAATAATTTAACCAATATAATATTCATTTAAAGTAACTCTCTTAATCAAATATCACAATTTGTAGATTGAGTATTTAAGTTGGCGTAAATATTTAATAACTTTTAGACTTAAAAAATAACTTATACTATGATGGCATAAATATTTAATAATATTTTAGTTTAAATACAATAATAATCTCTTAAAGATATAATATTAAGAAGAGAAAAATCGTTAATCAAAGGACACATTAATTGATTATGCAATAATTTAATAAAAAGAAATCTAGTAACAAAATATTATTGACAAAGTTGGACCGGGACGGGTACGGATGAGTAGGTTCGTGAAGCATTATGGACGGATCGGATCATCAATCTTAGGCCTGGAAATAAGAGATAAGTAAGCCAAGAAGTTTTGAAGATCGAGCCAGATACCAAATTTAACATAAACTTGGCCCTATTTAATCCATTGTCATCCCTAATTAGCTGATAATAATCACACTGATTTGTCCCACGTGTTATCCTCAAAGATTTGAATCTAATAAACACATGGGGACAAATCAGTGGGATTATTATCAGCCTGGGATGGCAATAGTGTGCTCATTTACCATCAGTGAATTTGAATTTTTATCCGGCAGTTAGCGAAATATTTAAGAATATTTATTTAGCTTTAGGTTCAAGACAAGAAAATTATTGTATAATATATCATGAATAATATACAAAATTGACTGTCCATAGTCAACCAATATATTTCGGCGATAAATTCAAATTCAGTGCATGACTCAGTATATAATTCAACTAGTTATTTGTATCAAATAACTTTTTTTTGTTTATAATTGACAGGTTAGTTATTCATACTACAACAATTGAGGTTTACTTAAGCTATTTATAGTTGTCGTTGCTCCTATTTATAATAATTTTAATGGTTATCGATAACTAGAGGTGAATTTATAAGATACATTTATAATTCATTTGTGTGAACTTATAAGATATATTTATAATTCATTTGTATGAACTATTTATGGTAAATGAGCACACTATTTAGACAAGTTATATAAATCATTGATATATATTTCGTTTAGTACATTGTTTCTTGTTGAAAGGACGCGAAGCTTATGATCCCAATTTTTCGGTACATATTTCTTTTGTTAAATCTATTTATAGTTACTATAACAAGTATTTACGTTGAATTCATAATTAAAGAATTTTTTTTATAACTGTAAGAATTTTTAAAATTATTTATACTTAATATAAAAGCTATTTGTATCAATCATTAAACTTACAATTCCAATTACAATTATATTTAAATTTCTTACCAGAACTATTTAGATAGTGCGTTTACGTTATATATACTTATATGGAAAATCAAAATCAATTTATGCTGTTGAATACAACAACAAAGTTTCTAAATCACAAATAAATTGAGATAGATTAGAAATGAAATTAAATTTGAAAAAAATAATGATACTAATAGTGACAACGATACTGATAGTAAAACTTGAAGTGAAGAAAAAATGAAATAAAAAATAAGAAGAAGCATATTTTCATGCACTTTTACTCAAAATACTATAACAAGAAACTAATTATACCTCACTAAAACTTGAACAAGAAATATTAGAGAAGTATTAATAATCTACGATCGTCAAATAATAATTTGATAAAAAAAACACTAGCAAACGTGCAAATGCAAGAATAAATATAGTATTTTTCTCGCAGTAGAAAAATAATTAAAGAACATAATCTTTTAAAAAAAGCATTCAGCGCCATTATTATTGTAATTGCTCATAGTCTTAATCAATTCCTCTTGTTGTATTACCATTTATGTACTAATGAAAAAAATTAATGAAAAGAAAAGGAAAAAAATGATATTTGTGATCTAGTCTTAGAAGTAACTATTACCGATGAGAGAAAAGAGATAAGGTATCAGAAGAAATGAAATAATAACGTGTACTGATCAGTTTTATAAATTTAAGGAGGCTGATAATGATCCCCATAGATTCGTCCCCACGTAAAATCCCCAAAAAAAAATTGACCAAATGACCGCTTCCGCTCCACTATTCAACTGGCGCTTATTTCTAGTGATAGGCTCAATATAAATGAAATGTATTTTAGTTATTTATATAAAACTTCAGACCATGACGGTTATCATGAAGAAAATATTTAATTCACGTAGTCTACATCTATTTATATGAAAAATTATCATGAAAAGAAAAAGAAATTATAAGACCTTAACAGTTAGGAAAAAATATAAATGACAATAAAAGACATGTACGAGTTCTAAATTTGACCATCAATACCGTTTACACTAAACTTTCTTTCTATTTATAACAAACCAGCTGATTATTACCATCTAGTATAGATTAATGTCTAAAATACTTTGAAAATGTTATTTGTACCAACAATGTGTATTATATTTGTTTCACAAATAAATTATTTACATCTAATATGCAAACATTAAGATAATTGTCATATGCTAATATAGTAATAAATGGTGTGCCCCATCACATGCTCTTTCGCTCTGATACTATTTATATCAATTAAGCCGATTATTTATATCTCATAAATAAATTATTTATATTAACTACGTGAACATTTTATAATAATTATCATATGCTAATACAATACTAAATGACACGTCCCGCTAATTATTTTTTCGCTCTAATACCCTTTATATCAATTATGTGGGTTATTTATATTTTATAAATGAATTATTTATGTTAATTATGTGTACACTGATAACTATCATGTGCATACGATAGTTGTCTTACACTTTTGCTCTATCATTTATTTATATCAATTATTTGAGTTATTTAGATTTCATAAATGAGTCATCTACATCAGCTATGTAAACATATTATGATTATTATGATAATTGTTAGATACCATGAACGATTAGGAAAAATCACAAATGACAATAAAGACATCTATAAATTTTAAATTACAATAAAAGAAAAATGAATAGATTAGTAATTATTTTGACATATTTTTCTCTTGATGCATGCATGAAAATAATAACAATGATCATGAGATAAAAAGAAGAGAGCAGGATCAAAAATTATAATTCTTACACAATGAATTTACATATTCGAATAATTAAAAAAGGTTACGATCTAGTGAGATCATGATAACACCTTCCTCAGTGAAACAACATAATTAAAGATGGGATCATAAGAAATTATTGTAAAATATTAATTAGTGGATAGAGAAATGAGAGAACCGTGTAGAGAGAGAGAGAATGATCATTGTAGAAACTCGGAGAAGTTTTCACTTTGCAGTAATTTTAAATTGTTGGTCTTGGCATCTATTGAATTAAAAAGACGCTTCACTGTTTGGAAAATAATAATTTATTTGCTACTAATAGAAAGTTTTAAAAGGAAGGTGATAACCAAAAATAGAAAGAAGTCGTGGGGATAAAATTTGGGGACGAAATTTTGGGGATAAATATATTTATCCTAAATTTAATTGACGGTTTTTGTCTGGAGAGGCATGATCTAAAATGAAATAGAATTCAAGATCGTCGGTCAAAAATAGAAAACATACTTGGAAATAACGGTTGGGGACAAAACAACGGGATAAATATATGAAATTAACTAATCGTACTTCAGATTTGTATCTCAACTGAAAAAAGTCATTGATTATATTGACCACGTTCTCGAACAACAACAGATTATTCGTCTGCGGACGATCTTTTTAGTCTTAAAATCGGAAATCTTAAGTCTTAATACTAGAGAAATAAAGTCTTAATATCTAATATGTCAAGTGATATTTAAACTTAAAATTTATATTTAAACGACAATCAAGATATGAGTAAGTAGTTATATACAAAACCTTAATGTCTTAAAACTGAATGTCTCAAGTCTAAACAACAGAAATAAGACGTTTTAATATATAATATTATAAATTATATTATGAACTAAAATTTATATTTAGACGACAATCAGAATATTGATAAGTATTTATACTTAAACCCCATTATCTTAAAACTAAAGTCCCAAGTTTTAACATGAAAAATATGATATCTTAATATTTAATATTATAAAGAATTCGAATTTAAAAATTTTTGTATACAAGAAGGAGAATCAATTGAGAATATGTATTCAATATTAATGCATATTCTTAATGAATTTGATGAAGTTGGAGAATCCTTGTCTAACTCTAAGATTGTAGGCAAGATTTTTAAGGCAATGATGAGAAGACCAAGATGAGAGAGCATGATAAGCACTTTAGAATTAATGCAAGACTCTTTTGGCGAATTCACACATGAAGAAGTATTTACTCATCTTCTATGATTTGAGGAGAAACTACGACAAAACAGAGAGCTCACACCAAAACTCAAAGAAACCGCACTTCAAGCTCAAAGATCTTCATCGCACCACTATTTGAGCAATACATCATCTAGCTCATCTTCTATGAATGATCAAGTCATTACGAAGATGTTTGAAAGAATGCTAAATCTAGAAAAGGAGCATAATAAAGAGCGAGATGAGAAAGGAATGACGTGCATATGCTTCTCATGCCATAAGGAAGATCACACAACACACGATTGTTTCTTGGTATTTCCAAATAAGAAGAAGCAAAACTTTGAGAGAATTGGTGCTATGCTAGCTACAAGCAACCATGTTAAGAGAAAGAAAGATGAAAGAAATCCACTCAATCTTGCCCTAATTGCGGAAGTAGAGGAGAGCTCATCTTTGTTGGATGTTGATGAGATTGTAGTAAGAAATAACATCATTGACTTGTGCACATTGGAGATCCTACACGACATTGCAATATCCAAGAATATGAAGATGGACTCATTTGCACCTAAGGTATAAATTTCTCAAGAATTTCAATTGCACAATCAAGTAATACCTTGCACTACATCCACTTGGGATGATAGTGATGATGATTTTATTGAAAATGATGAATTTTGTGTTGAAAATGTAAATAATTTTGATGATGAGACTGAAATTGAATCTTTTTTATCTAATTTAGAAAGTCCTATTCATGATTCATCTTTTCAAAAAGAGATAATTGAGAGACTTGAAAATAAATTTTCAGAGTTTGAGTTAAAGATTCAATCTTACGAGTTTAAATTATAAAATCTTAAAAAGAATTGTCAAATGCACTTAGGTGAAGTTACAACATTAAAAGTGAAAGTGTAAACTTTAGAAACTGAAAATAGGGCACTAAAATTGTCACACCCCAGAAATATTAAATCGGATTAGGGGTGCTAAATCCCGCCACATACGCACGACGTGAAGTGCGTACGAAAGGCTAAATGAATAAAATAAGAAAATCACAGAATAAACAAAACAATAATAATAAAATATACATGACCATACAGTCCAGAATGAACAAAGAGAATACAACGCCTACATCGGCGGGGCTAGCTCCATCGGAATGGGCAGCAATCTCTCAAATAAAAACCCAAAAGAAGAAATAAAAACTCAAAAACCCGATAGATCCTAATCCACTACCCTGCTCACAAGCGGAAGCGGCGAAGCATCTCTGTCACCACGCAGGACTGCACCTAGCACTCTCATCAAAAACTCGATCCCGCTCCTGTAAAACCTGGACCCCACAACCACCGTGGAAACGTGAGTGATAAGTCACTCAGTGCGGTTTTAGGTCCAGCACCGAGATGTTATAAATCTCTAGGTTTAGACTTAAAACCATTAAAAATTTATTTTTATAATAAATAATACAGAAACATATAAATACATAAAATTTGAGTTTAAATAATTAAATTGAATTAATTTTTGTTCTGAGTATAGTATAAAAAGAACCCAAAAGAGTTTATAAAAATGCACTACTTGAATGTCATGAATATTTTAAATCAAGGATGAACCCAAAATGAATGATTCTGAGATATTATAATATAATAGATACGGGTTCAAACTCCCATATCACATGAAAAACTTTGCGGGATAAATTCTTTTCAGAAAGAACCGACCTTAACCAGTGCTCTATAGAAGAGAGCCCGCTCTATAGAAGAGAGCGTCATTCACTATCAAAACCATCCCTAATTTATCCCGCTCAGTCCCTTACTATAATGAAACGAACACCGACTCGATTTTTATCAATATATAATTCAAATTGAAGGAGACAATCCAAAAATAATGTGAAATGAAATGAATCAATCACGAACAAATATAAAGTGACAAAATAATCACTGTTAAATATAAAAGTGATAAAAATAATCACTGTAACCACGTAATAGCTCCTTAATAATAAATTAAAGTGTATTTTAATATAAAATCGAGCCGGTACTGACACTCTTCCCAAACCTAAATTTGGATAATCATTTTTAACTTAGAATTTTCCTTGAGTTTCATAACAACATACAAATTTTAGAAAAACAGATAATATGCAAATTCAAATCTTAATTCAATTTAGTGATAACTCGATTAAACTTATTTTGGTCAATATAACAATCCAGTTAATAAAAATCACATTATTTACATAATAAAATTTCAAGGTACTTAATTAATACTAATATAAATTATTAAATACTAATTACTCTATCTAAGATAATCCATCCTAGATAATCTATCATGTAACTAATTATATTCAATTATAAAATACTACTTACTCTATCTAGGATAATCTATCATATAACTAATTATATTAAATTATTAAATACTAATTATTCTATCTAGGATAATCTATCCTACAACTAATTAACCTTAAATATTTGTCTAATTAATGATCAAAATGAAATGCATATAAAATGAAATGCGGATGATATGAACAAGTCTCAATATCAAAAGAAAAGAAAATATAATTTAAGTCATATCCTAAGAAATCGTAAATCTCAGTGCAATCCGCACCTGAATATTTTGGCAAGGCTGATAGCGTCTGATTTCTCGGTCTCTGGTGGGGCCCACAATCTCGTCAACCGTCTCATCCTAAGTGTACTTGATTGTCGGGTCGTCAAGATATTTTTGAGAACCTATAAAATCAAAATAAATTAAATTGGCGAGTATCCTATTCGCGTCGGGTCTGGTTAGGTCAGGGTATACCGGACTTGGAGACGGGAGCATTATTATTTGGAATTTATAATCATATTATATTCATTTTGAGTAATATAATTAATTTAATTTAATTTAGATTGATTTAGTTAACTTAACGTTATCGCTCAATTATTTTAATTAAGATAATTAATTCACTAAAAATAGAGAAATTAATTAATATAATATTATATAATTAATATTCTTCTTATTAAAAATAGAGAAATTGATTAATATATATATATATTTATATTTATTAATATTATTCCATTATTAAATAAAGAAATTGATTAATAGATATTTATATATATAAATTAATGTTATCCAATTATTAAAATAGAGAAATTGATTAATATATATTTTATATTATAAATTATTATTATACTTTAATTATTATTTTATAACCCTTAATTATTCATTTCATATTCTTTAATTATATCTCAATTCATATTTTAATATTATTTTCATAAATTTGAAAATATGAAATATATTATATAAAACTAGAATTACATAATTTACGAGAGATAGAAAAATTGATTTATATATATTATATTATATATATTCTTTATTCCTAATATTCTTTTAGTTTAAAAATAAAGAAATTACTTTATTTATTTATTTATATATTTATTAATATTATTTCATTATTAAATAGATGAATTGAATAATGTATATTTAAGATTTTTATTATTATTCTTGTTATTTCATAACTCTTAATTATTTATTTTACATTCTTTAATTATATTTCATTTATATACTAATATTATTTTATTAATTAGAAAATATATAATATAAGCTAGAATTCGAATAAGAACAAAATGAAAGAAAAAGTAATTAATTTTAATTAAATTAAATTTAAATTAAACGTTTTTATTTATTTAAACGTGTTGGTGTTTTAATGTGTTTGGGATCATAGGCTGCCTCCGAAACCACTGTATCTGTTCGGGTTTTCATTATTGAGGCAGATCATGTAATCATCTCCCAAATTCAGCTTTAAGTATTAATTAATTATTGGTTGCTCACGTTTTTAAATTTACGGCACTTGCTAATTAATTAATTATACTATTATCAAAATTAACCTTTCGGCCCACTTAATTAAGATCAATTTCTTTTCCGACTATTCTTATAGGTTCGATTGTACGTAAGGGTTGAATTTTGCGCATATAACCCTTAAAGAAGGGTCATTACCACAATTAATTCTTTTAGGCCCTTACATTTATTTAATTTTGCACTTCAGTCCCTGATAAGGGAGCGCCATACCAGAATCAAGCAAGTACAAACAACAAAGCACAACTTAGATCAATCGGGACATCACAAACCAACACCAGAGATATCACAAACCCCAAATTGACTCATGTCAACAATCAACAAACCGGGATAAGAACAAGTCTAACACCAAAGCAACCCATGACAGAACAGTATGAAGCAAGCAACAGACAAATACGGGGCTTCTCAAAATCAAGCCAAACAGTGAGTAAGGCAACCAACGAGACAAACCACATGAGCAACAAACCACAACTATAGCAAGATAGTAAAGACGACGAGAAAAAGACACAAATCAGCACAAGTCGGAGGCTATACACCGCATGGAACAAGCAATTAGAACAAGGCAGCACACATGCAAAATAAAATCACATGATAGCCCACAAGAAAATATACTGGTATGAGGCTCAACCCACACAGCCGAAAATAAGAGAGATGTTACCGATTGGGGGCATAAGGCAGCAATGGTGACTGAGGACCGGGCTCGATTTGGCAATCAGATAGAGGAGGCGGGTGGAGGGATGGCCTGTGTCTAGCAGATTCGCCTCGGGTTAGTGGTGTTATGTCGCCACCAAGGAAAGGAAGGGGATTTAGAGCGTCGGCGACAACGCTGTTGAGGCGGTCGTGCCTACTCGGATCTGACAAGAATAATGAGGTAGCGTTGTCGATTGTTCTGCCGACTGAAGCGAGATAAGAGGGGTGAGAGCGGAGGTTGACAAAGGCGACCTTGTGGCTGTGCTCTCCTCGGACATGGGCATTTTTGCGCACGGGAAGGCGTGCGGGGGATGGATCTATTGTCGAGTTGGAGAGAGGGAGTAGAGAGGTGTAGAGATTAAGAGAGAGTGAGAGCGTGCGTCTCGCCAGAGGAAGTCAAGGAAAGACGGAAAAATAATGAAGCAGCAGGTGAAGGAAGTGATAGGGTATGGGAAAGGTCTGCCCTCGGGAAGGAAAGAAGGTGAGAGCTCATTTCGGATCTTATGTGGCTTGCTTGTATAGTCTATTACGAAAATTTAGGATTGTAGATTTTTTTTAAATAAATTAAATATCATATTATTGCTGAATTTATGCAAAATAAATCTGTATATTATCATAATAATTTAGATATTTGATTTTATTTTATCTCATGAATTTACATTCGTTAAATAAATCAAAATCTTTGAATTCCTAAATTTTGAAGTTTCATTTATAAAATTTGTTTTATTTTAAGATACATGTTCGACTTTTAAAATTTTAGATTTTTAGTTGATTCCTTGTTATAAATGTTATTTCTCGAAATTTAAATTAGGTTAAGATAATTTATGTTAGTGGTTTAAATTTGATATTAATTTAATTTATATTTTCATAAATTTTAAATTTGATCCTTGGGTTTTGTCATTTAATGCATAAATCTCATGACCTCTTTCTAATCTCATTTAAATTTATTTGATAACTCATAAGCTAACATTAGTAATTTAATTAAATGATGTATTTATATTATAGGCACATATTTGTGTGCGATATATATATACGTATTACTTATTTATTTTTATACATGTCTATTTATTTTTTTCTTAATTATTGATTCGTGTGACATATTAATTTATGTTAAATTATTTTAGTTATTATCTTAATTATTATTATTACTTAAATAAATTTTGTGGTTTAACAGCTAAATTGAAATAAATTTTTTATTCGTACTATTCTGCCCGATTTCCAAAAGGGGGGAGAAGTTTTTGGGTGAAATCCACATCAAATGTTATATCTATGCACCCTTGCATGTTTTTGCAAATCGACAAAATGGGGAGATTGTTACACTTAACAACTTCTTTGATTTGTCGATTTGCAAAACAATCTTGAATTTTATAATTTGCCTTGTTTGAGTTTTGTGCAGGGATTAACATGCAAATGGACTAGTGCACAAGAACCAAGACTAGTGTTAGGATACAAGAGCTTAATCAATACTGCATTAGGCTTAGTAGTTAGTTAGACTCAAACTGGGTTGAATTGATCAAGATAAATTGAGCTTAAACAACAAGAAAAATGCTTCTGCCCAATGAATCGTTATAACGGTTCATCTCAATACTCAAAAATATTCTAAGGCAGAAACATTCTCAAAGAAACCAAAGCGTATCGTTATGTAACGATTCAGTAATCGTTACAATGATTTGTGAAAAGTATAACGATTCTGTAATCATTACAACGATTCATGAAACGTATAACGATTTGATGAATCGTTATAACGTTTCAGCTCAGTTGATCCAACAACTATTCTTTCTAAACCGTTATAACGATTTGTAAACCGTTATAACGGTTCATGCCGAAAAATAGTTTCTTTAACTGTTTCAGAAGATCTATTTTAAAAAGGACAATCTCTCTAAAAAATATTAAGGAAGTTGATCCATCTAGCAAAATCATTACTTCATAGAGCTTACTAGCCATATACAAAGAGAGAGAGATACAATCAAGATATTGATACACTCAATTAGCCAAATCTTTGTTCAAGCTCAATCTAACTTCTCTCTATTCTCCCAACTTGATCCTTTGTGATCTTCTTGAAAACATTCTCTTGAGCTGTAGTGCTCACCTTTTCTTGAGTGTGTTGTCACTCACTTCTTGTTTTGAGTGTGTTGTCACTCACCTTTTTGAGTGTGTTGTCACTCGTGTTACCGATTCTATGGTTTGTATTATAATTGTGGTGTTCTTGATCTTTATATCACAAATGGCATTGAAATATTAACATAAATGCATTAAAATTATATTACAGTTTATTCGAGTTTTGCATAATTTTAGCCTCATTTTAACACATAAATTCATCAAAATAAAAAGAGTTATTTTAAATGATATATTTTATGAATTTATATTATAATCGTTGCACACTCAACCCGTTAGAGCATGAATTGTGCACAAAAATGAATATAAATGCATTAAAAATCGTACTTCTATTACTCAAGTTTTCTATCATATGTAGTCTCATTTCAACACATAAAATCACTAAAATACACAAAAGTTATTTTATATTATGTCCTATGTATGTTTATTTTATAATCTTTGTGTTCTCGAACCTTTATGACATGAATGACGTTGAAAGATTAACACAAATATATAAAAATAATACTGTAATTTATTCGAGTTTTGTAACTTTTATAGTCCCATTTTAACTAAAAAAATTACCAAAATATATAAAAATATTTTGAAAGATATATTATATGGATTAGTATTATAATTGTTGTGTGCTCGAGCTTATTATGATATGAATTGCGCACAAAGTTGTATACAAATGCATTAAAAATTATACTTTTCGTTATTTTATTTGATTTTTTTATCATTTGTAATATTTTTCAACACATAAAATCACTAAAATACACAAAGTCATTTTAATGATATCCCCTTGTATTTTATATTATAATTGTTATGTTCTCAAGTCTTTATAACACAAATAACATTGAAAGATTAATATAAATATATTAAAATAATATTTCAGTTTATTTATGAGGTATTGAATGATGTTTTTTAGGATTTACATTATAATTATGCGTGCTCGAGCCGTTATGATATAAATTATGCACAAAGATGAATATAAATGCATTAAAATAATACTTTTTTGTTAGTTTATTCTAGATTTGTATCATTTGTACCTCATTTCAACATATAAAATCATTAAAATGTGCAGAGTTATTTTGAACGATGTCCCATATTTACTTATATTATAATTATTATGTTCTCAAAACTTATGATAC
This sequence comes from Schoenoplectus tabernaemontani, assembly GCA_037127355.1. Classification (NCBI taxonomy): domain Eukaryota; kingdom Viridiplantae; phylum Streptophyta; class Magnoliopsida; order Poales; family Cyperaceae; genus Schoenoplectus; species Schoenoplectus tabernaemontani. Next base: position 15,728,769 of record CM073744.1, on the reverse strand, counting down.
GAATGTCGTTGAAAGATTAATATAAATGTATTATATTATATTTTAGTTTATTCGAGTTTTGTATTTTTTATAGGCTCATTTCAACTTATAACGTCTTCTATGAATTTATATTATAATATTTGCATACTTGAGTCTTTATGATTCGAATTACTCACAAAGATGAATACAAATGCATTAAAAATGGTACTTCTTGCGTTAGTTTATTTGAGTTTTGATGCAGTATTTATGGTTTATTTAATTATCAAGTTTTAAATCTAAGTAATACACCAAATTTTGGTTACAAGTGTACAACATGTTGTTGGGGGTATTTTAAGTATCGTATCCACATGAACAAGTTGATTCTTAGTCTTAACCTAACAATTGAAGTTCTAGACAATAGAGATATCGATTGGTTGAATGTTGATTTTGACTAAACTAAAATTAAACTAAATAGCAAATAAAATGGTGTTTTATACTAAATGATGGAATACTAGAGATTCCGACTTTTCCTTTTCACTTCTTAATTAACCTACTCGGTCTCTTTACTTTTTAGACAATTCAATGTGAGACAATTCAAGTTTAGCATTGACGGACACTTTTGCGCGTCAGTGCCGTGTTCAAACTATTCATATTTCACAGTTACGTACATCGCCATAGGAGTTCAAATCCTTTGTGTTATTCGTTGCTGTTAACAAAGTTCAACGCCACATAGTTATGAGTTAATAATTAGTATTTGGTTCAGTTCTAAGTATAATCACCTAAGTTACAAACTTACCGCTAGGCCTTGAGTGCAAACATGGGTTTTACCCTTCGAGATCGGGAATTCTAGCAATATATTTTCATAATCTACTATAATTCTAGATAAATCACACAACAAGCACTTGTTACAATTCAAGCATGCAAACAATAAATTCAAAGGATAAATCACATAAAAAATTGCTAAAAAGATCGAATACCGAGCAGTTTAACTAAAAAGATTTAAGTACTACAAGTCATCACCCCTAGAAGGGTGATTAACCACGCACGTTCAAGAGAAAATAATAGAAATTCAAAACAATAAAATAGTACATAGCACCATAAAAAGAGAGAAGAAAATATTAAATTCAAACTCTCGCTCGATCTCTCGCTCGAGGGCTTCGATTCGGCGTGTAGATCTTCAAATTCGGCTCCCCGGGGTGCTAGATCTCTCTCAAACTTCAAAACTTTGTTCTCCCCCTTGGAAATGGCGGCTAGGGCATCCAGCCTCCTCGAGAAAGAAACATGAAAGGGTCTTATATAGGAGACCAATCTATTAGACAGTTGTTGTCAGCTCTGTCCAAATTTTCGGATATGGAGCATACGGATCGTATGCATTTCCGTACGACCCGGATGGAGAGGTCTGTTGCGCAATGACTTATATTTTGATCATAACTTCTTCATTCGAACTCTGATTTGGGTAATCTAAGATGCGTTGGAAATCTAAGAACAATATCTACAAGATTATCATATAATATTAGTCAATTCATGATATTTTATGATCAGAATTTGGCATGATTTGCTGATGATGATACGTCTTGATGTCATTTGTGGTTGAGCGCTTCTCAATCATGTTCAATTGCTCTATTTTACTTCAATTATCATCCCAATTGTATGATTCCTTTAATTATAAATAAAACTCCACAGTATCTCGATCTTGAAATAAAAATTTAAGTAAAATGACTAAATTACCCTAAAAGTTGTCAGATTCGTGAGATTAACCCTAATAAAAAGTGTATACAATTGAGGCATATCAAGTTTTCTATTATTTATAGCATCATTTCAGTACATAAAATCACCAAAATATACAATGTCATTTTTGAATGATGTCACTTATTAGTCTATATTAAAAACAAAGATGAACACAAAGATAAACATAAATGTATTAAAAATTGTACTTTTTTTAGTTTATTAGAGTTTTCTAATATGATTATTGTGTGCTCATGCCGTTATAATACGAATTGCATGCAAAGATGAATAAAATGCATAAAAAACTATTGTTACTTTTAGTTTATTCGAGTTTTGTATTATTTGTATCCCATTTCAACACATAAAATTACCAAAATACACAAATTCATTCTTAATGATGTCCCATGTTGGTTTATATTATAATTATTATATTTTTGAGCCTTTATAACATGAATGACGTTGAAAGATTAACACAAATGCATTAAATTAATATTTCAGTTTATTCGAGTTCGTATCACTTGAAGCCACATTTCAACACATAAATTCACCAGAATACACATAGTTATTTTAAATGTTGTATACTATGGGTAATTATAATCATCGTGTGCTCAAGCCATTAGAGCACAAATTGGGCACAAAGATGAATACAAATGCATTAAAAATCATATTTCTATTTTTTATCATATGTACTCTTATTTCAACACATAAAATAACTAAAATAATAAAGTTATTTTAAATAATATCTTCTATTATTTTATATTATAATTATTGTGTTCTCGAACCTTTATGACACGAATGATGTTGAAAGAACACAAATGCATAAAAATAGTATTTTAATTTATTCAAATTTTGTATCTTTTGTAGCCTCATTTCAACTCATAAAATCAGCATACACAAAGATATTTTGAAAGATCTATTCTAGGGGTTCATATAATAATCGTTGTGTGCTCGAGATGTTATGATATGAGTTGTGCACAAAAATGAATATAAATGCATGAAAAATGGTACTTCTTCTGTTAGTTTATTCGAATTTTGTATATTTTGTAGTCTCATTTCAACACATAAAATCACCAACGTATACAAAGTCATTTTGAATTATATACTATATTATTTTATATTATAATTATTGTGTTCTCGAGATTTTATAACATGAATAACCTTGAAAGCTTAATACAAATATATTAAAATAATATTTCAGTTTATTTGAGTTTTGTATCATTTGAAGCACCATTTTGACATATAAAATAACCAAAATACACAAAGTTATTTTAAATGGTGTATTATATGGGTTTATGTTATAATATTTACGTGCTAGAGCCGTCAAGATACAAATTGTGCACAAAGAACAATACAAATGTGTCAAAAATTGTACTTCGTATGTTAGTTTATTCAAATTCTCTATCATTTGTAGTCTCATTTTAACTCATAAAATCACCAAAATACACCATGATGTATTGAATGATATATTGTTTAGGTTTGTATTATAATTGTTGTGTGCCCGAGTCGTTATGATACGAATTGCACAAAGATGAATATAAATGTATTAAAAATAATATTTTTCTATTAGTTTATTCTATTTTTGCATCATTTGTTGTCTCATTTTAACATATAAAATTATTAATGTATAGAGTTGCTTTGAATGATGTTATCTATTTATTTATATTATAATCATTATGTTCTCGAACCTTTATGATACGATTGTCATTAAAAGATTAACAGAAACACACAAAAATAATATTTTAGTTTATTCGAGTTTTGTGTTTTTTAGCCTCATTTCAACTCATAAAATCACCGTAATACACAAAGATATTTGAAATAATATATTCTATGAATTTATAGTATAACCTTATGCGCTCAAGCCGTTATAATACGAATTGCACACAATGATGAATAAAATGCATTAAAAATGGTAGTTCTTCTATTAGTTAATTCAAGTTTTACATTATCTGTAGCCTCATTTTAACATATAAAATCATCAAAATACACAAATTCATTTTGAACGATGCCCCTTATTGGTTTATATTATAATTGTTATATTCGCCATTATAACACAAATAGAGTTGAAAAATAACAAATGCATTAAAATGATATTTCAGTTTATTTGAATTTTTATCATTTGAAATCTCATTTCAACACATAAAATCATCAAAATATATAATGATATTTTCAATGATATTTTTTATTATTTTATATTATAATTGTTATATGCTCGAGTCGTTAGACATGAATTGCGCATAAAAATGAATACAAATGCATTAAATATTATACTTCTTTTGTTAGTTTATTCAAGTTTTTTATCATTTGAAGCACCACTTCAACATATAAAATCATCAAAATACATAAAGTTATTTTAAATGGTGTATTCTATGAGTTTATTTTTTTTATTTTTATTTTTTGCATTTTTGAGTCATTAAAACATAAATTTTGCACAAAAATATTACAAATGCATTGAGAACTGCACAAAAATTAAAGTTTATTCAAATTTTCTATCCTTTGTGATCTCATTTCAACTCATAAAATCATCAAATTACATCATAATGTATTGAGTGATGTTTTTTGGGTTTATATTATAATCATTGCGTGCTCGTGTCGTTATGATATGAATTTTGCACAAAGATGAATATAAATGTATTAAAAACGATACTTCTTCTGTTAGTTTATTCTAGTTTTGTATCATGTGTAGTCACATTTCAACACATAAAATTATCAAATATATAGAGTTATTTTGAATGATATCCCTTTATTCGTTTATATTATAATCATTGTGTTCTCAAACCTTTATGACGCGAAGTTGTTCAAAGATTAATTGAAATGCATAAAAATAATATAATAGTTTATTTGAGTTTTATATCTTTTATAGTCATATTTTAACTCATAAAATCTTCAAATACATAAAGATATTTTTAATGATATTTTTTATGAATTTATATTATTATCTTTGCGTACTTGAGCCTTTATTATGCGTATTGCGCACAAAGATAAATATAAATACATTAAAAAATAGTTCTTTCACTAGTTTATTTGAGTTCTATATCATTTATTGTCCCATTTCAGTATATAAAATCACCAAAATACATAAAATCATCAAAATCTAGTGCAACTGGATTCAGTATCTTTTCTATCTCTATTTATTTTCATTAATTTATTTCCCTACCATTTTTCTAAATTTGTCTTATTCTATCAAAGAAAATTAATTATATTAGTATTCACTTATAAATTATGTAATCATAATTTAGAAGTCGAAAAATCATGATGGGATTTCTTACAATGTTATTTAAGAAATTTATTTAAAACGATGTTATTTGATTTGACATATAATATGCTGTTTTTGGAAACAACAAAAATCTTGGCGAGATTTCTTGTAATATATATGTGCCATGGTCAGAGAGGTTAGTGTGATCTACTATAAGCAATCTAGTGATAAGCAAGTTTCTAAAAGAAACATCCCTCTTGTTGAGAAAACTTAATTAGTACCTGTTGTAGTCTATTATAGTTTACAATTAATATTCATTTAAATTGTTGAATTTGGTTGTTTTCTAGGCAGTAAATGTGAAGTTGATTATTTATGATAAACTTGCTGCGCTTGATTATGCTTGGCAAGATGTCTCAAGTAATGACATTATTCAGGACCTAACTGGTAGTCTGTCTGACTCTTGGCTTCTTTAGGTTATTTATTTATTTTTTTAATTAAACCCCGCAATCATCAATATACATGAAATAAGCACAAAAAATTATACATAGCAAAAAGATATATTTCATAACCACTTATGGTTTGGAACCAAAATGTGTTGTATTTAGATTAGATAATATCTTTAATAAAATCACTCCGTAATTACATATTATTGTCATACAACTAATAGGTTGGTCTTAATAACATCAAGGAGACAAATTTCGTAAATGTCACGATGCAATCACTGATGAGAATCAGCCTTTAAACATTTCTCATTCCAGAGAACTATAAGCATAACAAATCTCCTTTTGTCTACCGTTTTGGAGAGCTGACAAGTAAAATCTAGCATGCTAGGAATTTCAAGAACCAGTTCACTACTTGTACCAATCTGGTTCAGAAGTGTATATATATAGCTATTATTTTTTCCTCTATCAGATATGTATTACCAGATACGTATTTTCGTTTACGAGGTCATAAGACTTATCTTAATATCTAGAACTCTCATAATGATGTATGCTTTGCCGGTCAATACTTGCAATCTTTTTTTTTCCTTTTGTCTTTGCTCTTGATTGAATAATTTATTTTTATTTATTATTTTATAATTTGAAATTAGAAAAAAAAAAATCTATTTTAATATTTGTTGAATGATTATTTTTTCCTGGTTCTATTTTTCGATGAAAAGTATATGAAAAAGATATTTGCTTTTTATCTAATATTTTCATTGCAACGCACGTCAAGTCAAGTCAGTCAGTCAGCTCCAAATCTGAAAGGAATGTGTCACACTATGCAATCAAGCTAGTACTATCACTCTTCCTACACCAAATTTGTTTATTCATTTAGCTCCTTGATATCTTAAATCATGCTTAACATACTTAATTATATATTTTTTGAATTTCTTCATGCCCTAGAATCACACACATATATATATAGTTTGTCTATTATGCTTTCAGTAGCACTTCGACCGAAACGTTACCAGTCTAAATTTTAATTTTTCATGCTCGAAATTTCAATTTAAGTAGCTCAATAAATTCTTTATATCATGATCTTGTAAAATACTAATTTTTATCGTGTTTGAAATTAATTTACTATACTTAATGAGAATATATCATACAATTGGCCCTGTTTTATAGTAAATAATTCAATATTATTATTTCCACTGCAACTTGTGGGCACTGTACTAGTATATATATGTGTGTTTCTATGGCATGAAGAAATTCAAGAAAATTATAATTAAGTATGCTAAGCATGATTTAAGATGCTACACCGTAGTTACTGTGATTATGATGATTGATTTTGTCATTGTCAATGATTATTTTTCCACTTTATATTTATCAGTGACTATTTTATCACTTTATATTTGTTAGTGACCATTTTGTTACTTTATGTTTGCCTATGATTGGTTTATTTGGTTTTATTCTATTATTCAGGTGGTCTCCCCTGATGGGTGTTTCATAACAATTTATTTTTATTCACTTTCCAATTTTGATAATTTCAGCCGTTATTCATTTTTAATGTAATAAGAAACTGTGCACGATCTAAAACTTAATAATATATTTCAAATAAATTGATTTAAAAATAATTGGGACGGATTGCTCTGTTGGCGCTCTCTTTATAGAGCCTAGGATGTGGCCAGTAAAATCGATAAAATTTATCCCGTAAGGTCATGTGTATGATATGAGAGTTTGGCCCTTATAGTATTATATTATAATATTTCAAAAATATTCATTTTGGGTTTATCTTTTTATGATTATCATGATATTTATGTAAGATATTTCTATAGTAAAATGCATACGCTTTTCCCTTTACTTACAAAAATAATTAATGAACTTATTAGTTTAAAAATAAATTATTATTATTATATATATTTATAGATTAAATGAGTTTTAAGTCTAAGTCTAAAGATATATAATATCTTGTGTGCTGGGACTAAAGCCGCACTGAGTTTTTTATCGCTCATGTTTACACAATGGTTGTGAGGTCCATATTTGAAGCTAAGTGACTGACTTGAGGATCAGTATTAGAAGACGTCTCTGATTCCACTATCATTTATTTTATTTTATTTCTTTTGAGATTTGTTAGATAATTATATTTGATTATTGGTTGCTATATCGGCGTAATTTTATTTTGTATTATTATTTTTGCTTCCACTCTAATATTTCATCATTATCATTTATTGTGGCATGTATAAATATATTTTTATTATTTTATTATGATAAATAAATAATTTTATATTTTTTATGTCTTACGTATATGTGTGTTTTCATATGCACACAGCGATTGTCATCTTCAAACATTATTTTTTTGATTCGGAGTATGAGAATTTGTGCATTCTATAGATGAGATCAACCATAAAAAAAGAAGAGTAGGTAGGCCTCCGTTATAAAAGGCTCCAGGCTACATCAAACTGGAGCAGAATTTGTTGCTTTTCAGTTTGGTGAGCAGTGATTCTGCTCTTCGAGATTCAACGGTGAAAGTTATTATTTTTAAGATTCACAAAATTACTCTTCGATATTTTTTAACCACCCGTTTAAAGAGTAGAGAGTTGAGACTTGCTCGCGCCCCCGAAAAGAAGCAATCGACCAATCGTAGACATGGACCTCTAATGTGACTTAACTCTGGATTTCGGACAAGATTTTCATCGAAGGCTTTCTTTTAAATGGATTGTTTAAAATTTTAATTATAGGTTGAGATCAGACTAATAAACTTGGTAAGTAATACATTGGTATGGATAACTAAAATCGAGGCATGGGACTTAGATGCATATATTTCATACAAGGATTCCAAACTGTGTGAATTAATTAGAGAAGCTTTTTTATGGGTAATTTGGAATGAAAGAAATATGTTAATTTTTAGAGGAGGCAGTTGTAAAATCATAAGATGTTTAGGTGGTTCAATTATGATATTGGTTTAATATTAATGTTTAATTAAAGATACTGATTATCACCATAATTTAAATAATTTGCTGCTTTCTGACATAAACTCTCTGTCAGTGCAGCTAACATGTGTTATTTTAGGAATAGAGCATTCAAAAGCCAAAGCTTAGTAAGGAAGAGAATTAAGAATAATAAGTAAAACATCTCATCTGCTAGTTAATGAAAAGGTTATCATTTAGGCTAGTTTTTTTTTTTAGTTTAGCTAGAATTGACAGGTTGGTAGCTAAGCGTCTATGCCGTCTTGGGTTAAAAACAAGACTAAAGAATTCAAAAACTTTTGAAAAGAATTGGTAGTCAGACTTTTCTGATATTACCTATATCTATCTGGGTTGTGGATAGTCAAAACTTATATTTTGGAGTTGTTGATTTTGATTAGTACTTTGGACTAAAGTAGGAATTAGTGCAATTTAGTAAAATTCAAGTCAGTTATTGAGTCATCTGATGTATTAATATAAATTGCACTAAAGTGGTAATATGTTACCTTATAAAAATTTTGTGGTAATGTAGTCATTTCAACCTATGGTATCGGATTTGTCTTTGTTTCTATAAGAAACAGGTTGGGGTTACCCACTTTGATAAAAAAAAAAAAACTAAAATCGAGGCAAAATGTTTCAGAACTAAAAACATTTGCCAATTAATTGTCTATTTAATCCCAAATTCCTTTAATATTCTCTCCAAGTTTATAATTTGGTATGGACTAAATCCTTGAAATTTAACACTGTCCAACAGACACCAACTAAACATGTACCATTTTTATACTGCATGCAACTGACCTGTGTGTCAGTGCCAGAAGCAACCGTGAGTTCAGTCAAGCATTTAATGATGCAATGGCGAGTGCTGTTCATTTTGTGATGGACATGCTACTGAAGAAACACAGAGATTTTTCAAGGGATAGGATCCTTGGTTTATGTCGGAGATGGGTCCAGAGGAACAGCTCGAGCAATCTCAAAGGCATTTCCAGATATGAAATGTACAGTGCTGGATCTTCCTCATGTTGTCAGGGACTTGAAGAGTGAATGAAATGTGAAAATTTTGTCTGGTGACATGTTTGATTTCATCCCTAGATAAGGACCATGTAAACATTTTTCAAAGATGTAAAGACGATGCAATTCCATCTCGAGAAGAGGGAGGCAAGGTAATAGACGTCATGGACTTGGTAATTGGGTACAAAGGCAACACCTAAGGAGACCCAACTCCTCTGGGACATGATGATGATGGTGGTGGTTAGGAGCCCTGATCGCGATGAACAAGAGTGGAGAAAGATTTTTGTAGGAGTAGGATTCAGTGATTATAAGACCTTGCCTATTCTTGACCTTCGCTCAGTTACCGAGCTCTATCCGTAATTTATTGCTTATATGTAATAGGTTGTCGAATTGGAATTGCTTGGCATCATCTCTTTGCTTTGTCTTTCTATTTGTTGTATTCAATCAGTGTTAAGGTTCACAGCCTTTAATAGATGAACGTAATTTTCTGTTTAACTCTGATTTCAATCTGTTTCTATTTTAACTCCAGAATTAATCTCAAGCATGAATTAAGATTCAGAATCATTGTTATATTAACAAATTGATTCAGAAAAATTCAACCAAAAACAGATATTAAAGTTCCATTTTTCCACCTTGTCCCTATGAGATGACACTATAACAGATCAGTTTTTTATATGTTTCTTATTAAGAAACAACAGATATACTGGAGCGGTATTATGTTAAAAAAAATTTGAATAAAATTAAGCCAATAATTAATAGAAAAATGTATCCAACGAAGACAACTTCCTTTCAGAAGCATTTAAATAAAAGCTACAATATTCTATCTAGTTCACAACACTGCCAGCATATTCAACTTGGATACTTTTGTTATTTCAAGCAGTGAAAACCTGCGCCAATGTTTTTATTTCAACAACAATGCCTGACCAAAATACATCCCTATATGTTCTAATGGGACGGCTCGGTATCAAGAAGCATCCTGACAACTGTTCTCATTGAAGGACGGTCATCAGGAAGAGATCTAGTACAATACAACCCAACTTTTACCACAAGGCAAATGTTTTCTTTGTACTTCAAGTCGATACTCTGATCAATCACCTGGTCGACTTCATTCCTCTCATTCATACTCCAAACCCACTTGACTAAGATTTTTCCTTCAAATTCAGGACCAACAGGATGTCGACCAGTAATTAGCTCTAGAATTACAACACCAAAGCTATATACATCGCTCCTCTCATTTACATGAAGCGTGTAAGCATACTCTGCACATAATTAGGCTCCAACAATTAGATGATAAGGATTTTCCATGTTTCTATGCCAGGAAAATGCAAGGAAATAAAGCAATTATGCCTTGATAACGGATCAATGGTACAAACTTCTTCATGAATATGTTGCTCAATACAACAAATACACCATGCACTATAATGTGCCGGATGAAAGTCATGCAGTACTCGAGTTTTGAATGAACCAAAGGATATATTTTTAGTGTCAATTGCACAAAGTAAATGCAAAAGAAGCATATCATGCTCACCTTTTTTAATCAGATGGCACAAATCCAATACAATGTGCTAAAATTGTTGAAAGCTCATCATTTTTTTTATCATATTAACTGCTGGGTTCATCTACATGGACCTTATTATCGAATGACGGGAGTAGTTTTGGATAAAACACAAATAAACTTTAACTTTTTTTGAGAATGAATACACATTACCTTTTATACGTAGAAATAATGTTTCTTTGTTTGATAAATAGCTAGTTATTTTTCTAGTATTCTTACTTCTAGTTAATCAAGTAATTTATGACTAATAGTTAAAAAAATTGCATTTTAGCATGATATTACTGAATCAATATAGTATATTAATAGATTGTTATTCGGGAGTTCCTCATCCAAAATGGTTATAAGTGATTCAGCTAATATATATATATATATATAATATGAAACTTAAAATTAATCAAATATATCAGAACTTACCAGGAGCAATATATCCACATGAACCGACAATGTTACATGTAGAATTAGTTCTTTCATAATTAATAGTCTTTGCCAACCCAAAGTCTGCAATCTTAGCTGTGAAGTCTGCACCGAGTAATATGTTATTCAACTTGATATCTCTATGCAATATAGGGGGATTACAATCATGGTGCAGATACGAAAGCCCATTGGCTACATCCATCATAATTTTGTACCGAGTTGGCCAATCCAAAGCACTGCTATTGCAACCATGCAAAATATTGCTGACACAACCTTTTGGCATGTACTCGTACACAAGAAGTCTTATTGTGTCATTCGCACAATAAGACGTTAATTTGACTATATTTCTGTGTCGGGTATTAGCTAAAAGAGCAATTTCAGCATGAAGCTTGTCATTTTTACCAGGCTTAACCAACAGCTTTTTAACAGCAACTGATCCCCATTTCTTACATTTGCCTTGTAAACATTACTGGTGGCCCCTATTCCGATTATATTATCATCTTGCAAGGAACTCACTATCTCCTCTGTACTGAACACAACCTTTTGGAATGGAACTAGCTTCCATGTAGAATGCGCGACTTCCATGCTTTTTTTCTTAAAGCATCTGTGTTTCGCATAGAAGTAACCAACTGCAGATATGAGGATAAAGGCGATGACTGCTAACAAATAGCTTGAAATAAATGTTAATCTCCAGTGAAGTAAATATTCCTGTGATTTATCACTTTCACATGTTCCAGTTCCAGTTCCAGGAAAGCCACAAAGGCCAGGATTGCCCTCAAAGCTATTTCTATATACACTTTTAGCAAAAAAGTTTGGAACGTCACCGGTTAGTTGGTTGTTTGATAAATTCAGTCGGCTTAGCTTCAGGTCTTCCAATTCAACAGGGACATCTCCAGTTAGATTATTATTAGAGAGATCGAGTATACTTAGCACATCAAGTTTTCCTATTTCACTAGGAATCTGTCCAGTCAATTGATTTCTAGCAAGGTTTAATTGTGCAAGCTTATGTAAATTCTGAATTCCACTCGGGATTCCACCAGAGATCAAATTGTCATGGAGATCTAACTTCCCCATCGCGGATAACATGACAATGGACTGTGGAATTGTACCAATTAGTCGGTTATGGGCTGCTGTGAAGTGGGAAAGATTCAGAACCTCTCCTATTTCATCAGGTATTGCACCAGTGAAACTATTATGAGAGACCAAAAGGTGGGTTAAAGTTGCAGCGCCTGAAATCTCACTTGAGATCACTCCTGATAAGTTATTGAACTTGAGATCAAGAAGTTGCAAATTAGGTAGGCCCCAGAATGAAGAAGGAACCTCACCGGAGAGACTGTTATTGGATAGTCCAACTTGTATCAAGCTCCGACATTGGCCTAGTTGTTTGGGAATTGCACCAGAAAACTTGTTGTTATTGAGCACAAGCTCCTTGATTTTTCCCAAATTACAAATTCCATGTGGGATTACACCAGACAGAGAATTATAAGACAGATCAAGCATAACCAATGGAACATTCTTGCCGAAACTGGCAGGGAGATGCCCAGAGAGGTGGTTTCTATATAATATTAATTGCTTCAGATGCTGCGAACTGGAGATTGTTGGAGGAATCGATCCAGAGAGGCAGTTTTGGTGAAAAGAAACCCTTTCAAGTCCTGGTGCAACAAAGAGTTCAGCCGGGATGGTACCTGAGAGCTTGTTCCTGTATGCATCTAGAATTTTAAGATATGAGAGTTTGGAAATGCTGACAGGAATTGGGCCAGTGAGATGGTTACGTGAGAGGTCGAGCACAGTGAGAGAGGAGAGGAGGGACAAACAGTCTGGTATCTGACCCACTAGATTGCATTTTGATAGAAGGAGAATTTTCAGAGATTTGGCAGTGGAAAGAGAGTAAGGAATTTTAGACATGTTGAACAGATTGTCAGATAAGTTGAGCTGACGGAGAGAGGAGAGGTTGAAGAGAAAAGAAGGTAAGGTGCCGGTGATCTGGTTTGATAAAATAGAGAACGATTCAAGGCGAGGGAAGAGAGAATATGATTCCGGCACAATGCCAGAAAACTTGTTCCTTCCAAGGTTTACATAGGTAAGGCAAGGTAGTAAATGCAGTAACGATGGGAGCGGACCGGTTAATTGGTTTCCTGACAGGTCTAGGTGTGAGAGAGAGGGGCATGGTAGGAGAAAATAGGAAGGCACAGATGAGTTTAGAAAGTTGTCAGAGAGGATTAGGACAGAGAGATTTAGCAAGCGACAGAGAGTGGAAGGGAAGGAACCAGAGATATTCTTGGCGGAGAGAGAAAGAGTGACAACGGAGGAGAGAGGGGAGCAGGTGACGCCGGTCCAGTTGCAATGGGTGGAGTCCTGAGGGTCCCAGTTTGAGAGGGAGCCGGTGGGGTCGGAGAGGGTATGCTTGGCCATGGAGAGAAGTAGGATTTCTGGGTTTATAGAGAAAGATGGAAGCGCTGAGAGGAAGGTGGAGAGGAGACAGAGTAGGAGAGTAGCCATTGGAGGAGGTGAAATGAGGAAGTGCTCAAGTGCAAAAATGTGAGAGTGAAGGAAGTTCCCCTTTTTGTATTTGATGAGTGAAAAGTGAATTAATTGCCAATTCTTTCTGGGAAGGGATCACTTGAAAATGGTTATTTTTTATAATTTTGATAATGAATTTTCAAATAAAAATGAAAAAAAAAATTAAGAATAGAAAAAATTTATGAATATATTTTTTTTACTTATAGATCGATGATGATTCAAATTTTATGTAATTTTATTATCGTTTGATAGTTTATTAAAGACTCTCAAATTATAATCGTTGTAAATTATATAATATTTGATGGTCTTTGATGGAGTATCAAACAATAATGAAATTATATAAAATTTGAATCATCATCAATTTATAATTAAAAAAAATATATTCATAAAGTTTTTTCTATTTTTAATTTTTTTATTATTTATTTGAAAATTCATTGTCAAGATTATAAAAATAACCCATTGTCAAGTGATCCCCACCCATTCTTTCTTAAGATATTTTGCATTTATGTTCTTTTAGAAAAATATTTTATATCACTTTATATTTTCACATGCAAAAGCAAAAAGCAAAATAAACAACATATATAATAGAATTTAATTGAATTTTTTTTTTTTAAAAAAAAGGTGATTTTGGTTGGAAAAAGATAAACTATTTAATTTTTGTCTGTAAAAAAATAGCGATTTTGTGCCGATATCATGAATGAAATTAACCCGACTTTATTCATTGGATGTGTATATCATGACCGATAATTTTGAAGTAGATAATATAGATGTTATTAGATCAGAGGCAGAGCTGGACTTTGATGTAGGGGGATAAAAATTAAAAAAAAAAATTGGAATCAGAATTTCAAAATTTTCTTAAATATAAATATTTTTTCATTTTTAAATAAATATATATATAATTATAAGGATTATCTTTAAAAAAATCTAATTTGGGGTCAACTGCCCCCCACCACTATGTAGCTCCGCGGCCGTTACAGATACGTGTGGGCATGCCGCGAAATTCAAACTTCTCTCTCACATTTTAACATTTATGTAAATATTTAAATAAAAAAATAACAATTTCAAAAATTAAAACGAGCACAATCATATTATGGAAGAAAAGTACAAGAAGCATGAAAAGTTCTTATTTAATCAAAATAAATTAGTCAAATATTAAAATGTCTTTTCCCCTAAAACTTTTATAATTAGTTCATTTGATATCAATTAAGAAGATTTAAGAAACTATCACAACATTGCCAATTTCGTTAACACGCTTCCAACTTAATATATACCATGAAGTTCTCTTTGAAGTAATTAAAAAATGTAATAAAAAACTTCCGAAGTTTTTTTTTCAATAATTTACCAAATAGAAGAGGATACGTTGGAATGACACTTTAAGGGTGTGTTTGGATGGTGTAGAGTAATACTATTTTGGTAATAACAGTATTATTTTCGGGTTAGCAACCATTCAAACACAAAATTAAAATCGAGAATAACAAGAACAATGCTAATCCGCTAACCCATAGAAAACGTTGGGTTAGCGGATTAGCATCCATGAGGATAGTGAAAATAATAAAAAAATATTTTTTTCTTTTATATTAGTATAAATTAGTATTAGATAATAATTATTATTAAATAAAATACTAAAAAGTAATAATTTTAATTATTATCTCCACTATTCTCAAGTTAACATCCAAATAACATTTTACTAACTCAAAATAATAAAAAAATAGCATTATTCTCACATTTTCTGAGATATCACTAATCTCACACTATTATCAACTACTAACCCAAAGAGTATTATTCTTTCACTATTTCTTTCACCATCCAAACACACCCTAAATGTATAAAGATAATGTTTTCACAAGTCACCTGCATTTATTCGATTCACTAAAAAAGCATCTGTTCAATGCGCGTTATTATCTTTTTCTACACCATCCGAAAGCTTACCACCCACACACACACACACACACACGGGGGAGGGGGGAACCAATAGTTCTTCGCCGTCCATTCTGGCAAGATTTCTGTGTGGCGGGTCAAATTCTAAATTTATGACCCACATGGACGAAGGCATAAACTTTTAACAAAGTTGGGTGCCTATGTCAAATATCAAATTGATACTATATAAATATGAAAAAACTTAAGATTAAATTAGTTCTTATTTTCTCTGGAGTTATAAAGTACGAAATGAATATTATATGCTTGCAAATATATGATATAGAGAAGAATAAAGGACATTGAAACACCTCATTTCTTGTTATATCCGTCCATATATATGATGACCCATAATGTGGAAGTATACAATTTTTGTTCAGAAGATGGTTATAGCAATTTCAGTTGCTATGGCGCAAATAATCTTGCATAGCAGTGCTTCAAATTCCTCAAGATATATTTTTTTTAAAAGTAAATAAATAAATAAAAGATCATCAATTATCTCCGGCATTCAAACAGCTGGATAGGTCCGCTATCAGAGTTTAAGATTAATGGTTCGGTTTTCTAGTGTATCATTTCATGTCTTGCTCAACAATTACGACACAAATTTGTAAAATGAAACAAAAAAACATCGGAATTACTGTAACTAGATAATACATGCAGCGGCGGATCCAGGTTAGCCCGGAGGTGGGGCAGTTGTCCCCTGAAAATTTGATTGTACTAATATTTTTGTAATTATGTATATTTTTAATATCTTTGTAATTATCTATATTTTTAGAAAAAAATAAAAAATATGTTTATTTTGTCTTCTAAAAAAAATTCAATTTCTATCCTTTTGAACTAAAGTCTGAATTCATCCCTGCATGTATCGCATTGCAGATCACCCTCAACTGAACATATATATATATATATGTAGAGAGAGAGAGAGTATAGATACCATGAGCTTAAGCTCACGGAGGTCTTCCGTGAACTTAACTCAAAAATTAAATTAAATCATTTCCAAATTTTAATTTATCATTCTCATTAAAAATTTTATATGAAAATCTTGTGGAATGCAAAAATTTAGAGTGTTTTGAGTTTTTTAACCCATCGTTTTTAATTTTCTAAAATGATGTTCAAATATTAAATATTTTATTATTTTTTTAGAGCTGATTTTCAAAAATTAAAAATCACGACTTAAAAATCTCAAAACGCAATAAATTTTTGCATTCCATGAGATTTTCATATAAAGAATTTAATGAGAATGATAAATTAAAATTTGGAGATGATTTGATATATTTTTTGAGTTAAGCTCACGGTATCTTTACTATATATATATATATATATATATATAGATGTCAAAAATATTCAAAACTTCAAATTTAGGGATGGTCAACAACTAAGTAGTAACAATTAATGGAATATTTTCATCCATATGCATCAGAAAAGAAGCTTCATTTGTGCTGTTTGAAAATAAAGCCCAAACAACAACAAAAATTGCTTTATTGGCATTAAAAGAATTTTGCATTTGGCACAAAAAACTTATTATAGATACTTCATTGAGTCAACTTTTATGCTATTATCATATATTGGAAATCAACACATAGGTTAACCAGTATGCATGCAATGAAATTTGAGTATATACGACACATAACAGTTATAGTAAGCTAGCCTGCATAGCTTCGCAACAAAAATTAACTATCTGAAAACGACAAATATGTTTGTGCATGAACTCTAAATTAAAAAGAAAAATAAAATAACCATTTCATAATTAGGAGGTAACTAATTTCTCCTTTTTTTCAAATTTACCTTAGTAGTAATTCCAAAAAACCTCTGTTATTACTAATTTTCTCCAGCATTTGAAACAATTAGATCAAATTAATTAACATTAATTCATTACATGTACATGTCATCCATTTATTCTCCCACAACAAATATGCAGTAAAAGATAAATGGAGATGATATTGTAGCAAATTAAATTTCTTAGTAAAGATAATTATTCCAAAAGATATGGTCGATGAGTTGTGACCTATAAAGTATAATACAAAAAATGTGAGACCGCACGTTTTCTTTTTGTTTGCATTTGTTACAAAAGGTGTAAGTCTTAAATAAATGGCAGCAAGAAAATTTGTCCGCTTTCTACCAGGCGTTGCAAGTTTGGTGAGATGGTTAAATTTAATATGCCCCTCCACTAGAAAGTTAATTCAACAATTCCCCTTGCAATCGATGAAAAATATGTCAAAGATTAAAGCGGGAAGCAGGGTTTAAAGAGTTGGGGTTAGGAAAAAAGTTGATCTCTCTACCGAAGATGAATTGAAAATGAGCTTTACAGGCTGCCTAAAGGGGTTTGGGCTTATTGGATAGTCCGAAGAAATCTTGACCGTCCTTTTCAAATTTGATGGTTCAGATCATTCTTAGTCACTAAAATCTATACTATTATATAAAGCAGCTAAGAATTAGAGGGTCCATTTTTTATCATGATATTTTTTTTATTATATCTATTTTATCCCTCAATTAGACGGATAATATCTATTTTTAGTTGATCGAACGTATATAATTGCGTCCATTGATCCCTTTTTTCTCTCAATTTCTTTCACATGTATACTATTATTTCCATATATAGTTTTTTTTATTATTTATGCATATGATTTACAAATTAGAATACTCAATATCCTTCTATTTGTGTTATGATATAAAAATTTAATTTAAGGCTTAAGATATGCGTTATGATTAGCAAATTTATACATATTTGATAAGAAATTAAGAGTGACAATATATACTGGAATAATTCATTTTTTTACCATAAACACCATGAATCATTAACTCATATTGTGTAGAAAATCTCATCCAAAATTAAATCTATTTTTTTATTATAGGTTTTCTCTATAATTTGGTGAATATGTAATTTAATATTAAATTAATGTGGATTATTTTTATATTTAAAGTTCGCTGCAATACGCGGCTATATAAATAGTTAAAAAAACTCGGCGTTTTCTGCTTGAAACTGGTTGGTTTGCGCCATCCAATCAAAGCAGCACAGCCCCAATTTTGAAGATTTTTTTTCCTATCCCAGTTTTTCAAATATGGATGCAAATATCTTTAGTAATTACAGTTTATTTTTTTTATTTTCTAAGCACACATGTTTAGTAATTTTACCTTGAAGACAAGAATTAAGACAACAAAAATTATTTAAAAAAAATATAAGGAGACCGAATGTATATCGAATGAATGATTTCCAAAGTAAAAAATTGTGAATGCAAATGCGTTCACAATAATATCTTAACATATATATTGAGAGAGAAAGAGTGAGACTATGGTGTTTCATGTCCGTATCTCGAATTTAAAAGTCTAAGCGGCCGATCCAAACTGTTAAACATGATATTCATATTGAAATAACTTTGGAGATCAAATTTTTTTTTAGATGTGTACAAAGTTTGTTGGTCTAATGATTTCTGCACTATTTAAAACTAGTGATTTTGTATCCAAATAAAAATAGCAAAAAAAATTTTAAAAAATATAAAATTTGTTCTTCAAAGATATTTTAATATGAAGATCATGTTCAATGATTTGGATCAACCGTTTGGACTTTCAAATTCGAGATACAAATACGAAGCACGAGAGATTTTGTGCTTCATGAAGCACTATAACCCCCCCTGTCTCTCTTTATATATATATATATATATTAAAGCTAGCGTGTTCCTAGAAGCACGGAGCCCCTTCGTAATCCCAGCTCAAAAAGTACATCAAATGATTTTCAAATTTTAATTTATCATTCTCATTAAATTTTTTATATTGAAATCTTATGGGATACAAATATAAAAATTTTGAGTGTTTTGAGTTTTCTAAATCACTCTTTTTTATTTTTGAAAATCAACTTTAAAAATAATAATAAAATATTTAATATTTGTACATTATTTTTAAAATCTTACAACAATGATTTAGAAAACTCAAAACATCCCAAATTTTTGTACCCCATAAGATTTCAATATGAAAAATTTAATGAGAGTGATAAATCAAAATTTAAAGATAATTTGATATACTTTTTAAGTTAGAATCATGGAGAGATTTTATGCTTCTAGAAGCACGCTAATTTTACTATATATATATATGAGTAAAGCTAGCGTGCTCCTAGGAGCACGGAGCCCCTCCGTGATTTAAAATTAAAAAATACATCAAATGATCTCCAAATTTTGATTTATCATTCTCATTAAATTTTTCATACGAAAATATTATGGGATACAAAAATTTAGGGTGTTTCAAGTTTCTTAAGTCAACTTTTTTAATTTTTGAAAATCAACACTAAAAATAATAATAAAGTATTTAATATTTATACATTATTTTTAAAAATTAAAAATAATGATTTAGAAAACTCAAAACATCTCAAATTTTTGTACTCCGCAAGATTTTAATATGAAAAATTTAATGAGAGTGATAAATTAAAATTTAAAAATAATTTATTATACTTTTTGAGTTAGGATCATGAAGGGATTTTGTGCTCCTAGGAGCACGCTAATTTTACTCTATCTCTCTCTATATATATAAACATGATGTAGCAGAATCAAAATTGGAATTTAGGAGACCGACCGGCCGAGGGAAGAAATAACAACTACAATATATTGGGGGTATGTTTGGATCGTGCAAAGAATAACGTAAGAATAGAGGAATTGAGAATAGTAAGTGAGGATAGTGAAAAAATAGTGATTTTTCGGTTAGCGCGAGGATAGTAAAAAGGTGATGCTATTTCGAATGGTAGAAATATTATTTGGATTATTTGTTTGAAATAGTAATGGAGAGTTGAGAAGAACAGCGGCTATTCCATCTCCCCCTCAGAATGGCAAAACAATAGATTTACGTTTGGATAACACCAGATTTACGTTTGGTTGCACCATTGCTATTCCTATTTCGAGAACAATAGTTATTTCATTGTTCTCATGTCATGCAAACATACCCCGGGAGTTTAAAATATATAGAACAGAAACATATATGTATACATCAGAATTTATGTATTTCATCAATCATTTATGTATTTCAAATTTATGTATTTCATCAGAATTTATGTATTTCAACCAAACTTAATGGTAGACGGAGTTCAGTTACCTTATTTATCAATACATAAATATTGATATTTATTTTATCTTTTAATCTTTCTATGTAAGAGAATCGTATATCATTCTTGGGGGGGGGGGGGGGGGGGGATAAATTTGTTTGTTATTTTTTTAGAAAGACCGTAGGGGAAAAGGAGTGAACAAAGGGGGCAACACGGGAGTTTCCTCCATGTGGTTCAAATTGAATAACCGGCGCTTCTGTATAACAAATGTGAAATAAAGTAAATTATGATTTCAACACACTATGGTACAGAAGCAGTGCCGCATGAAATCTCATTTTTTCTGAATAGTTTATGCATTTTTAAAATTAACCTCAAACATTACATGATTAAAATAATTACGTACTTAATAAATAAATAGAGATAGAGATAAAAAAAATACACCTAAATATTAATGAACATTTATTAGTAAAGAGACGATGCATTAGACTCAAATTTTGAAAACCAAAGTTCAATATATCGATTCAAGTCATGCAACGGTACATATTAACATCTTATACAATACTGATTTTAAAGTTTTCTTACCTCTTTTCTTTTTGAAAGAAATAATGTTTGATGACGAGAGTGAACTTTCATGGAGATTTTTTATGAGTTTAATTTAAAAAGTATATTAATTTTTTTTAATTTTATTTTATTATGCTCATTAAATATTTTATATGAAAACTTTATGATATATAAAAATTTGAGGTATTTCCAATTTTCTAAGTCACATTTTTTTATTTTTGAAAATGATGAACAAATATTAAATATTTTTTTATTTTTTTTAGACTTATTTTTTTAAAAATTAAAAATATTGACTTAGAAAACTCAAAAGAACTTAATTTTGTATATCCCACAAAGTTTTCATATGAAAAATGTAGTGAGTATGATAAAATAATTTTTTATATATATTTTTGAGTTAAATTTATAAAAAAAAAATCTTCCTAAAATTAAGCTTGCTCAATCTTTACTCACTTCATGACTTAACATCAAGTATCAACCATCTTCGTGAAACATCAATATACTCAAGGTGATTATTTAATTAAACGAAACCCATTGAAACTAAGGCCCAAATGAACTAATGTCTGTTGTAGATTGTACTGCTAAGAGGAAGTTGATCTTCTATCGCGCGCCACTGCAAATGAATAACGTAAGAATAAAGAAATTAAGAATAGTAAATGAGGATAGTGAAAAAATAATGATTTTTCAGTTAGCGTAAGGATAGTAAAAAGATAATTCTATTTTGGATAGTATAAATATTGTTTGGATTGTTTGTTGAAATAATAATGGAGAGTTGAGAAAAACAACAGTTATTCCATCCTCACCACAAAATAGTAGAATAGTAGCTATTTTCACTGTTTCGGAATAACAGATTTGTGTTTTAATACACAACTATTATTATTATTTCGAAAACATCAACTATTCTGCTATTCCTGACTCATCCAAACATACCCGTATAGATTGGTGGATTTTAGAGGGGCCATTTTTTTTCAGCCATCTCTAGAAAATCAGAAGGATTGTGTGAGTTGCAGCGCGTTGCAGCGTGATAGAAAAACAAGATTCTTATTAAGATGGGCCATTTCTTAAAGAAAATACATTAACAAAAAAATTAGCCGAGCTCGTCTCTAAGCCTTAAACAGGAGTATATGGGCTCATCTGTGCATCTCAATCATTTATCCAATCCTCTTATTCCTCTTTGCTGGAAAACCTGCCGACTATTCCAACTTCCAGCTTTTGTTCTTCATAACGGTACGGTCTCATTTATCCTTTCGATGGAAAATGCACCAATTTGATGTATACATTTTTGTTATTTTTTTTTTTTTTCTACCAGGACCTAAATTTATCTTTTGACTAAATAATATTTTCTAAGCGAAACATTGTTGACCTGAAATTTATGAAAAACACAAAGTGAATCTTTCCATTTCAGTAATAGAAAGATTGAAATATGACCAAGAAGAAATAATTTGGCAAGTCCGGTACTTTTGTCCAATAGATCTCAAGTGCTTTGGTCTTTTTTAGCATTTTTGTTGAATAAGCCCAATAGGTGATCTGATTTGGGCCTAAGTCATTAGGTGATGTGATTCTTGCGGGCCAGATTAAATATCTGACCTAAATGCTTCTAAATAGATCGTCGGCAGGCTTTCAGGTGATAATGGCAAAGTATAATAAGTTGAGAAGCCCAACTACATCGATATTAAATTAAATAATCCTTGGAATTTTTCACACAGTTTGATTAGACCCAGTAAAAGTAGACCCAATCAAAATAGTCCCCCGATAATTGACTAATCTGAGCACGATTCGCATATGCTAAAATCAAAGAATTAAATAGTCCGAAATCCATAATTAACCGAATCCAAAGAACTCTAAATCTAAATAACCAAAGGATTCCTAATCTAAATACCATAAATACTAAATGTCCGGACATAAATTATTTGAATCAATGTTGTCCTTTAACCGAACCGATAATTATTTGAATTTAAATTAGTCCGAACTAAAAAGGATCGATATCGGATATATAATATTTTTTTCATGTTTAATACATATGATTCTTAATATATGTACAAAGATATTCTTGTAGTTAAAATTTTATACTCATTGTGTGTTTCTAAATCAATTTTAAAATTGGTGACAACTTTCATTTAATAAGTGAAGACAATTCATAAATTTCTTTGTTAAACATAACTTCTTACAAAGTACATATATGTGCATTAATCATGATATTTTTAAAGTTTTGTATTTCATTAATTTAATCTGATTATTTAACGCGATAAGATTTAGAATCATATAATCGAATTGAATTGAGTAATTTAATTTGAAATGCAAAAATACATAACTTTTGTAAGATATTTGTGTCAACGGAACTCTAAATAAAAATTGATCCAAGTGTAAATAAATCTAACTAATCTGACCCAATATAACTTGATATGCTCGATTTGTATCTGAATAAAAAAAAACGACACATTTATCACTATCTAAATTGGTCCGAAACTCGATAAAATATATACCTTGACTATTCAAATGATATAGTTGTATCAATTAAATATTCCGAATCCGGAAAAAATTGAATCTAATCAATTTGTATTATAAAGCAATCATATATAACTTTATCCTACCGAATATAATCTGAACCGACCAATTCGTCATGTCTAAATTTGATTAGATTATTTAAAGTCCGACAATTTAAATTGGCATATTTGGAATGGACAGCGTGTATTTTGCCCATCCAAGTCAATATATGAGAGGATGTGAAGTGATATGAGGAGTGGACTTAAAAAAGAAAAATGAGTGGACCTAATCTGACGTGATCAACGCCAACGGTAGGCACAGCGTCAAGTCGTGAGTTGGTCACGAGTGAAGAAACCCAATTGGATCCTTGGAAATATGTATCCATGCCTACTAGCCTATTACCACTGACCACTGACATGGTCTATATATGACACCTATCTATCTATTTATCTATCTCGCTGCCTATGCCTAGTTGCCTACAGAAATGTACCAAGTTCAAACGAGCACCCAACTGCCAACTACTGAGTAGTGACTAGTGAGTACCAGATTGATATCAGCCTAGTTTCGTGCAGTGTGGCCTAGATTGAAAATTGATGCTCATTGCATATACAGTTCAGTCATACCAAGGTCCAAAGTCGGAACAAACAAATGGGTTAAACTTCCATAATAAAAAATAAATATTTTCAACAGTTGTTTATTGAACTAACAACAAAAGGCTGGGCACCGATTTTGACGGATTGAATGGTAGTAATTAATCGATTCTTACTAATAATACTTTTCTTTTTCATTTCTTACTACATAATTGATGTGTTTTCTTGAACTAGAGTAATTTAACAAGTCCTTTTTTTTCAATCAAAATAAAGTTTTAATGGGAGGTGCCGAGGTGAACAAAGAAATAGAAAGTTTATTTATTTTTAAATCTGAACTTCTATTTAGAGGTGGGCAAATGATTTTGCATTGATACACTAAATTTTTGCTGAATTATATATAGGGATCACAATTTTAAAATGGATCTTAAAATAGTATTAAAAAATCTTTAAAAAAATTATAGATATATTCTTCTACTTTTATACATTGATGGTGAATAAAATTTTAAGTAATTTTATTATTATTTGCTAGTCTATCAAATGTCATCAAAATGTTATGCACTTTGCAACGATTTCAATTTAATAATTTTTCATGGACTAACAAACGATAATAAAATTATATGAAATTTGAATCATCATCAATTTATAAGTAGAAAAACATATTTATAAGTTTTTTTTTATATTTAAGATTTTTTAGTATTTATTTAAAAATTTATTATCAAAATTATCTCAAGATAACCATTATCATGTGATCTCTTCCCATATATAACTTTTGATCCGACAATTACATTATGTTATCAATGTTTTCTGAAACAATGACAAACATATAAAACTATTTTATTATACTTCATTTTTTTATACCGAATGTTGACCACCAATAATTAAATCTCTCACAAAGTGTCATGAAGCATTGATTTATATTTCGTGCAAGTTCAGGTACCCAAATTGATTATCAAATTCTCAAAAACACAATGTGATGAACCATTGCCCTATACATCTTTATATAGAAATGTCTGTTTATTCCACGCCTCTATGATCGATGAAACAGAAAGGTCATTTATCAGAATAATTAGAATGACAGGCAATAATCGGCATGGTTAATCAACACAAGCATTTGCTTCACCTATAGGTCATAATCATTTAAGAAATCCAAACCATCTTAGCCACTTTTGAAACGCAACTCCTCTAAGGAAAGAAGAACAGAAACACTGGCAAGCAGAACATGACTGGTAATTTGACGAAGGAGAGAGAATTAAATAACACTTAAAAAATATTGATGCAAAGTGTAAATGACTTTAACATGACCAGCATGCTTCATTAAAAATAACTACGTTCTTGCAGAGAACAATGTAGTAGAATTAAGGATTTAAGACTACAAATAGCAAGACATGCTAATAAGCAAATCAACCACAGTACATCAAACAGTCTTTCTAACGACTGGCTAGATTAATTTTTTGTACCGCAATCTACAACGTGGGAACGCACTACCAGCAAGTTCCCTGCATGCAAAACAAAATTAAACAATATAATCAAATCATAATATTTCTGATAACTGCATGAGAATTTAGATAAGGTGATACATCAACAGCTCAGATGTGAAGAAACTTACCTTCAAAATCACGGCCATCTTCCTAGATCTACATAACTGCCTACAGGGGGGTTGCACAAAGTGCATAAAGTGCACTTCCAGCCGCACACCCATGACCATGAGAGTTGTCTATCTGCCCATCTCTTGTACCAACCTCATTTCTTGCCGGAATCCTCTCCTTTAGAGAAAACCCAAAAAGCCTGCAGTCTTTCTCGGGCCGCACATTAACACTACTTCCACCGGACAACACATTTCCAGTTTCAGCGCTCTCATTACTGCCTTCTCCTGAGCTATTACACAGATTTGACTGAAACATCAGCACAGATGAAGGGGATGATGCCTGAGGTTGCACCATAAGTGGGTATCCACGAGTTGGGGCGGCGTAGGCACTGTGATACGGCCGCATTGGATAGGCGGCAGGGTAAATTTCTTGACCTTGCAAGACCTTTTGGAATCGGAGAGATTCAACAAAGCCCATGCACGGATAGGTGATGTTGGGGTTGGGGTGGGGACGGGGGTTGGGGTGGGGATGGAGATGGGGATAAGGGTTGGGGTGGGTGTTGTGGCTTCTGAAAGTAGTTGCGGAATGGGAGGAAGGGACGGTGATCCCTTCAAGGGCATGAGAGCCCAGAAATTCTTGACCTTGCAAGACCTTGTGGAACCGTGCAGATTCCACCAAGTCTGGGCGAGCAGCTCCATCTGAAAGAGTGAAAATGAAATGTTACCTTTCATGTCAAGCAATGTAATAGGCAGTCCTGTACATAAACTGGTCACTGAAAGAATCCTTTGAACATTTTCCAAGTAAATGTTCTCCAAATATATTACGGAAAAACTTTCATGTCAGCAAAGGTCGCTTGGATGTGCAAATCTACTAAGATGTGTAACACTTGTACTTAAAATGTCAGTTTCCTCCCATTAATGTCCCCCATGTGATTAGGTTTTATCCTATGTTTTCTAATTAGCATACAGGTTCCAGGTGGATGAAGACTTACAGTGAGCTGAAAAGTTGGCATTGGCAGGGTGAAGGCACATCTTTGTCCGTTTGGTACTGGGAACTGACAATGCATGAGAGCCTGAGGCATTACCAATCAGCTCAATATCCCAAGGAGATAACCTGTTCGGCCTACTTGAATTCAATCCATCATCCCAGCGTACCTGAAATATGTAAAACTGATTAAATACAAGGATTTTTCAAAAATCAAAATAGTAACTGTAAATTGTCTTTTTTTAACATAAACAATAGCTCTATAAGAAAGATGTCGCAAAAATGGTTACAAAAATGCTATCTACTTCAAAATACATTGTTGAAAAGTATCACCAGCATATCAACAGCAGAAAAATATAACAAACCATCCACAAAGAAGACCTTCAAGAGATGAAAACTTGAATAATCGACAACGAATGTGGAAAAGAAGCTTACCAGTAGGCATCTCCACTTCGAGCCAGGCCATCTCATTGGGTCCAAATCACCAATTCCCGTTACCATTCCAGTACACCTACAAGACAAAATTCTGGATAAGCTGCTGACACAAGTACCAAAAAAAGAAAAACTTTGACAAGGACTTGATCACAATTCTGGATAACAGTCCACTCAGTCAGATCAATAACCACTAACTAAGCATTAGCAAATACAAAATCCAAGTACAGTGCCCATAGAAAGTATGATATTGTTGGCAACTAAAAAGTTAAATGCGAAATAGAATGCTGTAACCTTTTCTCAGCTGAATCTTCACTTTCATATCGCATCTTAAACCTCATGCCAATAGACAACGGATTACCAAGGCTTTTAGTGAATTTCCCAAATGGTATAATATAATCCGCTGAGCTTGACCTACAAGTACAGAGGTAATGAACATACAACTAGAATACATGGTGCACAAGAAAGAAACCATGCACCCCTCATTTTATAAAAAAATGAAATTACAATCAACTTTCCACTGGGACACAATTGACTGCAAGGTCAACAGAAGAAAAATACTAAAAATCAAATATTTGTACCTAAATTCTTTTTTTGAAAGTGTCAGCAGTATGTGCTAGGCAACCACTGAGTATAAGGTCACAATACAAAATAAATTTGCAATGAAAACAAATCACTGCACAAAGTCAGAGATGTTATGCCAAAATCTTACCTCGGGTTGTAATAAATCTGAAATTCACGCTTTGCAGAGATTGCACCAGAAATTGCCTCGAGCACACCATGATTTAAGCCATGGCTGTACAGAGCTCCAGCAGGAGTTCCATTTCTAAGCTGCACAGCCCTCCTTATTCCGAGCCTCAGCTCCCCATCATTACCTCTGCATAATATTAAAAAAGAAAATAAATTCTATTGATAAAAAATGGGGGTAAATCACAAGTGCATCTTAAAAAGTGTATTAAACTAGGAAGAAAGCAATATAAGCAATTGTGCCTAATCCTAAGCATACAAGTCATCTATACTTCTTGAATGATATATTTTCTTGAACGATATCTTTCTATATAGTAAAGGAGAGAGGAGTTAAAATAAACTATGGCAGGACTGTTGCTATGGACTTTCTATGCAGATTTTATATCAAGAAACCATATATAAGCTTACCAGATACCTTCTCTATAGATAAATATTTGGAGAAGCTACATACCAATTGAGGGCTCAAGTATCGGATTATAGTGGATACTGTTGGTGTAAATTCCTTAGTTGGAAAATAATGCACGAGCTGAGTCCAAGTAAAACAAACAGCACTACACAAGTACAACACCAGTTCGATCTGGTACCTTACGGAATGGTAGAGGTACCAAATCCTTTGGGATACACCAACATCTCATTATGTACCTAAGGAAGAGAACTGCATCACCCGACACAAGCTTTTTCTTGTTAACAAATGCACTCCATCCAGTTGTTAAGAGATGCCGGCGTGGCTGACCTATTAATAGGAAAGTTCTATCAAGCAAGAAACAAATGTGATGACAGTTTCATATAACAGCAGAAAACAAGTGTAAATCAGAAGCCTGAATAACAGAAAGAAATATTAAATCCATAACGACCTCTATATATATGGCGGAAGCGCCACTCCACACCATGCAAATCCTTGGCAACTAGCTCCTGTGAAGGCCTCTGCTGCACATAATCCTGTTCAATCATTCAACAAGAAATTAATACAATCACAACTTCTGAATTCCCCAGACTTGTTCAGGTTTTAATATCCTTAACAGCATCCTGTGTGCCCTGATTCATTTAACAAACATCAAGCTTGTCAACCAATTTTACAGGACCGAGCTAAGTTTAGAGCTTTATTTGAGCTGATAAGATAGATCCATTGTTTTAACAATATCTATAATATAAACCAGCCCCAACCATGGAAAAAAAATCAGAAATATCCCTACAGGAACGTAAGTTTTCAGTTTCTATA
Source organism: Schoenoplectus tabernaemontani (assembly GCA_037127355.1). NCBI lineage: Eukaryota > Viridiplantae > Streptophyta > Magnoliopsida > Poales > Cyperaceae > Schoenoplectus > Schoenoplectus tabernaemontani. Next base: position 15,699,474 of record CM073744.1, on the reverse strand, counting down.
AAAAAGGACTCCAACAGCCAACCAGTTTTACCCATACCCTGTCACATCTTGACCAGTAGAGCAGAGCAGAAATGAAAAACCAAAAAGTTCTCTGCTCCGAATGGATGGTGTTGGACCAGGAGAAAAACAAGTAATATATTGAAATTGAAATAAATAGAAAGAAAAAGATCTATCCACTAGAGTAAAATGAATCACCAATGGAGGGAAGCAGTCCTCTGCAGCACGGCGAGGAACAGAGAAGCCACCATGGGTGCTAGTGTCTGAGGCGGTCAGCGTTTTACAGAACATGTGAGGCATCACCGAGCTTTTCTCTCCTTCCACCTCAGCCTCTTTTTCCCTTTCCATTGCTCTTTCACTCAGCCACCTCTCGACCTCCTATATCAAACAATACATGTAAAGATAAAGCTTTGTAATAAATTCCAGTGAATACGGCCACCAAACATTTTTTTTGCAAAGAACAGAGGATAATAAGATACATCCAAGCAAAAATTCCGAGCACAGTGGAACTACTGATACAAAGGTCCGTTCGTTTTGAAATTTAGGGAAGAACCCTTCAGCTAGATTTGTAAAAAGTTCAAAAGTTGACAAAGAACCTATCCCCAACGAAATGGAAAAATATACAAACAAAAAAGGAATCAAAATGACAACAAAAAATTTTCAATATTTTTTAAGAAAATAACCAACTATGACATATAAAATTTATTTCATTCCGAATTCTCATGGTGGCAAGAAATAAATACAACACAATCAAATTGCTCAAGAAGAGATCATTTTGATCCAGGATCAAATAGATAATGGGCAAATCAACATAATGGCACCTCTTAATTAAAATCAAAGAATGAAAACAAAACTGCTCCCTTTCAAAAAAGGTAATTAGCCATATTGATTCATCCCAAAGAGTATCATAAAGCCTGTTAGACTAGATAAACAAATCCCCTCACCTCATTTTCAGCAACCAGAGAAAGCCGTGCATAAACCTCATCAGTATTCACCTCAGCCTGAAACCATAACAAAAACAAAACTAAAGATCACAAACGTCATTCAAACAGGACTAAATCAAACAAATTATTACAAAAGTAAACAAAATAGAATCAAAGATAAAAAGAAAAATAAACCCACATGAAGTTTCACATCAACGACCCGGCAGAACACTTGAGGAGGAGGCAGGTTGTGCCGATACACAGCGGCGGTACTCTCCCCCAAATGCTCCAGATGACCCTGTGGAAGGTAAACCACCACACTTTCTTTCTTTGGCAGCGAAATCAGTGGGCCAGCACAAGCATGCCACAGCTCAAGACACACAGTTGGTGGCTGTAGAAGAATTGTCGGTGCTGCTGCTTCCTCCTCCTCTTCCTCCTCCACAGAGTTCAGATCGATACCCATTGATCGCACTCTCGCTCAACCCAAACACCCAAAACAGAGAAGCAAATAAGAGAGGAAATTCTTGAAGGAAACAAAGGCCAGATTTTTGGGGAGTAGGTTTATTGTAGACTTGCTCTAAAATTCAATTGAATATTTTTGTTTCTTTTTTTGTGTACTTGAGAAGAGAGGGAATACTGCACCTAAGCGATACCACAAAGGGGTCGGGTCAAAGCGACGGGCTAACCAAACCCGACCGTACAAGCTGCAGCCGGGAACAGAGAAGACATTACTCTTTTCTCTCTTTCTCTCTCTCTCTTTTCCTCGCCTCTATTTTTTCTTTATACCTCTTTACTACTATCTAGGGAGCGATCGCTCTCAGTCACACATCCCTTTAGGAAAAACAAATAATATAGCAACGATGTAATACAAATATAATATAATAATACAAATATAATATAGATAAATACAATAGAATAGTTTTCCTTTAATTCTCTTTGGAGCGGGGTGGTTCGTAAGACTGTGGCAGGGGTGATGGATGCGGTTGTCGTTATACTAGTGCCACAGTAGCACTGGGGGCACTGGTGCTGTTTCCAGTTTCCTCTTGGCGCTGGGTTTTCATTTCTGTTCCAGCGAATGGATACAGGCGGAGCTTATTGAAGAAAAAGGAAAGGAGAGAGAGAGAGCGACCAAGGTCTCTGACCTCGTCCTCTGCTTGCTTTCTACCCTACAATTTCATCGTCACATCTTTCTTCTTCAGTACTGATGTACCATCACAATTTTCACAAACCAAGATTTTAATTTGTTTTATATTCAAACCTGTTAATATCTAATATTGTACGGGTTCTACACGTGCACGTCACATCACGAATAACGGCCCATTTAGAAAAAAAAAAACAGTGAATTAATATTTTTTGTGGTTAATTTAGATGCAAAATTCATTCCTTATTAGTGACCCATGCATTACATAGCGTTTTATGGCACGTATTGTATTGTATTGGTGATTTGACTCCGTCTCGTATAAAGTTGACAGATATTTTTGGACTTTTACCGGTATTCGTCGATAAAAAAGGCGTGCAATTGACAGCAAGTAGACAATAAACAAGCAGAGGATCCGGACCAGACAGAGCAGAGCCAAGACCAAACCTATGTGGCCAGTCTGGATACAGCATTCGGTGAAGCCACTCCATGCTCTTGCCGTCTTGCCAAATGCCTATGGCTATAAGTCTATAGCAGGAGCGCTGCTCGTCTGTCCCTCTAATAAATAGATGCTTTTAATCGCCGCATAGAATCGGCCCCAAAGGGAGGATAAGGGTATTTTGGGGAATTCAGTCAAGTGGCAACTCACTTTCTCCTCGCTTTTATCGGTGGGACTGAGCTGCTGCTATGCTGCTGGTAGGCAGAGCTGCAGCGCTAGCTTTGTTTCTTTACAATTCTTTTCATTTTTCCTTTTTCTGTGTTTGTCTTGCAATTTATGCGCTTTTCCCTTTAAAAGATGATATTTTCACTTACATCGTTAAATCGTTATGCGCTGGGTTAATATAAATCATTGAATTGAGTTACTCATCAAATAATGTTACTATCTCTATGACCATTTGTGTTGAAGTTATAATTTTCTCTCAATTTTGATTGTTACACGGAATACTACATAATTTAGTAGTACAATTGCTCTACTTTGTTTTATTTTTTTCTTAGATTGTCATCAATTATGAATTTTAACTTTTTTTAAATTCTGAATGTTAATTTTTTTCTCAATTCTGCAGTTATTTTACATTAATTATGTATTCATGATTGAAATTTATATTAATTACTAAATTATCTTTATTTTTATTTTCTTTCTTTTCACACGAAAATATAAATTTTTATATCTTTGAAAAAGACATCACAGTAACAACACATGTGTAAAATACTAATATGATTTATTGATACTTAAAAGAGAGTCAGAGTTTAAGATAAATCAATTTCCAACATACGGTGTAGAAATATGATGGACACTAATTTAATGTTAGCTATGTCAAAAATATTGTACTTTTTGTATGATCTAATTCAGTAGACTTTTAATTAGTATGAGTATGACATATTTTTCAGTAGACTTAGTAGACTAAATATTATATATGAAATTCTAACACATTATTCTATATTAGTCTCAAACAAAAATATGTAAATAAATAATTATTTTTTATTGTAGGTCATTTTTATATTAGAGACTAAATCGACACTCATTTCTTTTAAAGTGTCAATATCTTCTTTTAATATTTATTATTTATTAAAGTTTGAATCTATAACTTTAACAATAACAACGGTTCAGTGATCATCCGTGTTGAACACAACGTTCAACAAATAACACATATTGGTCTCAAGTCTATACCAACATGTGTAAAGTTTTATATGAAAAACGGAAAACTCGATAGTAAAAGTTTGTTATTTGTTATTAGTCCCGAGAAAATGTACAAATAACAAGCTTTTATAGGTTATATGGTAAGAGTTTTGTATTTTAGTTTTGTTTTTTGTTCTGGTGCGTTAGCTTAGGTTGCTTTCGTTCCAGCAGCAGCGAGAGTTTATAAGGGTGATCATCTCTTCTTGGAGCCCGCTCTGTGTTGTTTGATTATGTCCTGTGCATCCTGTGATTACTTTTTGATATTATCGTAATGGCAGTAGATATTAAGGACGGATCCTCTCCATTTCCGGCATAAAATGGATGTTTTTCACCTTTTTAAGATCTGATATTTTATGTTCATATTGTTAAAAATGCTGCGATTATTATTTAGTTAGTTTGAGTCGTTCATCCAACAAGTAGGTTAAAGTAGACAAATCAGCTAAATATGTGCTTGATAAAGAATAACAATATAGAAATTGCTTCAAGAGAAAATTTTGATTAATAATCTATAGAATTGTTCCTCCAATTTTTATCAGAAAAAATAATATAGAAATTTTGTTCTCCGCCAAATTTCATTGCAATGAATAAAGTTATAAAAATGTCAGTAAATTATTTACCTGTAAGCAAGTCATACAGTCATACTCACCAATATTCACACGTCATTTCATATTTTATAAAAGAGAACATCCCTTGACAATGGCTTATTTCAACAATTTTGACAATGAATCTTCAAATAAATTTTAAAAATATTTTTTTTATAGATATACATTTCTACTTATAGATTGATGATGATTTAGATTTCATGTAATTTCATTATCATTTGGTAGTCCATCAAAGACCATCAAAATGTTATATAATTTATAACGGTTTCAATTTAATGATCTTTAATTGTTAAACCCACAAAAAAATATAAATGACTAAAATAATATAACATTTAATTTTAAATATTAATGACTAAAATAAATTAATATGACAAATAAAAATAAGTAAATAAAAACTAATTCTAAATTTATCAATAAAATTACCTTAATAATCAAATATAAATAAATCAATATTATTATATATATATATATATATATACTGGGTAGAATTTAGATGTATACTAATTAATCAAATCTTAATTTAAAATATTTTGAATTTAAAGACTCTAATTAATACAAAGACATGCAATCAAACGGAATTTTAGAATAAACCTGAACAATACAATAACTAACCATAATTAAAGCCATGAACAACGAACAACGATTAAATTCCATAATTTAGAATATCGTAATTTAACATAACAATTATATGATAAAGCAATAACTAAATCTTAGTTTGAGGTTGCTTTGTATAATCAAATCAACGGATTATGTATAGTGACTCATATGGCCCCGTGGGACCCCTTGGTCTGAATATATACTGTGCACCTCTGGCCGTCGATCATTCACCGATCTCGTCATTTGACGGGTTCGGCAACACAAGAGTATTTTCTATTTGATTAATATTATAATTATTAATATTCAGTATATGATTTGATCCAAATTTAAATTGAGTGATTAGGATGACATGATTTTTAGTGTTTAGTGTGGGCGGCCATATTCGAGTCTGGATTCTATTATATTTATTATATTATATTATTATTTAGCCGTTTTATTTGAGATCTCGGTATGTCCAAAGAGCTTTCTCCTTTGATCTTTGGTTGGTACAGAGAAAGTCGGGGGCTCTCCTTTGGCCCATGGTTGGTACATAGAATCTCCAATTTATTATTATATTATTTTTCTCATTCACGAATAGTTATATTTTTTTAGTGATATGGCAACTGAAGTCATAATCTAATCCATTTGTTTTTATATTGTGAGGTGGATTACCAAATTTAGCAAACCAGAGTATGTGTTTTTAACCGTTCACTCTCTAGGGTGTTATCCCTCGAGAGCCCAAATTATCCGTTTATACGGCATCGACGCCATATAAATATAAAGTCCTAAGTTAGTAAGTTGGGTCGCTGATGGTGCCCGCTTAGGCAAGTCTCACATTCGTAACTTGGGACGTTGGTAGTGCCCGTTTGAGATATATCTCGTAATATATAAATTGGAATTTATTACAAGTGTTTTCCTCTCGTATTATATATTATCTTATATTATTTTCCACATATTTTCTATTTTGAGGTTCCTTGTCATTTCATGTCATCGCATTTTGGCAAACTTAAGAAAGATGCACAAGTATTTTCAAAAGATACATAATATATTATATATATATATATATATATAGAGAGAGAGAGAGAGAGAGAGAGAGAGAGAGTGGAGATAGCGTGAGCTTAAGCTCACGGAGGCCTTCCGTGAGCTTAACTCAAAAAATATATTAAATCATCTCGAAATTTTAATTTATCATTCTCATTAAATTCTTTATATGAAATCTCATGGGATGCTAAAATTTGGAGCGTTTTGAGCTTTTTAAGTCGCCGTTTTTAATTTTTGAAAATGATGTTCAAGTATTGAATATATTATTATTATTTTTAGAGCTGATTTTCAAAAATTAAAAATGGTGACTTAAAAAGCTCAAAACGCTCCAAATTTTTGCATCCCATGAGATTTTCATATAAAGAATTTAATGAGAATGATAAATTAAAATTTTAAGATCATTTAATATGTTTTTTGAGTTAAGCTCACGGAAGGCCTCCGTGAGCTTAAGCTCACGCTATCTCCACTCTATATATATATATATATATATATATATATATACATAAATAGTTATAAAACTACATTTAAAACACCGATGTCGGTATTATGGTCTAGTCTAGAAAGAAGATCAAATCTTAAATCTAGATCTAAATTCATACTGAGTAATTTTTAATTACACACTTTTCCACGGTGGTTGTGGGATTTAGGTTTTCAGGTGTGAGATTTTTCTTGGAGAGAGTGCTAGAAGTAGTCATGCGTGATGACATAGATGTTTCACGCGCATCAGCATGTGAGCTGGTTAGTTGGTTAGGACTCTTCGGGATATCGGGTTTTAGTTCTTTCTTTTGAGTTTTATTTGAGAGATTTTGCTACCCATTCCGATGGAGTCAGCCCGCTAATGTAGGCGTTGTATTTATACTGTTATTCTTGACTATATATTCTCATGTATTTATTGTTATTATTATTTTATTTATTACGTGTTATTTATTTTATTCTTTTAGCCTTTCGTATGCACGTATTGTTGTGTGTACGTGGCGGGATTGTCACCCCTAATTTGATTTATTTATTTTGGGATGTAACATTAATGGACTATCAAATAATAATAAAATTACATAAAATTTGAATCACCATCTTTCTATAAGTAGAAGAACATATTTATAAGAATTTTTCTATTTTTAAGATTTGTTTATATTTATTTAAAGATTTAGTGTCATGATTATCAAGATAGATATTGTTATGTGATCCCTTCCCTTTATAAAAAGGGCGGGGATCACTTGACAATGGGTTATTTTGACAATTTTAGTAATGAATTTTTAAATAAATACTAAAAAAATCTTAAAAAGAGAAAAATCTTATGAATATGTTCCTCTACTTATAGATTAACGGTGATTCAAATTTCATATAATTTCATTATCGTTTGATGTTTCATTAAGGACCATCAAAACTTTATATAATTTATAACGGTTATAATTTGACAGTCTTTGATGGACTACCAAATGATAATCAAATTGTATGAAATTTAAATCGCCATCAATCTATAAATAGAAGAACATATTTATAATATTTTTTATTTTAATTTTTTTCATATTTTCTCAAAAATTTATTATTGAAATTGTCAAGATAACCATTGTCAAGTGATCCCTTCCCTTATAAAAATTGTATGAAAATAATATTTCGCATAGAACAGGAGGAAAAAAATCTCCATCCATTCTTCCATTCGATGGACTGGAGAGGATGCAGTAGCTTTTCCCTTATTTTTTACACAATGCAACATCAACTGACATGACGGGAAACCATTCTGCATTCCCGGTGCCGCGTTAGCTCATGTTTGTTGTTTCGTTTGTTTTTCTGCTGTTTGCACAATTAGACCCCGTACAATATATTAATTAATTCCCACTAAAATAATTTTCAAGCCCCCCCTGAAATCTATAATTTTACTCGGAAGCTTATTTAAGTACATAAATTTCAGTCTGAATTTTTCTAGAGTGACTAGCTTAGTTCCGTGAGCTTTGGAGTTTGGAGAGCTTCTCTGACTCTGTTAGAAGCATAAGAAACTGTTATTAGTTATTTTAAGGGATAAGGTACAAGATTTCACTGAAATCATAATTAAGGATTCTAGAAGACTGGACCCATCTCTCTCCACACGGACGAAAACAGTGTTTAAAATTTAAAGTTTAAACGGCTCACGAAATAAGTACCAACTTGCTCTGAATCTGATTACCAGGCTCGGTATTTGGAACCTGATCAGTTCTATTTTCAAAAGGAGAAAAAGACCAATCAGTTTTGGATGACCAATTAGAATTCAAGGGGCCCACATCATCCTGTCGCAGGGCTACGCTGGACGCACTGCGCACCGTCCGATTTATGATGGGGATATGATAAGAGACAATAAATGTCGAGCGTCTGATTAGCGGTACAAGTTGTACAGGTGATCCCAGTTCCATCATCATTAAATTCAATCCTCTTTGAAAAATGTAGTCTAGTCTAGGGGCATCTTCTTTGACTGTTTATTTCTTTACATCGGATACTTTTGGATGAGATAGTTGTGATAACGGGTTCTTTTAGCGAATGGGTTTTACTAACGGGTATGTTTGGATGGTCGATAATCGTTCTATTTTCTGAATTGCATCATTATAATTTAATGCTTAATCAGAATTGAGAATGACCTGGGATTAGAGCTTTCATTTTTAACACCGCCGTACGTAGGAATGACTCGACATTTTAATATAAGATTGACTAAAACCTGCAACACTATTATAAGATTGATTAGAATAATATTTATACTGTTCTGGAATAATATTTATACTATTTGGCATATCGTGACATTGATAGTTTTCTCATACTGCTCTTAACCAACAGAATTATCTAATAGCACTAATTAGGCTAATCATTTTATAAAACAAACTCAATAAGGAATAAGGATTGAGGATACAATTTTTTTATTTTTAGAAAAGATCAATTTTGTTTTCCGGAATCTAGCATAAATAGTTTTTTCTTACATAAACTAGAAGAGACCAATATTAAAAATCTCGTATCCTTTATATATTCTTATTTTTTTAACTATTTTGTACTTATAAAACAACATAAAATATAAAAGGAACTACTTTTTATCTCATTCTCTTTTACACTATTTTTTGTTTTAAATGTTATATGATTTGAATGTCGTTTGATATTTTATCAGAGACCATCAAAATTATATAGTAATTTTAACGGTTTAAATTTAATAGCATTTGACATAATATCAAATAAAATTTAAATTTTATGAAATTAAAAACAAAATCAATCTATAAGCATAAGAATATTTTTATCAAAAATTCTATTTACAAGATTTTCTATTAATTTATATGATGTTGGTTGTCAAGATTGTTAAAATAGACGGTTGTCAAGTGATCCCACTCGTTTTTCAAGATTATCATGCTTACTTATTAGCTTTTTATCACACATGTTCACTTTTCATTTATAATTATGTTCGTAATTTAATTCGAGCTTAATATAAATTTTTTTCTGAAAAGTCATGTTTTATAATTATGGAAGTCTACTCTATTTGGTACTTTTGTTGGACGGTCAGTGCACGTAACAACCTTTCCAACCGAACATGCAGACACACCTGTTCCAGACAATCAATAATGCATAAAACAGAAAGTTCTGGACCTTCTGGTGTGCACTCTTGTGAAATAATTTTACTTTGATAATCTTTTACAAGTGTTTTTTCGAATAAAAAATCCAATCGCTGACATTATTCAACATTTAATGCCTCCTAAATCTTAACATTTCCGATGTTATTCGCTAAAAGTTAAATATAAATCATAGATTTCTTAGTTGGACAGATGGTTACATATTTTCAAATTTGAGATCTATTTTTTTCTGTTTAAGTAAGTATGTGTTTATTTTAAAGTAAAGAAAAGCATTAAAAAAATTACTCTCCGTTTGATGGAGCAAAAGTTGATTAAAAGTGATTTAAACACTTTAAAATATTTTAATGCACAAAACGAAAATAAATTAAGATGAATTAGGTTAACAAACCTATGAATGTACTTTAAAATTAAATTATCAAATTTTTTTCACTGCCATTAAGTATCAATATATTTTATTCTCTTTAATTTTACTTTCCATTTGGTACTATTATTTTCAAATAATTTAAAATTTTCTCTATTTTTAGAAACAAAACTAAAGTGGGTGTCGTTCGGCGTACTAGAACGAATTATTATTTTTGGTGTAGTGAAAAATAATTTTTTTTGACGTGTGCGCTTTTTTTCTTTGTCCGGACACTCTCTACCGATTATTTCTGATTCGACCCTGTCCACTTTAATTTTACTTCGATTACTAAATACAAAATTAACTCGTAATTCGTTTATAACTTAAATTTAAGAAGATAGAGAAAATTTTATTGCACAAGAATCACGTTCGTTGAGCGAATGAGCGATCAAACTCGAAAAAAAAAATCAAATTTTGGTTCCAGCACTTGACTCTGTGCATATTCTGTGACACCCCGTTTTCGTCCCTATCCCAAAAACAAGTACCAATATGAATAAAGGATGCAAAAATGAAGTTGTATGAGGCTATTTAAGAGCGTGGTACCTCGCTCTTGTCTTCAAAACACACTGTTGCTGGGTATGGGACAAGTGGTACCCCTGCCCCTGTTTTCCTGCACTACAGGTCTACAGCTGGGGCCACCAGATAGAGACCGGATTTTCAATGGCCATATCTTATATCTGCATCTGTGTGACGTGTAGTATGCAATGGCCGATAATGATTCGGAATCGGATCATGGTGTCGGTGGCCCGCTACCCATTGAAAATTGGATGTTAGCTCAAAAGCTGTGAGCCTCTGACTCTGCAGATATGAAGAGGAACTGGCAACTGTTTCCTTGCTTATTTGCTTGGAGACTCTTCCTTGTCTTGTGTTGTTGGAGTTATTAGCAATTAAAACAGTTAATAAAAAAAATCACCTGTTAGTATGACCTACAGCAAGAGATAATTTAAAGGATAGCAACTGCTTTCTTCATGTCTACTTCTTACATTCCAAAATATTCATATTTTAAGAAAGAGGAGGATTTTAATATATTATAAGTTTAATAAAAAATAATTTCCCACAAAACGTTATGAATTAATTCTTAAAAAAATGATGCTTAAATTTCGAATTTAAACCGCTAATTTTGATAATTTTCATGATAGATATACACTCGTAAGATATCATAACTTTTTGATACCATTTTATACTAGAATAAATAATAACAAAATGAATGCAAAAAAATAATAATCAATCATAATTTTTTATATGAAAGAACATAGTTAAATCCTCAAATTTTGTAAATATTCAAAAGAATACTCATACGAATTTCGAATCAACGATCTCCCATAAAAATGACATTATCTTTTGTCACTAGATCAAATGTTAGTTATTAATCAATCATACTTAACAAGATTCATTCATTTGTTACCATTTGAGCAATTATAAAATAAACTATAAAACAACGGAGTTTTACAAGTATAAATCTATCAGTGCCGATTCAGATTTTTGTCTAGAGGGAGAAAAAATAGATTTTTTTTTCTAGGGGTCAAACTTTAAAAAAATCACCAATATAGGCATATTTTCTATTTTTAATAAAAATATACATAATTACAAGATATTTAAAAAAAATTAAGGGAGTAGTTGCCCCTGGTAGGGGTGTGTAATCGGATGGTTCGGTTCAAATTGAAATAAATATGTACATCTGAAGTTTTATTTGATTTATCAAATTATGAACCAAACTAAATTTATAAAAATATTAATTGAATAAACCAAAATTTTATTAAGTTTATTATGTTAAACCAAAATTTTATTAGTTAAAGAAGAATGAAAAATAACAATAATACAAAAATTGATAGAAAAAATAGATTTAATGATTTGATTCAAAACCAATTAAATCAATCCGTTTGCACACCCCTACCCGGCTACCCCTGGTTCCTCTTTGATCCGCCCCTAAAATTAGGATTGTCAATGACACCCTTTTGGCCGTTTACCCAACCCATATCTTACCCGATAAGATAGATATGGATAAGGTTTTATTTTCGTTAAATTATCGGGTATGGACATGGGTAAGAAAAATATTTCGTTAACTTATCAGTCAAGAGTACTGATAAGAGCTATTCCTTGTTCGTTATCTATTTCATTGCTAATTATATTATAATTTATTTCATTACTAATTATATTATAATTTATTTCATTGCTAATTATATTACAATCTTTTTTATTTTGATTATCGTTTGGTCGTTTATCCGATTCGTATTATACCCGATAAGACGAGATATGAATAATATTTTATTTTCATTAAGTTATCCTATATGAATATGAATAAGGAAAAATTAATTAATTAATTAATTAATTAATAAGGTATAAATATGGATAAAATTTTTTTGTTACGCTACCCTATCTATCTATTGACAACCTATCTAAAATCTACCATAAAAATTAAGAAGATTAATTTAAAAACTTATTTATAATATTCAGAAAACAAAAAAGACGGTAAATACGTTTACGTAATAGATATAAACAAATAATTGAAGTGGAAATTAAGTAGAATTTATGCATATTTAAAATAAAAAAATTCTGAAGCGTAGATAAGAAGTGCTAAAGTATAACGTACATGACTCGAGGGAATAACTTCTTGACAAATTATTGCCACGCGATATTCTAATAAGCGACATTAGTTACGGCAGCACAAAAATTGAATTAATTACACCTTGTTAGGCTTCAAGAATTCAGTGACCCAGGCAGGAATTCAATGATCAGCCTTATCTATCATAAAAGTTAAATCGCTTGTCTGTGGAAATAATTAGCAGTTAAGCAAGTGGAACTAAATGCTTCTCAAGCAATTAATCCCACTATGAGGCCGACACGATTAATCAGATAAAAGCAGAATAAACCAGTTCACTTAAAAGGCGACGATACTATCATGAGAGATATACCTTTTGGGAGTTCAATGAACTGATCCAAACTTTTTGTAAAAAAATAGAAAAAAAAAACTTTCACATCATACATAATTGCGCTGATTTTTTCATATTATAGTATGATCTGAATTTTTTCGGATTAGAATTGGCCTAAAAATTTTCGAATGGGATGTCACTTTCTCAGTTTCCCCGTATGTAAAAAAGGTATTATAAAAATTACAAAGTTCAGATCACTAAAATTTATATACTAGTATTACCAAAAAAAAAAAGAATTTATCCAAGCTATGAGCATAATTAAGTAGTGTTGCGGATAAAGGTTGCAAATAAAAAATAACGTAAAATCATCATTCTATGAATTTAAATTGTTCGCCGAGAAACTAAACGTTTGTCGGATTGACCTGAATTCGATATGCGCGCTGTATAAATAAGTGATAAGATAGTTTTTATTTCAGATAATTTATTTTAAATCATGCAGTTAAATGTATATTAAAAATATCATTTTAAAAAAGAACCATTTACTGGTATATTCATGAAAAATACGATGAAGAGATGCCACCATATTAGGGTGTCAATTATCGACTCAACCTGACGGGTTAACCTGATTCGACCCGACGGGTTAACCTGATTTGACCCGATAGGTTAATACGATCCGACCTGACTCAATATGATCCATAGATAAATGGGTTGGATATGAGTTTAATTTTTTTGACCCGAATCGGGTTCAGGTCAACCTCTACTCGACCCGATTAATTATGAATTTTAAAGTAATTTTATGATTTAATACTAATTAAAACTTAAATATACACTAATTATATATTAATTAATATTTAATTATTTAAAATTATATAAAAATAATTAATTATTTTACAAGGGTCGGATCGGATCAGCCCCGTGACCCGATCGGATCGGATATAAATTAAATTTTTTGATCCGAATTAAATCGGACCGGATTCAAATTAGATAAAAAAATTTAATAATATGAATTAACAACCCTACACCAGACCAAACTAAAAACTATCTGCAATCTCAGTAAATTGTCATCGGGATGGTACCTTGTGCCATTTTGTTTACGGTCAATGGACCCAAAATCTGCTTTTGTTACCAAACCTGCAAACCACGAGGCATGTACGTAGCGATCCGACGACATCCGGTGCTCCCAGATTCGAAACACGCAAATTAATTTCGAGGAAGACATTAAAAATAGCACTAAATTCACAAACACGGAAATATATTTTTTTATTATTTAATTTTTTACACAGTAAACAAAAAATTTTCAAATAAATTATAATACTAATAAATAAAGAGAGCCATATTAAAAATTCCCCACGAGAAAAGACCAGCATACAATTTTTGGTGATACTACACTTCTTCTTGGGCTTCGTTTTGAAAAGTATATACTAAAAATATTTAAAATAAAAATAATTACTAATCTGAAACTTACAATATTACAGTTTGTTCATAAAAGTTGAAAATACATTTTAAAAAATAATACTTTGTATAATAATAATATAGTTAGTTCATATAAATTTTCATATATGCATACAAAAATGTTGTATCATTTATACTATTATATAAAACAACTAAAATTGAAGGGCCCATTTTTTATCATTATATTTTTTTTATTATACCTATTTTATATCTTAATTAGACGGATAATATCTATTTTTGATTGCCTCATTTATACTATTATTTCCATTTATCCCCTCTTTCTCTCCATTTCTTTCTCATTTATACTATTATTTCCATTTATGCACGTGATTTATAAATTAGAATACTCAATATCTTTCTTTTTATGTTATGATATAAAAATTTAATTTAAGGCTTAAGGTATGCATTATGATTAGCAATCTTGCACATATTTGGTAAGAAATTAATAGTGATAATATATGCCGGAATAATTCATTTTTTTACCATACACATCATAACTCATATTGTGCAAAAAATTCCATCAAGATTAAATCTGATTTTTATTATAGGTTTTCTCTATAATTTGGTGAATTTATTATTTAATATTAGATCAATGTGATTTTTTTATTTTATAATATTTTTATGTTTAAATAAAAGAGTCCGTTGCAACACGGATATATTGCTAGTTTAAAACAAATTGTCTAATACCTAAGAGATATACAAGAAACATACTTTTAAATGAAAGGAGGCACGACTAAGAAACTTTAAACCCCAAACATTTTTATGAAATATATATAGATACAGTGGCAATAATTCAAGTTGAATTAAGAGCTTGAATTAGAGTATATATATATATATATAAGTTATACATTACATCTCAAAATTTATGGCTCTGAAACTAAAAAATTATTATTATTACACTACAAAATATCATAAATCTTTTATAAATATACTAAATTTAAATTTTTTTGAGGGCCACGGTCCCGTCCTCGTAAATATTCATTATCATTCAGAACATTGAATTTCAGAATATTATCCATCGAAAGTTATATAATAATTTGGGCTTTGCCCCAACAATATAGTGCTCAAATAAATAATTAATAATATAAAATATAAAAATATATTTAATAAAATTTCACATTAAAGAAAATTTAGATATAATATTTTTAAATACTAAGTAATAATAATTATAATAATAAATAATATAATTAAATACATAATAATTTATAAATGATTATATAAAAAAAATAAATCATTTTAAGAGTTAAGTTTCATCTTAAGTATATTACACACATTATTTTAAATGATGAGAGAGAGGCTATTTTATATGAACCATTGGATTTAAGAAGATGAAAAAAATTTAAACAAAATTAATTGTGAAGAAAAGTCATGATATGACACACTTGAAAAGTTTGAAATCTTAACCCTTATTATGTATTAAGATTAAAAATTGATTCATTTTGTACAAGACCCATATGCGGCAAAATCAATGTACACAATTAATTACGAGCATGTATTAAATTTCAACATCACCTTGTACTAACTAAAAATAAGCTTGAGCTCTACAATTTTTAACAAGAAGCGGTTCATATTTGTCATAAACAAACAGTATGATGATGACATGTCATCAGAACAAATGGGTCCCGTTCCTCATTTACAAAGAGTAAACTCATTAGTACTTGTAGACATCTCAACCGAGTTAATGTCTGATTTACAGGTTAAAATAGACCCTAGTCTAGTCACATTTATTAATAAGAAAAATCCTGAGTTACCGTCCCCATACGCTATGCGGAGCAGAAAAAAGCGAACGATGGCGAAATGCAAAAAAGCTAGCGTTCTTCCCAGTTCCCTCACAATGCGCACATGGTGGGGTTGCGTCTCTCGGCCTACTCGCTACTGGTAAATGGTTAACTGGTCTGATGAGTAAGTGCTGCACAATTAAGGCGCAACAGTGCCTACTAGAAGATTCATTTCACATTTTTTTCCAATTGTAATTTATTTATTATTGTTTTCTTCTTCTTTCTTTGATGTCAGTCTTTGTGTGTGTGCTTCCTTATACACGTGTAGCAGATCCGTGTACTTATCGTTGCTAGTACTGTTTTCACCGTTAAGAGTACGACCTTGTTATTATGGACGAATGGATCGGTTACCATTTATTTCCTCACTGTTCTGGAAGAACTTTTATTTTGCAGCGTGAATGACTGAATGTGATTGTTTCTCATAAATCAAACGGATGGTATACTATTTAAAAAAAACATTTTTTTGGATTAAAAAGTACCACATACATAAAAATTTATCTAGTACTTTTTTATATTGAGTCATTGCTCAATATAAAATACCACTAGTCCAAAATGAAATACCACTAGTCCAAAATGATGAAATACTGCCGAATTTTTGAGATCTTTAGTGTTGAATTTTTGATCCAACACCAAAACGTCCGATACTAATTATAATTCTGACGAAACTGAAAAAACTCGATACCAATTAAAAAAATTAGTGTCGAATTTTTAGACAAAATCGACACTAATTGTTTTAATTAAAGTCAGATTTTTGAAAAAACTAGTGTCGTATTTTTAATAAAAATACGACACTAATTATTTGTAAAATATATATTTTTAATAAATTTTAATAAAATTTGATAAAATTTGTAAAATATATATTTTTCAAAAAGAATGAATTTATTATTTAAAAAAATGTAGTTAGAATAATAATATATCATATGAAATTGTGTATTCAATTAAAATATATAGTTAGACAATCACAAGCAAAATAATATCAAATATATATATCACATTAGATATTACAACACAATCATACAATAATATAAAAAATAAAAGTAACTAATTCAAAAAATATATTATAAATGCTACTAAAGACAACTATATATAATGAGTACAAACTAGAATATAAAATTTCTAACTATAAATCTAAACATAATAATAATAAATGGATTCTCAAAACTTCAAATGTGTTTTTGAAGTCAAAATGAGATTTTTTAGCCCTAAAAATTATCGTAATAGCAACAATCATTAATTCTATATATCTCATCGTAAAGTTTTCACGACAACAGAGAATGTCCCGATTAGAGTTTCTTATAAAAAAATTTTGAACATTTGAAGGTGAAGTGCTCACAATTTAATTTTCTCTTTTGATCTCATCTCCACTCTTACTCTATCTCTTATATTATGTTTGTACTATTTTTAATATGAATTTTAAAAATGAATAGAAGGATAACATAGAGTAGAAGAGAAGAAAATTATATATTGAAAAGTTCATTCAACTGAGGATGTCGGATGGAATATAGAATGAACGATAAATATGATAAATGTCTAGAAGCTGTGGGGGTGCCTCAATTATGAATTTCAGATTTATCTGACCCTGATTGACTTTGAATATATTAGGCTGAAAAAATAATTAGTGTCGGATTTACAACAGAAATCCTATGCTAAAATGATCAGTGCATAAATTTATCATAAAATTTGATTGTAATGTTAGTTTATAAGTTTTTAGTTGTCAATACATTTCATTTATATTATTGTTCATCAGTTAATGATCCATTTCATAGTATTTGAACTCAATTAATTATCAAAATATCATCAATCTAGCATCTATGCTGTTAAATTTTTAGTATTTGGTAAAATAATTATGTTGATAAATTTTCATTAAATTTGAAGTTGATATGATGATTAATCCGATAAAATAAAGAAGCACAATCAACGACTAAAATAAAATTACTCTATGATATAATTTCTATCAATTATAAAATATATTGAATTATTGGGCTACGATAACTTATTGGTTCCTTCAAAAAATAATATCCAAATATCATAATATATGTCCAATTATTATAATTTTGAATTATACAGTTAGAATAAAAAAACATAATCACTGTCGGATTTAAATAAAAAATTTACACTGATTTAAATATAAAATTAAAAAAAAAAGACAAAAATATTTGGTGACGATTTTTTATAAAAAAATTGACATTAAAATTTACTGATTCATTAGCGTTGGTTTATTATAAAAACCTGATACTAAAAATATAAATTTATTGTCAGTTTCTTATAAAAATCAGGCATTAGTACTTCTACAATCAAAACTGATATTATTTTTTTTATAATTTTAATATCAGATTTCATATAAAAATATGGCACTAATTATCAGTAAATTTTAGTAACTCTTTTTGATAAAATTCTGACATTAATAGTAGAGCATCAGTGTTGAAGTTTTTTTTTTCAATCCGATACTGATATTTTTAGTGTCATCTATTTTTGTTATCTGACGCTAATATGACGACACTAATTTATCATTTAAACTAATGTATAATTCTCATTGAAATTAAAACACACATAGATATTGCCTTTTTCCTCGCCGAATGATACAATTCGCATTTAAAAAATATTGAGCAGAAGTGAAGAAAAAATAAAAATAAAAATTAAATATTGATACGCTTGTCGGTATGATGACCACATAAAAGACACGGTAGCGGATCCAATTTTTTTAAATCTAGACACAATTAGGTAATACAAATGTAAAATGGAATTTTTTTCCTTTATATTTTACTCTCTCAAGCTAAATCTTCGAGTATATATCATATAATATTATAGATTAATACTTATAGTTCAGTATCAGAAAATTTAAAGAAAAATAATTAATAGATACAGAAGGCATGTCACCTAGTAGACTATCGTTCCATAGGTTTTAGACGCGTTGCATCGTTGAAATTATCAAAATGTCAGTCTTATAATTACTACTCTATCTGTTTTTATTTTTTATGCGTGAATTGTTTTTGTTTTCACTCTCCACTGCTATTGATGTGGCTTTGATTGTCAAATTTTGAAAATTATTTAATTTTGTATACTCTCTGCATCTTTGACACTGAAATGATAATTGTCAAATTAAATTTAACAGCGAATACAGATACTCTAAGTGGTTCATAATCCATAATGAAATGATATCTGTATTCTTAGGTTCAATTATAGATAGAGAATTGATACTGTGATAGAAGCATGACCCATGAATATGTACGTGTAATTAAATATGTATAGTTACTGATACATAACCTGACACAGTGATGTCTTAGCAGGTATATGTGTTTATGTATTAGGAGTGTCGTGTTTCTAGATGCGTCTCTTATATATCTGCACTGCTTCGATATTAAAAAACACGCATTTATATGATATGCGCGATACGTACGTATAGCGCGTACACATATCATAGGTAACATGTCTAGAGGGCGAGGACATGCGCAAGACATGCTGCAATTAATTTTTCTTCAATTTTCTTATTTTTAACCACTTTTCCTTATTTCCCCGATTTTTTTCTTAATTCTTTTTTCATTTTTCTATTGAAACGTGCGGATGATAAAAATTTTAAATACTTGTTCAAAAAAAATTTCTTCAATTTTTATTCTGCCAGAATTTTTCTTGATTTATACGATTTTTTATCATTTTTTTAATTTTTCTCTAGACACATCAACACCAACTGGCATGACACGTCAAATGACGACATTCGATACACACGCAACACAATCCTATGATTCACTAATTATAGAGAAATGACAATCATTGTGTGGAGCATTAAGTTTATGAATTTAGCGTTGTAGGCATATATATTCTATGAGTTTGGTGTTCAGTCTATCATATATGATTTGTGAAGATCAATTGGGTATGTGTCATTCAAGAAATTAAATATTTAACGTTGTCGGCACTTCCTTGTGGAACAAATGATTCTGTACTAAAATTTCGCACGCGGCCTATTAAACTCAAAAAATATATATTTTATATCAATAAATTAATTTGAACGTTAGTTGTTAAAAAAAAATTCAAATTATTTCTTCTCAAGATAAAAATGGCTATATTGATTCAATCGTTTTTCATTAGTTGTCTTGGGCTCCTTGATTTCAGAATTTCTGGTGCATGCACGAAATTCACCTGTCACATTTAGATCGGACCCCTTCTTTTGCTGGCAAATAACATAACTTGCCAAATCAGGGAAGAAATTTAATTCAAATCAAATTTTAAAAACTATATATTCCAATTATTAAATTAATGGGGGCAAGAATAGAGATGGCGGATCTATTATTTATTAATCATTAAACAAATCAGATCCAGTGATGGCACCAAATTTTACATCAGCGGTGTCAATTAATATTATTTAAATAAATTATTAATTTAAATAAAATTATTTATATTTTTATGATACTAATAATGATTTAAAATTTAAAGTGGATACATATTCATATTAAAAAAAATATTTCTTATGAGTTCAAAAAATTAGTGGGGTCAATAGTAGAAAACTAAAATAAATTTTAGTGGATTCAAATTAATATTAAAATGATAAATATTGTTATAAATATATCCTATAAAATATTTTTATAAATTATACAAAAAGTTTATAAATTTCAGTGGTCTCAATTGACATCATTCACATAAATGTCACATGCACTGATCCGATCAAAGAACCTAAAAAATACAAAAAGAAAAATAAATGTAAGAGGAGGGGAGGTGAAATAAATTTAAGAGGAGGGGAGGTGAGCCCAATTGCATCCAATAAAAAAGGGTGGGGCCATAGGCCTCTTTCTCCTGTCTCCCTCATTGGGTTTGTTCTTTGTGTTCCCTATCTCACCATTACAAGACACATTTTGTGGTTACCCATGCTGGCAAGTGTTGAGCAAACGGTAGATTCGCCTAGCTAATGACACAAGGGGAATTAACTACTTTTGATCAAAACATTGCTAAAGTCAGCTGATTAATTGCTCTCCCAATTTGCTGGTACACCTCAGCTGCGGCGAATGATGAATGAATATGAATAAATATAAAATGCTCTAAATTTTGCCACCAATAAATTTTCAAAATCTTACTAAGTATAAGCTCCGAGGCCGCAGGTTGCCCTACAAAGCGACAAAGCGAAGGTCAAAATATATTGATATGTTGGCGGTAGATAAATGTGTTGACTGAGTTTTAATAAATAGCTAACTATGTGAATTTTTATCAGTAATTTGATTGTGTAAAATTTTATCAGTAATTTGATTGTGTAAAATTTTATCAGTAACAATATTCCTTGAACACATGCAAATTTTGCTAGCAAATTAATTGTGTGATTTTTTGTCAACAATAATATTCTCTGACCGAACTGTCCGCATATAATTTTTTACCAATAAATTAATTATGCAAATTTTACAAGCAATAATATTTCCTAACCAAATTATTCACAAAAAATCTTTACCTTCTCAATTTTGTTCAATATAATAATTATATAAAATATAAAACATTTCTTTATTAAAATCCAACTCATCAGTAACGTTGGGAGCAAAACAAAGGGCGTTATATCACCGCCCATGATGAATATATAGTATGATGACAAATTGACAATGATGGTTTTGTTGCAATCTGGACGATCTAGCTAGTGCAGTGCAGCTAGGTTCTAGCTCCAGCAGAGGACTTCAGCATAGTTTGTTCCATTGTTTTAAAATACAGCCGCATAGTCGTATATACGGTGCGTTTATATTTATATAGTGCGATTCCGTATACATAAGAAAATATATCCGTATATTCAACAATGTGTATTATATTTTAAAATATTTATCATATTAAGTCTATAAAGTTAATTATATTATATTTTCATACAAAATAATCAAAATTAGATTAATATCTTATTATATTTTTAATTTATATTAAAATTATTCAAAAATAAATGATCGATTCAAATATTGTTAGAATGTTTAGAATATATATCCGCATATGTAATCCACATACTGAACCGCATATGCATTCGCATATCGCATATGCGTTATGCAGTGGTCAACCGCACGCATATTGAAATTCGTATTTTAAAACCTTGATCTGTTCAAACTCATCTGACGAGATTTATGCATGCTTATATCAACAGTGAAAACTTAAACTGATAATTGAAATGAAAATACTCTCTAACAAGATTAGTATAAATCAGCTAGTTCGATTCTTTTTCTGGTTTCGAGCAGACTAATCTGAAAATGATCTCTATTATTATTTGAAAATACTCCAACTTATAATTCAATTATTTTTCAATTCATTTCGATTATTGTCACTTGAAATATCATTTCACTCAACCTCATATTGTACAAGAACTAAAAAAAAATCAAAAGTAGCTCACCAATGGTATTGTACCGAGCCCGAATATTCACAAAATGATGACTCTCCGAATATTCACAAAATGATGACTCTCCATTAATCTAAGTAATTTATATGTTATAGTTCTCACATCATCAAAATATATATTTTCATTTCTAGAAAAAGAAATATTGGATGGTTATCATTCTCAATACCATCGGTCCTGTTGATCTTACAATCTGCGTATATCATAATAGAAACCATTTTGACAATTTATTAAAAGAATAATAAGAATTGATTATATTGTTAACAATATTATGCTAATAATTCTACACCGTAATTAAAATATATAAAGATTTCATAAATTATACAATACAATAAATATATAAATATATTATAGAATAATTTATATAAATTTAAAATAATTATTTTATACAATATAATAAAAAAGATTCATAAAATATTAGGAATTATATACATTTATTACACCATTTAACAAATTTATGATAAAATTTTATACTGTACCTATAATAAATTCTAAAAAATAATCATGCTAACATATCATTATATCAAAATTTGTACTTAATTATAATAACAATTTATTATAGTAATTTTATACTTATCATATCAAAACATATTTCAATAATTATTATTGTTGATATATATTTATAAGTTCAACTATTAATTCTTTAATTTCATTAAATAAGCTAATGATTATTATAGTAATTTTATAACAAGGACGGAAATTTTATTAAGGTTATATCTTGATGGAAATGAGAAAAGAGACTCCAAACGGAAAGGTTATTTCCGTCCTTGTTATTTTCATAAATTTCAGTTCCACACTGTTATGCCCGTGTTTCTATTTTTCTTTGTTGGTTATTAATAAAAAAAAGGATTCAGTGTCACTAGCTTTAATTGTATTTGATGCCATCAACTTATCTTTTAATTTATATTTTAAAATTTAATATTTAAATTTTAAATCTAAATCGTTGATCTTGTTCTTTTTTATGATAGATGTATGCTCGTAAAATTTCATAATTTTTAAAAAATATTTTATAGTAGATTAAATGATAATAAAATAAGTAAATCTAATTAACTATGATTAATTTATTTTTATGCATTTATTTTATTATTATTTGATCTAATATGAAATGATCTTTAAAAATTATGAAATTTTATGAGAATACACATATCATAAAAATAAACAAGATCAACAATTTAGATTCAAAATTTAAATATTAAACTTTAAAATAGAAATTAAAAAATAAATTGGCGACATCATAAGATCATCCAATTGTGAGTTCGCCATGACCGTTTTTTTCCTTTTTTATTTCAGCCATGAGCCCATGACTGTTCGATCTAAAACGAATGATGGAATTGTCTCTGGAGATCTCCAGTTTTTGGTAGAAGACTGGAGGGGAACAACCTGTTCAAAAAGATCTCGGATAAAAAGGACGCCGAATTAAAAAATAAATAAATGAAAAATCAAGGATAGAATGTACAAAAAAATTATAAAATTATAAAGTTACAAGAATGAGATAATAAAATAAAAACTTTTTCCTTTCTCATTTTTTTTAAAAAGGGGAGAAATATATACAAATATTTTATGCACTATAGTGATACCAAATTATAACTTATTATTATTATTATTATTATTGAATTATTATTATTATTATTACTACTACTATATTATTATAATGTTATTGTTGCTTCGCTAATGCTAAATTGTGAGGCATAAGTAACTAGTTGGATTCGTCATTGCATCCACAACAACGGTCGTCCTTTTAATCCCTATCGTAATAAAAAAAATAATTATTTACGAGAAAGTAAAAAAATAAATCAATGATTTGAATAAAAATTTCAATTTGTTCTATAATATGAAGTTCATCTCTTATTTTAATACATATATAATTTTGAACATTTATTGTTTGATTAATAAAATGACATTTCTCATGCAAACAATGCATATACGAGATACACTATCCTTTATTATTTAAAAGCCTTATTTTTATTTGTAGTGTAGGATACACGTAGACCCCCCCCCTATCTATATAGGCTATAGTAACTCTACAAAGTAGTGAACTCCCCGCGTTTAGTAGTGACTTTAATGCGAAAGCTATCTGGTGAACAACCTTTGCATAGTTCATAAGATGTAAGGCTCCAATCGCTTTAACATTACTTGTTTATTTATTTGCATTATTTTCAATTGTTTTTTTATTTTTGAGGAAAAATTGTTTTCAATTGTTATCTGCAACCTAAAGTTTGCAGAAATCCCTCTGTTTTGTTTAGATAATATAATCAATCTTTAAGCGTTTAACTATATAAGACATCGGTTATTAGATCATTTTATGAAAAAATGTAAGGGGGCAAAACATTGAGCACATCAAAGTTATAATTCAGTAATTATTACGACATTTTATACATGTCAAGGATGAAATACTCAACAATAATATATCTTGATAATCACTGACAATAATTTTTTACATTAATTTTAATAAAATTGAAAGACCTTTAAAAATAATTTACAGATATATTATTTAATATAAAGATAAGAGTGAGGTCATCATATTTCACGAAGTATAAAATTTCTTGTATTTCGTTTTTATATATTAATTTTAAAAGTTCAAGCAGTCGAATCAAATCATTAAATATGATTTTCATATTGAAATATCTTTGTAGAAAAAAATATTATTTTTTAATTTTTTTGTTATGTTTTAGATGAGTACAAAGTTTGTTGATCTAACGATTTCTGTATCATTCAATATTAGTGATTTTTCAGTCATCTAAAAAGTACAAAAATAAAAAAAAAATAAAAATTTAACTTCCAAAGATATTTCAATATGAAAATCATATTCAACAGTTTAAACTTTTAAAATGAAGGTATAAATGTAAAGTACAAAAAATATTATCCTTCACGAAACACCATAGTCTCACTAATACAACCATCAAATTTCATGTTTTTTCCTCGAAAAAAAAATCATATGCTTTTAGAATTGTTTGATGTGTTTTGAAAATCATTAAGTTTGGATAACTACAATTCAAAATTACCCTGATGTACAATGAAAAATATACTAAATCTCCTCATTGTTTTCATTAAAATTCTATTATAAATATTGAAAGTTGGATAGAACGCAGCCCTGTATATTATCTAAAAAAATTATAAGTATTCTCAAAATGGGACCTGATTTCCATAAAGAAGACACGGCAACAGGGGTACGGCACTGGTGGTAAGAAAAGCAAGATCTAATTTGTAGTTTATATTTTTAATCATTAACGCTTGAAAAGAAGGGCGCTTTACTAATAGCACAAAATTGGGTCATGGTCTCATGGAGCAAGGCGGGGCCAGGTGGCATGGCACTACTTTTGCAAATGAGAACCTCTCTTTATCCACACTAATAAAGATTGTTTTAATAGTTACATGTCGCGTGGTGGGGTTTGCCAGATGTCTATGAAGCATAGGACAAATGCTTTGCCACTTGTCGACCACTGAAAAGAGTTGCAAAGCTGTCTCCGTGTGAGTTGTGACTTCTCCCGTTTTTTTACTGCTTATTTTTGTTGTCGAAACTGTTGATAGTTGATACTGTTTGTGATAAGGCAAGTGAACTACACGATGTAACGTATAATTTCTTTTGTCCTATCTTAATAATAATAATAATAATAATAATAATAATAATAACAACAACAACAATAGTAATAATAATAATAATAATAACAACAACAATAATATTATTATTAATAGTAGTAATAATAATAATGATAATAATAATTCTGTCTTCAAATGTCTATAATTGTATTTTATTTATTTTAGTTAATATTCACATATTTATAAATTTTTGTTCATTAAATATATTCAGTTTTGTTAAATGTAATGATATATTTTTTTAAATGTATGCGTTCACAAATGCGTAGCAACATGAAAATTTAACTTTGTGCGAAACTGCAAATGGATTCATATGCTTAAAATTCGCATTCAAATTAATTTGTGCTTACAGCTACAATATCCGAAACGCAAGAGCAAAAACTTATGTGCTTTTGATGAACGCATGCATTCAAACTTTTTTATTTTTCAAATTTAATGATATTTGATGGAAAAACAGGGATTCATGAATTTAAATCTTATTTTTAACTCAAGTTCTAATAAAATAGATAAAAATGTCAGGGAACAATGCTATTTTTGTTTTGAAAATCAGTATAGACAAAAAGATAACACTGTTACTTAATTATCGCTAGAAACTCGTATTATTATTACGTTGTTGTAGAAGTCTCTTGAAAGTAAACTTTTTTTTATACTAGTAGTTGCAAGGTTGTAGCTCCTATTGACCGTGATATTTCATGCAGGACAATATTGTGATTTTTATAATAAAATCCCCATTTTTAATTTTGGTATGAATCGGAGGATACTCGCAAATCCACCCAAGGACCGAATGAATATTTTATTTATGATTCGCAACTGAAGCATATGCATATATACATGATACATCGCACTTGGTGAAAAGCTTCAGACCTTTTCTTCGTCATATATTCCCTTTTTTCTGGGCTACTAAGGATCAGCTGTCTAGCCCAACACACCCAAAAATAATATACGGGCTTTTATGAGATTTTTTATATAAACTTGTGAGCCTCATTTTGGGTTAAAAAGCAGAAGGTTAAATTCATTGTTTTAAAATGCGGTAGCATGACCGTATATATTTATACGGTGCGATTTAACATACATAAGAATATGTATTCACATATTTAATAATGTGTGTTATTTTTTAAAATATTTATCGTATTAAGTTTATAAAATTAATTATATGATATTTTTCATGAAAAATATTCAAAATTATATTAATATCTTATTATATTTTCTTATTTTACATTAAAATTCTTCAAAAATAAATGATTGATTCAAATATTATAAGAATTTTTTAAAATATATATCCGCATATGTAACCGCATATACACATGCATGTTGTATATGCGCTATGCAGTAGTTAATCGCATACATATTAAAATTTGTATTTTAAAACCTGGTTAAATCTAATGTGCAGAAGAACATATGTTGAGACTACATGCTGTGTACTTAGTTATTGCACATACGTCACTTGTTAATTTGAGTAACAACGGCTTTTGTCGTTTCCCTGCGGTGCAAACAAAAAAGGCAAAGCAGGAGAGCAATACATGTAAATTTTGAATTTTGAAGAATAATGAAATAATGATCGATGGTGAGATTGTGCAACAAGAATGATCTGGACAAAGATTGCTCAAATTGTACTGATAATAAACATTCCTGTCTTGTTATTGGGCAAAGGAAGGCAGGTAAATTGATATACAATGTACCGAACCTCCTCGGAAAAATCTCTGCTTTTAGTTTCTGGCACTAATATATTCTTACTTGAAATTTTCAGAGTTATCTTCTTCTCCATCAATGTGCACGTTAATTACCAGTGTTATCTGTAACATCAATATAATCTCTCCCTCTGTTTGTTATTATAACCGGATGTATCCCACGCTACTCTAATAATACTATTTAGCTCCAAAAATGAATGAAAAATTATGTATTTAATGCTCCCAATGATTGAAATGGTAAAATCTGTTAATGCCTAGCTATTATATTTTCGTTTAATTTTAGTTATTTCTGAAAAATGTATAAATTTTTGCTCAGCTGACGAATGTTGTAATTACAAGGAATGGAGACAACTAGACC
Source organism: Schoenoplectus tabernaemontani (assembly GCA_037127355.1). Classification (NCBI taxonomy): domain Eukaryota; kingdom Viridiplantae; phylum Streptophyta; class Magnoliopsida; order Poales; family Cyperaceae; genus Schoenoplectus; species Schoenoplectus tabernaemontani. The sequence continues at coordinate 15,671,467 of CM073744.1, read as the reverse complement.
TTCTGGTATTCATTGTACTGCGATGCCAGAAAAATATTTCCTCTATTTTTTTCACCTTGTAATTCAGACATGTAATGTTTACGATACTCTATGGATGTGCATTAAAAATATATATTACATTTAATGATTATTTACCATCTAATGTAGTAAAATTCGTGGATAAAAATTATGTCCGATGGTTCTTTGTTCTTCCTTTCTTTTTATTTTGCCCTCTCCCTCCATAAATCAATTTCACAATTTTTTTCTTATTCCATCTGTATTTCGTGGTGTTTCAGAAATCTTTTTCTCATTCTCCCTCTAGTAGCATATAGCAGCCGTGCTCCTTTCCTGAGGTAGTTCTGACATTATCTTCTTATCAAGACTATTGACTAGCGTTTTCTTATTTTTTTGTTTACATTAAAACGATATTATGGTTATGCCTTTCTCATAGATGTCATACACTTTGCTTTTAACAATTGATCATACATGTTTGTTCGGGGATAAAAGAGAACAATATACACAGAAGTGTTTCAGTAAAATTTGTGTTTCTTTTTGCCCCACATATCAACTATTGATTCAATACACTACAGTATTATAATATACTGTTATTTATTTTGCAACCCTTTGAATTTTTGTTGTCAAAGATCCACAAAAAAAAGAAGGAAAATTTGAGTAAAATGGTGGAATCAATGACCAAGTTCCTTATTGAGCAAGAAGGGTTCTGTAGTAAGTAGTAACTACAAATTTTGGGTGTATTGTATAATGGAGAGAGGCTAGAGGGAATGCCGACACTAGCCAATGTGGTTCTCTCGGGACAGAACGATTGGTCTTTTTGTTCTTTTGTTAAGATCTTCAGAATCTAGTCCCTATTAAAACCCACGTGATTAGTAAACAAATCTATTTAGTTCTTTCATTGACTCCAAATGCCAAGCAATTTAAAAAGACGGCTTATTTCATTTGCATTTGGAGTTGAATCTTGACTATGCAATCACTTTAGGTCTTGCTCTTGCATTTAGCAAAATCTCTAGATGTTTGGACTGTTAAATTATTAGATTATAGTTCAGATAACAGAAAGATGTTTCTGAATTTCAAAGAAATGAAAGGACAAAAAAAAAAATCGGTAATGGATCTGAACCGGTCAAGTAGTTTGCAACATTTGGCAATTTGTATTTCATATAATTTTATACATTTTATTCTAATCACTGGCTGCACGCCCTTGAAAGCAAACAATTTACAGTGTAAAACTCTAAATCTCCAAGGATAGAAATAGATGTCTTTCAATTGCCTAACTGTTACACTCTCATTTGAAACACCTTTTAATCATTATGTTAAACAATCAACAAACAGAAAAGCCAATTTCATGGAAATACAACAAAAAGGATGCTACGTGCAGCACCACCACCATTGATGCTGTAGCATCACAACCAGTACCTCATACAGGAACAAGGCACTTGGAATCCTTTTCATACAGCTCAAGCTACTGATTGCACTGATGAGTATGACAATTTCTTGGTTCATGTTTTTCCTTGGGATCACGATCTGGAGGTAAAGGTAACACCCAAGTGTTCTGGTCCGGCTACTGGTAACACTTTCTGTAATGAAAATGGTGCTACCAGCAATGCTAGCACTATTTGTGGCATCTGTGGCATGAGTGATTCACTTCCCAGTCCTTGGTCTGCAATTTTTGGACTTCCGACTCAATTTTGACTCTAGAAATCCTTGTCTTGTTTTCTGGTATTGGGGATTTCAGCGATGGTATGGGGAGAACTGGTTGAGTAGGAATGAGGTACCACTACATGCCAGTACCTATGAATTTATTCCCACTGATGGAGAAAGGGAAAGTGTCCTTGTCTCAGTCGTTGGTAATGAAGCCTCGTCTGGCATGTTTGAGCAAGTTTATGCACCTTATGGTTTCTTACCATATCAGCCTAATCAGGAGGATGAGCAGATAAATTATGTTTTGGATAGCTACTGTAGAAAAATTCAAACAACAATCTCACAAAGTGAACAACACAGAATTTTAACGTGATCCGGTCCAATTTGGTACCTACTCCGCACACACACCGCACACTTTTTTTTTATTTCTTTTTCTTAAAAACGAAATACAAAAAATCCTTATATATAGATTTCATCAGGAGAATAAAACAAAAGATACATATTACTTTCTTTCTTGTTTTGAATAGCAACATAAAACAATAATCTACTGTAATATAAGAAAAGATATAAGAAGATATGTGAGAATATAGTTGTATATTTTTTTTTTTCTGAAAATGAAGATACAATTAAGATCTTGTAATATTCCCCCTCAAGTTGGACCGTAAAGACGGTTGGAGGTCAACTTGTCAAGTACTTCTCGAAATGGTCCCCCAGTCAAGGCTTTGGTAAAGACATCGCAAGTTGTTGCTTGTTGGGTACGTAAGAAGTTTCAATAACCTTGTTCATTAGTTTTTCACATACAAAATGATAGTCAACTTCAATATGCTTTGTTCTTTCATGAAATACTGGGTTTGACGCAATATGAATAGCTGTTTGACTGTCACAGAACAAATTGGTAGGTTTCTTGGTTTGATCATACCCCAAGTCATGGAGCAAACACTTTATCCACACAATTTCACTGGTGGTTGTAGCAATTGCATGATATTTAGCTTCAGCACTTGATCTGGCAACAACAGATTGCTTTTTACTTTTCCAAGCAACCAAATTACCTCCAACAAAAATACATAAGCTTGTAGTTGATTTCCTATCATGTGGATTACTTGCCCAATCAGTGTCTGTGTACCCCCACAATGTTAGTGTGCCCATATTTTGCATCAGAATTCCTCTTCCCGAGTCAGCCTTCAAGTATCTTAGCAGTTGATCAATCAACTTCATGCGCCTTGCAATGGTTTTTGCATTAATTGTCTTATATAACTGATAATGTAAGTAATATCTGGTCGAGTGATAGTGAGATATATTAGCTTGCCTACTAGTCTTTGAAATTACTCAACATTATTGTAAGGTTCCGTATCTCTAACAGATTTACTAGTATATTCCATTGGGATACTTGCTGGTTTAACCCCTAATTTGCCAATTTCCTTTAGTAAATCTAACATATATTTTCTTTGAGATAGAAATAAACCCTTACTAGATCGTGCAATTTCAATCCCAAGAAAATAAGTCAAATTACCGAGATCTTTAATATCAAATTCTAGTTTGAGATGTGCCTTAAGTGATTTTATTCCATCTTGATCACTTTCTGTTATAACCAGATCATCCACAAAATTAAGATAACTACAATTCCCTTACTCGAAATTCGTGTGAACATTGAAGCATCAGCATCACTCTTTTTGAAACCTACATTGACTAGTGATGCATTCAGTTTGTCATACCAAGCTCTAGGTGACTGTTTGAGACCATAAATTACCTTCCTTAATCGACACACAATTCCCGTTGGTACACTTGCTCCAGGAGGTCCATGTATACTTCTTCCTCAAGTTTTCCATGCAAGAAAGCATTCTTGACGTCCATTTGAAAAAGTGGTCATTCATAGTTTACAACTACTGATAAAAGAATATCCATTTTTACCACAGGTGCAAAAGTTTTCTTATAATCCAAACCGTAAATCTATGTGTATTCTTTTACAACTAATATAGCTTTATGTCTTTCAATTGTTCCATCACTATTAAATTTAATTTTGTAAACCCTTCTGCATCCTACGATTTTTTTCCCATTTGGCTGTTTAACTAGATCCCAAGTATAATTTTTCGTTAAGATATTTAACTCCTCATTCATAGTAGTAACCCAAACCTCCTTTTCTCTAACATTCTCAAAACTTTCAGGTTCAATATTACTATCCATTGCAGTTAGAAAGGACCAAAACTTCATAGAGATGCGATCATACCTAATGGAGCTTTGAATAGGGTGTCGAGTTGTGCATCCCATTACAAAGTCAGAGAACATTTCAGGAGGTTTCCTAGTCCGATCTGACCGTCTCAGAGTGTTGGGCTCTTCTTGCAGGCCTTGCGACTCATCATCTTGCATAGCCCCTGGTCTGATCTGTATCTCCTCTTGCACAGTTTGTGACCCTTGCAACTCATCCTCTTGTCTCACATCCTGCGCCTCAATTTCTGAAAAATCAAATAAAATTAGGCCGGATGTTGAACTGGGTTGTGCGAACCTACATGGGCCATTATTGACAGGACTATACTCCCCCTGAAATATGGGCTTACAAAATGTCCTTAAAAATATATATGTGTTGTGATTGTGGGTCGTAACATTTATAATCTTTCTTAATAGATGAATACCCGACAAATATACATTTTCTTGCATGTGGATCTGACTTTCGTGCTCTTTGTAAATGAACATAACAAGTGTAGCCAAACACCCTTAAGTGAGAAATATTAAATTTTCGATCATGCAAAATTTCCATTGGGCTATTGAAATTAATAATTTGACTAGGAATCCGATTTATCAGGTAACAACTAGTAAGAATTGCGTCATACCAAAAAGTCTTTGGCAAATTTGCAGAGAATAGAAAGTGCGGGTTACCTCTAATAAGTGTCGATTTTTTCGTTCGGCTACTCCATTTTATTGAGATGTTCCTACGCACGAAGTTTGATGAATTATACCTATTTTTTGAAGATTTTTGAAACTCCAAATTGATATATTTTGTGCCATTGTCAGATCTAAAAGTTTTAAAAGTTGTATTAAACTTATTTTTAACCATGCTACAAAAGGTTTGAAAATAGAGAAAACTTCGCTCTTAGATTTGAGAAGGTATAACCATGTAGTGCGAGACTTATCATCAATAAAGGAAACAAAATACTTAAAATCTTCCTTGGAATCAACTGGAGCAGGACCCCACACGTCAGAATGTATTATTATTTTTGGAGATGAAAATCTGATAAGAGAATTATCTGTAAATTGTGAAAATTGAATTACTAATTACAGGAGATTACAAGACCTATAAATAGTCTCTTTTTGGTGATACTAATTTGTTATCATTTCCTAATATGTTCTTTGCTAATTATCTGCTGATTGCTTAATTACGAGGATTTATATAATCCTAAGTATGGTAGTTTACAAACTTGGTACTCAATATAGCCGTTAGGCTTAATTCTTTGGTGAGTGTTGATTATCTGTGCATACAATCGATGGTCCGGATTGATAGATGATCTATGATGATTATTTTCTCGAGATCTCAATGTTTTCTTCAACACTCCCCCTCAAGTTGGATTCATATATATTAATTGATCCCAACTTGAAGAGAATATTCTTGAATGGACCTTTGTCTAGTGACTTGGTGAAGATATCTCATGAGTTGATCTTGACTTCTAACAAACGGTGTCTCGATTTGTCCGGATTGGACTTTCTCCTTATAAAGTGACAATCCACTTCTATGTGTTTTGTTCTTTCATGGAACATCGGGTTTGAAGCAATGTGTCTTCTTTGCTTGATTGTCACAAGACATTTGCATTGGCTCATGTGCAAGGAATCTTCATGTCTTCGAGCACATGCTTGATCCAAGTCAACTCGCTTGCGATCGATGCCATGGCTCGATACTTCGCTCTGCGCTAGATCTTGCAACAACACTTTGCTTTTTGCTTTTCCAAGTCACAAGATTACCTCCTACAAATGTGCAATATCCTGTGGTCGATTTTCGATCATAGCTACCAGCCCAATCTGCATCAGAATAACCAATAATATTATTAGTGTCATTTTTCCTCATCCATATACCTTGACCTGGAGACCCTTTTAGATAACTAAGTATCCTATCTACGGCCTCTAAATGTGTGGTCTTTGGTGCATGCATAAATTGGCTTACTACACTAACAAGCAAATGTAATATCGAGTCTAGTATGAATCAAATAAATTAATTTGCCAACAAGTCTTTGATATTGTCCTATATCCTTCAATGGTTCACCACTTTCGATCTCAAGTTTTTTATGGGTTCCATTGGAGTACTAGCGGGTTTTACACCTAGTTTACTGTTTCTTTTAATAAGTCAAGAACATATTTTCTTTGTGAGAGAAACAAACCTTTGCATGAATGTGTAATTTCAATACCGTAAAATATTTAAGTTTTCCTAAATCTTTAATGTCAAATTTATTTTTCAAGTAGTTTTTTACATTTTCTATGTCTTCCTTGTCATTTCCGTAATAATGATATCATCTACATAGACAAGTACTATTGTTGTTTTATTGTTTGAATGTTTAATAAACATAGATGAATCACGAGCTTTTAATAAAATTATTAAGTAACAGAGTGACTAAGCTTGCCATACCATGCTCGAGGAGATTGCTTAAGTCCATAAATTGATTTGTGTAATTTGCATACAAGATTGTCATCCGTGTCATTCTTGTAACCGGGGGTAATGACATATAAACCTCTTCTTCTAGGGTACCTTGTAGGAATGCATTTTTTACATCCATCCGACACAAACTCCATCCCAAATTAACAGCAATAGATAGTAAAATTCTTACAAGTACTCATTTTTGCAACCTGGTGCAAATGTCTCTTGGTAATCTAGACCATATGTCCGTGTGAAACCTTTCGCTACCGGTCGTGCCTTATGTCTTTCTATTGTTCCATCACCGTTATATTTGATTTTGTAAACCCACTTACATCCTAGGGTTTCTTGCCTTTTGGTAGAGGCATAAGTGTCCAGGTTTTATTTTTTTCAAGTGCTTTGAGTTCTTCTTCCATGGCTGTGCACCATACCGGGATGTTTTTGGCTACCCAAAAATTGGTTGGTTCGACTTCTTTTGAAATCGATGTCAAAAAGGCCTTATATGGTGTGGAAATGTTCCTAAAAGAAACGTAATTTTGGATAGGATACCGTACCTTATAGGTTACATAGTCACGTAACCTGGAAGAAGGCTGAGTTGAACGAGTTGATCTTCTAAGTTGAGCTTCTTCTACTTCCTGCTCGACTTCTCCCCCTGAGTTCAATTCTTCTTCATTCGGGACTTTGGTCTCAGTTGTACCTTCAAAAAAGGTTAATTCTGGAAGCACAATGCTACTAGATGAATGCATGAAATCTTGTTTATCTATATCTCCTTTTTCTTTGTAAAACGATTCATTTTCAAAAAAAGTTACATCTCTAGAGGTATAAATTTTATGACTAGTAGGGTCATAGCACTTATATCCCTTTTTTTGAGAAGAATATCCTAAAAATATAGTTTTGACTGCATTTTTATCTAACTTATCATGTCTTTTAATATGTACAAAACATATGCATCCAAATACTCTAAGGTGATCTAATTTTGATTTTCTTTTATTCAAAATTTCTAATAGACTTTTATTTTTCAAAACTATGCTTGGAAGTCTATTTATAAGATGGACAAATTGTGAGAAGCGCTTGAGACCAAAATCGTTTGGGTACATTTGTTTGAAATAACAAAGATCTAGTGACTTCTAAAATATGCCTATTTTTCCTTTCAGAAATTCCATTTTGTTCTGGTGTATTAATGCATGTGGTTTGATGTAAAATTCCCTTTTGTTTTAAGAAATTAGAAAAATGTTTATTAACATATTCTGTACCATTATCAGACCTAAGTATTTTAATTCTAGTATCATAATGATTTTCGATAAAACTTATAAATTCTTGAAACTTTAGAAATACTTCATCTTTTGTTTTGAAGCTTGAGATAAATCCAAGTAGTGCGCGAAAAATCATCAATAAATGTAACATAATATTTAAAATTATTATACGAATCTATAGGTGCGGTGTCCCCAAACATCAGAGTGTACAAGCTCAAAAATTCTAGTAGTTTTGCTGTTTGATAAAGAAAAAGGTAATCTTGTTTGTTTTGAAAATCGACAAATATCACAATTGCTATTGTTTAGGTTTGTCACCGACATTATTTTATTCAAAACTTTATCAGAAGCATGTCCAACCCTCCAATGCCATAATTTATTTTGTTCTAAGTTATTAGCAGATAATGCTTTATTTGACACATCTAAAATATAAAGCCCATTTTCTAAGCTTCCTTCACCAATCATCTTCTTCGTTATTCTGTCCTGAAAGACCACATTTTCAGGTGAGAAAATCACATTATAATTTAATTCCTTTGTTATTTTACTCACAGATATTAAATTAGACGCAAATGTTGGTAAATATAACACATTGGATATTTTATTTGACAGCATAGTTGTGGTTCCTATTTGATCAATAGGTACTTTGGAACCATTTGCTACAGTCACAGGGCTTAGGTTTTCTGCCTTAATTTTTGTTTCTAATAAGTTCAAATTGCCCGTCATATGATCGGTTGCGCCAGAATCTATAACCCAATTTTTACTGTTAAATCTTGAGAGAAAACTGGAGCAATTACCTGTCCATTTACCTGATTTGTTAAGCAGACCGTTCAATTGAGTGATTAAACTTGTGAGTGGGCTTGGCTTATTGGACCGGCCGGTTCGCTTGCTTCTCAATGGACCGGCAGCTCCATTTAATCCCCCGTGGTCCGGTTCATTCATTTCCGCCGCAAAACCCTTTCTTTCTCCTTCCCTTGGTCCGCCTTTCTCTCGCCTCTCTTGCGATTATCACCGCCTCTCTCCCATTTTCTCTTTGTCGGAGATGCGGGTAGAGAGGAACCAAAGAACCATCTCGACCGTGCCCCTCCTTCTTGCAATTATCGCATTCGGTTGCCGAGATTGCTCCCCGCTTCTCCCCTTTGTGATTAGGGTTTCGGTTGTGCACCGAGAAGGCTTGTCCTTCCGATTCGAGTTGATTTGAGAACTCATACAAGCTCGCGAGTCTCTTCTCCCAAGATCATGGCTACTACACTCTTGAGGGTCCTGTAGTTCTTTTGATAACAGGATTTGGGCTCTAGCCGATTCATAACTCGGGTGAAGGTCGACAGAATTTAAAAATTTGGTCTTCATTGTAAGGCTTTTGTGTCATGGTTTGAGTGTAAAGAGCTAATTCATTCCACTTTTCTTTCAAATCACCGAAATACTCGCTTATAGTCTTGGTTCCTTGTTTTATTTGGGCAATTTCTTGTTTCAAGTGGAAGATATATGAGAAATTTTGATCTTGGCCATACATCTCTTTGGTTTCATCCCAAATTTCTTTGGTCGAGTTCATAAACATGAATAGTCCGGATACTTGGGGCTCCATTGAGTTTATGAGCCCATGTCATTACGTACGTGTCATTCGTTGCCATTCGAGGTCGGTTTGTTCTGTCTGTTTTTTTTCCACCGGATTCCTGGTTTCGGTTCGTGTTGGTTTTTGGTTCTAGCGGTATCTTAATTTTACCAAATGATATGGCTTAGTTTACCTTTGCTATGGAGAAAGAGATACACGGATCCGGCCCATGATGGATAGTTTGTACCGTTGAGTAGCGTGTTTGTGAGTCTCGCGCCCGTTGCATCTCTCCAAAGTGTGAGAATGGTGCCCGCCGAGTACTTCGTCATTCTTGGTATCACGGTACACTTGCAACCCGTTTTGGTTGAGAATTTTTGAATTTCGAGGCCTTTCAATTCCGCTCCGATACCATATTATTTTTGGAGATGAAAATCGATAAGAGAATTATCTCGTAAATTGTGAAAATTGAATTACTAATACGGAGATTACAAGACCTATAAATAGTCTCTTTTTGGTGATACTAGTCGTTATCATTTCCTAATATGTTCTTTGCTAATTATCTCGCTCGATTGCTTAATTACAGGATTTATATAATCCTAAGTATGGTAGTTTACAACTTGGTACTCAATATAGCCGTTAGGCTTAATTGTCGGTGAGTGTTGATTATCTCGTGCATACAATCGATGGTCTGGATTGATAGATGATCTATGATGATTATTTTCTGAGATCTCAATGTTTTCTTCAACATGTATCAAATCAAATAATTCATTAGGTTTACTAGCATGTTCAGGAAAAGACAATCTATGTAATTTAGCAAAACAACATGGATCATAATTATTCAAATCATGAACTGAAGATAAATTCAAATGATGTAAAATTCTATTCGATGAGTGTCCTAATCTTTTGTGCCAAAGTTGAGAAGACTCAGCCCTAGAATTGATTGACACTAAAGCAAAGATTCAGGATTAAGCACATACAACCCATTGACTTATTTTCCTTCACCAATCATCGTCCGTAAAGCTCGGTCCTGAAATATTATTTTCTGAAGAGTAAAAATGACATTGCAATTCCATTGATTAATACACTTACTAATTGACAACGGATTGGTTTTTAATTCTGGAACAATTACAGCTTCAATTTCTTTTGAAAAAAATCGTGTTATACCCGATCCATCTATAGGAACAGTCAATCCATTTGCAGCCGTGACATGAGGATAATGCTTTTTTATTGTTGGTTTCAGATAAAAGACTCTTTGTGGCAAATATATGATCTATGGCACCCGAGTCCACAATAATTTGAGAAAACATACCAGCTGGTGACCTAGTTCAACAACACTTATGATAAATCATTACTGTTATGAGATTGTCTACCAAACACTTATCATTGCTGCTTGCCGATGCAAAGGCCCATAAACATGCACGCTGCCAGATGCAGCGATACATGAAATGCTAAGTATATTACTCAAGGAAAAAAAAATGCTAACTACTGGTGCGTAATTTCCTTTTCGCAGCCTTGGGGTATATATAGACAGCTTTGGGATTTACAAATTCATGATCCGCACTATTTTATTTCAATTCCAACAAGTCTGCTGGGGTTTAAGTTTTATTTCGAATCGCCACTAGCTTGGTGCGATAATTTTGGGTGTCGTATATAAAATCTCATAGAGAAATTAAATTGTCTTTTTTTTTTGTTCCCACTAGAAGATTTAGTTTTCCAGTGTCATATTGTGATGTAAATTACTGTACCGAAATAGTGGGGATGCGAAATGAACCTCCGCCTGTCGCGCCGAATATTCTTTTGCAAATAAGAATGGAAATCACTTGGTCCACGCATTAAGTGATGGTGGTAAGTATGCAGTATCATTTTACCAGAATATATTATATGCTTTGTCAATTTGCAGAAAGTACTATTTAATTGGGAATTTACTGGACAAACTAATGTTCATTTTGCCTCTGAATTCTCTCTGGCCTCCTTATAATTGAATTGAATTTAATGCTAAATCTCCTATTTGGAGCTACAAACTTGCAAAAAAAAAAAAAAAATCCGTAAGATGCTATTTCCCAGCTTAAAAAAAAAAAAAATCTAAACTCTTATAACATTTTAAATTCAGTTAGGTCCTATGCGCGCAGTGATAGGCTGATGACTTTTGAGCTTTTGATTAAAAGTGCCTTTGCAGCGTGCCAAATTTCATCAATGCCAATGCAGTGTCCCACACCTCTACACTCCCCACAATCCCCGCATCATCACCCGGCCATCTAACTCTACACTGGTATATCTCTGCATACTCCGCCTCAGTGCTTTCCACTCTCAGTCTATATATATAAATGCTCATCTACCCTTAATTTCATCCCTGGCCTCTCTTTTTATTCACCAATTGCTTGCCAATCTATATCACCTTCTCTCGTCCCCCCAGAATGGCTCCCTGTGTAAAACAGTTCCCAGTGTTCTCCCTTTTTCTGTTTCTATCTGTTTCCTTGTTCTTTACAAATGCGAATGCCGGTCGTTACTTCTTCAGCAAAATGACACGAACTGAGAAATCCGGCAACCCGACTGAAGCCACCCCGGAGTCGAGCATTCCCAAAGAGAGGAATGATTCGACATATTTTCCTTCGATTAGCCAGGGCTCTGGTTATGGCCTCTATGGTCATGACCCCGAACAATTTTCACCGACCACCACTGGTACTGTTGCCAGCACTGAAAGCATCACAAATGAAAAATTGTTCGATGGTGATGTCCATGGAGAGTTCAAGAATCGGTTTGACAATACAAATGATAATCCTTACAAGTCTTCGACAGAGTTCAGCGAGGGGAACAATGGGCCAAATTATGATGAAAAGAATAGGCCGTACCAGTATGGCATGAGCGACACGAGGTTCTTGGAGAATGGAAGGTACTACTATGATGTCAATTCTAGGAGATATGGTTATGGGTCCGAGTTGAACCCGATGGGAACCAATCGCGACAAATATAGGTCATATGGCTCTTACGGCGGAGGGGATGGAACAGTCGGTCGGTACCATGGAAATGAAGGCTATGGCAATGAAAATGGAAACGAGTACAACAAGGTTTTGAATGAGAATGAGAACAAAGGAGAGGCGTGGAGCCAAGAGTACATCCCGTGAAAAAGCAAAGGCCACGATAATATATATCGGCAAAAATAAATTACAATATAAAATGCTAGGAAAAAGGATTACATTGTTAACATATGCATGTGCTCATCAGCTCATGTCGTATTTGTAGTAATTATTTAAAGTGGATGTGCGTAAATGTCTATTGTATGCTGTGCTACGTTACCTACGTACCGTGTCAATATTTGCAAGGGTGTGCTTTAATTTGAGTTTAATTTTAATATATATGTTAGTTTTGGGAAAAATAATCCAATATATATATATATATATATATATATATATATATATAATTAATTTGTCTATTATATAGTTATGAGATGAAACCTTATCTCTATAATAAACTAAAACAAACTAAAACAGGATGCGCGTCACTAAGTGCAGCGCAGATAACAGCTCAGTTATAGAATTGGAGTAAGTGTCAAAAGGTGGATTGGATTCTTTTACAAAACACCAATAGTGTGGTGTGCAACACATTGACTGAATAAAACATGGGTCGCCAGGTGACCAATCCATAAAATGATAAAAACGACGCCTGCCTTGATTTGTGGCTAACAGGACTGAATTTGAAGATAAAATTCAAGGACTTGGGAAGTGTATTATTATTGGTTAGTTGATCCTAAATTCAAGTACCCTAACAATCAGATAGCAATTTATTAATTAACATTGTACATTATTAAAATTTTTAAATAATTAATAACATACCAAATTTCATTGACATATGCTCTCGATAATTAATAAATAATTCTAGCATTATGATATTTTCGTATGATTTTTATGGTACATATATTGAAATATATATTTAAACTAAAAAATAAATATTATAGATGCGTTATTCTAGCTAGATATGGCGTGTATCAATTCAATGGATTTTGATTGACCATTTTTTAGTAACCAATTAACCATTAAGTTTTTAAATCTTTAATGTAAAGCTAAGCATATTTTGAAAACAACCCAAATTGATACATTGCCTATCCATTTAATTGGAACATTGATTAAAATAACATTTTTAAATATGTGTATAATAAAATTTCGATATGCCCTAGTAATTGTTGGATATTATATTAAATAAGGGAGGGATTCCTTGATAATAGATTTTTTTGTCAATACAATGAATTTTTAAATAATATGAAAAAAATGAAAATAGAGAAGTTTATAGTTATATATATTTTTTACTTATAGATTGATAGTGTTTTAAATTTTATGCAATTTCATTATCATTTGATAGTCAATCAAAAAGTCATAAAAATGCAATTATAACATTTTCAATTTAATGGTTTTTGATGGACTACCAAATGATAATGAAATTACATAAAATTTGAAACACTATCAATCTATAAGTAAAAGAGCATATCTACAAACTTTTTTTTTTATATTTTTAAGATTTTCTATTTATTTCAAAATCCATTTTAAAGATGGTCAAAATATAGCCATTGTCGAGTGATACCTCCACAATAAAAGGGAAAGATGTATGATAAATTTAATTTATCATCTCTAAATAATTAAAATTAATATGTACCAAAATATTAAAAATAGACACACATAAACTGTAAGAGAGGAATCGAGTTTAGAAATACCCGGTGATCGATGATGTGAAATGGAATACTATCACCCCTTCATATGCTAGCATGGGCGGATGCAGGATTTTAGTCAGGGGGACAAATATCGGATTGTAATAACTTATCGGGTTTAAATCCATTAACTAATCGGGTACTAAATAAAATAATAATAATTTAATATATATTCTTACCTAATAAAAAAATTATTAGAATAATAACATTTTATATATTAAAAATAACAATAAAATAAAGCTCAAAATAATAGATAATCAAGTTGATGAAGAAAATTTTCGTCTATAAAATTTTATATTTTGATATATTTACATAATTATTTCATTATACATGATATTAAATATTTTTTGCTCAATAAAATTAATCAGATAATTTAGAGAGGGCAAAAAATTTTTTCAGGAGGGACAAACTACCGAAAGTATTATCGAAAAATACTATTTTTTAAAATCCAGAGGGGACCGCTGCCCTCCCTGGCTAAGTGTGCATCCGCCCCGATATGCGAGGCTTCTCAGTGTATGCAATCACTTGTTTATTCTCGACTGTCACGACTTCGAGAAAAAATATTGAAGTGTCGTTCACTTTCAAGCTCGCAATATCATTGCATAGAATTTGGAGATTATAAGTGTTATAAAAGTCAAATTGGACTGGGTTGTTCGACAAAAAAAATCATACTCGAAACACTTTCCAGTTTGGTTAGTTAAGATATTGTTTCTGTTAGGCTGTGCTGTAGAGTCAGAAATTGGAGGTGAGCGAGTGGAATGGAAATAGAGAGCAAAGACGCATTTGTTTCCGAGTTTTTTCTTTTCTTTTGAGGATGAGACGAGGTACATTTGGATTAAGCCGCAGACTTCTTTTATTATTTTTTCTCTGATCCATTCTTTCTCAAATCGATATTATGAAACATAACTCTCCTTTCATTTCCACGTCTTTTCTTTCTATTTCATTCCTTCTTGTGGGAACTGAAGAGCACAATGTTAGTAAACCTGACAAAACCGGGTTGATTGACGGTTCTAGGGTTTATGATAAAAAAACTGGTATATATTCTTCAACAAATCGGTACCTGTTCTTCAAAAAACCGATTTCGGGCAATGCACTAAATGGAAGAGAGAGACAATAGCTCTTTTGCATTAAATGCTTAGCACTGACCTATTGGCTCTATGCATGTACCGGAGTTTTATGGTTGTCAATTACATTTTTTTGACTGTTTTATCCAATTTATATCGTATCCGATAAGATGTGTTTATCTAATTTGTATCGTATCCGATAAGATGTGTATAGGTAAGATTTTATTTTTGTTAAGTTATAGAATATGGATATGAGTAAAAAAAAACTTTTTGTTAATTTATCGGATAAATATACGGATAAGAGCTATTCCTTCCCGTTATCCATTTCATTTCTAATATATTGTAATATATTTCATTGCTAATTATATCACAATCTTTTTCATTATCAATTGCCAATTATATTATATTTTTTTCATTACTAATTATATTATAATATTTTTTATTTTAAAGTCATTTGGCCGTTTACTCGACCCATGTCGTAACCGATAAGACAAATATGGATAAAATTTTATTTTTCATTAAATTATTAAGTATAAATATCGATAAGAAAAAATTTCATTAACTTATTGAATATAAATATAAATAAAGAGATTTTCGTTATCCTATTCTACCCTCTTCATTGACAGCTTACGGAGTTCCAATATTAGATTCGAGAATTTGTTGTGTTTTTATAATTTTTGCACATAAGGCCTCAACTGTTTGGATATCATAAAGCACTCAATCGTGCATAGTGATAGTATGAATAATTACAATTGTCTTTTTTTTTCCTTTTCGGTATAACAGTTGTTACTTTCTGTCGTTTATCCTAACCTATCATTTTTTGTTGAATCCTTAGTTTATTGTTGTTATACATAGTGTCTCCATATTTATTAAATAAAACTAAAATCTTGAGTTTCATATTTTAAGAAAATTTTGATAATTATTAATAGAGAAATTTAGCTTCGTTTTATTTGAATGGTTCCATTAAAATATTTTATGTTTGTACTATTATTTTATTTATTAATATGTTGCCTCTCGCATATGTATGTATAAAACTTGATAAATAATATAAAAATAATTAATATTTTATCATAATCATTATATCTTATATATAGAGTAAAGATACAGTGAACTTTAAGCTCATGGAGGTCTTTCCGTGAGTTTAACTTAAAAAATATAACAAATCATCTTCAAATTTTAATTTATCATGCTCATTAAATTCTTTATATGAAAATCTTGTGTGATATAAAAAATTGAAGTGTTTTGAGTTTTCTAAGTTATAGTTTTTAATTTTTGAAAATGAGCTGTAATAATAATAATAATATATTCAATATTTCAACATCATTTTTAAAAATTAAAATGGTGACTTAAAAACCTCAAAACACATCAAATTTTTGCATCTCATAAGATTTTCATATAAAGAATTTATTGAGCATGATAAATTAAAATTTAAAGATGATTTGATGTACTTTTTGAGTTAAACTCACGGTATTTTTATTTATATATATATATATATATAGTCCGACTATGGTGCTTTGCAAAACACAGAGGCGTTGTGTCTTTGCGCTCATTTTCAATTTAGTCAGAAATAATCGATATGAATCAATCTAATCTTCATATCAAAATATTATAAATCAAATTTTATATTTTTTACTCATGAGGAGAAAATTTAGACTTTGATTCATCCAAAAATGACGGTTTTCTCACTATAAAAAAAGCAAATAAATTCCAAAAAATATAAAATTTGGTTTACTAATAGATTTTAATATAGAGATTAGATAGAGCGCAAAACACACAACTCTCTTGTGCTTTGCAAAGCACCATAGCCTAATTATATATATATAAAAGGTTTTACTCATGAGCGGATTTAGAGGGATAAAAAATATTTTTTTCTGAGAGAGCAAAATAAACACACTTTTTTGGTTTTTTCTATTCAAGTATACATAATTATAAGGATATTGTTAGAAGAAATAATTTTTAGGGAGATAGTTGCCTCCTGACTGTACATGAATCCGCTCCTGACAGACTCGAAGCTTTATAGATAATATTCGATCCGATTATAATAACATTGGAGATTATATTTGAAGGATTATATGGACATATGTTGTGCATTTATCAGAGAAAAATCCCTGTTCTCTGTCCGCACCATATTTCACCATATTATATGGACATATGTTGTGCATTAAAAATAAATTATCTATTATTTAAATTTTTAAATAACAAAACCTGAATATTTTATAAATTCATCTGTACAAAAAATTATATCACCATATTTTTCACCATAAAATGCTTTATAGGTGGATAATTAATTAATTGAATAATGCACGGACTAATGTAATAGGGCTGAAGAACGTTTAATACAACGAAATAATTATACAAAGGGAGTCGAAAACTTTGTTCATCAACTTGATTATGGAGTACACTTTATTTTATTATTATTTTAATATATAAAATATTATTATTTAATAAAAAAATTATTAGTTAAGGAGATATATTAAATTATTAAACCGAATGGGTTTGAAGGTGGCCCCAATGATACAATAGGAGACTACCGAATTGATTGAAGGTGGCCCCGAAAATAGCAGCAGCGACAGCCATCAACGCACCACCAGAGCTCGAGTCGCCGGCAGCAACTGAGGGTGCGGAGATGAGCACTAGGCCGCATCAAGCTTCGTCATGCTCCAACAATGGCGACCCAAACCACGCTCAGCTCAAAAGTCTAAAAGAGGTCAGGGTTAAACTGGCTGACATGAGATTCAAGGAAGGCCTGGTATGTTTAATTACAGAAAAGTCAGAAATCATGACTTTTCGGGAGCGGGGTTGGCGCACCCGCGAGTTCACAATTGGATTGTGCACTCAATATTTCACGTGAATTATTTTCACAACCTTAATAATGAATTTCTAAATAAATATAAAAAAAATCTTAAAAAAAAATATAAATATGTTTTTCATTCAAATTTCATGTTATTTCATTATCGTTTGATAGTCTATCAAAGACTATCAAATTTTCATACAATTTACAATAGTTCAAATTTAACGGTTTTTGATGGACTATCAAATGATAGTGAAATTGTATGAAATTTGAATGACCATCAATCTAAAAATAAAAGAATATATCTATAAACTCTTTTTTTATTTTTAAGATTTTTTTTCATCTATTTAGAGGTCTATTATAAAAATTGTCAAAATAAACCATTGTTAACTGATCCCTTCTCATATTTCATTACCTAACAAATAAAGACAACAAAATAAAAGAGCGGAAGATATCTTTGATTAACTGTGAATAAATATATGGAGGCTGATAATAATCTTCAAGTGTTTATCCTCATAAATATCCCCAATTGTTTGACTCCAAGCGAACTTCAGCGTCAAGAGTCGCAAACAAATCAAAATTAGTTTTTTCGCGTGTTGACCATAACCGTCGATCAAATAATGTCAGTGATGCGAATTTAATGTCACTTAGTTATTTTTTTCGTTTCTAGTTACAATTGTTATTTTGTATTGTTTACATTAATTGACCATAAATGTTGAGACTATTATCAGCCAATAACGCAAATTGGAAAAAATCAATGAAGCGCCACTTGATTATAGTACCGACTTTATTTATATCTTTTAATTGATCGTTATTTACATGTACTAATATTGGTACCTGATCTCCATATTGTTTATATCATTTTTTTTGGATAACCGCCACAACACTTGGTACAAAACTGCCAATTATACTTGCATCTACTATTTGTGCTATTTACATCTATTTATTTAGTTGTTAATATTAATCCCAATAATTCTTGTTATTTATATTAAACTACTTATACAAAGATTTACACAAACGTTTAGTGTTATTTATATTGAACTATATAATTATTTAGATACGATTAAAAAAAATCTATGCTCCAAAACTATTTATATCAATTACTAGGATTAATTTCATGTAACATAATAATTATTTATATTAATAATATATTATAGTTTATTTATTAGAGGGTGCATGAAACTTTTGACTAAGATACTATTTATAGAAATATTTATGATAATTAACACATATCTCATATTTGTACATATGTTTGAAAAAATACACAGTCAAAATGTTTAGTGTTATTTATATTAAATTGTATGATTATTTGAATACGAATAAGTAAAAATTAATAGTTCATTTCACCAAAACTATTTATATGGAAATCTGAGATTAATTACATATAACTTAATAGCTATTTATGATAATAATTTATAAAAAATATTACAAGCACATGTCAGAGCCACAAACTTCCTGATAATGATACTATTTATATGAATGAGATAAAACAAATATCAAAAACTATTTGTATGGATCTTAGGGTTATTTACATGTTACATAATAGTTATTGAAACTCAAAAGGTACAATTTCAATTGTCTCTATCAAGCGGGCATGCCCATTGTAAAAAGCAAAGGAAAACATACCTAAACTCTGTGTGTCAAGTATGGTTTAGAATGAATTATGGTGAATGCTCTTGTTTATAGAGAGACTAAAAAAATTCTCTTTTAAATGAAGAGCAAGAAAGAAGTTTGAGATGAAGAGAGAAAAAAATGTGCATCACCTTTTGAAAGAGAGGACAGACAACCTTCTCTTGTTTGAGAAAATGATAAAAATAAATCTAATCGAAACATTGATTGATGAAGGGACGCTTTTTAAATTGAGCAATTTTTTTTTATCAAAAATGGGAAGAAGTTGCTGAGATAAAAAAAAATTATGAGATTATAATTAGCGGAGGTTGTTGGGGATAAATTACGGGGATAAAAGTGTGGGGATTGTAATAATATTTCTAACTTAAAATAAAAAAAAATGGGGACGACGTGTGGGGATAGAGCGCTGGGATAAACATATTTATCCTAAATATATTTATTTCCATCCATCCGTCCCTAAAATTTATCCCCACTCCCCGATTTTCTTTTTTAATTCAAAATTTTTGAATGTGGTCAGCAAATATTTTATTATCCTTTTTTATCTCATCAAAATGGTACCCTTTCATTTAAAAAATAGTTAACACTAAAAATTCAAATCTCTCTTTCAAGTACATTCTAACCGCGCCCCTCAATTTTCTCTCAATACACTACATAGAAAATAATCTCGAATATTATAGAATCATGGATATTACAAAAGAGGGATAGTCAGATGTTCGCCATCTACACTATATTTTCTTAGACAACTTTTTATTCAGTCATATTGATTCGTTATATTTTTAGTCATTAATTTGATTATCCATTTATTCTTTTATCTACTGACTTTTTTTATATAATTAAATTTCGTTTCAAATTCTTATTGTTTGTCCTCATTATATTTGATGGAAGCTTCTTTGTTTGCAAAATAAGATTTTATTTTCTTCTACTAAATCCTATTCTTTCTTTGCTTTTTGCTCTCCTTTGTTCAGATCTTGTGCTTTAGTACATAGGTTAGAATTTGTTTTCGCATTCTTTATTATCTTTTTCGATTACAAACCTAATTCGCATTTGATTCTTGTTAGAAATGAGATCTAATTGAAAATTCAAAATAACGGACAGATGACTAAAAGCATGGTATTCCATATAAAAACAACTTATATAAAACGAATTGAATCAATAACTAATTCAATAATTATAAGTAAGATACTTGAGAACCAAAATTTTTTGTTGTTGTGATTATACATAAACAAATATAGTTTGCTTTATGAAAGTAGTTGCAACAATTTATTTTCTTATTAGAATTTATAATTATTTGTTTAATTGTAAATAATTTCAATGACTTATATAAATAGTATCATGGTCCGAAAAGACATGGTTGGGACGAAGAATTATAATAATTTGTTGATACATTATTAATATAAATAATTATTGAATTTGTATTTTTATCTAGATTTATATTTGTATTTGTATTTGTATTCTTTTTATTCTTTATTCCTTTCTTCTCTGTTTCAGAATCTAATCTGGATAGACTTCCTCCAGTAGGGGACCACCAGTTAAGAAGCCGGAAGATCACACCACATATATCTAGATCTTCTCCTAACTCAGACGAACCTCAGACTCCGACATCAACCATGAACGATCAACCTGAAGGAGCTGGGAACAGAAGGGACTGCACCGGCAATGGTGAAGATCCCCAACTGAATGAGGATGCAGGAGAGCGATTCGTGCCCAGAACACTGCTCGACTATGCAACACTAAGAGCGACAAATGCACAAAGACCTACATGATCACATCCAAACTTTTTTACAATGTCTAGGAGCAGTTCGACCGAACAGAGCTTCCGAAGACTACATCAGTTAGCTTTTTTTTTTTCATTTAGCTTGAAAGATAGAGCCAAGAGGTGGCTCAACTCTCTTCCAGAGACTCAGTTGGTACCTACACAAATCTCTCTAATCTCTTTCTGAGCAAGTTCTTCTCTCATAAGAGGATTGCAAAGATTATAGCGCAGATATCAGTGTTTAGGCAGACCACCGACGAGTCAATGATCGAGGTTTGGGAAAGATACATGGAATTGTTGAACTCATGTCTAAATCACAACATCCCAGACTGGATAATTGTGAAAAGTTTTTATCAGAGCCTAATGAATAGTAATCACATGTTAGTCAACTCAGCGACGGGTGATAACTTCATGCAATTGGAGCCCAACAAAGCACTGAGCTTGTTCGACCGACTAGCGGCGTAAGAGCAATGGATGGATCACAATCGCCGATGAGGAGGTGGCGGCAGAATAAAGGTTGATCAAGTCTCGGTACTCCAACCAGAATTGATGTCCTACAGAAACAACTCCAGCAGAGTTGGCAAGTGAAGGCCGTCGAACTTGATCAATTCTCGCCTAGCTCTCAAAACGCAGGAATCAGTTTATCTAGGGTTTGGTCTGTTTTGTCTGTCGAAGATAGGATCCGTGGATGATATTCCTATCCGATAAAACAGACCAAAGGACATAATTGATATTAAGAAAAAAAATATTTCTTAATTATAATTAAATAGATATAATGTCAAATTTAAGAATAATTCTATTTTGTAATGGCAAATTTCTCAATTGGAACTTTATGGTGGCAAAAAATTATTTTTCCTTAATATAAATAGCTATTGTAATAATTATAAATAACTCATTTATTTTATATAAATTGTAAAAGAGCGAAATTCTTTGATATAAAAAGTACTGGTGTGAAATTCTATGATATAATAGTACTGGTGTGAAATTCTTTGATATAAATAGTACTGGTGTGAAATTCTTTGATATAAATAGTACTGAACTGAACCGCATTCACGCTTTGCAAATTTTCCGGCTAAGACGATGGCTAATGTGCTTGAAACGCGTTGTTAACTTGAAAATTTTTATGGATACAAAACTTTAAAATTAGGGAAAATTGTCAAAATGCCACCACAAAATATCTAATTTGTCAAAATGCCACTTCAAAATCAAGTCTTACTATAATGCCACTCTAAACTAAGTTTATTTGTCTAAATGCCACTCACACTATATTCTTATGCATTTTTATACTGAAATTTAAATTGTATTTTTATATTTCTAAATACTGAAATTCTTGTCCCAACAGTGTTCCAACCTTCGCTCTTCTCTCTCACACACAAACTCGCAAATTAAAAACATAAGGCGACACAACGCCAAAAAAGAAAAGGGAAATTGAATGCTGCATTGGTTTTGGACTTTTGATACCAGTACCAATGTCTATTCTTTCCAGTTGTGCAATTTCAACATTAATTTCAGCATCAGTTTTGAGTCAATTGAGCTCTCTAACCTACAATCATTTCCTTCCTCTTAAGATATTTCTGTAATTGCCTTATGTTTTCAATTTGCGAGTTTGTGTGTGAGAGAGAGAAGAACGAAGGTTGGAACTCTGTTGGGACAAGAATATAGCGTGAAGGGAGGGTAGGAAGGGTATATTTGGAAATACAAAAATACCATTTATATAATGGGTATAATAAAAATTTACCATGACAAAAAATGGACCCTCCAATTCTTAGATGCTTTATATAATAGTATAGATAGATTAAGTTTTATTTTTCTAATATGTACTCCAAATTTGTAGATATTTGTTTATGTTCATAAATTTGTAGAGGAGACCTTAGTTTTTTTGAATTGAATATCAGAAATCTACTTAGGTTTCTCTAAAGCGTTCAAAATTATAAAACTTGCTTAATTTTGGACTTAGATTAGAAAATAATGATATTAAATTATTGAAATCTTACATTTTTTTTGCTTCAACTACAGAGCATTAGTTCCGATGTGGATATTAGATTTATACTCATATATTTATAGATAAGCCCTTATATTTTTTGAACTGAATATTAGAAATCGTTTTAGTTTTTTAAAACGTTTAGTCAAACAATAATGATGTGGTTAAAATATTTAAATTTCTTGATTTAAATGCAGAGTATTAAGTCCTAGGCTTTTTAAATTCAAATATTAGAAGTCTACTTAGGTAGCTTGTAAGCGTTCAACATTACAAACTTTTGTTAGTTTTGGACTTAATTTAGAAAAGAGTAATTTTAAATTGGTTAAATCTTTCAATTTTTTGATTCAATTAGAAATTACTTTTTATTATCAAATATTAGAGATCCATGTTGGGCTATATTTATTCTTTTTGCAAAAATATAAAAGGTTAGTGAGAATAATAACTAATTAAAAAATAATTAGTCAAAAGATATGATCCAAGTCGAATACGTTATAAACTTATTCTGAACTTTATTAATTATTTGTAAATATTCTATCATGCTATATATAAAGTCTCGCCATTATATTCTTTATATTCTCAATATTTTAAATTTCAGTCAGAAATAAAATCTGGCGAATAATAACTAGTTTATAAATCTAAATTCCCCTTGTCTTTAAAATCTCAGATTCACATTTTATCCATGTTGCAATCATGCAAAGCTCGCTTGAAATTAAACTCGTTGTTATATTATTTCACACTCCCGTTGTGTGATTCAGTGCAGCAATTGAAATTCTAACATACGGGTCCGTTCCTCTGTGGCCCACACTAACCGAAGTCCCGAACAATAACAAACGACTTGTGGGCCTAGTTATATACTTTCTAAAACCAATAGGCTCTTAAATTGCAATTAAACAGGACTATAAACTCCAATAAGGTTGTAGTTTTGAACTTCTGAAGTTCTGATCCTTTTTCCCAGTGCAACTGTGTCTCTGCTCTACAATTTAAACTTCATCATCAGACTGTCTCGGCCTCTCGGGTATTGCAATCTTCAATTCTTCATCCCTTCAAAAGTGCCGCGTCTCGGGTCAGATTGTCTCGGCCAATGTCGTTTTCCGCCCCTGGATATATATTTTTTTTGCAAAACATATTGCAAGGCTGGCGCACGAGAATAATAACTAATTACAAAATAATCAGTCCATTATTTACTTAATCTTGCACTTGATTAGTTATTTGTAATATGTCTCTATGGCCATAATAATAATTGAATAAAAACCGTCAACAGTCAATACGTTTAATTCAAACCCAAATAATAAACAACAATCTTCCTGACCAATCTATGTATTCTTATCCCCCGCTGTGACACGACAAGTTCACACACAGTAATGGCTTCCTCTCTCCCTTTTCTTATGGCGTAATCCCTTTCCAAAACCCTAATCCTAGCACGAACATCAGAGGACATCGAGCCACATGAAAACAAAATTTTAGAACCTGATACATCGTTTAAGCGATCTTTTTCCATCTTCGACGAGCTGTCGCTTCCGTACCAGCCCCACCACTCAGCCAAGCGCTCCCGCTGCGGCTTCTCCCCTCCTAGAGACGCCAACCCCCTCTTGTCCCACCTCCGCTCCCTCTTCCCTCAAATGAACCAAGAGGTATTTCTCCATCATTTCGTTTCTGGTACAAATAACCCTTCTTGTTCAGATTTAATTTGAACTTTCTTCTGATTATTCAGTCTGAGAGAATGAATTCAATTTATTATCCTGATTTTTGATTGAAAGTTTCTGCTTTCCTAGTCATTTTTGGTTGGTAAATAGGATTGACTTTTGTATCTTCCTGGAGAATTATGGAAATATTTTGTTTCCTCTAACATAATTTTTGTTGCAGTTGCTGGAGAGAGCTCTTGACGCAGCTGGAAATGATTTGAATTAGGCAATAAAAAGTTTAATGGATCTGCATCTAGAACCAAAAGAAATAAATTCTGCTTCTGCTATGGGGTCTCTTAAAGATGTAATACCTTTAAATACTCATCCTGCAACTGAAGGTATCTGCACCTCTTCCTCAGACCTTTCTTTATTTTACAGAAAGATAGAAGAAGAACCAAGCGGTATGCCTTGCCCAAATGTTCTCCCTTGCTCCACAAAAAAAACCATCCCTTTCCATCTCCTCAGGCCCTTCTTTTGGAACAGACCCAGAGAAAAAAAATTAATTTCTTCATGGTTACATATAGTGGTTTGCCGGCGGGTACCGCGGGCACGGGCCGGGTACACCCGCGGCGGGCACGGGTAGACGGTTTTTTTTTTCAAAACCGTACCCTACCCGTCTCATACCCGTGCCCGTCGCGGGTACACGGGTACGGGTATGGGGGGTACGGGTACGGGTAGAAGGGTACGGGTACGGGTACCCTACCCGTCTCATACCCGTGCCTTTTGCTGTTTTTGTTTTACAAATATATTTTTTTTTTGGAATGTCGTAAAATCTGAATAATATATATCATGTTTTGAAGAAGGTTTAAAACTACGAATTAAATTTTGAATTCTTCGGGTCTAAATTTTAATGCATTGTGACTATTTTTGTATGAACTTTGCAATCAGCAGAAACGTTAATTTATGCATAGCTCTATCCATGTACAAAAATTCAGACTTCTTTCATGCTTTGATTAATTATCTTTTCCTTCTTCTTTTTTTTTTTTTTTTTCGAAAATAACGCGCAATCAGGTAAAATATTTTGCTAATTGATCTCGCAACATACTGGTACAACTTCGGGTGATGGATTACATTGTTTGTAACTCGCCAGCCTGGAAAGATAGACTCGAGAACTCAAATCGGAAATCGGAAATTGGCTTGGAGCGCGATTGGCGGGTACGCGGGCGTGGGTACGTGGGTACGGTGTTGCGGGTATGCGGGTATGGGTACGGGTACGGGCGGCGGGCAGCGGGTACGCGGGTACACGGGTACACGGGTAAACGGGTACGGGTACAACGGGTTTTTTCCAAAAAAAAACTGACCGGCCCTTCTCAAACCCGTACCCGTGTACCCGTTTACCCGCCTATACCCGGGCACGGGTACGGATACCACAGGTACGGGCCACGGGTACACGGGGTACGAGTTGTACCCGGCGGGTTTTAGCAAACCTCTAGTTACATATCTTCTGCATTTGGCATGGATGCCAAATTTCTCCTGGATCCTTAGGGTTAATCACTAATCTGGATCGGATCAGAATTCAACTGCAAAAGGAAAAACAAGAATAATTGTGTAAATTATAATGCATACAACAACATCATCAAGTGCGTGCTAAGAATTGTTTTTAAAAAAATGAAATTTATATGAGCTGAGTTATATATATATGGTTTTTGTATAATTCTGCTTAAATCAATGGTTCTAATAATAGAAGTTAGTATCGTACCCGTGTATCGGAAGTAAAGTGAATTGTGTGAATCGTACACGTATCGTATCGGATCGTAAGTATTTGCGATTCTGAAATTGAGCCTTTGGAGTCGCAATTTTGGTCGATAATTGCACGTCGCTCGCCTTTTCCTTCCTTTATTATGCCTTTTCGCGCGTTGAGACTGAATCGCCACATCGCCATCATTGAGAGTGAATCGCCTCGTCACGTTCTGAGAGTGAAAATCGCCCCCTCACCATTGCGCGGTGAGAGTGAAGAAGTGTGTCGCCGTCGTGTGCTGAGAGGAGGCCGTCACTATTGCTCGATAATCGCAAGTTCGTTCTTTTTATTTTGTTGGAGTTTTCGTTGAGATTCGGTGTATTAAATGAGAAGAGAGATGAGAGTGCTGACTGCTGAGTGCATATTAAGTGGGAAGAACCGAACAAGGACTAAGTCTTAGCGTGGGAAAAATGACTTAACAGATAATAGGAGATAATGGAAAGTGTGTACTAGTGTTAGCTGATAACTGCTAAGTGTTAACTAGAAATGGTGTACTGTTAAGTATTATTGTTAACTGGAAAGGAAAATAATATGAATTTTTAATGGAAAGTGTGAACGGTTAATTGTTAAGTAGCTTATTCATTAGTCTAGCATGATACTGAATCAGTATGAATGTATGATACTGAATCAGTGTGAATTTTTTCACCATATTGCATAGCTTATTTGTTTGAACTTATTAATTACATATTTATTCTTTCGTTTTTAGTTTCCATATCGCATAGCTTATTTGTTAGCTTAGCGTATCTTAACAATACAATATGATACATGATAAACGATATGATACAAAATACAATGATATACGATACATTTTACGATTCAACAACTATGGTTCTAATACACTAAAACTGCTTAATGTACTAGGAGAAAGGATACTTAACAATGATAATAATCACCCATCAGGTGCTGATTCTGTGTCCGGTGGAGCTAATAAATCACCCATCAGGTGGTTCTGAATGGGTGGAACTGTTTGTACAGGAAATGATGAATGTCTCTGACATGGATGATGCCAGGTCTCATGCCTCAAGAGCATTTGAAGTCTTGGAGAAGTCTATTACTTCCCGTGTTAGCCCAGAAAGCATGCAGAATGTTCAAAAGGTATTCATTTTCCGGCTCCTATGACTGGGCAACTGACTCGGAAGCGTGATGTATATAGCTTTGGAGTTGTTCCGTTGGAACTTCTTACAAGAAGAAAATCCGTGGATCACACCATGCTGAGAGTTTTCTTTTAGCACATACTATTCTCTTTCTTACAATTTTTTATACGGAAAGATGTGACTTTCTTTCTGATGATGTCTTTTTTTAGCTTGCTGCAATGGGGGCACGTTGCATGCAGTATGAAGAAGAGTTCAGGCCAAGCATGAGCATAGCTGTAAAGGCACTCTCTCCTCTACTTTTGATGCTCTAGCTCCTGATGCCTGAGTTCCTTCATTTGGATGCATTCAACACCACCTCTTTTCTTGGTGAGTATGAATATTTCCGATATGTACCAATTTTGATTCAAGTGTATTCTGCTAAAAGTGATTTTGCCTTTTAGATTCCAGCATAAACATACCAAGAACACACTGCACTCAGCTATCTTTGGATAACAAAGGTAAGTAGGAAGATGGAAAATTAAGAGTCTCTACTAAAACATATCATGAATCATTCAGTTCGAGCAGTGTCTCCTGCTTTTGTGTGGAAGACATTGTGACCTGGTTATTATTATTTTTTTTGGTTTGTTTAGGGACTTGTATTTTATTTCAACGTCTAATAACTTGTATTGTATTTTATTCCGAGCAGTGTCTCCTGCACCTCTTTGTATTCTGACAAGTTGAAGGGGTGTACTTAAGAGAGTGAGATTCTATAAAAGTCGCAGGGATATTCCTGTAAAATTTGTTAATTAAGTTTTCATTTTTCGGTTATATTTTTGTTTATATATCTTTATTAATTTTTATTTTTTCTAACATGAAGATATTTGTCAAGCAATATGTTGGTTGAAATATTTTACAGCGGGTATATTTAATGAATTCTAAGCAAAATCTGTTACTTCAATTAACACGACGATCATAATTTAAAGTAAATATTACATTTGAAATTAAGTAGAGTCTGGCAAATATTATATTTCCATGACGATCATATTTTCGATGAATATTATATTTGAAATCAATTGCAGTCTGATAAATACTAATCTGACCACCAGTCCCTCCTCACCTTTCATTACCATTAGTATTATTATATTATTTATTATTATTATAAATATAATTTTAATATTATATTATTATATTATGAATATAAATATAATTATTTTATTATTATATAATTATGATCAAGATTATTTATTATTATATTATTATATTATGATGATTATGATTATGATTATTATCACTTATTATTATTTTATTATGTTGTATCATATTATTATATGTTGATTATAGTGATGATTAATTTATTATTATATTATTATAATTATAATTATTTATAATTATTTTTATGATTATGATTATATTTTTATTATTATATTATTATGATTATGATTATGACTATAATTATTATTATCATGATTATGATTATCATTATTATATTATGATTATATTATTAAAATTATGATTACTTATTATTATTATATTATTATAATTATGATTGTAATTATAATTTTTTATTATTATATTACTATATTATGATTATGTTTATATTTTTATTATATTACTATTATAATACTAAGAGAACAACCAACCACTAGTCCACTACCACTATCAGTTCAAGTCTCCTCCATTGAGATCAAGAATGTGTGCATTCGGACTGATGCCTTTTACTAACATAGCGCGTAAGAACGGATATGTTCACGAGTTGAATAAAGACGATCAACCGTCAACATACTAAATTACTATATTAAAACCCAGATAATAAACAACAATCTTCTTGACCAACTTATGAATCCTCGTTTTCTGTCACGTAGCATCGTGCAACGTTACATATGGACCATTAGATCATCTGGTGATTAAACCTAAAGTGATTCAACATGCTACCCTTCGGATCAGAATCTCTGCGAATCAAACAGGCCTAAAACTAAAAGGAAAAGGAACTTTCTGACCTGTGGGCCTAATACATACCTTCTAGAAAAAAGAGGTCAATGTAATCGAATCATACAGGCCTAAACCCTAGTAAGGTTTTATTTTTGAACTTTTCATCGCTCTCAGTTGAACTAGTCTCTATAGTTTCAGGCCAGCATGGCAAGTTGCGCTGCCGCGAGATCCGTTTTCCGATCGTCTTCATCCCTTCGAAGCGCCGCAACTACCGCCGCATCTCGGGCCAGATCCTCTCGGCCGACTTCCTTTTGTCTTCCTAAGCGCGGCGGCTCAATTGCGCGAACTTCTTGCTTTTTAAGGTTGGATAATCTTCCTTCTCTTTATTGCCTAAAAAAAGATTAATCTGTCAGGTTAACATCATGAAAAGACTCGTCATTTCTCTTTCTTTTGTTTAATTTGTGTTTGTTTGCGGTTTTAGTGTCCGCATGTAGTGAATATGTACCATGAGTTTTGAACACATCTTGTCTTGTTAAAAGTAAATAAATAAATGCTGTGTTAGTACTGGTACTGGTGTTGATCCTGTCTATAATGGTTCTGCAATGTAACCTGGGTCCTGGTAGGAGCTGAGAATTAGCCATAATTTGTCATTGAGGTTTTATTTCTTTTCACAAAATAGTGGAACTTTGCAATTCTGTTCAAGTTTTATCTGAAATTTCCAATATTGAATCATCTGCCTTTAGTGAACCTGTACAAGAAATGGAACAGTATCTTTTGAAGAG
The DNA here is from genome assembly GCA_037127355.1 of Schoenoplectus tabernaemontani. NCBI lineage: Eukaryota > Viridiplantae > Streptophyta > Magnoliopsida > Poales > Cyperaceae > Schoenoplectus > Schoenoplectus tabernaemontani. The sequence continues at coordinate 15,641,303 of CM073744.1, read as the reverse complement.
TCTTTCAACAGTCATAAAGTCCTAATTACAACTACCTTTAAATTTTACATAAACTTATTGAGCAAAAAAAATTATTGATTATTGTTGGTGACTATTCATTAGTTCTCTATATATTTTTCAAGGTCTCCTATTGAGATGAGCTCCTTCTGTGTGGAGACACTGATGCCAATGCATAGTGTAACAGCCTCAGCTGTCATGACCTCTCTCCTGGCTGTTTCTAGAAGGGGCTATGGTTGGCTTGCTGAAGGTATCATACCATCTTTTCTGTTTCTTTCTTTTAAATCTTTAGAAAGCAAATGAAGTTTGGTTGTCTGGGAGTGATTTTCTTCTGGTACTGCTTAGAAAGTTCAAACTGGATATTGAGACAGTGCTTTTGTTTCTCATAAAAAAACCTATGGTGGATTGCTCTCTTCATGGTTCTTGTTATCACTGCTTTTCTTACTGAAAGTATTTTTTTTGAATGGCTAGTTTTTTACTTTGTAGCTAAATGGTTTTACTAATTTTTGAATTTAAGACATCTAATTGAAGTGCTAAATATAGTGATGATAATAAACAATATATTCTGTAAGTTTAATTAATACTCATAACCTATAATCCTTACTTTAGTAGCTACATTTGGATAGTGTCGTAAAAAGGCTTTTCTTTTCATAGTTTGTCTTTTGTTGTTGTTGTTGTTGTTGTTGTTGTAGGACAAGATGAAACTAGATGAAGTTCAAGAATTTAAAGGTGACTAAACAAAAATATGTACCGACATAAATTATTGGTTTATCATGCTATGACTCTATTCTTCACAACTTGCAAATATTTTGTTGAAATTAATATGGAAATAGAAGTCATTATCATCTGGATTACTTAATGAATCATGCTTCTTGGTACAATTTTAAGAGCATATTTTACCATCTGATTTGCTGCTTTTCTGTTTGCTGCTGTGCCTGTTCCTTGCTTTTGAGAATCTTTGAAAGTTTGAAAAGAATTTCAGAAGAGGTATCGTTATACATAATAAATAGATAATTAATCTTTCAGGCGATCCAATATTTCCTGAAACTTCTCATTTCTTTGCATCATTCATTATAGGCAATCCAGTTTAGTTCCTAGTTGTATTTAGCATTTGGCAATGTATAAAGCTTATTTTACTTAATATTACTATACTGATTTCCTGTTTTCTAAACCAGCTGGAAAAGATGATGTGTAGAAGAATATTATTTTCTCAAAGACAGGTTCTGATCTATTTGATAAAGTAAAGTGATTGCACATTGTGGTCCTTGCTATTAGTATCCTTGCTATTTTAAAAAAAAAAAAACATCATGTGGTGATTTCACGTTACCTTTCCCCTAAATAGGAAAATCCTGCCTACATTAGTTGATGTCCTATTTTGATCATGTCTGGCATGTTTCAGCATTTGTATTTTTATTTTGATTTATTGATTTATTTAAAGTAAGGATTGAATTTTGTTATGACATGTTAGATTTATATTGTGAGTTTCTGATGAATTTGAGCTGTACTTCTTTCGTCTTATTTGAAAGGAATCTAATTTAAGAAAATGTTGTCCTGACTGACACTTTATTTGTTATAGACTTGTGATTAGTCATCACGAAGAGCTTGGCTTGAAGACTTCACTCTTAGTTTTGTTTTACGTTTCCACTTTTCCTTCTTCTGATTGTAGTATCAGAAAAAAAAAACTAATAAGCAGATCATCTTGTTGTACTAAATTTCATAAATTGAAGACATTTGTCATATGGTTGGAACTTAGTTTCAGTTATTGTACTTGTAGATGGATGACTTGGATGGCGATAGTAGCAACTCTTTATCTTCATCCTCATTAATAAGTCGAGGAGATTTGGTAGATCTATTTTGAAATTTGGATCTGTAAATCTCGGTAAGAGAATCTGATGTATACATTTAGGAAAATTTACTTTTCAAGAGAATAGTTCATTTTCTCTTTCAACAAGTTATTTGGCAAGGTGGCTCTATCGCCCATGGGAATACTAGGTAATTAGATTCATTGGGAATAAATTTCCATTTGATGTTTGTCACTCGGCAGTGTGCTTAATTTTCGCAAATGGTTTTATTTTCCCAATTTTGTACCCAAAAAAGTACCATTTTCATAGGAAAATGAAAATAATGTCAAACTTAATTTTTATTTTCCCAAATGCTTTTGGTTGTGCCATGATGAGCTCTCTCATATAATAATAACAACAACAACAAAGCCTTTAATCCCAAATAAATTGGAGAACAACAACAAAGCCTTTAATCCCAAATAAATTGGAGTAGGTTAGAAATGAAATCTAATCGAAAAACATAAGATCAAAGATCTTAAATATCAGTGATAAAAATGAATATGATGGAAGAAAAAGAAAATAAATAAATAAATAATAATAATAATATATAAATAAAGATGATAATGATAATATGCTAATAATAGTAGCAATAATAATAATAGTACAATAAACCTCTATTATAAAATCTATTTTTAAATCATAAAATCTTATTTTAAAATCTAATTCTAAATTTTAAATCCTAAAATCTTATCTAAACCTTTATTTCTGAAATCTATTTTTAAATTCTAAATTTTAAAATCCTAAAAAATCTAAGAATATGAAGTCTATAACTCTACTATTAGACTCTAATTCATAAATCATGATTCATGTACATGAATTGCTATCTTCCACGCACTTCTATCCAAAGCAAGCTGTTTGGGTATATTTCATTCCTTCAAATCTCTTTTTATTGCTTTCTCCCATGTCAATCTCGGTCAACCTCTTCCTCTTCTTGTATTTTCAGGACGACTTAAAATACCGCTGCGTACTGATGCTTCAGGAGGTCTTCGTTGGATATGACTAAACCATCGCAAACGATGTTGGACTAGCTTCTCTTGAATTAGTGCTACCCCAAGTTTGTCCATAATATCATCATTTCTGATTCGATCTTTCCTTGTGTGGCCACATATCCAGCGCAACATCCGCATTTCAGCTACACTCATATTCTAGATGTGTTGTCCTTTTGTAGCCCAACATTCTGCGCTATACAACATCGCGGGTCTAATCACCGTCCTGTAGAACTTACCTTTTAGTTTGTATGGGACCTTCTTGTCATAAAAAACACCAGATGTTTGTCTCCATTTTACCCATCCAGCTCTTATTCTATGACTAACATCTTCATCGATCTTTCATTCACTCTGCAACATCGATCCCAAATATTGAAATGTGTCATTCATGGGTACTACTCGTCCATTCAAACTAACATCTCCGTCATCTAAGTTTTCCCCACTGAACTGACACTTCATATATTCAGTTTTTGTCCTACTAAGTCTAAAACCTTTCGATTCTAAAGTTTGTCTACACAACTCTAGTTTCTGATTGACTCCAATTCTGCTATCGTCAATCAGCACTACATCATCAGCAAAGAGCATACACTAAGGAATATCTTCTTGTATGTCATTTGTGATCTCATCTATCACTAAAATGAAAATATATGGACTCAATGCTGACCCTTGATGTAATCCTATCTTAATAGGAAATGTATCGGACTCGCCGTCATATGCTCTGACACAAGTCACAACATTTATGTACATATCCTTAATAAGGGTAACGTACTTTGTTGGGACTAGTTTCCTTTTGAGCGCCCACCATATGATATTTCTCGAAATTTTATCATACGCTTTCTCTAAATCAATAAATATCACATGTAGGTCCTTCTTCTGTTCTCGATGTCTCTCCATAAGTTGTCTTATCAACAAAATCGCCTCAATTGTGGACCTCCCAAGCATAAACCAAACTGATTTTTAGAGACAGTTGTCAGATTTCTTAAACAGTGTTCGATCACTCTCTCCCAAAGCTTCATGGTATGACTCATGAGCTTAATTCCTCTGTAATTAGTACAACTTTGAATATCTCATTTATTTTTGAAGATTGGTACTAATATACTTATTCTCCACTCATCAAGCATATTATTGGACCGAAAAATAATATTAAATAGTTTAATGAGCCACACTATTGTTATATCTCCAAGACATCTCCATACCTCAATCGGGATGTCATCTGGTCCTAACGCCTTACCTGTTTTCATCTTTTTTAAAGTTTCTTTCACTTCAGACTCTTGAATTCTCCGAACAAATCGCCTATTGGCGTCAATTGATTCGTCCAACTCGATCACGATTTTCTCACTCTCGTCGTTGAATAGCTTGTTGAAGTATACTCTCCATCTATTCTTAATCTCCTCATCTTTCATCAAAAATCTATCAGCCTCATCCTTGATACATTTAACTTGGTGGAAGTCTCTTGTTTTTCTTTCTCGAAGTTTTGCCATCTTGTAGACAATATTTTCGTCCTCTTTCGTATCTAATTTCCGATACAACTCCGTGTATGTCTGACCCATTGCTTTGCTCATAGTTTTTTTTTTGCGTTTCTTCGAGCTTCTTTGTACTTCTGTATGTTTTCATCACTCTTGTTGTGATGTAAACGTTTGTAACATTCTTTCTTCTCATTGATAGCCTTTTGTACTTCATCATTTCACCACTAAGTGTCTTTAGGTTCAAACTTATTTTCTCTAGTTACTCCAAACACCTCTATAGCCACCTTCCGAATGTGAGTCGCCATCTTCTTCCACATATTATCCGCAACCTCACTTTCGTTCCACGATCCTTCTGCAATAACTCTATTCTTAAACACCTGAGAAACATCCTCTTTGAGCTTTCACCACCTCGTTCTCGTTATTTTCATGCCTCTATCTCGCCGAACGCATACCTGAAAAAAAAATCAGCCACCAAAAGTTTGTATTGTGTGACAACACACTCGCCATGTATAACCTTACAATCCATGCAGTTTGGTCTCTCCTCCCTTCTAGTCAGGACAAAATCAATCTGGCTCGAGTGTTGGCCACTACTGAAAGTAATTAAATGTGATTTTTTTCTTTCTAAAGAAGGTGTTCGCTACCATGAGGTCATAAGTTATAGCGAAGTTCAAGATGTCTTCTCCCTCTTGATTCTGTTCGCCATATCCAAAACCCTCATGTACCCTCTCAAACCCCCTCTAACTGTGCCAACAAGACTATTAAGATCACCTCCAATGAAGAGTTTTTCACTGTTAGACACTCCTCTAACCATGTACTTTAAGTCTTCCCAGAATCGTCTCTTGACATCATCGCTCAAACCTACTTGTGGGGCATATGCACTGATGACGTTCAAGACCAAATCTCCAAAAATCAATTTGATCATGATGATCATGTCCTCTTGTCTCCTAACTGCGACAACTCCATTCTTGAGGCTCTTATCAATTAAGATGCCTACACCATTTCTACTTCGTTCTTTTCCCGTGTACCACAATTTAAAGCTTGTATTCTTCACCTCCTTAGCCTTCTGACCCGTCCATTTAGTCTCCTGAACACATAAGATATTAACACGTCTCCTAATCGCAATATCAACTAACTCTCTTAGCTTACTTGTTAAGTACCTTACATTCTAACTACCTAAACGAATCATACTTTCCCCGACTAGCTTCCTTGCCCCTCGCACTCGTCGAGTCAAGTGCGAAGACCCTTGTTCATTTGACACTACATCCGGGCGTCGATGTAGCGCGTCACTAAGGTGATGACGATCCGCCCTCGCTCACTTGTCACCATATTCAGGTTCCAATATGGCGCGCCACTAAGGCGGTGACGACCCGGCCCTTGTTCTCTTATCACCATATCCGGGTTCCAATATGGCGCGTCGCTAAGAGGGTGACGCCCCAATGAAAATTGAGTGTGTTTCATTTCCATAAAGATTGACTGTTTTAATGTAGGGCTCGCCACACCCACCGCAACACTCCTTCTTTATTCTGGTTTGGGACAAACTATACAGAAACTAGTCCACACAGGGGGAGTTGAGCTCTCTCATATAAACTAATAAGAAATTAAGAAGTAATTAGATTGATTCAAAAATAATGTTCACATAGGTAAGATTCAAAGTAGGAAACGGTATCTTAAAATGATCAATGACAAATGTTTTAGTTAGGTATTTTCTCATCAACTGGAAAAATGCTCAAGACTTTACCTATTTATTTGATATATTTGTTATATTTTACATTGATATAAAACTTTAATTAAAAATAAGAAAAACTTTCATAGTAATTCTCATAATACAACTGAACACGTTTTTATGGGCAATATAATTCTCATTGCCACCGCATAATTTCCCACAAATGGATTCTTGAATTATCGTTCTCATATCACTAATTTTTTTTTTTCTGTTTTGATGGGATCTTTTTCCCAAATCATGTCTTGTATCATGGTTCCTTTTCTTCAATTTTCATTCTAGGTGGTGATTGTGCAGTTATTTTATAAAGCTTTTAAAACCTGTTAACAACCCGAGTTAGAACTCAGGACTCAGGAGCATGGTGAGCTCATATGACCATATTGATTGTTTACGTTGCGAATTTGCGATAAGAGTAACAATACACAATGTTACATCCCCACGATTGCCACTTTATAGGTCGTAAGGTCGATCAGATGGTCTTACAGCGCATGTACTTCGTTGGTTGCTCTTCAAGATGTATCTCAATTTATAGTAACCTTTAGAGCTTTAGTCGGCTTGTTAAACAACCCCAATTTATTTTGATATATCTCAAGATTGACCAACATGAGAATACCTAAATCTGCACTCAGCGGTCAACCAAATGTTTGGTTTCCAGATTTGTCGGTGCTTTGACAGACTGTTAACTGTTTTACCACAACGTAGGTGACATAATAACATATAATTAACCGAAACTGGTGGCTACCAAACATAATCTATTCGGCGGCTCAGCTAAAGGTTACCATGATTCTAAGAAATTAGCTCGGTCTTTATACCAATCATAATCTATTTAAAGGAACAGATTCCACGTTGAGGTACTCACATCACAAAAAAAAAAAAAAATCAAAATGCCACCAATATCAATATCTCAGAACTGCAAACTCAAGAGTTAGGAAGCCATTCAACATAATTAAACGAAAAACATCTGAGTTTCCTACAACAAATTCAAATTTGTCAGAAATCTTTTCGTTTTCAAATTGATGATATACAGCCACTGGGTCAGGGGCAACATCTTCAAGCAATTTATGATAATGTCCAACTTCACTTTTCCACTACATTCACCAGCTCATACTCCACAAGTGAGAGATTGTTATCCTCCTTCACAGTAAAACTAGCAGGTTCAGTAGCCTCAATGCGACCCCACTTGTCAACTGCCAACCTCATTGACCCCTTGAACATATCAATCTTAGCATTGCGAATAATGACAGTTGTATCAGGTTTCATCAAATCAACTGTTACAAAGTACAAAACATTTTTGTTAGGGTCCCTCCAAGGAATCTAAGCATCATTGCAAAAGAGATTACGAAAATGAAGTACCTTTATAATATAGAAATTGAAACCTAGAGAGAACTAAAATTTTGTACCAACTCCTTTTCAATTTGATTTAATGAAAATTCATAGTAGGCTTTGCACCTATTACATAAAAAAACCTTATAGAGAACTGTTTACTGCAAAAATTAAATGATTTTTTTTTTTAAAAAGAAGTAGAGTCAGCACTTAAGAAAATAATCAAACTAATATGCAAATTAACTCGTGCTGGTTCATCTTGATACCTACCAGACCAGGCTAATATTGTGCGGAAATCCTCATACAACAACTACAACAAAGCCTTTAATCCCAAATAAATTGGGGTAGGCTAGAAATGAAACCCAATCAGAAATCATAGAGATCAGATATGTAAAAAGAATGTCACAAAAAGTACATGCCCAAAAACTATTTCAAATTCTCAGCCCAGAAAATATTGCATGCCAAAGATGTAGCATAACATAATATAAAATAACAATTGTCCAACAAAACACCTTTTTAAATGGAGGCCTAAAATATCAGGCAGAAGTTTTTGCACGTATACAAAGTCTATTAGCATACTGATAGCGCATTTAAAGACAATTCACCATTAGAACTACCATAAGAAAGAAACTCAAATACTACACCATTTTAACTGCCATTCATGTCTTAGTAAAAACCAAATACCAACAGATTGATAAAGTCAGAAATTTATTCTGTGACTGTGTAATAATTCAATTCAGTTATATATGATTTATGTAGACCAGGAATAACTTAAATCATGATGAAATATAATTCATGCGCAAATGCAAAAACATTTTAGGGACCAATTCATTTACTATTTATCTACCAATTGGCACAAACCATTATATAAACAGGTTCTTTTTGTGCTTTTCTAATTAGGAGAACTTAAGATTACAAGGTACTTCAAAATAAATGAATCCATTTTCTCTCTTTTATATAGGCTTACCCAAGTCAATTACAAAAGTCAAAAGAAACTTGTAATATAATATTATCCACTTCCCTTCTTTTGTACAGGCTTATCCAAATTAAGCATACAAAGGCAAGCAGAAATTTAATACATGTTTCACTAGATCTAATTCTCCTATCAACTGTTGGATGTTATCTGCATATAACATTTGAAAGTTGAATCTACAAAAATCTCCGCAAATGTGGACAAGTATTTGAACTACTTTACAAAATGAAAACAGCTATTGCATAGGGAATCAATACAAAAAGCTATTATAGACGTTATCTAAACAGAAGCACGATAAATGACCAGTCCAATCGAATCGAATCCCATACCTTGCTCGTTGCGCGCAGTGAAAAGGATGCATCCAGTCTCGTCGCCAATCATGCACTCAGAGATCTTAGTCGCCCGCGCGCCGACAGATCCTTTGTGAAGAACTGACTTAGAAGAGAGAACCTTCGCCGTAAGGGTGTGACCCGCTGTGCCAGGTTTCAGCGCCTCCACCTTTATGAAAACTGGTTTGCGCTTAGCGGAGGCCGCGCCGTTCTCCTGAGCTGTCGCCATTAACGCAATAACGGTGTTGGAATTGATTACGAAGAAAGCCGTAAACCCTAGTTGAAGAGGAGAGGCGTTGGGGGACGGGTATTAATAAATGGAGCGCTTGGAGAGATGGAGAGGTGGGGTATCTATAAACAGCTATTGCATAGGGAATCAGTACAAAAATCTATTATAGACGTTATCTAAACAGAAGCACGATAAATGACCAGTCCAATCGAATCGAATCCCATACCTTGCTCGTTGCGCGCAGTGAAAAGGATGCATCCAGTCTCGTCGCCAATCATGCACTCAGAGATCTTAGTCGCCCGCGCGCCGACAGATCCTTTGTGAAGAACTGACTTAGAAGAGAGAACCTTCGCCGTAAGGGTGTGACCCGCTGTGCCAGGTTTCAGCGCCTCCACCTTTATGAAAACTGGTTTGCGCTTAGCGGAGGCCGCGCCGTTCTCCTGAGCTGTCGCCATTAACGCAATAACGGTGTTGGAATTGATTACGAAGAAAGCCGTAAACCCTAGTTGAAGAGGAGGCGTTGGGGGACGGGTATTAATAAATGGAGCGCTTGGAGAGGTGGGGTATCTATCTTTATCGGAATTCGGATTAATTAGAAGGCGAAAGCAGGATACGGGTCGGATCTATGGATATCCAAATCAATCCGAAAGGATACAACTCCCGTCTGATAGACTGAGCCCATGAATTAGTTGCAGACGATTAGAAAATTAGGCGGGCCCGGAACCATTGGGATAGTTCTATTTTAGGCCGTATTGAGGCCGAACGGGTCATTTGAGTATGACCCATTCATGTGGCTGAGGCAGTGGACCGTAAATGAGTTGTATAAACTGAGTTATAGGCCATGTCTCAAAGAGAATACCAATAATTGAATTGTTCCAACATTCTGTACGACACGAAGCCTACGACTATTTCCCATGACTGATTTTTTTTTCAAGACAAACAAGCTAATGATTTTCTATGAAAACTAGGTGCAGTATTCACGTTATTTATTAGAAAAATTAAAGTTTCTTTCCTTAACTCCATAATAGTAACAAGTAAGTATTTCTTGTCCATATATTACCAACTCTTTTGTCCATATATTAAAATCCACTTATCTTTATTTATAAACAACTGGCAGTGGAGCTATGCATTTCTACTAAATTACATATCTTTCTGGTAATGTAGGTATAAGATTGCACGCGGCAACACGATTTTCTGAGTCGTACAATCATTTTCCTCTTTCTTGTTCGAGTTTCCTCATCTTTTATTTGTCCATACATCACCAAACCATTGTATAAATCCAAAATCATATTCTAATTTACTACCTAATTCATCATATACTTATGAAATATATCTTTGATCCAAATACCACCAACTTTTTCAAGTTCATCGAAATTTAAATGTTCACTCTTGTTCGCCTATAAATACTTGGTTGGTATCATCCACATCATCACCCAAAAATCAATTCTAGTTTAAGAGTTGAACAATGGCTACTCATTATGCTCTCTCCTTTTCTCTTTGCTTGTTGGTCTTATTTCATGGTTGTGTAGCACAATTTGATGTTGGTTGGCAGAGCGCATGGCGTAGCTTGCGTGGATCTTGGGCAGGTCAGAGGGCTTGTCGTTTTGATAGGCTTGATGCACTTGAACCATCTAGGCACGTGCAGTCTCAAGCCGGAGTCACCGACTTCTATGAGGAGAGCAACGAACAACTCCGGTGTGCTGGCCTATCTGCACTTCGTCGTACGATTGAGCCCAGAGGCCTTCTATTGCCTATCTTCTCCAATGCACCATCTCTATTCTACATAGTGCAAGGTCAAGTTGTTTAAGACATCTTTCTAAAAATTGAACTTTAAGAATTCATATATGAAATATTCCAACTATAAAAGATTAAAGTAGGGGAACCCTACTTACTTAAAAAAAGAAAAGAAATGTTCTAACTAGAAATTTGGAATTTCTGTCTATAGGACGAGGCCTGACAGGATTTGTTTTGCCTGGTTGTCCGGAAACATATCAGTCTTTCCAACAATTTGAGCAGGAAAGCAGCACTCAGGCACAAAGGACGAGGGATGAGCACCAAAAGATTCACCGCATTCGTGAAGGAGATGTTATTGCAGTTCCCCCTGGTGTCACTCATTGGTGCTACAATGACGGCGATATCCCTCTTGTTTTTGTTCAAGTTTTTGACACAAGCAACAATGCAAACCAGCTTGAGAACAGACGCAGGGTAAATAAGTTTTTACAATTTAAAAGTTAAAATTGATATGATAGTTGACTTTACAACTGATATTTTAGTAAGTTTTCTTCCTATAATTAATAAAGCTCAATGGCACTAATCTTTTCATTTTAAAATTGATTATAGGAATTTTTCCTTGCCGGAAGGCACCAGAGTGGGCAGCAATTGTATGAATTGGGACAACAAGTATCAGGAAATAATATCCTCGGTGGCTTTGAAACACAATTATTGGCTGAGGCTTTTGGCATAAATCAGGAGTTGGCTAGAAGACTTCAGAGCCAAGATGATCAAAGAGGTGAAATTGTTCGAGTAGAACGTGAACTTCAATTACTCCGACCTTTTAGGAGCCAAGAGGAACAACAACAACAACAACAACAAGAAGTGTTTGAGGGAGAGAGGTTCCAATCGAGGAACCAATCTAATGGTCTGGATGAAAACTTCTGCACCATAAAGATTCAACAAAATATTAATGATCCAAACCGTGCCGATATCTTCAACCCACAAGGCGGAAGAATTACAAGACTTAACAGCCAAAAATTTCCAATCCTAAACCATGTTCAAATGAGCGCTACCCGAGTGGTTCTTCGAAGGGTAAGCAATGCATATACATTAGCTCTAATTAACTTTTAAAGCAAAAAAAAAAAAAAAAAGTATGATCATGCATATTTATATCAATCAATTTTTGTATTTGCAGAATGCTGTGCTTACTCCTTATTGGAACGTCAATGCGCATAGCTTGATGTATGTGACAGGAGGACATGGAAGGGTCCAGATTGTCAACCACCAAGGTAAGACGGTGTTTGACGGACAACTCCATAGCAGACAATTGTTACTGATCCCTCAAAACTTTGTTGTGCTCAAAAGAGCTGATCAGCAACAACAATTTGAATGGGTGTCTTTCAAGACCAACCATAACGCTATAGTGAACAAACTTGTTGGGAAGACATCTACCATCCGTGCATTGCCGTTGAATGTACTTACAGCTTCATACCGTATTACAATTGAACAAGCAAGGAGACTCAAAAATAGCAGGAGAGAGGAGATGGCTATCTTTACTCCTGGTTTTCAGTACCAGAGGGAGCAGTTTGATACCGGGTATCAGATGAATAATGATGTAATAGAAGCTTAATCTGTGAAAGGGAGTGACTGTTACCTGTTAACAAGGCTTGAGATTTCCAAATGTACTTCCTCGGTTTGAATAATAAAGAATAGCCTTGATGTTATGCAGCCTCCTCTTTAATTATCCCAAATCGGTGTTTTATTTTGATCGTGATTTAACTTGTTCTTAATTTATTTTGGTTGCTATTTTTAACTATCCTAGGTAAGCTCCATCCGGCCCTCCTGATCTAATTGTTTGCCATTTCTTATTGAAATTGTGATAAATTAATAACCGTAACAATTTCAACCAAAAAATATTTCATCAGAATAACTCCTACCTATAGCTGCTCTTGTATTGTTTTACGAGTTCATTTTTTCTCGTTAGGTTACACTATTCAAATTTTAGGGAAAAAATTTAAATACTCACAAACGAATCAACAAGTAAAAAATAAGTAATCACAGACAATTTACTTCGAAGAATACTTGAAATTTTTTTTTCTCAATATGTTGTAGTAGCATTTTGTCTGACCAACATATATATACACTTGCAAGTAATCAATTTTCTTAATTATAAAGCTATTGATGATTTCAATTAGTATAATAATAATTTTATTACTGTATGCCCATACGATAAATACTATTCCAATATTTCCCTTTTGAATGACTTTCAAGTATAATGCTTTTTGGTGAACCGAATTAGGTATGAATAGTCCATATGTACCGTGACCTCAATTTCAACGCATATGTTACCAACCTTAACAAATGAATGTATCACGACATCTAATCCCTCAATTTCAATACTCAAGAGACATAATTGCATGGTTATGTTCTTTAGTATTTGTACTCAGATACTTTGCCAATCACGGCAACACTTTCGCAAATTAATTGTTTGTATATTAACTTTTACACAAGCAAAGAAATTTATATAATTTGATGAATGATAAAATTTTCACAAAATTTGATCCTTTATAAATATGTATAACGCATAAATTATGTTGAACTTGTTAGATTACAATATAAATATATTTTTTTATGATTTTCACAATTACTAGAAGTAGAGATGGCAATAAGACCCATTGAACCCGCCCGACCCGATAGCCAACCCATCCGGTCTGGACAGGGCTGAGCTATTATACGGATCAAGATGGATACAGATTTGGGATTAAGTCCGCCCGACCAACCAGCTGAAATAGTTGTATACATATATAATTTATTTATATTTATATATATTATATATCAATATATTCTAAAAGATACACATGATCTTAGTACAATATCAATGTCACTTAAATTGTATTAAGCATTTAATTATGATATGAATGGATATATTTCTTTTGAAGTACTAATATTTTTGTACGTCTTCGTCTGAACCTGAACAACTAAATTTTTATCATATTCTTATTTACCTTTATACATAATCAATACATTAAATTAGCAAATATTTTAATCTATTATTTAAATATATAAGAGAGAAAAATCTATCGAGGCAAATTTTGATTATACAATTTAAATAAATATTTATTATGTGTTAAAAGTGATAAAATGCTAATAGTTAGTTATAGTAATCAAATTCTAAAAGAAAATTAGAAAATTAAAAACATAACTAAATATAAGAATAATTAAAAAAAATATTGCAAATCTGATTTTAATTTTATCTTCTTCCTTTCAACGCAACCAAGTAAACCAAACAATTAAAGATATATTTCATCAAAAACAATAATTGATTATATAATATAAGTAGGTACTCAGTATAAAATAACAATTGATAAAACGATTAATAATTATGTTGTTACAAAAAAATATCACTAATTTGGTCATGTGTTAATTCGAGCTTGCAATCAAATGTTTTGCTTCGAGGAACTCAACTCATGTTGTCAAAATAATAATTTTTAGACTTGAATGATCAATTATAATAAACATATTTTAATCAAAGTAAGAATTAGTTACATAATAAGTCTATAAAAATTGATCAAATAATTAATATGTAATTAAGTATAAAATTTTTGGTGTTAATATTAAAGTTATATCGCGAACAAATTATGCACATAGTAATGAACTCTAATTAATTAGTTATGTTTATTTTCCCATTGGCATAATAATATAATCATAACTATAATCATAATATAATAATAATATAACCATAATCAAAATATAATAATATAATAATTAATCATAATTATAATAATATAACTATAATCATAACATAATATAATAATAATATAATAATAAATAATCATGATCATAATAATATAATAATAAAATAATTATATTTATATTCATAATATAATAATATAATACTAAAATTATATTTATTATAATATAATAATAATAAATAATATAATAATATTAACAGTGATGATAATATATAATAAGAACAATCATTATAATAATATAATAATACAATAATACTAGTGATGATAATAAAATAATAATAATCATAATCATAATTTAATAATATAATGATAATAATTATAATATTAATATAATAATAAATTATAATTATAATCATAATATAATAATATAATAATAATAAATCATAATCATAATATAATAATATAATATAATATAATCAAACGATAATCGCTATTCCGACGAGAGCTAATTTGATATTCTACCTATAAATTGGTATACCGAAATAATACTATTTCGCACTCTTTTACTTAGTTTAAAATTCGTTTGACAAATCAATTCATCGAAATAATAATTCTATTTCTAGTTTTTACTATTAGGTGGAGTGCCAAACAAACGATGACATCGATTTTAGACCACACTTACTCTACATTTCCCGTGCCAACCATCTCCATTCGTTGACGGGTCTGCTCCATTCCGACTCTTATGCCAGTACCGCTCTGCTATCTGCCTTACTCGGAATAAGAGAGCCTGCGATACCATTGTTTGATTAAATGCCAATAAGAACTGTAGTTATGTCGAACTCGTTAATCACTTGTTTAGGAGTGATGGATTTGTGGAAGTTTTTTTTGTACTATTTCAGAGAGCTACTAAACATTGGTACTCATCCTCTCTCTCAAAATAAATAAATAAATAAGGTACCCATAATGATCTTTTGTTAACAGTCTTCCTGGTCTTACTTTATCCAATTGGTTGTCATGCTTGATGCTTGGTCCCAGCCGTATGATATAAAATTCTATAAATTACTTTATTGAAGTTGTCGAACTCCTCGACTTGATGCATAACATAACTGTGCAGTTAACCAGTTGGGTGTCAGAATGCATTTTGGTTTCTTGGAAACACATACCATGGTAACAGCTTTTCCCAAGAAAGAATGACCAAAACTGGCCCTGGACCTTTTCTTGACAATGCCTTTGAACAGGCTTGTATCAAATAAAACTGCTTTTTCTAGAGATCGTAGTAGTTTCCTCTCTTGAAAGTTATCCATGCCAAGGTCATAAGTGCAGTCTTATAAAATTTCAGGCTCCTTTTGTGGGGAGTCCACTGATACATGTTTATGAAAAATGGGTTGGTTTAACTGATGCTCACAGGCTGCTTGATAAAAAGCCTGAAAAGAGAACTGTTCTTTGGAATTCCTTAATATCAGGATACTCCCTCTGATTTTTGTCTGCACTCTGCCAAAAGGAAGGTGTTGTGTTTGCATATCAGACATGATGATAGAATATTTTCTCCTCCCGTTAATTATATCCATTCCCTGGTAACTAAAATGGGCTTTGAAAGGAACTCTTATGTTTTGAACCCTGATGTATTGTTAAACTTCACAGGTAATGCTTTCTGATCCAATGATTCTAGAATATTCCTTGAGCCCAGAAGCCTATGGTGGCCCTGCAAATTTGTTAGCTAGTACTTGTAACAAATTTGGGATGTATGGGGAAAAGAAATTGTTTCTTAAGCATAAAATTGTAGATAATGTATTGTGGAACATATATATATATTTTTTGAAGTAGCAGGCTTTTGCAGGCTGGCTTTGTTAATTAATTAAAAGAAGGTTTATTTGCAGTAGCCATTAACCAAGTAGCTTCTGGCCCCATCGTGAGAAAATCGTGGAACATATTCACTGTAGTATTTCAATTTTCCAATAAGATGAGAAATATAAGGTTCTCTTTGGAGAACGACATGACTGTAAGCTTATTAGCTATCTATATAGAGTATTGGACACATTTGTTCATTATGTTTTATTAGTCAATATGTATGTGAAATTTGGAAGCTTGATGACCGCACTGCAAGTGTATAACAAAATTACTGACCAAACCTCGTATCCTGGCTTGCTTTTAATATCTGCATTTCTGAACCAGGACAACATGGTTGGAACGCAAAGCTCTCAATCAGTTTGAATGGATGGAAGAGCTTGTGTTTAGGTCCAAGTCCTGTCTGCCTTGTTGTGGAATGCATGCACCATCTTAAAAATATTGAGGACACCTATGGTATTGGTACAGATGCACCATCTAAGTAGAAATGGTGGGAGGTCATTTACCATTGGCACTGAGATAGTGTACAGTTAATTCTTGGAAAAAAAAATAATTAAATGATATTTTTGTATTACCAACTTATAATTTTGGTCCCTCCAGTTTCATAATTTTCTTTAGTTCATACACATCACAAATTTATACTAATTTGGCTCTTTCTGTCATTGTTTTTGTCAAAATATATGCACAGAAAGTGTGGGAAATCTAGACGGCTCTTATCAGGGACTAGTTACTTTTGACTAATTCTACATCAGTGGAAACTCTGCTAGCAACTACCAGCTAAGGCCTCCAACCATTTATTATAAATTGATTCTAAGGTCTGGAGTGAAATTAAGTAGGATGCCACAAGAGGTTTTAATTGGAGATTTGTAAAGAAAAGGACAAATTGGAGAAGTATGACGATTTTAAGGATCGTTTATGCTAATTTATAATATTATTACTTTGAATTGGTTCATTTGGTTGTATGGAAAAGAATGACAAAGTTACATACATCAAGGCGATAATCATGGTGTCAACCTTGTCAAGTTC
This sequence comes from Schoenoplectus tabernaemontani, assembly GCA_037127355.1. Taxonomy (NCBI): domain Eukaryota; kingdom Viridiplantae; phylum Streptophyta; class Magnoliopsida; order Poales; family Cyperaceae; genus Schoenoplectus; species Schoenoplectus tabernaemontani. The sequence continues at coordinate 15,624,163 of CM073744.1, read as the reverse complement.
TTGATGTGACCTGGATGACCATGTCATTTGAGTTCAAATATGCATTTGGACCTAGCTGATACAAATAGTAGTTTCAACGTTGATTTGTGGCTATCATGCTGAGGCTGCTAAGGCTGGGCAATACTTTTCAGTAGTTAGTTCTCTGAAGAAATACATGTTGTTTATTCAAAACATTTCTATTAGCGCTTTGAGACCGGCACATATTTAAAATAGCTATTTAAGTTGTTCTCATCATACTGAGAAGCACCACATGATACGGTACACAGATTGAACATCATGTAATCTGTGTGTCTGTGCTAATCATAGAGCAACTGTGGAAGTACAAGCAGATATTATATCATTTAAAGAAACATTTCTTGAGATTTCAAGAATCCACATTTATCATTTTTCCGGTGGAATGCCCTTTTATAAAGCTATTTTATAGTGGTCATTCTACTACATAAAGTAATTAAAGTTTTTTGCCATATGTGAGAAAAAGCCCGAGTCTGTGAGTACTGGCATGTTAGGTCTATTACGTCTGTACTTGTACTATCCTGGTTTTGTATCATAATAGGTACTATTTGTGTTTCCTTCTGAATTATAGTATCTAAGTATAAAGTTATACGGTTAAAATATCTGGATGAAGTACTTTATGAACCTTTAAATTTGAATAGCTTAAACTCTTTTCTTTACATCAGCAAAATTAAAAAAAAAAGTCTATAGTTATACACGCCGAAGTCGCATGCCCTCATGTCCTCATCAAACTAAGTTTAAATCTAATCTCTGGAGACTGGATCTGCAATGTGGTCCATGTGGAAGATTATGCCATAGCCATTAGCCAATATTTTTGGTGGCTTAAGCAAGTAATAGGTAGAGTGGACCCAGTCTTTGATGTGGGGGTTCAAAATTGAATTTTTTTTAGGGGGTCAAAATCTGAAAATTTTCTTCAATTTTAAGCTTTTTTTTTCCTGAAAATATAAATAATTATAAAGATATTTTATAAAAATTGCCATGTAGATCGCCCTCGTAATAAGTAACGGTTAGACACAGAGACTTTTTACCCCTTTTCTTGCTGTCCCTGTTGGTACCAGTATGCTGGGTTTGGTTCTGCACGTGGAGAGTGTAAAAAAATAAAGGCCGGTAAGATGCGGAATTAACAATTCGTCCAAATTAATCTCTCTTTGATGTTTGATTTTTCGTTCAATGAAACAGATAATGATGGATAAACTTTCCTAAAAATATAAAAGAAGAATCATAAGCCTTAGTTAAATGTTTTGGATTTTAATTCGGAACATATCTTCTAGGTTAACTAATATTTATAAACATTTTTACCCAGTGGTTGGTCTAACAGGAGTACAATGCAAATATACAATGTACCAAAGTTCTGACCAAAATTGACCACTCATATATCTAAGAGTGAACGCCAAAAAACAAAAAAAAAAAAAAAAACAAATAATACCTCACTTGATAATTTAATATATATTTTTTAGAGAAATAACCGATGTTTTCAGCCTAAACAAATTTTAACAAGAACATATACAAATTTTAACAAGAACCTATACAAATTTTAACAAGAACATATACAAATTTTAACAAGAACCTACCAACTATTACATAGCAGAGAAATCTACTTATTATGACAAAACAGAAAACACATAGCTGCTCACATCTGGAGCCAGCCTTCAAAGAACTAGTCTCAAAGAGCTAGGCAAAAGCATACAATAATAAGTAATAACCATACATACCAGCACAAATTTATCAAACAGCACAATATAGACTATATGTACCGTATTTGGTGCTACACCTGAGTGCTCCAGATGTGATCATCAAATTTTTATATAATTTACAAAGGCTCCTATTTAATGATATTTAATGGACTATAAAACGATAATCAAATTGCATGAAATTTGAATGACCATCAATTTAAAGGTAGAAGAACATATCTATAAATTTGTTTTTATTTTTAAGATTTTATTTTTATGTTTTTTTAGAAACCTATAGTTAAATTTGTCAAAATAACCCATTGTCAACTGATCTTTCTCTAAAAAAAATATCACTATTCTACTACTCTTTCAAAATAATACTATTTTATTATTCTTCCAAAATTACCTCTCTTCTAACAGTACTATTCCTTAATTTGTCAAACAAACCCGACTATTGGGCCCTTGTACTGTGAATGAACCAATGAGTTCTTGAAACATGGTTCCAGCATTGCATTATATATCACCTCTGCATTACAAAAGAAACAAAAAAATAAATACAAACATTAATATAATTCACCTCTGGGCTCTGGAGCACTCAGGTGAAGCACCAAACACATGACATTGATAAATGGGATAATGTCTTGAAAGCTCAACTTTTGGGTTTTGATATGTTGGACTTTGAAATTTTAATTTGATAATAGCCCCTTCTGAAATTAGGTAATTTGTGACAAAATGCCCCATTACTGTCGATTTGCCATGTAATATTTCATTTTATTGTGTAAAATAAATACTCTTATACTACTAATAATTATGATATATGAACTTTAATTTTCAGAAAGTTATTGATTATTATTTCAAAAATTACAGAAACCTAATTAAATGTTGATTATACTAAATAGTTTGTCTTTTCATTTTTATTTTATTTATTTTTAAAAATTATGTAGCTCCAAAATCAGTTTTACAGTTTTACACTATTTTATATTTTACATTCTAAATGTAATTTCTCAATGCGTAAACCATTCCACCAAAAACAGATTTGCAGCATCCATTACTAGTTATATAAAATGTAACGCCCAACTTGCAAAGAAATTTACATTTTTTGATAGAAAATTTAATCATTCATATGTTTGTAAAGAAAAATAAAATATATAAATCAAAATGAAAATGAAATGACAAACATATTGTGCATTAACAATATTTATTAAATTTCTATAATTTTTGAAATAATTAATAACTTATGATTAAATCATATATCATGATTATTATAAATATTACATGTAGACATTAAAGAATATTTAGGTAATTTCATACTTTAAAATTGAATACTAGTCAATAGATTGATAGTCGAGAAAGAATTTATCACAAATTATATAATTTGAAAGAAAGATAACATAATTATCTAATTAAAATTTCCAAGATCAAACCCAGAAAAATTCAAATGTTTGAGAGAGACATTACCCAAAGATAAATAAATTTAAATCCCCTGTAAGGGGCAAAATATCCCCTAAAAATCATTTACGCGGGTCTCAAAGCAGTAGTTTTAGTAAAATGTACAAATATAAATCTGTTTAAGTACTTCAGCCATTGCAACAAAGTATATGCTTCAAAAATATTAGTAGAAATAATTGACTTATCACGAACAGCAGAGGTCAGTGAGCGAGCGTGTGGCGTGGTAGGTTGTGCGGCTATTCGGTTGCTACAACTTGCAAATTACTTTTGATAAAAAACTTGCAAATTACAATCAACCAAATGAAACGTATTTTCTTTTCTTTCTTTATTTCTTTTTGGTTCCAACTTTACAATTAGTTTGAATAGAATCTTCCCAAGGATAAATTTATGTGCAGAGAAGCGTAACATTATATATAGGGTGTCAATGAATCAGATTAGGTCGATTATTATTATTTTTTATTTTTTTATCCGACTCGATCTGATTCTAATTATTTAAAATCGGTGTTAATATTTCTTTGGCCCGACTGACCGAATGGGTCACAAGTTGATTTGATCTGATCTGAATAAACTAATTAAGTATTTATTAATTATTTTATATATTTTTAAATAATTTAATATTAATTAATATATAATTAATCTCAATTGTGTATATAAATTTGGATTAGTGTTAAATCATAAAATAAATTTAAAAATATAATTAAATGCATAGATTCGGGTCGACTTGTATTCGACTCGGCCGTGACGGATCAAAAAATCTTAACTCATTTACGATCTATTTATATTAAGTCATTTCGGGTCTCGTCCCATCAAGTCGGCTAAAATTTTGACATTCCTAATTGTATGAAAGGAATAATAAGATGGTTATATATTTTGATGTTGTACTCTTTTCGTATTTCCTTTTGAAAGTCATTAATTCTACTACTACCAAAAATTTAACTAAAGGTTAAGACAGAAATAAAATGACAATAGAACAAGCAGCCTAATTTACTATATCTAAAAATAATGATTGTACATTTAATTTTTACATCTAATTTTTTTTATCTTTTTTAGGAATATATTTCAAATAAAAAATATAAAATTACATATAGATGTGTTAATTATAGCTTAGATATAATACATATCAAATTTTAGTCAATTTGAAAGAGATTTTGTCTTCCATTATATAATTTTAAAATTTTAATAGTGGAGTTAATTTTATGGTGAATGACAATCAAATTTAAATAATTTCAAATTTGATGCATGTGGTATCTTAACCATCAGGATCACACGTATAATTTACCTTTTTTTTATTTAAACAATAATTCTAGAAACAAATGAATCTTAAGAATTGAATGTTCGATGACAAGAGAATTACTATATATATATATATATATATATATATATAATCAATCTAGCGTGCTTTAAACTTATGGAGACATTCTGTGAATTTAACTAAAAAAATATATCAAATCCTCTTTAAATTTTGATTTATCATGCTCATTAAATTTTTCATATGAAAATCTTGTAGGATGCAAAAATTTAGGGTTTTTCGAAGTTTCTAAGTCATCACTTTTAATTTTTGAAAATAATGTGCAAATATTAAATATTTTATTATTATTTTCAGAGCTGATTTTCAGAAATTGAAAACGATGACTTAGAAATCTCAAAAAATCTCAATTTTTATATCCTATAAAATTTTCATATAAGAATTTAATTAACATAATAAATCAAACTTTAAAAATAATTTGATATATTTTTTAAGTTAAACACATAAAAAATCTCTATGAATTTAAGAGCTCGCTAAATTTACTCTATATATATATAATTTCTACCAAGATTGTACGAGATTAAGATTGTAGTGTAAATATGATCAGGTAGAGTGTCTTTTGATTTAAAGGAGATTTGTCTTATACGGTCCTATTGTCAATTCAAATAATGCGACACATCATGGTGACTTGGCACTCACAGCTCGATTTTGCCATGAGGAACTTTTATATACTCCACTTTGGTACTGAATCTGCCTTCGTTCGCACTAACCGCCTTTGGTCGGTAGTTAAAATTCGGTACTTGAATTGGGACCTCCAACTTGCACCAAATCTTGGTGGGGTCGTTAGACCGGAGGAAGTTTAAGTATTTTAATCATCTTGGGGGTTTGTTTGACACACCATGAAATAGCAAAAAATAGAAATAAAATTGCTATTCCGACGAAATAATTTGTCAAATGAATTTTAAACTAAGTAAAAGAGTGTGAAATAGTATTAATCCGATATATCAACTTATAGGTGGAATATCGAATTAACTTTCATCGGAATAACGATTATTATTTAATTCATCATGGACAAAAGATTGACAATACTAATTCTAATATAGGAAAAATATTACTGTCATTCGATCGTTGTGGTAAAGTTTACAGTTTAGATTTAGTTCGGATTTTTTTTTGACTTGGGTCAAAAGAAAAGAATAATAATGTATAGATTCATAGATGTCACAACAAATTCTTTTTGTACTAGCTGGTCTTATCTGGATACGATTAATTACGTATAAAGTCGTTGTTGTTGAATGAAAATAATTAATGGTGATGCATCATTCAATGCAAATTTAATTTAACTTCTCAGTACAGCATTTTTTTAGTTTTTACCTTTTACAATATTAAAAGAAGCTTTCAATGTTCAAATAGTAGAAAATCAAACTTAACATATATACTTTACCTGTTCAGCTTCTACCTTGAGGAATTTGTCTTCTTTTTTCGAAAAAATGGCAGATACTGCCAACAATTTATCACAGAGAAGCCAAAAAAAAAAACGAGTTACATCAGATAATGTCGCATGAGTGTTGTGTATTCAGAATTCAGAAACCAACCAGAAAAAAAATGTGTGTGAAAACTTGGTTGTGCAAAGCATAATTCCTCAGATTAATTAATAGCAACCGACAATAATTTCCCTAATCTCGCCAAAAAGGCACCAATGACCTTTCCTTATGAATGGAAAAATTATTTGGTCAAATCCCCCAAAAAGTTCGAATTCTTGGTTCTTTTAAAATGCATATTGAATATAGTTCTTCACCGTGGTACCCTACTTCACAGTTAACCCGTTGAAGTGATCCATTGATTTGCAAATTAAGTACTTTGTGAATATATATATAGCTTAATTGCATTATCATGGCACTCTTAATTACGTAGAGTATATATGCAGTAATGACTATATATATAATAAAATGACTTCTTAATTTTGGAAATTATAAAATGAATACCTGTTAGTTTGGTACTGTGAGAAAATAAATCAAGCAAATAGAAAATTAGAAACTATGTCAGTTTTTGTCACGGAGACAGGCTAAAAAAAATGCCTCTAGGACTTCATGAACGACGTCAAAATTGTTGCAAAATGACTGAGAAGTGAGATGCATGAAGAGACATCTGACTCTCCAGACCATGGTCCCGCATAGAAGCTTCAGATGCATGAAGAGACATTTGCATATTTTATTAAGGATTTGTATGTTTTCAATATAAATTAGTTCGAAAACATCTAGCTTCATGCCATGTATTATCCAAGAAATAGTGCTCATAGAACATTGTATCATTGAGAATAGGCTGCACAAACAAAATTTTCATCTAATTGCAGATATTGAGATTTTACTAATACTTGTGCATTTTTGTTTTCGGTTTTGATGATATTATATTGTAAAAACCATAGGAGAGTTTCCTAAATTAAGATGGTCCCGCTCTTTCATCTTCATTTTCACTATTCACCATTAGAAGCAAATGCATCAGATAGATCTCATGAAGAGTACATTTGCAAACCAATTTATATAAATATGCATTTGTGATAGTTTTCAAATATATTAATTGCTAACAAATCGCAATAGAGAAACATCTAGTGACTCAAGTATAAAACATGTTTTTTCTAATATTATCAAGAAATAGTGTATCATAAATTCCTATTTGGTATTTCATTCTAAAAAATATATATTGAATTTATATGTGGTTGAGGGATAGCAAACAAAATTTTTTTTGTTGCAGATTTTGTATAATTTTGTCAGGTGAACCTATAATAGAAAAGTAGTAGAAATTTGAAAATATCACAGATACAAGCATGTTGTGCAAAGATGAATTGTATTTTTTATAAATGATAAAATGTTATATTATAATGATTCTCAAATAGATATTCCTAAAATTTTTAAAAAAATACAACATTATGTGTCTAATTGCACACCAAAAAACAAGTTTACGTGTATTTTAACCACACTTGATTGAATTCATGATACACGATACAATGTCTAAAGTATAATAATTTGATTGCATGGAAAAGCATTGTAAAAATGCTAATTCAACATCTATGGTAAAAACAACTTAATTGCCCACCAAAGAAACAAACGATGGAAAACCACACTTTTGGCACCCGGTCTAAGTATTAATTTGTTGATGGAAAAGCAAAAAAGGCCACAACAAGTATCAACATTATTTTCCTCTTTAATTTACTATTTCTTTTGTTTGTAAATGGAGCTATAGTCAATCAAGATTCACTCAGGTGGAATTACCATGTCCTATGGCTAGGTGCTTCAATTTCCTTATTATTTTTGAAGATGTGAATACCTGATTTCACTTTTAGTGGTTTTTCTCATCAGCGGTGAGTAACCGGCGCTTGGTGGATTGTGGCCCTACATCTATAGAACTTACTATATAAAGATGTAAGCCTATATATGTAGTACCTAATAATAAGGTTAAGCCAACATAGATTGCATCTTTGAGGATCCTTAACTAGTACTGAAAATGGCTATTCGTTGGATATTCTTTCTTGTTCTGGTAGTAAGCATGGGACATGAGTTTGAAGCGAGGGTTCTTATGGAAAATGGGATCACCTACTGTTCTGCTAGCAAAGGAAGAGTTGAAGTAGAAATGAATTGTTATTGGGTGCATAACAATGAATTGAAGGGGAAAAGGAGGCTCGCGGAAGTTGACAGAAAGAGAGCTGTACCAGGAGGTCCCGACCCACAACACCACTTCTAAATAATATATAAACATTGAAACAAAATAAAGATATAAGTGTTAATTCGGTTCGTTTGAATTTTGTATTTTCAAATCCTTGTTTTGGGCATAATTTACAATATGTTTTTTCATGCCTGCATTATAATAATAATGTTTGTCAGTGTGGCGTAACATATATAAGTTTGTGATTGAACTTTGTAATGTCTATGAGTAACATATATGTTCATTTGGTTGGATTGTAATTGTCTTTTCAAAGCTGATTTTGACGATAATTTACCATAATGCCTGTATATATGTATTGTTAAAGAGGAGTGAGGGAAATCATCTGGGGGTAGAATTGGGCTTTTTTTTCTCTCGTGTACTACATTCTCTAATCACTAACAACACCAACAAAAGAATTTAAAAAAAAATCTATATATAAAAGCACTGATATAATTGCCTACTGATTCTGATGTTTAGAGTATAATTAACAAATGATTTGGACTGCCAGTTGGATAGAAGGCGAGATATTGATCCGCATCACAATGGCATGGTGCTTTGTTGGCTACTAATGTACTCATGTGTATTTTACACTACTCTTTGATTTGATGAACTTTTGTATATATAAAGTATAGACCATAGAGACAGCTATCGTAATAGAAGTATTTCCCTTGTAATATCTTCTACATGAAACGCAGCATATTTTATTGAATAGAAGTCCGTAACTAGTTAGTAGTCCAGAGTAGGAGTGTATATATATCTATGCTGATTGAAATCCATCACCAGACTAGGCATAGGGACTAGATCGCATTTAATTATTTAAAGGACTCCCTCCACTTACACTCACTTGTTGGTCCCAACAGGACTATAATTTGAACTTGCATATTACGGAGACGCATTTCCTCAGCAACAACACAACACCAACCTAATTTCCTTCCAACTTTCCAGCCCATAAGAGCTAGGTCCAAACAAGTAACAGCCCATCTTGCTAGGCCCAGCGCAAGAGCAGATTGCACCCACCTAGCTGGTACCATTCAATGTCAATAAATTTTAGATTTTCTATTTGATATTATTGCAATATAAAATTTCAAAAACATTTTTCTTCAAAATTCTCAAAAAATACATTTATAGATGAGAAAGAGAAAGAGTCCACGCGAAAAGAATCTAATCGCGAGCATTAGTTAGCCGCGAATTGTCAGTTTTGTATTGATTTGGCTGCAAGTATTGTAGTCAAGAAAATTTTAATAAATACAAATATTAAATTTGATTAATAATTATAATGCTTAATGGGAAAATAGTAACAGAAGTATATTTTAATGGATATAACACTAAATTTTGAGTTTTGATGGGCAAACATATAAAAACTAAAGTTTTAACAGATATACAATTTTTTTTCTCAACATAAAAAATATTATTAACAAGGACAGAAGGGAAAGAAACCGTTGCAGAAAATTCATGGAGTCAGAGCTTGAATCCACTCCAAGGCAGTACCTATAGGAACCACAGCCTATGCGGAGAGTTTGTGGTTCGGAGATTTAGACGGTTCATTTTAATCTAGATAATTGTGAAAAAAATTTAATATGAATTTTGATGTGTGAAAAATTTATTATTATAAAATCAAGACTGTTAATAGATGATTGGATGGTTTACAACAAAAAAAAAAGGAACTATCCAGCTCTGCAGAGAAAATGTCTGCAGAGCATACGGTTTCGTCCCTATCAATCTTTGTGCTCTTCTCCGACGGAGTTGTGCTATTTTGCATGGGGCCCATCTGTCATACGTCCACGTCGAGCCTCAAAGGGCCCCGCCTGCACACAAACGAAGGAACTCAAGTTGCCATTAAAAAAGTCTCCAAGGACTCGAAACAAGGAAAAAAGGAATACATATCAGAGGTGAAGATTATAAGTCAACTAAGACACCGTAACCTCGTCCAACTTGTAGGTTGGTGCCATGGCCATGGCGAGTTATTGCTAATTTATGAATTGATGCACAACGGCAGTCTTGACTCTCATCTTTATCACAAAGAGGAAGTTCTGACATGGCCTATGAGACACAAAATAGTACTAGGTGTTGGATTAGCCCTCTTGTACCTCCATGAGGAGTGTGAACAATGTGTGGTTCATAGAGACATCAAGCCAAGCAACATCATGTTAGATTCTAATTTCAATGCCAAATTAGGTGATTTTGGTTTAGCTAGGCTAATTGATCATGAATCCTGTTAAGTTTTGAGAAGGAAAACTGATAATTGTTCTATTGATGTACTGTACAGTTACAAGCCTTTATAGGCTACTACTCTGAATAGAGGGAAATAAACGGTAATAAATGTTACCGTTACTAAGTTACCTACCTACTGTTGCCTTATACACTGTTGCCTAATTAAGAGGGAATATGCAACCCTTTTCTAATTAAGCAATTAGAATTGTTGGATGGTATATTCCCTTATTAGCCAATGACGAAAATACCCTCACGGGTCTGAGGCTAATTAATTACACCCTAATCACTCTTATTTCTCAACACTCCCCCTCAAACTAGGATGGTAGATATCGTACAATCCTAGTTTGCATGAAATTTTTTCAAATGGTTTACTGCTTAATCCCTTTGTGAGGATGTCGGCCAATTGATCTTCGCTCTTAACGAATGGGGTCTCGATCTCCTTTGATTGCACTTTTTCCCTAATAAAGTGACAATCAACTTCGATGTGTTTGGTGCGTTCATGAAAGACGGGATTTGATGCAATGTGTCTTGCCGATTGATTATCACAAAACATCTTCATTGGTTCCTCGACTTTTATGTTTAAGTCGGTTAGCACTTGCTTAATCCACGTTAATTCACTTGCGGTGGATGCCATCGCTCGATATTCCGCTTCCGCGCTTGATCGAGCCACAACATTTTGCTTCTTGCTCTTCCATGTGACTAGATTTCCGCCCACAAACGTGCAAAAGCCGGTAGTTGATTTTCTATCAAAGCTTCCCGCCCAATCTGCGTCGGAATAGCCACATATAGCATTAGTGTTATTTCTTTTCATCCAAATTCCCTTACCGGGAGTCCCCTTTAGATACCTTAATATTCGATTAACGGCATCTAAATGTGGTGATCTCGGTGAATGCATAAATTTACTTATTTGGCTAACGGCAAATGACATATCCGGTCTGGTGACAGTTAGATAAATTAATTTTCCTATGAGTCTTTGGAAAAAATGTATGTCTTTTAACGGCTCACCATCTTCGGTATTTAATTTTATATTTGGATCAATTGGAGTTGATATTGGCTTACATCCTAACTTTCCGGTTTCTTTAAGCAAGTCAAGCACGTATTTTCTTTGGGATATAAATAGCCCTTTAAATGAGTGAGCAATTTCTATTCCAAGAAAATATTTTAGTTTGCCTAAGTCTTTTATATCAAATTTTTGTTTAAGGTCTCTTTTAATGTAATTGATTTCTATTTGATTATCACCGGTGATGATTAAGTCATCAACATAAACTAACACAACGGTTATACCATTTGAATTATTTTTGGTGAACAATGACGAATCGGCACTACTAATTTTGAAATTACAAGAAATTAAAAAATGACTAAGCTTGCCATACCATGCCCTTGGAGATTGCTTTAGTCCATAAATCGATTTTTTTAACCTACAAACAAGATTAGGAACGTTCTCTTTTCTATGGCCCGGTGGAAGATTCATATACACTTCTTCTTCAAGGGTTCCTTGAAGAAAAGCGTTCTTCACATCCATTTGGTGAAGGGTCCAACCATTGTTTACCGCAATTGATAACAAAATTCTTACGGTATTCATTTTTGCTACCGGTGCAAAGGTTTTATGGTAATCAATTCCGTAGGTTTGGGTATACCCTTTGGCAACTAGCCTTGCCTTATACCGTTCTATGGTACCATCACTACGATATTTAATTTTATACACCCACTTACAACCAACCGGTTTTTTTGTCTTTGGTAAAAAACATATCTCCCACGTTTGATTTTTTTCCAAAGCTTGGAGTTCTTCATCCATCGCTTTACACCATTTTGGTTCAAGTTTAGCTATCTCAAAGACCTTAGGTTCTTCGATTTGTGATATAGAATTTAAAAATACGTAGTGATCATTAGTGATGTTATTATATGAAACATAATCTTGAATTGGATATTGTACCGAATACGTAACAAAATCCTTTAGTCTTGATGAAGGTTGAGTTTGTCGGATTGATCTTCTCACTAGGTACTTCATCTCCATGAGTTTCTTCTATATGATCTTCTATCTCGCCCTCTCCTTGTGATGATATATCGTCTTCACTTCCTTGATTACCTATATGAAAATGGTTTTCTACAAATATCTTTCTTCCTCCAAAGTTAGTATCACAAGGTAATACAAAATCATTTTGGGAGTATTGATCACAATACTTCTCTTCAATTGCTTTGTAAAACGGCTCATTTTCAAGAAAAATTACATCTCGTGAAATATAAAGTTTTTTGTTTTTTGGATCGTAACACTTGTACCCCTTTTTTTGAGAAGAATACCCTAAAAAGATAGTTTTTATTGATGTAAAATCTAATTTATCTAATCTATTTTTATGGACGAAACCAACGCAACCAAATACTTTCAAGTGCTCTAGGTTGATTTTTCTTCCATAAAGAATTTCATAAGGGCTTTTAAAATATAAGTTGGTACTAGGTAATCTGTTTATTAAATATACCGCGGTAAGAATGGCTTCCGACCAAAAAGTTTTTGGAACGTTATTTTGAAAAAGAAGAGTTCTTGTCATTTCAAGTAAATGACGATTTTTCCGTTCGGATACCCCATTTTGTTGAGGTGTATAAACACACGTGGTTTGATGAATAATACCCTTTGAATTCGTAAAATTTGAGAAATTTTGGTTAATAAATTCCGTTCCATTATCCGTTCTAAGGGTTTTAATTTTTTCCTCATATTGTGTTTCTACCAAATTTGTAAAAGTTTGAAAATGAGAGAACACTTCACTTTTATTTTTCATGAGGTATAGCCACGTTGTTTTTGAGAAATCATCGATAAAAATAACAAAATATCTATACTCATTGTAAGAAGTTACGGGAGCCGGACCCCATACATCGGAATGTACAAGTTCAAATATTTTATTGCTTTTAGTGCTAGAATTACAAAAAGGAAGTTTTGTATGTTTTGCTAGCTTACAAACTTCGCACTTACTACAATAATCTTTAGAGAACTCAAACATATAATTTAGAATTTTATCGGATGGATGCCCCACTCGTTTGTGCCAAAGTTCACTTAAATTATCATCTTTTCTACTATTGAAAATAAACTTGTTGCTATCCAAAAAATATAAGCCATTTTCTAAATGTCCTTCACCAATCTTCTCCCGGGTGACTAAATCCTGAAAAATCACAATCTTTTCTTTAAAAATTATTTCACAATTTAACTCTTTAGACAGCTTGCTAATAGATAAAAGATTAACTGAGCAATTTTCAACATAAAATACATCTTGAAGATATTTCTTTGAAAAAACACTAATCATACCCCATCCTTTAATCTTGATCCATTCATTATTTGCAACGGTAAAATATTGATCACTTATTAGGGTACGATAATTTTTTAGCAATGATTGATTACCCGTCATATGATCGGTGGCCCCTGAGTCAAGTACCCATTTAGTATAATTTTTTAATGTATTTTTAGTGCTAAGTCCTATGGTTAAACAATTATTTTTATTTAATTTCTCTAAACCAGAGGCAACAGTTTCACAGAGGGTATTTTTGAATTTTGGGCTTGCTCTGCCATTTTTTGTTTCAGCCACAATATTTGGGTTTGGAGCTATTGGGCCATCTGGGATTATTTGAGAGGAATCAGAAATCAAACCTGGGCCAGCCGGGCCTGATGATTTTCGGCAGCTTATAAGCGACGACAGTAGGTTTTCTAATCTGTCGAGTCGCTCTCCTTCACTCCTTGGTTTTGTCTCGTGCGAGTCACTTTTTATTGATGCCAGTCCCCTCTTCTCCCTTTCTCCGCCATCTAGGTCTTTCGGAAAAAACCTTTTTCGCGCCGCCTCGTTCTGATTCCTCTTTGGTCGGAGATGAGGATGAAGGATCCAACATTTTTCTCGCGTGTGACCTTCCCGGTTGCAGTGGGAACACCTGTCCACCTCCCCCTTAACCTTGCCTTTGCCGACACCGAAGTGATAAGCTGAGAAGGCATGCGCCTCTGGCTTTGGGTTCGAGTCAGAGGCCATTGCAACTCGCCTAGTCGCCTCTTGTCTGACCAAAGCGGTTACACTGTCGAAACTCAGCTTCTCTGTTGAAAGCAAGATCTGTGCTCGAATTGGCTCATAGCTTGAGTCCAGAGTTGCTAAGAAGGTATATACCCGATCGTCTCCTCCCTCTCTTGGAGCACGTTCAGGTCAGTTGTTGGAGGCCTGTACAACTTTAATTCCTCGTATTTTGCTCTCACAAAGCCGATTAACTCGGAAATACCCGCTTCTTCTTTGAATTTGAGCAATTTCTTTCTTGAGTTGATAAATTTGTGAATGGCTATTTTTGTTACTGAATTGGGTTTCGATGGCTTGCCAGAGTTCTAGGGCTGTCTCACTGTAAAATGTTTCTGACAGTTGTGGCTCTAAAGAATTTGAGATCAAGGTCATTACTTGACTATCGATCATATCCCATTCATCCTGAGCCTCTATTCCTTCACTTGGTCTTACTCTACCTCCATTGATATACCCGAGCAACCCTTTCCCTTTGAGAGTTACCCTGGCAGCTTTTGCCCATGGAATGTAATTCTTGCCATTAAGAGGAGCATTGGTTAGTTTTTGTGAAGCATTAAAATCTGCATTTGGCCTTAAAATAGTGGAAATTTGAGTTTGGCTTTGTTGTGGGAAGGTGAACATCCCTTCTTGTGTCATTTTCGGCTATTTCTCAGTTTTCTGGTACTGATTTGCCTTGTTCTGGTATTTTGGTTTTTTCTGGTATTTTGTTGAGCAGTTGCTGATATTGAACAGATACCAACTTGTCTTGAACAGCTTGCCCTTGTTGCCTTGTTTTAGTTTCTGGTATTTTGCTGATGTCTTGAACAGATACAGCTTACTGGTTTTGGTAATTTGCGGAATGTGTACCAGTTGTTTGATTCACTTGTAGTCTGATACAGTTCTTCTGACTGTTCAGTGCTACTGTTGAGCTTTTGTGCGATTTTGAGAGTTAGATGGATCTAGGCTCTGATACCATGTTAAGTTTTGAGAAGGAAAACTGATAATTGTTCTATTGATGTACTGTACAGTTACAAGCCTTTATAGGCTACTACTCTGAATAGAGGGAAATAAACGGTAATAAATGTTACCGTTACTAAGTTACCTACCTACTGTTGCCTTATACACTGTTGCCTAATTAAGAGGGAATATGCAACCCTTTTCTAATTAAGCAATTAGAATTGTTGGATGGTATATTCCCTTATTAGCCAATGACGAAAATACCCTCACGGGTCTGAGGCTAATTAATTACACCCTAATCACTCTTATTTCTCAACAAATCCAGCACACAGGCAACAATGCCAGCCGGAACAACTGGGTATATTGCACCAGAATGTGTCATTACAGGCATAACAAGCACAGACTCTGATATGTATAGTTTTGGAATTGTGTTACTAGAAATTGCTTGCGGCAGGAGACCTGTGGTGCTTCAAGAGGATATTCATAAGGTGAGACTTGTTGAATGGGTCTGGAGTCTATATGGGAGTGGCTTGATTCTTGATGCGGTCGATCATCAACTAAATGGCAATTTTGATGAACGAGAGGCTGAGAGGTTAATGGTTGTTGGCTTATGGTGCGCTCATCCCGACTATAGTTTACGCCCTTCAATCAGGCAAGCGATAAATGCTTTGAAATTTGAAGCTCCTTTACCCAGTCTTCCTCCGAAGATGCCTGTACCGATATATGGTACATCAATGGATGCCACCAATTTACGGTACTCTTCTTCATCTGGGATATCAAGTGATGAAATTGGCCATGCTAGCACTCATTACAGTACCACTACGTCCAGCAGTAGTGCTATTACTTCGAGTACCTCAAGCTGAAGTTGGCTACTCAAATAAAAGGGCATACATGTTGCTGGTATGAACTTGTTTGTACTTGTCTATAAAAATCATGTAGGTGTAGTATGTTGTTTGTTGATTCTAAATAATGTAACTATGAGCTCATTTAAACTGTGATCGGAGAGAATTCTCTCCATTTGAGGAAAGAGCGTTACCAAATATAGTATGATGATAACAAAAATTAATAATGCAATAATTGATGCTACCATCTTTCTGTTTTGAGTTGTGACCTCTGGATATCTGTTGCCCGTGGGCAAACTGCAATAATTGATTCTGTCATCAACTAATAACTTTCTAGCACATTGATTTGACTATTTAATTGATGTCGTGGACGAACTGCAACAATTGATGCTGTCGCCTTCCTACTGAAGCTCTTACCCGAACATACCTATGCCTCGACAATCAATGTGCTTCTCCGCCGGGATGCATAACTCGGCTTGCGTGGTCCCATCCCGCCGATGAAAATCATTTATCTCGGCTTCTTTCATTTCTTTTGTCAGCATCATCTCAAAATGCCACTACATTTGCATCTTTCTTGTGGCGGTTGGAATCCCGATAGAAATGGCACCCACTTTTTTATCTTTAAAAGACCGTGAAATGAAGCAGATTTCCTAAACCAGCAATTCTTCTAGCATGAAAACAGGCAGCTCAGAGATGGGAAAGCTAGCTAATTAGAAGGTGCGACGTCTTCCAATAATGCCAAGTTGGCTTATTTCGACGTTTATTTCTTGCCTAGGCACGCAGCGAGTGAAGGTCGCATCTGGTGCAGTGAAAACATCCAAGGCAGGGGCTGAGACACCACTTTGCTCATTGTTTCATAGGCCCCTAGGTTCTTGAGCGTGACAATAATTGACGGTCTGAAATCTAATCTAGAATCAAAACTGAACCAACGTAATATGCAGTGTTACAAAACTTTAGATAGTTTCAAATGGAGGACATCTGCCTCTTTTATGACTTGTCTTTATGTACGATTTCTTCAATAGGTTCTCCGTTGAGCAAGCAAAATCTTTACATAAATTCTTAGCATATCTTCCATCACCCTTCGATTGAGCTCACCTTCCAGCAATATATAGTTTATGTTGTACTACTTCTTCCTATTTAGTTACATCCCCATTTCTCTGCCCTCACCCCAGAAAATATTGAGCAAATTTTATCCTAGATTCCCTGTTGATTACAGATAAAATTGACTTTGTGATCTCATTTCCAATGTCTCAGAAATCAGTTCAGTAAAAATAGGCCTTGCGACCGTTTCCAATGTCTCATTTCTAGGCCTTCTGGTTCTTCTAGAATCTCACCGGGCTTGCATTTTCCAATTATATAGGCCCATTGCAGAAAAATCCAACTGAAAGAATTCGCTCTATTGCGATGTGATTTTGATCCATGAAATCCTACTAAGATATTAGATCTCAACCGCGAGTAGGCGCTCCTCGGCAGGACCATTTTCAATGGAAAATCTGTACTCATGTCTCATGACTCATGAGGGTGGATTTTTGTTACCAATTTATCGCTTCTCAAATATGAAAATTCCATGGGAAAATATATAAAGGAGTGTTTTGGAGCAAAATAAAAATTAGGGTGGGAGATGCCTTGATAACTATTTAGTTGGAGATAAATAATTTCATATAAATTCATAAAAAAATTTAAAATATAAAAAAATTTATAAATATATTTTAAATTTATAGATTGATCGTGTTTTAAATTTCATTTAATTTGAGTATCTTTCATATAAATACACAAAAAATATTAAAAATAAAACTTTATTAAGATATTTTAAATCTATAGATTGACAGTATTTTAAATTTCATTCAATTTAAATATTATTTGATATTCCTTCAAATATCACTAAATTTAAACCATTAAAATCATCATGATGACATTTCCTCTCTTTACTTACAGCTTCTTCTATCTCCTGAAAAATAAGAAAAGAAAAATAATAGAATGTCAAATGACATTTAAACTAATACAATCAATTCATAAGATTAAAAAAATATTTGTAAAGTTTTTTCATATTTAATATTTTTATAAATTTATATTAAATTAATTGATTATATTGTTAAACTAAAAAGCTATCAAGTATCCCTCCTAAAAGATATCAGATCGTAAACTTTGTTGGCTTCGTTCGAGAAGCAGCAAAAATATACTGGAAAGCTGAATACAGTTAATTTTATTTTACTCTCTTAAAATAAACTAAGAACTGGATAATAATGGTACAATAATTTCGATACTGGAGACATCTCCTATCGGATTATAATTTTCGCACATTTTTTTTCTTTCGCACCACCGTCTGGTTCAATCGCATCCCCTTTCTCTAAGGGTCCGTTTGGCAAATCAAGGAATAACTTTGGAAGAGTGGTAATTTTGGAAGAGTGATAAAATAGTATTTTTTTTGGAAGAGTGATAAAATAGTATTTTTTTTTTGAAGAGTGGTAGAAGAGTGGTATTCTTGACTATTCGGAAGAGCGAAAATATCATTTGGCAGTTGTTACTCAGAATAGTTAAAATATGAATAATTATGATACTAATAATGATGATGATGATAATAATAATAATAATAATAGTAAAATAATAATCATAATAGTAAGATAATAATAATAATAATAAAGTAATAAAAATAATCATAATAAATAATAATATTATAATAGTAATATAATAAAAATATAAACATAATCATAATATAGTTATATAATAATAAAAATATATAATTACAATCATAATTATAATAATATAATAATAATAAGTAATCATAATTTTAATAATATAATCATAATATAATAATCATAATCATAATCATGATAATAATAATTATAGTCATAATCATAATAATATAACCATAATCATAATCATAATAATAATAATATAATAATAAAAATATAATCATAATCATAAAAATAATTATAAATAATTATAATAATATAATAATATAATACAACATAATAAAATAATAATAAAATAATAAAAAATAATCATAATAGATAATAATATTATAATAGTAATATAATAAAAATATAAACATAATCATAATATAGTAATATAATAATAAAAAATTATATTTACAATCATAATTAGAATAATATAATAATAATAAATAATCATAATTTTAATAATATAATCATAATATAATAATCATAATCATAATCATGATAATAATAATTATAGTCATAATCATAATAATATAACCATAATCATAATCATAATAATATAATAATAAAAATATAAACATAATCATAAAATAATTATAAATAATTATAATTATAATAATATAATAATAAATTAATCACAACTATAATCAACATATAATAATATAATACAATATAATAAAATAATAATAAAGTAATAAAAATAATCATAATAAATAATAATAATATAACAGTAATATAATAAAAATATAAACATAATCATAATATAGTAATATAATAATAAAAAATTATAATTATAATCATAATTATAATAATATAATAATAATAAGTAATCATAATTATAATAATATAATCATAATATAATAATCATAATCATAATAATAAAAATATAATCATAATCATAAAAATAATTATAAATAATTATAATTATAATAATACAATAATAAATTAATCATCACTATAATCAACATATAATAATATAATACAACATAATAAAATAATAATAAATAATAATAATCATAATCATAATCATCATAATATAATAATATAATAAAATAATCTTGATCATAATAATATAATAATAAAATAATTATATTTATATTCATAATATAATATAATAATATTAAAATTATATTTATAATAATAATAATAAATAATATAATAATACTAATGGTAACGATAATATAATAACAATAATGATAATAATAATTTAATAATAATAATATAATGATAATAATAATAAATAATAATCATAATATTAATATAATAATAAATTATAATCATAAATATAATATAATAATATAATAATACTAAATCTTAATCATAATCATAATATAATAATATAATATAATCAAACAATAATGTTGTTCGACGAGAGCTAATCACGGTATTCCACCTATAAGTTGGTATACCGGATTAGCACTATTCCGCACTCTTCTACTTAGTCTAAAATTCGTTTGGCAAATTAATTCGTTAGAATAACTATTCTATTCCATTGAGTGCCAAACACTCCCTAAGGTAATGCACTGTTTAGACTACTGCTTGAATTTTAATAATAAATATTTTTTTGAATCTAAATACTACTGTTTATACTGTTCTCTTTGTCCCTTTGTTAATTGTTCATTTCATTTTCTAGGTACTCAGAGGATGGACGGGCAATCTCTGTGGAGCGATTTTTTTGCGAAGATATTCACAAAAAAAATTTAAACAGCTTATTTTAATTTTACGGCTGTAATGAAATTTAAACATAAATTTTAATATCCGAAATTATTTATTCGTTAATTAACAAACAGATGGATCAAAACGAAACAAGCGCACAACTTTTCAGGAACTCGCAACGCCGTCGTCCCTTCTTTCGACCTCCCCGCTCCCCACCTCTCTACCGAGGAAACCACAAGAGCGCTAAAATCGTTCAGACCTCTGCCCTTCCTTCGACTCTCTCGCCTCACTCTCTTGATCTCCTTTTCCTGAGATGAGGGCGGTATATAGTGCACTCATGGCGATATCTCTCTACACAAAGGTTGAAAGGAGCAAATGTCAATGACAAGGTCTGGTTCTATAACTTCTTGGGCCTTTTAGTTTCTTGCATTGAGTTACTATGCATTAGCTTCCGTGTGAGGCCTGATAGAGAGCCTCCAAAAGGAGGAAGCGATAGTCTGCATTTTGCCAGCTAATACCTTGTTTGCAGCAAACCTGGCTAGTTTCTTTTACTGGTCAGTTTTAGTACCTACACTGATGCCAGCATACCATGTGTGATTATCAGTGACATGAATGTAGCTTTCAAATGTAGCCTGTGTTGACAAAAAGGAAAAAAATAAAGCAGCCCCAAAATGGTATGAATTAGGCAAATTATATTGTGAATGAGACCTAGTTCATATAGTTGGAATGTAATTTATGAGTTATTGCACACACAAGTTATAACTGGAACTGACAGCTTAGTGTCAGGTACCTTGATTTGTAGTTTAAATATAAAAATTTACTTTATTTAGCTCTCAACTGCTCAATTAGACCATAATTAGCCCTATTTGTCTCCACTTTGTTTCAGTTTTACAAATAAACCCAAAATAGTTCCAAAGAAAGAATACTTAAAATGAGAACCAATATTTAGCCAATGTATCATTGTATGTGTTGTAGGTGGATGATTATATAGGAAAGGATCACCTACTTAAAAAGGAGCATAATACTCATTAAGTCATGGCGCTATTATGAGAGCAGAATTTTAGGTGCTCACCATGGCCTGTTCTCAATTTATGCACTTGAAATGCTGATTATTTACATATTTAACCTCTTCCGCAGATCTCTCATTGGCCCCTTGTCTGTAAGCCCCTATTCATTTCTGTTGTTTTCAGTTAAATATTGTACTTTCATTGGCAGTTATCATTAAATATGGTCTGTCATGAGCCTTCTTTATATTCTGTTTGTTTTTGCAGGTTTTATACAATTTTTGGAGTATTAGCAAATTTGGCTGGGAGAAATACTGCATTAGTCTTTATGCTCCAGTTAGGTTCTTTGTAATTTAGAATGTTGTTAAGTGATAAAATAAGATTTTGTTGGTTTATTTCTGGTAGATTATTGTATTGAGTGCGTCAAAGAATAAGAAAGGTAAGTTGAAGGCAAATGCCAGCACGTATGCATCTTTAATCATGGAAGAATTTGACCCAGATGATCATGGCTATAGAGAGGTCGTATTGTGTGCTACTATTAGATGAGACAAGTTGACATATCTAATTGGGTAGTGTTTTGTATTGTTGAAGGTACGTGGCATAATTCATTCATCTAATTGATGGATGCGTGTTGTGTTTGAAGTCTGTTAAAACATAGAAGTGTCCTTTGTGTATTGGTCTAACTGAATGGAGTGAATGAATAATATATTTGAATAATATATTGAATATTCATTGCTGGTCCCATGGGCGGATGCAGGATTTTAGTTGGGGGGTAAATATCGGATTGTAATAGTTTATCGGGTTTAAATCCATTAACTAATCGGGTATTAAATAAAAAAATAATAATTTAATATATATTCTTATCTAATAAAAAATTTATTAGAATAACAACATTTTATATATTAAAAATAACAATAAAATAAAACTCAAAGTAATAGATAATCAAGTTGATGAAGAAAAATTTCATCTATAAAACTTTATATTTTGATATCTTTGCATAATTATTTTATTATACATGATATTAAATATTTTTTTCTCAATAAAATTAATCATACAATCCAGGGGGGGCAAAAAAATTTTCCAGGGGGGGCAAACTACCGAAAGTATTACCGAAAAGCACTGTTTTTCAAAATCCAGAGAGGGGGACGCCGCCCCCCCCCCCCCCCCTGGGCACTAGTGCATCCGCCCCTGGCTGGTCCGTCTTCATGTGTTCAGCACTTGAGGATGTTTTCTACAGAATGAGCTTGAATGATGAGGTTTATGTTTCTCTATTTTCTATTTGCAGGGTGACTTTTTTGCATTTTCTAATTTGCGATGCATAAGATTTATGAATGTTCTCCTTTTTGAGATTGTAGAAAATAGTGGCAATGTCAGGAGAAAATAGTATTTCCTTTTTTATTGTTGTTAAAAAAAATTATAAAATTAAAAATTGACGCATAAGAGCGGATATACTATGATAAAAAAGAAGCACCACGAACACATTATCAAACAAATCCATGTATCCTTGTGCACCAAGCCACCAGGCAAATTATGATGGACACTATGCACCAAGCCACCAGGCAAATTATGATGGACATTATAGATAAGTTCGTGATTCGGAAAATATTCACCGAGGTTAAAAATTCAACATTTGAGTATAATACGGATATAATTCGTTTTATATAATATAAATAAAATATATATTATAATGATAAAATATTAAAAATATATTAAAAATTATAAAATTTCATATAAAATAATATATAATGTATTTTTTTGTTGAATAATTCTTAAATAAAATATTTTTTATAAAAAAAATATATTATATATTAAATTGATGAATTATTCATAAAATATCCAATTATAAATAAAAATATTAGTGTGATGTACACAACGCTCGACTAGACAGCACACATATTACTATTGCTTTGTCCTGCGCCATTACGAATTCCACGTAGCCAAGCCGCCTCCCTTCGTACGGTCGATCACTGATAAAATCCGGATAACGACGGAATAAAAAGTCAAAGCCACCATGGCACGAGTGAGAGTTCCTCTGTGGCAAAATACAGGTTGAATATTCTCACACGTTACTGATAAGTTGGCCCCACTATCATATGCCTGTGATTCAGATTTTTCCACAGTACACATGACAATATATCTAATATTTTGTGATCACTGGCAGAAGAACGAACACCTGGAGGCTGGAGCTGGGAAAAGAGCGCACTGATAGTGATAGAGTAGGGTTCGTTTGATAAATTAAGAAATAACTTTAAAAAAGTGATAGAATAATATTTTTTTGAAAGAGTGATAGAAAAGTAATATTTTTTATTATTCAGAAAAGATAAAATATCGTTTGACAGTTGTTAATCAGAATAGTTAAAATAAAAATAATTATAGTACTAACAATGATGACGATAATAAAAATAATAGTACAATAGTAATAATAATCATAATCATAATATAATAATATAATACAACATAATCAAATAATAATCATAATAGTATAATAATATAACTATAATCATAATATAATAATAAAAATTATAATCATAATCATAATAATATAATAATATAATCATAACTATAATCATAATAATAATATAATAATAATATAACCATAATCATAATATAATATAAATAATAATAATAATAATAATAATAATAATAATAAATAATCATAATCATAATAATATAATAATAAAATAAATAATATTATAATACTAATAATGATGATAATGTATAATAATAATAAAAAATAATGATTATAATATTAATATAAAAATAAATTATAATATAATATAATATAATAATATAATAATAATAATAAATCATAATTATAATCATAATATAATAATTTAATAGTAATAAATCATAATCATTATCATAATATAATAATATAATACAACATAATCAAACAATAATCGTTATTCCGATGAGAGCTAATCCGATATACCACATATAACTTGGTATATCAAATTAGCACTCTTCTACTTAGTCTAAAATTCATTTGATAAATTAATTCGTCAAAATAACAATTAAATTTTTACTTTTTGCTATTCTATATATTGCCAAACAAACCCTAAATAAGAAAGAGAGTTGAAAACAGGAAAAAAAAGTACTCACAAGAGAATCCCCACCAACTCCCATCTCTATCGAGAGTGCCACGCTCTCTCCCTACTTTGTAGCTTCAATTAAACACCAAGTTAGCATGTTGAACTCCGTTGGTATTCTTTTGCCTTCAATTGATCTTTTTATTTCTCTGTTTTGTCTGATGCTAGCATTCAGTCACCCACTTCAAATTAAAATTGCTTGTATGACCGGAGAATTCTTGCTTAGGGAAGTAGCCCCTGATCGACCTTTATATAAATTAGTTAATTTTTCTAGAATACTTTTAGTGAGTATTCATTTTTAATGGAATATCAAACTCTTAGGTACGTATTTAAAAAAAATCATTTAAATTTAAACAATAAAATTGTAGATGTACTATCAATTAGTTGAATAACAAATGTAAAAAAGTTGGACCAATATATAAAGGGAAGGGATCACTTACACTGGTTATTTTGATAATTTTGACAATGTGTTTTCAAATAGAAAACAAATTATAGATATATTTCTCTACTTATAGATTAAATAGATTAAATAGTGATTCAAATTTTATGTAATTTTATTATAATTTAATAGTACATTAAAGAAAGTTAAATTGGAACCATTGCAAATTGCATAATATTTTGATGGACTATCAAACAATAATGAAATTGCATGAAATTTGAATTACCATCAATCTATAAAGTAAAAGAACATATCTATAAGTTTTTTCTATTCTTAAGAAAATTTATATTTATTTGAAAATTCATTATCAAGATTGTCAATATAACTCATTGTTAAAGGATTCCTTCCCACATATAAAACACTTTATAGTCTATTGTAATATATTTTGACTAGATTCATAATTTTTTTATTTTTCATATTATAGCAAAATATGTTGGGTTTTGGTCCAACCAAATCCGTTAAGGCTTAAGCTATGGAAAGACCGTAAAATAAAAAATTTACTTCTACTTAAGTTAGGGATTAAAGTATGTCGGATGATTACCGAGCGATACACACATTTTAGTTCTTTACAAAAGACAGTAAAATATTATTTTACTTCTAACTTAAGCGAAGGGTTCAAACGGTATGTCGGATGATTACCGAGAGATACACATCTCTTTAAACCTGTATAGATCTACTCCATGATTGATTTCTAAAATATTAATCTACTTAACAATTAAATAGATTAATATAAGATTGTATACCTCATTTCCAAATTTTAATTGGAATGAAAATTGGCTTGTCTCGGAGTATCACACATGTGATACCTCTGTAGGTTATCCACCAGGACTGACCAGAGAGCGACTTATTTCTTTTGTCAGAAATACCGTAAACCGTGGTTTCTCGAAAAAACACTATTCATCAAGAAAAAGATGAAATAGTACTATTCACGACTCGCAGTTATTATGTTTCACAAATGTGTAGAAATACTACAACTTTCGCAAAAACACTATTCACCGATCCGTGAAATTCGAAACAACCGTATACCGAGAAAGAGAGAATATATAATTGAATTTTGTGTTTTCTCTCTCATCCCACCCTTCTATTTATAGCCTTTCAAAAAATTTGCCAAAATTACCAAAATATCATTAAAGTTTGGCCAAATTACCAAAATGTCATTACTTGTTTTGCAAGAATATAAAGTCGGCCAAAATTATTAAAATACCATTACTTATTTTGCAAGAATATAAAGTTGGCCAAATTTATAAGTTTGTCATTGGGCTATTTTGGGCCCTTTTGATTTTGGGTTTTTTGGGCTTTTAATTATCAATTAAGGTTTTAATTATTAATGGGCTTTCAATCCAAAATTTAAATCCATAATTAACATTTAAAATCCAAATAAAAAATATATATATATATATATAATTATCATATACAATTATATTTGTCTCGGTTGTTGTTTCGGTAAATTTATACGACGTATCCAACACGTTATAAATTCAATCTGATTTTTGCTTCTTATCATCTCCATGATAAATATAATTTAATTATATCATATATAATTAATTATAACCATCTTATTATTAATTATAATCAATTTATAATTAATCAATAAGATTCTCCGATCAACTCCTATACGGTGTGACCCGACAGGATCCATATTATCTTGGTAAATAGAGTTAAAACCATTTTAACCTCTATAATCATAGGAGGCATCTGACAGAATGCACTATGACCATCCAATTACACAGATGATGCTATACTATGTAATATCATGATCCAGTAAACTATTTACTTGTGTTTAATTCTTTTGTCTCATAGTTATCAGATCAGTTTCAAGATAGATATGTGTCATCCTTGCAAACTTAATCTTTTCTTGATCCTGAGTAAATTATCAAATATAATTACTCTTGTAATTATACTGCTAGCAGATAATCTTACCCTATCAAGGGGTCCAACGATGTTATAACTCGTATAGAGATACGAGGGACAATAGTACTTTTGGCAAACCATCTCTTCCTCCGCATAAGTTATGTATATCGAAGAGCTACCTTTATAGCCACATTTTACGGATAACGTTTGGTAGAAATCACACACATACATATCTTATGTAGGAAAGATGAATACCTCATACTTTAGAATTTAGCACTGAATGAAAACATTAATGACACAAACATAATTACATTTAATGTTTCATTCGGGGTCTGTCAAATGCGATGTTCCATAAAACTTGACCATCATTTAATCCACATACTAACCTGATAGTGGTTAATTAATATTCCTGCTAATTATCTCGGTTAGTGACTTTTAAGAGTATATTTTATATTATGAAGTTTCACAATTCCAGTCATGAAGTCGGAATGATTCATAAATTCAACAATACTCAAGGAAACAAAATATCATTTAAATATTCAATTCATGAACAAAGTTTTATATAATAAATTTATCATATTATTGACTTCAAGATTATTATAAAATAACAAAATATTCTTGGCATAATATTTTTATTGCATTATTAATATTTAGAATATTTATTTGTTAGACTAGTTTGTTTTCTTATTTCTTTTCTCATCGCTAATATATTCAAGAGCTTGTATATTCTTCTTTATCTATTAGAAAAGAACAAAAAGAGTGTGTGTGCGTTGTAATAGATAATTGTTATAAAATCAATATAATAGTGTGTTGAGTAGTCGTGGAGTGCGCTATAGACGATACCACATTAAATTATGTGTTATTCTATTGGTTTTTTACTTCCTATAATATGGTATCAGAGCTAAATTCCACTAAAGAAGATAGTTTGTTAATGGCTATGTCGAAAATGAACTAGATATCTTGTGTGTTTGTCTTCTTCTCGGTTTGTTGTATCTTTCTGTGATATCATTTTTTGGT
This sequence comes from Schoenoplectus tabernaemontani, assembly GCA_037127355.1. Classification (NCBI taxonomy): domain Eukaryota; kingdom Viridiplantae; phylum Streptophyta; class Magnoliopsida; order Poales; family Cyperaceae; genus Schoenoplectus; species Schoenoplectus tabernaemontani. Next base: position 15,596,333 of record CM073744.1, on the reverse strand, counting down.
GCGATAAAGCACCAGTTAAGTCACATCTAGTTCTTTCTTTGTTTTCACACCCATGTGCAACTTCCTTTCAGCAATCTTCTTCTTATATTTGATGCAATGGCTAAAGCAACTCCAAAAGAAACTCATAACCAATCTCTTATCAACTTTCATTTTGATGGCAAAAATTATCTCCCTTGAAAATTAGAACATATTTTGGGTAAAACCAATATTGTTACTACTAAAGTTCAACCAGCAAAAACAGCTAAATAGGTAGCTAGGGATTTATGCGTGATGTCATGGATCTTCAATTTCATAGAACCTATGATCTATAATATATTTGTTTATTCTAACACAGCCAAAGAATTGTGAGATTCTCTATTCTTCAAGAGTGTTTGAAATTTAGCAAAGCATCGCTGGTCTAAAACAAGGGCCTAGTCAACTATTCCTAAAACACATTGGTACATTCAAGCAGCAGCGGGAAGAACTCAGACAATACCGACCTACTACTGCCATAGTACAATAATACATAAAACAGAAAAGAGCATGACCAAATCTTTTGTTTACTAGCTAGTTTTCCTCTGAATTCGAAGAAGCAAGACATGACATTTTGATGAGACCTGAACTGCCTTCTCTGAACACCATTCGTCTATTAGTCAAAGTGAAGAAACTCATAAGAGGATAATGAAAACTGATCAAAAAATAAATAACTCATCTCAAAATCCTAAAAATAATGCTCATCTTACCTCTTTTAAGGTCGGTGATGATAAAAGAAATGACAAGAAGGGATCTAAATTCTTCTGTGATGCACAATAATCACATCAAGTTGGAGCAACTCACAAAACAAATGGAGTATTTGATGAGATGATGCACTCCTGGCAATGCTCTAGTTGCTGAGATAAAGGGAGAAGTCTCCAACAGTGTCCATCGTGCAGATAAAAGATATGTACTATCTGCTCTCATTTTTTCAAAAATCATTGTCGATTCTAGAGCATTTGATAACATGTTTATCTCTAGTGACATATTTACTAGATTTAATTCAAAAAGTAACTACCATGATGTAACTATTACCATATTATTCCTACAAGTGGAACAATAATTACTCAATTATTTTCAATATAAATTGAGGTCAATGTTGTTCCTAAGTTAAAGACAAATTTATTGTCTATCAATAAATGTACTAACTATTTGAGTTGCAGTGTTCTTTTTACTCCTCAGAAGATAATATTGATGGATCAAGTGTTAGGGAGGACGATTGATAAGCGGAACATATTGATGGACTATATGTGGTATAACCCAATTTCATAGCATTTTCTACAACTAAGACTTCATCAGCACAACTTTGGCACAAAAGACTTGGTCATCAATCTGATCAAATTTTACAATAATTGGGTTTACCTTTAATTTGTGATTTTAAAATTTATGAGCCTTGTCAATTTGCTAAACTTCATAAATTATCATTTCCTGAGCATACTCATAAATCTTCTAAATTTTTTGAGTTGGTTCATTCTGATGTATGAGGTAATACGTCCATTAATTTTAATAATGATTTTAAATATTTTATTATCTTTATTGGTGACAAATCTCATACTACATGGTTGCATCTACTAAAATCCAAAAAGAAAGTGTTTACTATATTTCAAAAATTTTGCAGCGTGGCTGAAAGTTAGTTTAATACAACAATTAAGACACCTAAAACTGATAATGGTATTGAGTATATGAATCATGAGTTCCAAAATTTTCTGTGTCATAAAAGAATAATTCATCAAACCTGATGCCTCCCTCAACAAAATGGTATCTCATAAAGGAAAAATAGATACTTATTGGAAGTTACTTATGCCTTTCTATTTTCGGATAGCTTATCAAAACCCTATTGGTCTGACACAATTCTTACAACATGCTACTTGATAAATCATCTTCCTAGTTGAGTACTTGATTTTTAGAGTGATAAAAAATTTATACAACAAGAAATTTGATATTTCTCACTTAGGAGTGTTTGATTATGTTTGTTATGTACACTCACAGAATGCAAGAAAACTAGATTCACATGCAAGAAAGTGTATTTTCTTAAAATATTGCTCAACGATAAAATGTTACAAATGTTATGATCCATAGTTCAAAATGATGTATCTCGCAAGACATATAATTTGATGAAGTAAACTTATTTTATGTGACTAAAAATCAGAGGAGATTGCAACATATGATGATTTTCATATCGCATGTCCTCTACATATTAATTGCAACACTAAAACTGGAGCAAGTTAAAGCAAATCTGAAGAAAAATTATCGCACATGAAACTGTTGTTGAACAAAGACTTGTACAAAGCTCAAATAGGCCCTCATCTCCTGGATCGCCAGCACATGAGCTCGGACCAATCACATCATCTGTACTGAAATGATGTCAACTCCTCTAATGGACATGCTCATAAAATTTCAACAGTAAGGAGAACAACACGTAAGGTTAGACCACTTGCATACTTAAAAGATTTTGTGACATATAATACTATCCAGTATCCAATTCAGAGTTATATAAGGCATGATAAACTTTCAAAAAATTATTACTCTTTCTTGTTCAAAATTGAAGATAGTATAGAACCAAATCGTTTTGAGGATGCAAAAAAAAAACACACATTAAGTGGGTTAATGCCATGAATAAAAAATTAGAAGCTCTAAAATGAAATAAAATATGGGAATTTGTAAAATTACCAAATGATAAGAAAATAGTTGGATGTTGGTGGATTTACAAAACCAAATATAAAAGTGATGGATCTATAGAAATATACAAGCCAGATAGGTTGACAAAAACTACACTCAAACTTATGGGATAAATTATAAGAAAATATTTATCCCTGTAGCAAAAATGAATGTCATGCGCACTTGAATGTTTATCGTCACAAATTATAATTAGCCATCATTTCAAATGGATGTGAGAAACTCTTTTCTTTAAAGATACTTAGAAGAAGTATTTATGGACATGCCTCCTGGTTTGGTTGCTCCTAGTGAAGGTAACCTAGTTTGTCGACTGAAGAAAGCTATATACGGGTTAAAACAATCACCCAGGGCTTGGTACGAGAAGATTAGCTTAACGCTAGTTAAAGTGAGAATTAAAAAAGTGAGGCAAACTCTTCAATGTTCACTAAGATATCAGGACAAGGTATTGTTTGATCTCATCATTACAAGAAGTGATCAAAATTGCATTGAAAATCTCAAATTACATCTTAGAAAAGAATTTGATATTAAAGACTTTTAGGTAACTTGAAGTACTTTCTAGATATTAAAAATTACTAAATGATACTTAAATTGTATAAAATTTAAAACAAACTCAAACTATAAGCACAATAATATGTTTATAAATATTTTGATTTTAAATTTTTTAAAGATATTCAGTATTTTTTTTAAATCCTATTGTCAAGATTATAAAAAATAGTATTTTCAATTGAACCCTCCCAAACCTATTCTGTAAATATTTTATGTGAAGAACTTGTACGAAATCTCCGTTGATCTCAATGTGATACAACTGGTGATGCAAGTTACATTTTGATTAGACTTATGATTTTTTTTAATATTTTTCAATATATCTACTTTTTATTAACTCACTTCACTTAATTATGTTTTCAGATGCTCAGTATTCTTAGCCATTTTAATAAATTTATCGTGTTTGTATGCTGGTTTTATCTTTTTGAACTTGGGAAACTTGTCGGAAGATTTTGATAAGTTCTATCATTGAGAATATGATTCGCATTATATTCTTTCTTAAAGAACTTCTGACTAGTCACTATCAAGTAGAGCTACTACATTGTTTTCACTTCAAGTGACACCTATCTTTTGATGACTCAGGTACTAATCAACCTAGAACACATGAGTTTTATTCTAGAATTTAATGTATATTGTTAAAATAATTCCGTATCATTTAAATTTGAATGGAAGGTTTTGTAAAGAACCTTTATCTTTAAAATTTACAAGAATCATACATCACAAGACGTTAGACCTAATTCTAAATTCTATCTCCCATGAGGGTATTCGCGAAAATCTTGCATAACCTTTCTAATTTCTGCCCATGTATGCCATAATAAAAAGATTATAATTAAGGCATTAAGGCTTTGTTCGGATCTTTTCTATTCATCACTGTGTGAGTGGGAAAAAATAGATTCAATGGGAAGGAATTTATTTTTCTCACTCGGTCACTCAAGTATGATATATCTCTTCACAACTACTAAATTTTCTATTTGTTCTAATTAAATCACTCTATTAAACTTTGATCTTTTTTCCTTACTACGCATCCATCAACTTTTTAATTTTTTTAATGTTCATTAGAGAAATTTGTTATTATTAATTAATTTTTTTATTTTTAAGAAGTTGAAGATATTTAAAAAATTAAAATTCCAATATGTAGAATTTATAATTTGTGTCTAATTCTTGCTTAAATAATATATAAATAAATTATAATATCATATTCTATTAATATTTTAGATGAAAAATTAATAAAATTATTTGATTGAAATAAATAAAAATTTAATGACTATGGAACAAATCAATTTAAGCGAAGAATTTATGATAAAAAACAAACTTGAACAAATTTATAGCAACGTCCGATGAAATTACCCATAAAAAGTTGGGGGAAGGCGACAAATTTCACCAACAGTTCCTAAACCTCACTTAATATTTTTTAAACCCCTCTTAATTTCCAAAATCTAAACCCCGTTCCCTTCCCTCTTCCCTCTCCCCCCTCTTTCCCAATTCCCATCCAGCCATCCCCCCCCCCCCCCCCCCCCCCCAGGCGATGCTCCTATGAGTCTCCGCCAGCGAATTAACCGTCCCGGCGCCCGAGCTGGTGCGCCCCAGACTTCAGAAGGTGGAGTTTACAACATAATTCCTCTCAACAACCTCCTAGTGCAGCACCCATCTCAGACCTCCACTGAGGTGAGAGCTGCCATCAACTTGCTAGCCGATGTAAGTGACCTCCCCCCCAACCGCTACGCCCCATGGCAGCGCAACATCGACCTCCTCGACTGGCTTGGCTCCTTCTTCGGTTTCCAGACTGACAATGTCAGAAATCAGAGGGAGCACCTTGTCATGCTCCTTGCGAACTACCAGATGCGGCTCCCAACCCATCCAGAGAGAATTGATGTTCTCCATACTAGTGTGGCACGCAAACTCTGTAAGAAGCTACTAAAGAATTATAATTCTTGGATTATGTATCTCGGCAGGAGGTCCAGTGTGCATCTGTCAGGGAGGGATCATCGCCGTGATCTGTTGTACCCAGCTCTGTATCTTCTCATCTGGGGCGAGGCTGCAAACCTTCGGTTTGTACCAGAGGCTTTGTGCTACATTTTCCACCACATGGCAATAGAGCTGAACAAAATACTGGATGGGGCTTTGGAATTAACCACTGGACCAGTCACCATGGGTGAAAACGGATACTTAATGAAAGTTGTGACTCCACTGTATAACACAATCAGCTCAGAGGTGAAAGCCAGCCGAGATGGCAAAGCTCCGCACTCGGCTTGGAGGAATTATGATGATTTCAATGAGTATTTCTGGTCTCGGCGAGTGTTTGAAAGGCTCAAGTGGCCACTCCATCTCTCTAGTGGGTTCTTTACAAAACCCAAGAGTGCCAACTGGGTTGGCAAGACTGGTTTCGTGGAGCAGCGCTCCTTTTGTAACATATACCGCAGCTTTGACCGGCTATGGGTGATGCTAATTCTGTACTTTCAAGCAGCTTTAATTGTTGCATGGCAGGGTCATACTTGGCCTTGGAATAATTTACGTGACCGTGATAATCAGGTAAAAGTTCTGACAATTTTTATTACCTGGGCTGCATTACGCCTCCTTCAAGGCGTGCTTGATGCAGGTACACAGTATAGTCTGGTGTCACGTGAGAACCCCTTCTTGTTTCTCAGAATGATTTTGAAAATTGTTGTGGCTGCTGGATGGATTATTGCATTCAGTGTGTTGTATGTGCGAATGTGGGACCAGCGTGACCGGGACAGGCGTTGGTCTGTGGCTGCTGAACAAAGAATCTTGAACTTTCTTGAAGCTGCTGGAGTTTTTGTGATTCCAGAGGCAGTTGCTGTGGTGCTGTTCATCATTCCCTGGCTGAGGAACATGCTAGAGAAGGCCAATTGGAGGATTTTGTATGTGCTTACATGGTGGTTTCAACGTCGCACCTTTGTGGGTCGGGGAGTGAGTGAAGGCTTGATTGACAATATCAAGTACTCATTCTTTTGGGTTTTTCTTATGTTGGCTAAGTTTAGCTTCAGCTATGTTCTACAGATTAGACCAATGGTGTCCCCAACTAAAGCTATTTATAAAATTGATAGAGTGGAGTACCGCTGGCATGAGTTCTTCACACATACCAACCGGTTTGCTGTGGTCATTCTATGGGTGCCAGTTGTACTTGTCTACCTGATGGACATCCAGATATGGTATTTTTTATTTATATTCGTAGTGACTTCTATATTTAGCTGTCAGCACTGGAACCTTCACCAAAGTATTAATGTTTCTGATGCAAGTCTTCCAGAAGTAAACCCTGTGCTGGTTTTTGTCATTTATGTTCTTTTAATCTCTTTAAGTTGCACAATTTCTAGGTTTCTGAAATTCTGATCAGATGTTAATTTGAAGTGCCGTTCTAAAATACAAGATAGTGGGGGCAAAATCTGGACTTCAACTGATCTATTCTTGATCTATTTTAATGTTATAACAGCTGTGAACCAACTCATCATATCATAATAGGCCTATGTTTGTATATCTAGGCTTGGAATCTCTTGTTTTGTTATGCAACTCATACTTGTGTTTAGTTAAGTGACGTGTTAGTTTCTACAATTAAACCGTGGTTTCTGAATAGCTGATTTGACTACTATACAAGTAAACATTATTCATTCTGCCACTCTTGCTTTTACTTGTTTGAAATCCAGATTTATTCTTTTGTATTGATACTGAGTCTGACAAGTACATATTACTCTAGCTGTACTTTCTCAAGTAAATATTTATGCTTTAAACAAATTTTCATATTGGAGTTCAAATATAAGCCACAATATTCCAACTAAGAGAAGTCAGATTATTTAAAAAGGAATATCTAGCAAACTACTCATTGGCCTGTGCACAAAAAACCATAATCCAAATCTGGAAATCATTGATGAAATCAACATGTGCATAATGGTTCTTGTAGAAGCTTGACTTACTTGAACATTAACACCTGTGTTAATTTTTGTAAATTAATAATAGGTATGCCATTGTTTCATCTCTTGCTGGAGCCCTTGTGGGTCTCTTCTCTCATCTTGGTGAGATCCGTAGCATTGAGCAGCTGCGGCTCCGTTTCCAGTTCTTTGCAAGTGCAATGGAATTTAATCTCATGCCTGAGCAGCAGCCTTTTGAGACGCGCAACTCAATCCGCAGCAAATTTCGTGATGCAATTAACCGGCTCAAGCTCCGATATGGTTTTGGACGACCATACCGCACTATTGAGGCCAATGAGGTGCAGGCAAAACGCTTCGCACTGATTTGGAATGAGATAATTTTAATGTTCAGAGAGGAGGATATTATCAGTGATAGAGAGGTGGAATTGCTAGAGATTCCACCTGATTTGTGGGATGTCCGGGTCATCAGGTGGCCCTGTTTATTGTTATGTAATGAGTTGCTTCTTGCATTGGGACAGGCTACGGAGCTGGTTGCATCAGATCGGTCACATTGGCGCACAATTTGCCAGAATGAATACCGGCGTTGCGCTGTGATTGAGGCATATGATAGTGTTAGATATCTTTTGTTGAGGATTATAAGAGATGAGACAACTGAGCACAGAATTATAGAGGGTTTGTTTCGGAACTATGAGGAAGCAATTCAGGCTGGACAGTTCACAGTTGAGTATAAGCTTACTGTTCTACCAAGAATTCACTCAAACTTGATTACCTTACTAGATCTTATACTTTATCAGAAGAAGGATCTGACCAAGGTAGTTAACACACTGCAAACCCTATATGATATTGTGGTGCGTGATTTTCCTATAAATGATGTGAAAACAGCACAGCTGAAACAGATTGGGTTTAAGCGGAGCACCACTGGGTTGCTTTTTGAGCATGTGATTGAGTTACCAGGTGATGAGGATGCAGTGTTTTACCGGCAAGTGAGGAGGCTCCACACGATCCTCACTTACCGGGACTCGATGAACGATGTGCCAAAGAACCTTGAGGCAAGGCGCCGAATCACCTTCTTTAGCAACTCTCTCTTCATGAACATGCCACGAGCCCCTTGTGTTGAGAAAATGAATGCATTCTCTGTGCTAACCCCATACTATAGTGAAGATGTATTGTTCGCAAAAGAGCAGCTTCGCTCAGAAAATGAGGATGGCATATCTATATTGTTCTACTTACAAAAGATATATGCTGATGATTGGGCAAACTTCTTGGAAAGGATGAAGAGGGAAGGCATGGTGAGTGAAGATGAGATTTGGGGAGAGAAATTGAGGGATTTGAGGCTTTGGGCTTCATATAGAGGTCAGACACTTGCACGCACTGTACGAGGCATGATGTATTACTACAAGGCACTGAATATGCTAACATACTTGGATTCAGCCTCAGAGATTGATATCAGAGAAGGAACAAGGGAGCTAGCCTCATTGGGCTCTTATAGGTATGATGTACCAGCCTTGTTGAAATATCCAAAAGACTGCTGATTAGTTACCACCTTGGGATTGAATGTCATTTGATTCCAAAAATTGCCTTTCTGGCACTGGAGCTACTGTTTCGTACCTTTTTATTTGGATTTCCCTGATTGTTTAGTTTGTTTATTTTTTTTGCCATTAGAAAATCCAAGTTGCAGACCAAGCCTATCTATATCAGTTTATGTGCAACTTATTGTTATCAAAATTCCTAAGACCATGCTTTACAGTTTTTTTTTTTTTTTTTTTTTTTTTTTTTTTTTTTACATATCAATTACATAAATATCCTATTGCATGGCAGGTATGAGGTGAATAATGTGTATGGCTTCCATGACCCTGTGAAACCATCAGCACGCAGACTGAACAGAGCTGGCAGCAGCGTGGCGGCACTCTTCAAAGGGCATGAATATGGTACTGCTCTCATGAAATTCACCTATGTTGTAACTTGCCAGATTTATGGCAACCAAAAGGCTAAAAAGGATGCCCATGCAGATGATATTTTGTACCTTATGAAAAACAATGAGGCACTTCGTGTGGCATACATAGATGAAAAACAGATTGGCATAGACCAGCTGGAGTATTACTCTGTGCTTGTGAAGTATGACCAACAGCTAGGATGTGAGGTGGAAATTTACAGGATCAAACTACCAGGCCCAGTTAAAATTGGGGAAGGAAAACCTGAGAACCAAAACCATGCAATAATTTTCACCCGAGGTGATGCGGTGCAAACCATTGATATGAACCAAGACAACTACTTTGAAGAGGCACTGAAGATGAGAAATTTACTGGAAGAATACAACTACAGTCATGGAACCCGAAAACCAACTTTGTTAGGAGTGCGGGAGCATGTCTTTACCGGTTCAGTTTCATCTTTGGCTTGGTTCATGTCAGCACAGGAAACAAGTTTTGTGACGTTAGGTCAGCGTGTCTTGGCAAACCCGTTGAAAGTGAGGATGCACTATGGTCACCCTGATGTGTTTGATCGACTATGGTTCTTAACCCGAGGTGGTGTCAGTAAGGCTTCTAGGGTTATCAATATAAGCGAAGATATTTTTGCCGGGTTCAATTGCACTTTACGTGGTGGTAATGTGACTCATCATGAGTATATACAGGTAGGAAAGGGAAGGGATGTTGGGTTCAACCAGATTTCCATGTTCGAAGCCAAAGTTGCAAGTGGCAATGGTGAACAAACCCTGAGCAGAGACGTGTATCGGTTGGGGCACAGACTAGACTTCTTCCGTATGCTGTCAGTGTTCTATACCACAGTTGGGTTCTACTTCAACACCATGATGGTAGTTCTTACAGTATATGCATTCGTGTGGGGCCGGCTTTATCTCTCATTGAGTGGTTTGGAGGCTGCTATAAAAGGCAGTGCAGATGCAACCAATAATGCTGCCTTAGAAACGGTGCTGAATCAGCAGTTTATAATTCAGCTTGGATTTTTCACGGCCTTGCCCATGATAATAGAAAATGCACTTGATCATGGTTTTCTTAAAGCTGTCTGGGACTTCTTATCCATGCAAGTTCAGCTTTCTTCGGTTTTCTATACCTTTTCCATGGGCACCAAGACCCATTACTATGGTCGTACAATTCTTCATGGTGGTGCAAAATACCGGGCTACTGGTCGAGGGTTTGTTGTGGAGCATAAGAAATTTGCAGAGAACTACCGCCTCTATGCACGCAGCCATTTCTTGAAAGCAATTGAACTTGGTGTACTACTCACTGTATATGCAGCTCATAGTGTGGTAGCGAAAGATACCTTCGTTTACATTGTAATGACCTTGTCAAGTTGGTTTTTGGTAGTATCTTGGATCTTGTCTCCATTTGCATTTAACCCATCTGGTTTTGACTGGTTAAAAACTGTGTATGATTTTGATGACTTTATGAACTGGATCTGGTACCAGGGTGGTGTGTTTTCCAAGGCTGAGGAAAGCTGGGAGGTGTGGTGGTATGAGGAACAGGATCATCTCCGTACCACCGGTCTATGGGGAAAGTTACTTGAGATTATTCTTGACCTTCGCTACTTTGTATTTCAGTATGGCATTGTATACCAGTTAAAAATTGCGAATGGTAGCACCAGTATTGCTGTATACCTATTATCCTGGATATGCGTGATTTTAGGCTTCGGCGCCTTTATCCTAATGTGGTATGCACGGAACCGCTATGCAGCCGAGGAACATATCTACTACCGCACAGTACAGGCCTTCGTCATAATTCTAACAGTTCTAGTAATCATCATTCTACTCAAATTCACTTCATTTGAGATAATTGACATTTTCACCAGTCTTCTGGCATTTATCCCAACTGGCTGGGGGTTGATCTCGATTGCACAGGTATGATTTCAAATTAGCAACATTTTGGTGAACAGTAGTTTTTAATCCCTTCTGCAAAACTGAAATAAGTTTGTGGGCATAGGATCTATTGGCAATAGCTTAAGTGGACAACGAGGGCAATACTTTTCAAATCAAGCAAAAAATATTGCCAGACTAATATTTTTGGATAATCCATCAATGGTCAATACGTATGGAGATGCAAATTCCAAGTCACTCATGAATTGTAAACCATGTACTAAATCTTTTTCATTTTCAATGTATGGTATACATCTATAATGTACTAATGTTGGATTTTGATTTGAAATTTATTTAATTTAAATTCTCAAATGAGAGCTACTGCCCCTTAATTCCAACCCCAAGTCTTTATGAACCATATTTGTGATAACTGATAAGCTGATAAAATATCCTATTCATTGTGTGGAGTGAAACCTAATAAGTTTTGAATTTCTCATTATACCTTGTGGGAGATTATTAGCTTTTGTATTCTTGAGTTCTACTTTTGCACAAGTACCATGTCACTGTGCTGGCTCATTGAAGATTTCGTCAATACGATTACAATAGGAAAATTAAACCAAAAGCCAAAAAGTATTATTCTTCAATCTAATTGAACTGATTATCAAAATTTTCTATTTACAGGTGATAAGGCCATTCATTGTGTCGACTGTTGTTTGGGACACAGTGGTGGCAGTGGCGCGGCTGTATGATATTATGTTTGGTACTGTGGTTATGGCACCAGTAGCACTTTTGTCATGGCTACCTGGGTTCCAGGAGATGCAGACTAGGATTTTGTTCAATGAGGCATTTAGTCGAGGACTTCAGATTTCACGAATCATTACGGGAAAGAAACCTGATGTTTTTTGAGGTATTCTCATATTGTTCTCAATTTTGCAGTTTCAGAGAATTCCAAGTCCCTTGATAACATTTTTCATTATGACCTCATGCCAAGGTTCAAATATATTGTCTAAAGGGAAAACCCCTCAAAAGTGGAGATGCATTTTAACCTAGATGACCTGAAGCTTTATCTGTGCCCTTAACCCCTCATTATGTTTTATGTACCATAATTGACCTCTGTTCCCTATTACTTATTTTGAAAATTGAAAAAAAGAGCATTGCAGATTGATTCATGTCAGTTGCAACTCTTTTAGATTTTAATAGGTTTACAAGTGGTCTTAAGTCCAAAAATCTTGACAGATAGGTGCTTATATTTCTTTTGCATGTATGAGAATGCTCCTCGTCTTAAAATGATGTCTTTGAGCATTTGCCCCTTAGGGCCCGTTTGATTTAGAGGAAGATACGGATTATGACTATTTTTCTGGGTAGAAACTTTCTTGGTTTGTTTGATTGCTAATATTTCCAAGAAAAATTAATCCTGTTGGGTCCTTCATATTGTTTTCTTCCTATTTTACACCGGAAAATAGGAGAAAGCAGTTGAGAAAGGCATCTTATATCATATGGAAATTTGAATACACTCGGTGTTGTATAGAAAACATCATACAATAACAACCTATACATTGGGTGCGTTGACATGTGGTAAACCAACTATAACTCTCGACCTTTTATCTAAAAACCATGTGATGCATGCGGCCCCGCTTAACGGACCTCCAGTTCATTTGATTCGCTTGTTTAAGAACATTTTCATATAACGAGTTGTGATGTTCTTTCTCTGCCCGCTATAACTGATGCACATATGCATTAGGTCAATAAAATCAAAGAAACTACATAGTATACAGTACATGTATTATTTCCTTCACTTTCTTTCTTGTCTTTTTGGATAAATCAAACATCCAAGAAAGAAAATAAAAGAATGAACAATTTAGATGAAAGAACCATGTTGCTAGTATTTTTTTTTTTAAATCCCACTCATTCTGGCACATCAAACAGGACCTTAGTTTACTTGATTGTCCTTTCCTTGGTATTCTGAATGTTTGTTGACCACATATAGCATATGGTCCCCTGTCGCAATGTTTCAGTTTCATTCCCATGCTTTTCTGGATAGCTAATTTGCTTCAACAAAGATAGATTGTACACATTCTCAGTTCAGTAGCTCTTTTATTATTATTATCTCATGCAACTCTGTCTATGTAAAATAGTTTCTGTATAGTCTGTCCCAAGTCAGAAAAAGTAGTGGGGGTTTGCAATGGACGTGGCAAGTCAGCAATAAAACTACCAATCTTTATGTAAATGAAACCTAATTAAACATTTTGGATTGGGTTTTATTTTTAGCTTACCCCAATTTATTTGGAATAAAGGCTTTGTTGTCGTTGTTGTATTATTATTATTATCTCATGCCATCATGGGTTGCTTTTGGCATTTAGGGGGGAGAAGGTTATACAATAATTAAGGTGCTTGTTATTCCCACTCCCTCCCAAACAACTTGATGCACAATGAGATCTCATTTTGTCAATTTGGATGTACCTCACAACATTTGGTATCTGAACTATGAACCAAACATGTATATATATCTGTATGCTGCCAAGTTATAACATAGGACATTTTTTTTCAATATACAGATTGATGATTGAGGGAGCTCTCCATCTTCTGTACAGCTAAGATATTGCTAGATTTTAGTCACTTTGTTGTAACTCTGTACTAGTTTAGGTCATAACGGTTTGAATTTATTCTATATTCGGGGTTCACTATTACCGGGCAAGTTTAACTTGTGCTATTGAAGCAGCTTTCCGGTGGCCTAATGTAACAAGCTCATCATATTTCGGTGTTTCCTAATATGTTTATGTAAGATAGAGAGAGAGATCGAGCAAGTAAACACAGAAGAGTCGATTTGTTATTTCTTGTATTGATTTTTACAAGCTGTATACAAGTGCTATGTATAGCAATCTATTGTAACTAACTATCAACTAACTAATTATAAGTAGTTACAATATTGTTACAATAATAATAATTCCGTTATATATCACTATTCCATTTCCTATACGGTAACTGTTTTTGTGGCTTGATCTTCATCGCTAACATCGCTAATATGCCCCCTCAAGCTGACGGAACACGTGACAGTGAGCTTGGATCGTAAATATTTAAAACGAGAGACAAAAAGTGGTTTTGTTAGTGTGTCTGCTAGTTGATTGTGAGAACAAATGAATTGCACTTGAATTGTACCATCCAAAATCTTTTCACAAACAAAATGATAGTCTAGTTCGATGTGCTTAGTTCGAGCGTGAAATGCTGGATTTGAGGCGAGAAATGTCGCACCCAAATTGTCACACCATAGAATTGATATAGATGCAATAATGCCCAGTTCTTGAAATAACGTTTTCAGCCACACTACCTCAGCTGTTACCATAGTCAGTCCCCTATATTCTGCTTCAGTACTAGAACGAGCAACTGTGGTTTGCTTTCTAGAACTCCATGAAAGTAGATTAGATCCGAGATAGACCAAATAGCCCGTTGTTGAACGCTTATCGTCTAGACAACCAGTCTAGTCGGAATCAGCATATGCATGGATCGTGTTGGACGTTGATGGAGTAATAGCTAAATCATACGCCAAAGATCAAGGGTTGAGATTAACTGCAGTCCAATGATCCATGCATGCACCAACCCTTGATCACAAAATTGGTTTGATCACAAAATTGCTTTATACCGCTCAACAGATCCATCTGATTTTAATTTGGTTTTAAACACCCATTTACAACTAACTATATTGGATGCCTCAGAAGCTGATACAAGAGACAAAGTATTATTGTGTGCCAAAGCACCAAATTTCTTGGCCACAGCATCTCTCCAATGTTGAGATTTTAAAGTCTAAGTAAAACTTGTAGGGTCTAAGGAAATAGGCATGATGGAGTGTTGTGTTGATAAGAGAGTTTTGGGACAATGATGTACTGCTTTTGTTTTGGATCGAGTCTGCAAAGGATGATTGGACACAGAGGGTTCTGTATTTACTAGTGGTGGTTGAGAAGAAGTAGGATTCGTCACCTGGTGTAAACTTTAAGAGGTGTTGTTGTGACGGTAGGAATAGGTGAAAGAGAGGAAGGCTAAGAATGAGGTTGTATGGATGGCAGAGGGGTAGATGAAGAGAAGGATGAGGTAGAAGGAGGTGAAGTGTTTGGTACCACCACTAGTTGAGTAGGAAAAAAAGATGATGAAATAGATGTATTTGAACTTGAAGAAGCATCAACAGAGAAAGGAAATGATGTTTCATCAAACAAAACATGATGAGAAATATAAATTTTATTTGTAGAGATGTTAAAACACTTATAGCCTTTGTATGTGTTAGAGTAGCCAATAAACACACATGGAATGGATTGGGGATTAAGCTTATGAGAAGTATATGGTCTTGTGTAAGGATAACACATACACCCAAGAACTTTGAAGAATTTGTAATCAAGAGGGGAATCAAACAAGACATGATAAAGTATTATGAAGGAGATAAAAAAGGATGGCAATCTGTTAATTACAAATGTGACGCTTTCAAACACTTCTGGCCAGTAAACTTGTGGAATCTTGGCATGAAACATTGAGGCGAGACTGAGCTCAACGATGTGGCGATGCTTCCTTTCAACTAAACCATTCTGTTGAGACGTGTAAGGGCGGGATATATGAAATTGAATTGAAGGATACGATTTGATAAGAGGCAAAAACTCAGTACCGCCAACAATCTGCATTGTTTTGATTGAGCTGGAAAGTATATTTTCAACAAGCAATTTAAACTGAGCAAACACAAATGCCACATCACTTTTATGAATGCAAAAGTAAATCCAACTAAATCTTGAGTAATTATCTGTAAACAATACATAATATCGATATCCTGTGTGTGAAATTATTGATGATGGCCCCCAAACATCACAATTTACTAGCTGAAGCAGTTTTGTTGTTGTTGTAGAGGAATTAGTAAATGATAGCCTATGTGATTTAGCCAAACAACAAGAATCACATAGTCTAAGTTTATTGGATTTACAAGAAATTGAGTTTATAGACAACAAATGATGAAGAGAGGCCTTTGATGCATGACAAGGACGAGTATGACACAAGCTGATTGAATCTTGTTCACAAACAAGTGCCTGATGAGAAGAACATGAGAGAAGATACAACCCATTATGCTTGATTCCTCTAATTAACACCTTGTGTGTTGTCCGATCGAACTCGACATAGATATTATTATCAGCTATTAACTGACTTATACTGAACAATGGCTTAGATATAGAGGGAACATGTAACACATTGGTAAGTAATAGAAATGAAGAAGCAGTAGAAATAAGTGCTTTACCAATGTGATTAATGTCTAATCCCTTACCATCACCTACTCATAGTTGATCAGGACCTTCATATGCTGTGTATGAGGAAAGAGCATTGAGATCTGGTGTAACATGTGTAGAGGCACCAAAATCTATGTACCAGGCTACTGGTGGAGCATTACCAGGTTGAACAAAGAGAGCCTGAGGTGATGTCTGGTAAGAAGTGGGCTGATTTTGTCGAGGCTAATAGTGTTGAGATTGATACTGACGAGATCTAGGAGGAGGACGAGGTGGAGGGGGCTTATATGTGCTATCAAACCATTTGTAGCATCGGTCAGCAGTATGCCCTTTCTTGAAACATAACTAGCACAGGAATTGATCAGAAAGAGCATGTCCAGATCTGTCAGAGGACTTCCCTCGCCAAGATCCTTTAGAGGAGAGGAAGGAAGTAAACTGAGCCAGAAGATCTATTTCAGATGTAGGAGGAGCTCCAAAGAGAGAAGAAGAAGAAAGATTTGCTTGTAGCTGAAGAGATGCAGCAGAGGTGGTAGTTGTCAGAGTGAGTGGAAGTGAAGAAGAAGAGGAGGAGACACATGAAGTAAGAGCATGTTTATGAAGTCTTTGCTCATGTGTGAGAAGCAATTTGGTGAGCTCATTGAATGGAACAAGATCAGATCTGAAGTTTAAAGAGACCACTAGGGAGTCATAGTCAATGTTAAGCCTATGCAAGATATAGAGTTGAAGATCAGCGTCTGAAACTGGAGATCCAACAAGCCTTAAGCGATCAACAAGTGATCTTTTCTGATCAAGATAGCTTTGCATAGTGAGGTGGCCTTTCTGAAGGGAGTGCAACTGTATTTTGAGATCCATCATACGTGCAAGAGATTGAGAAGAGTAGCGTATATGCAATTCATTTCAAAGTTCAGCGGATGTAGAGCAGTGGACAACTTGAGACACAATCGATTCCGAGATGGAGCTAAGAAGCCATGCAAGAAGCAACTGATCCTATTTATGCCAAGATAGATAAGCCAAATTTGTTATGGAGGATCCATCAGAACAAGCAAGAGTAGGAGAGGGAGGAGGAAAAGTGCCATCAAGGAAATCAAAGAGATCGTGTCCCCGCGCATGAGGTAAGATCAGAAATTTCCAAGAAAGATAATTATCGTGAGTGAGCTTGAGAGGAAGTTGATAAGAGAAGATTGTTATATGAAAGGTAATTGAAGGAGAAGAACACTCCATGAGAAACGGGAAGAACAATAGAGAAGCGTGGAAAGGAGATAAAAAAGAATGGCATAAGCCAGAGGCTAATCTGATACCATGTAAGATATAGAGAGAGAGATCGAGTAAGTAAACACAGAAGAGTGAATTTGTTATTTCTTGTATTGATTTTTACAAGCTGTATATAAGTACTATGTATAGTAATATATTGTAACTAACTATCAACTAACTAATTACAAGAAGTTACAATAAGAATAATTTCGTTACATATCACTATTCCATTTCCTGTATGGTAACTGTTCTTGTGGCTTGATCTTCATTGCTAGCATCGCTAACAATTTAGTTTATGTTCTTCCATTATTGTGCATTAGTTCGATTTAGAGTAGGAAAGGCTGTAATGATATTTGAGAAGGGATCAATTGACAATGAGTTATTTTGACAACCTTGACAATGAATCTCTAAAAAAATACAAAAAAATATTAAAAATAGAAAAAATTATAAATATGTTCTTCTACCTTTAGATTGATGATCATTCAAATTTTATGCAATTTCATTATCATTTGATAGTTCATCAAAGACTATTAAATTTTCATATAATTTACAATGGCTTCAATTTAATGATCTTTGATGGACTATCAAACGATAATGAAATTGTATGAAATTTGAATGATCATCAATCTAAAGGTAGAAGAACACATCTATATTTTTTTATTTTTAATTTTTTTTATATTTTTTTATAGATACATTATTAAAATTGTCAAAATAATTCATTGTCAACCGATTCCTTCTCATGATATTTTAGGTTGATACTTTACCCATCCTGTAATATTTTGAATTATGGGCCTATTGGGCTACATTTTTGTAGAATTATTCTACCGTTTACACCCGTACCTCTAGGTCTTATACTTTTCAAGGATGCTGCTTTTAACATGTATAGTGGCTCTTATCCTTTTGAGACAACAATATTTTTTTTTGAAATGCAATTACTAGATAGGATAAACACATTCCCATTGAAAACCCATTATTATTCTTGCGATCACATAATCAAAAGTTATTTTAATAAGTCTAATCCGAACCAGTGACATGTGTATAGCATTGGAGGGGATTGTGAAACTTGATAGATTGTCAACCAATAGCAAGCGTTATCCTATCTTGATGCACGGTGCAGTATTCAACCAGTGCATTACTTTTACATATTTTTTCATTCGGTACAAAGCCGGTGATTAATGCTTAATTTCTTTTGCACGCCTACTCGATAGGCAATAAAAATGGATATAGTAAAGTCAACTGCATGCAATAAAAGCATTTTGTGAGCTGAATTCTTTAATTAATGGGTCGGTTTGGCCAACCATTTAGAACAGAATTTCGGTTTGTTCTTTACATTATGACCAGGAAAAAAAATCAATCGTACTACCAAACAAGGAAAAATAATGAAAAAGTAAAGTAGAAGTGTTCATGCTTTTTAGCTGTCAAACTTTACCAGTTTAGCAAGACAATTAATAAGACCAGCATTTCTGAAATTATTGCTGACGAGACTAATACAGAATTTCTATATTTTTAATAGTTAAAAATTATCCTTTTTTTCCCTTCCAGGCTTCTGCACGCACTGGCAATTCTTACATAGTTGCATATTAAAAAGGGGATGGGGGGAATTGGAGACTGAAAACAAAACAGTGTTTAACAGATCAGACAATAATGGTAGGTTGGGTTGAGACAAACCGACCAGTATAGACTAGCCCAACAAAATATTTCTGACATCTTGATGTATTTGTCGGTTGGATTGAGCTAGGCACAAGTATTATATGGAAGCGATATGAACTGGACCCACTGCCACCATGGAAAGATGAAGAAAACATTTGTTTCTTTTAAGCCGACTAAACTCAGCTATTTAACATTTTCGATCGATTTCTTTTAGCCGTCTAGATAAATTCCATATTAGCGTGTTAGCATGGGAACTGGTGCACGTGCATCATTTTATTGGTTAATTAATTGCTTTCCTAATTGGTGACATGCATTCATGCCATGCATGATACTTATCCTTCAACGAATGGTTCGAAAAGAGTATTATTTGTTACATCTAGAGAGAGAGTTTCGGATAAATGCTGTGGAGAGAATTTGTCCTTATCTGTTCAAGAACATGAACATCGGATTGATGTTTTCAGTGGTGTGTGGGATTAATTAACAAATTTAACTTCTAAGAATTGGTTAATCTAATGCTGAATTTATTGATTAAACGGATCAATTAATGCCCATTTGGTAAAATATGTTTTGTAAATCCAATTATAGCCTTCTAGGGTACTGCTTCGACATGTTGGTAATAAAATAAAATGAATTACAATTTTAAGCTAAAATTATTAGCTCATACAGAGTATCACCAATATAGAAGTTAAAAAAAAAAAGAAGTTCATATTAACTAAATGATGTCATTATGCGCAATAAGTATTTAATATAATATAGTATTTAAACTTAAGAGTACTATTTAGCGTCGATATTCATTATTTTTTGAAATGTCCATAGCGGAATTTGAATATGTCTCTATATAGAAAGACAGTCCACTATTTACACATTTGTGGATCATTATATATAATAACATATACTTAATCGGCGGCAGATTCAGACTTTGGTCCAGTGAGGATAAAATTTAATTTTTATAGGATCACCAAATTTGAAAAGTTTTTTTAATATAACATATTTTCTATTTTTTCTGAATATATATATAATTACAAAAATATTTATGAAATAAAATTTATAGAGAGGGATAGTTGCTCCCCTGACTGCTCCTGGATCCTTCCCTGTACTTATTATCTCTAAATTGTAATATCTAAGCGGAAAAAAAAAATAGACCCATATTTTCCAAACAACCCGACAAAACTAAAGTTATAATCCGATTATTTGTTAACTATTAAATTAATATAAAATACGTGCGTGAACTTCTAAAATATGATGGAAATTAAAGGGAGTTCACCGCACTTCTTCATTTCTAGTTTCTACTGTAGGACCAGATTAAGCAATCAGCCTACTAATTGGCTAATTGCTACTTATGTCTCTAACCATCCATGAAAAGGAGATTCACATTTCTATTTTCACATCGCTCCAAACCATCATCTCTGCATGCGTTGGCTTCTTTGATCCCAGATCTCTTCCGAAGTTTATCAATCAATTAAAAACAGTTTTATTATGATGCATGAAAGAGTACGTTGGGTATAATCCAGTCGATCAAATTAAGATTTTTATAACGCGTTACGTTATATGTGGTTCACAGATGACCAAACAGTGTACCAACCACAAATTATAACAAGAAAATTTATGAAGAAGAGGGTTCAAATTTCTCAAATTTGTGTGTGCCAATTATGTCTTTATTTTTAAAATTTTTAATAACTCAAAATTTAAAACTGAAATATTAAAATTAAATTGTTAGATTTGATCTAGATCATTTTATTTATGTATAAATTAAAAATAGTAACGTTTGAATATTATTTTATGTGACATCAAGTGCTTGTAAAAATGCATTAATATGATTAGTTTTTGGATATTGATTTTATAACTTATTGATTTAAACAAAATAAAAGTGAAAAAAGAATTTTTTATGTGTTAGAAGTAAATATAATATAGATCAAATCTAATGGTTTAATTTATTTTGATATTTTAGTTTTAAATTTTGAGTTATTATTTATTATAAATAAAAAAAAATAGAGGCATGATGGAGGGACAAAAAATTGAGGCATTTGAACCCTCCTCATTTATGAATATATGTTTAAGTAATTACCATAATGCATGTCCCTTAATCTAATCACATACAGATAAATAAGTGCAATATTATAGTTTTAGTGAACATTACGTCAATTTCTTGCTTATATATACATAATAAATTATTGAATATTTGTACATTATTTTCAAAAATCTAAAATCAATGCTTACATAACTCTAAAAATAGAATTTTTTTGTATCCCATTTTTTTATATAAATAATTTAATAAAAATAATAAATCAAAATTTTGAGAATCGGCTGAAATATAAATATTTTCGCAATAGTCTAACTTCCCTCCCTCCCTCTCTCTCCTCTCTCTATATATATAGACACACACACACACATATATATATATATATAATAATGAAATTTTAAATTTATTTGAATAGCCATTAAATAGAGTAGTTTAAATTGTAAAATTTAGTATGTTGATTTTATTAACGCTTGATGCATGTGCATATATATAATATTAAAATAATATATTTTTTGTGTATGTGATAGGACCATAAATTAGTTTTGTTATTTACTTATTATTTATAATAGTAATTTGATATTTAATTTTATTAGCACCAACAGTACCAATGATCATGGGCATTTGATCCCTTCTATATATAAACAACCCTTCCTTTGTCATATAGAATATAAAAAAATAATAATAAATAAATAAATAAATAATGTAATGAACTTTTTCTTCCAGAATATTTTTCAGTATTGTTGCTGCTGCTGCAGCTGGTGATGATGATGTTGGATACAATAAAAAAGTGCCTTTGATCATCTTATTTAATGAGATAGCGTACTCTCATAAAGAAATTTTTTTTGGAGATAATACATCTTAAGACATAGTTTAGTCGTCTAAATAAACACATGCACTGATACTCTTTTCTACTACAAAAAAAATTGCTGTAAATATTTCATTTAATTTATTTTGTTCTAATATTTTTAAACACTATATCATATTCTAAACAGTAAGTATACGTCCTAATTCCTAGCATATTGTGACCAGAAAAGTACACAGCGAACCATCTGATCAGCCACTCATAGAAAAAGAGACAACAATCCGGTGAAAAAGAAAAGGCAAAAAAGCAAAAACGCCATTAGTTATATCAAATAAGAGTGCGTCTGTGCACAGATGAACACTTTTGTAGTGGTTATCCGGAGAGGCCGAGATACGAACTTAATTTAAAATTGATTCTTTTTGGAAAGGTGAAACTAATTAGAAGTTAACGATTTCAGCACAGGTAATGGGTCCTATGCAAGTATGTCATCATGCCAAATTATATAACATCAACAAAAAAAATGTTGAGTTACAATTCATGTCAAAGTAGCTAGACGCATTTAGCTAGCAAAATAGCTAATTTTATTGCATTATCATGTACGTAGACTAGTGCAGTAGTGCACACGACTTTTAGCTTTAGTTTCTCCAACTGTTGGTCAAATAAAGCCCGAGAGCTTTAAGTGCTGAAAATTTATATAAGTTATATAAATAGTGAATTCATCAACTGTAACTGCTTTCGTCACCATGCATCTTAAATTAATCTGAAGAGTTTTTATTAAGGGGAGGAATACAAAGTAGATATATACCAATTCAAGATTGAAAAACAAAGCACTTAATTTGGAACTCTTATAAAAGATGCCACTGAGGTGTTTGGTCTGTTGGTGGAATACAATGCGTGCGCATATAGCGAAATATGTTTTGCTGAATATAAAGTGTGTAAAAAGTTTGTAATATTAATGATGTCCCCACTTTTTAATGATTCATCCACTGTATTAATTATGAGCTATCCAGCTCGTGCAAACTTAAGAAATAATTCTAAAAGGCAAAGTTGGTATCAATTATGTCGTTGAGAAATTAATTTGAAATGTTTTTACGAAATTGGAAAGCAATAAGAAATTTCATACAAATAGAAAAATATGGAACAACGCGCCTCGTGTTGATTATTATTTCCCAATTTTCATGAAATTACTGAACTTCCCACAAAAGAAAAGAAAAGAAAAATTGAAGATGTGTTCAGTTGCTAATTGTATTTGTAAAGATTCCTTCAGCACAAGTTGAGGATTAAAATTTTGAAATCACTTTCAATTGATAAAAGATTTAGAGCATGAGACCAAAATATCTGGAATAGTATAGCTTTTATGGTACATGTACGTTTCTTTAAAAAATATATGTATCTTTCTTCTTCTTTTTTTTTTTTGACAAAGATTGAGGTTTCATTTTTTTAATTTAAATAGTCATACAAAAATTCAACAAAAAATTGAACTTGGGATCTTGTAGAAAAGACATTATTTTAGTTGTCAAATCAGAACTTGATTCTTTTGAAGAGATCTTGATTGTTTATAAGAGTATTCGGTTATCATGGAATTTTATGGACATGGGAACCCACTACGTGAGTTATAAAATCCATACTCGCACGATTAATTATAGGTGTACAAAAATACATCGTGAAAAATACGGTGGGAAATTAAAATTTTCTATTTATAATATTTGATTTGAATATTTTTTTTTGTTAGTGATTGCAAATATAATTTAAATGAAAGAAGGATCATGCAGAACAGATGTCTAGTATAAATAAATTCAATAATAAATTTAAGTAAAACATTAAATATAAACGTCAATAAACAATTTGCGCTAGTTAATTGGACTAATTTTTTGGTTAAAAGGTTCTGACATTTGTTTTCCGTTGAACAAAATCTAATATGCATATTACTGAGAGTATAACTTAACAAAGCAACTAAATTAAATATATATAAGAGAGACGCAATGTTCTCGAGGAAAAGAAATGTCACGAAGCACTTGTTTTGCCAATAATATTATGTATTATGTTGGAGTGAATGGGATACCCCACCCCACACACATGAACCAACGAATACACGCAGTGACGGAGGAAAGAGTCTTTGAATTAATCTTTACTATAAGAATTTTAATATTTTTTATCTTAGTTAATTTATTGAATTAATCTTTACTAAAGAGTAATTTAACTTAAAAGCAAAATAGAGTTTAAATCACGTGCAACAATACGAATGATCTTAATATATACATCTTAATTTTATTATAATTTTTGTTTTTCAATTCTTAGGTGATTTAATAAAAAGAAAGGTTAATTTAAAAAAAGAAAATATAGTCAAATATTTGATGATAATAATAATAACTTTAAGCAATAAAAAATATCTTTTAAACTGTCATGCCTCTAGCATCATTTTATGCCTTGTTTGGAAATTGACTAATATTAAAATATTTACATTTTAGTTTGAAGTGCGTGCACTCAAATTTTATCATGTCCAAAATGTTAGTTTATGATACTCATTAAATTCTTCATATAAAAATATTAGGGGATACTAAAAATTTTCATGTTTAGTGTTTTGTAAAAAAATTATTTAAGTATGATCCTGCAAGGGTTAAATTTTTTTTATTAAGTATATTGCTAGAGGTGAAAAACCAATGTCAATGACATATGACTTATGACTTATTTTTTGAGGAATTTATTAGAGAGTATTTCCATCCCTAATATAAAAGGTCTTACCGGCTATAAATGAATAATGAATTATTTTTAATTTTTTGGAGCAAACGAGAAGACATTTATGATGAATTTAAGAATGTGCAAAATATAAAGTGTCCATAACTTCTGACATATGATCGACCGGTAAACATAATAAGTCATATTGTATTATTACCGCTCATTGGATCACCGATGAAATCAACATTGGTATGTGATTTTTAAATAAAAGATTGCTTGCTTTATGAGTACTAGATTATTCGCATGATGCATAAATAATTTTTAAGTTTGAGTTTGTGTTAAGTATTATTGAGGAATTTTAATGTTGAGATAAGATTTTTGAAATTGGTTTTAATAATGCTAGTAATTGTAATGCCGCAATGCGTCTTCTAATCAATACTCTTAAATCCATAATGAATGATATATTTTTTTCACTCAAAATGTGCATGCCATATTCTAAACTTTAATTGTCAAAGCGGGTAGGGAAGCAGACCCAGTTCAGGAATTGATCGGCAAGTACAAGGATGCTCTAAAGTATGTCGATTCAAGCATTCGAAAAAAAACAAGTTTTTGCAGAGTTGTGCAGGAATATGGGTGTTGAAGTAGTGATGATCCCTTGGGATGTCGACACTCATTGGAACAACACATACCGACTGTTGAAGAAAATAATTCATCTCAGACCAGCCTTGGATCGTGCACTAAGTATAAGTCAACAGGGCCAGCAATTACTTCTACAACAAAATGAGTGGAAAACATTAGAGCTGATGGTTCCATTCTTAAATTTTTTTTATTCTGCAACAGTAAGACTTTCTACGTCTTACACACCAATAACAGTCACATTATTAGAGGAGTTTGCTCTAATTTCTGATTGGTATGACATCCAAAAGAAAAACTGACTGAAAAAGATATTTTATGGCATTCATTGGAACCCATGAAAGTAAAGTTACTTAAATATTGGAGCGAAATACCCCCCCCCATCATCATCATTGCATGTTGCCTTGACCCAAGATAATTGTTAGATTTGAAATTTCATAATAAAATATATATGTGATTCTTTGTGCACTAATTAAATTTTATCAATTATAGATGGAAGGTAAAAAATATCGCAAACTTTCTTACTATAATTAGGGAGAATATTAGACTTGAAGCATGGAATGCATATGAATAAGTGAATACTATCTTTGAAAGTGTATTCAAAATATATGAGTAGCAACATAATGAGGTAAATTATAGTTGTCTAGATAATTTCTATTTAAATTATAATTATTTATACATAATAACTAAAGTATTGGTACGATGCATAAAACAGACTTCAAGACAAGTCTTGAATGCACTCACTTGATCGAGAAGAAGCTACTGTCGCATCGAGTTCTAATCCAGGTGAAGGGATGCCAGAGCCAGAGGTGAACCAAAACTAGTCTCATGAGGAAGAATATCCATTTGCAAGATACTCAAATCCATATATATATAACTATGAAGAATATGGTTATATGTACCACCATCCGCCGTTAGAACCTTTTTAGGGAATAAGTTTTTTAATTTTAATTTAAATATTTAAATTTTATTTTTTTAAATTACACTAACATATTTTCAAGTTTTTAACTATGCCTATGTTTCTAATGTAGCCGGTCCTAGGTCCGAAAAAAAGATGAGGAAAAATTTGACAAACATAATATTTTAAGAATTACTATAAAAATATTTTAACACATATCCATATTTTTTCCATTTTTATGTTTTATGAAATTTTTTATTTTTTTAAATTTTGCAAAATGCAATAATACACTAAATAACATATTTTTAAATTGAAAAATATTTTTTAATATTTAGTTTCAATTTTTTATATTTTTTTATTTTTATATTTTATTCTCAATACGCTATATTAAATAATTTAAAATATGTAAACACTTTCAAATTTTGTAAACTTTTGTTTACAATTTTGTTTTTTTTTATATTTTTTGGATTTTTAAAATCTTTGACATGTTAAGGCATACCATATTCAAAACACGAATAATCACGACACGTTTGGACACAGTATGATTTGACACGACACGAACAAGTACGACACATTTAACATGACGTGTCTTATCTGTGACATGTCGGCTCCTCTCATTTTTAATATGGCACAACATGATACAAAAAAAATAAAATAAAAACACAACACGACACGACATGAAAGCACGGCGTGCTTTGCACATCACGATTTTAGAACACTACCTATGGCAGCGGATGCAAATTCCCCTAAATTGAGTGTCATAGTGGGAATGTTGATAATCTGCACTTTCATATCAATGTTAATTTTGATTATTTGATTTTTATCTTATTGACAACTCATGCTAAGTAAAACGGTCTTTTTTTTAATGCAGAGGAAGCGGTAGTTAAAGAGGTAAAGCCCTCCAATGAATTATACAAGAATAAATCTTGTCCATCACATTTTAAGATATTTTTAGGTGCAAATATTTTTATCCCTATGATAAAAATAAATTATACTATACATATTCATTTGATCTCATGATTCAAATTGGTTTACTCCGTTCCTGACTTATGAGTGTTAGCAAGATGACATTCGGATGAGTCATTGGATGTTCTTTTTTTTGTTTTAAGACGTAGCCAATTGCTCTGCCTCCGCATACAAAAGTACATGATGCATCTTCTAATAATTTGGCGACCGGTGAGTGGAGAAGCATGATGTATAAGGGATCCTTTAGTGCAGAATCTAACCGGATTTTGGCTTGAATTTTGATTGACCATATATTCTAGTTTTGTTTTATGCTGTTGCATTTCATAATTGATTGCAGGTTTTAGAGTGAAACGGAGAAAACAACATGAGGAATAAAGATTGGATTAATAGAACGACATAACACGAAGAAATCAAGCATAAATATATCACTGGATAGAATTGCATACCACAATTTGAGAACTGCAGTCGGTTTTCAAATTGACAATTGATGAGTCGGTGAACTGATTGATCATATTTTCTGTTGAAGAAGTATTTAAAAGATTTTTGAAATAATTGTAGTTAGAAATCTCAATGTTACGGACCACAAAATTGGGTGATCCCAAAATAGAACGTTCAGCCAAAAAAAAACAAGAATTACGGATTGTAATTATTAATTTGCGGACCGCAAAGCTGGGCACCTCCCTCAACATAGTGATATGTCAAAATTAGACAAAAATGCGGACGATAATTATCAATTTGCGGACCGTAATTAATCCCCAAAATTTCAAAAATTGGGATTCCTTCAATATTTTCTTCTCCAAACCCTCTTCACATTCCTTTACACCCTAAAAAAAAATCTCCATACGTGATTCACCACCCTTCACTCTCTTCCCTTGTTCTCCAAGTACTCCAAAGCCGACCCTCTACCCTCTCTGTCGCCATCATCTCCTTCTCCTTTCAACCACCAACCTTCACCCTCTTTCCTTAAACTAATCCGCCACCTCTCTCCTCCACCATCCAAAGTCCAAAAATTAAAATTCTAGACCCGATCCACTACACATCAACGTGAAAAATTTCAAATCTCACACATCTCTCAAAAATGTGGTTCACACTTTCTAAATCCGCGGTCTGAATTTTTTTTTCAAAACCTTAACCGATCATCTCTTTGTCATGCCGTCACCATGCCAATCGAGCACACTTCTCTAGGCCCTAACAGTGCTCTCAAGGAGATGAAGAAACAACGGGGAAGTTTGAGCAACGCTCCCGACCCCTAATTTTAAAATGAAAGAAATTGATATCTCAACCATGCCGAAGGATCAATGATTGGAGAACAATCTCCTATACCACAACATCAAATGGGTTAAGTGAGCATCTCAATGCCATAAGAATTTTGATAATTTTAAGAAGCGCAAGTTCGTATCTTCTCGCTACCTCGATGTACCGATCATGCGCACCTTGGAAATCTTTGATGAGGTAAGACTTCTTCTTCATTCAATTGAGTTGTGGGATGCATTGATTATGAAGAGGTCTTCTCACTGTACTCCCAGACTAGAATTTTTTTCTCTTCCTTCGAGTTGGAAGAACTCGATGATGTCATGATATTAAATTCCAACTCAACGGAGAGAGTATCACTTTAAATGAAGATCAGATGTGTGAGGCACTCTCGGTTCCCGTGGTCGCTGACATATATTTAAAGGTTGATTGGGAGTATGGGACCACTCAAATTGAGTTTGAAACACAACTGTGCGGGCACCATAAAATATTATGATGGCAAGTCAAATCCAACACACGATTTTAAAATACATCCAAAGAGTTTTGGCTCAGTCCATATTGGATTGGGGGAAACATCTTCTAAAATGAGTGTAAAAAATATTCTTCTTTTATTGCATGTTGTACAATTGGAAGACAAACCAACTCAAAATGCATGTCAGGTATTTTATCATGACCAACCTTGCTAAAATTATAAAAAAAAACTCTAAGGCATCTAGTCATATTTCAATTGAGAGAGTAATCACTAGCATTGTATATTATTGTAAAGGGCTAAAGGAAGATGAGCCAATTTATCGAGTAGTTGAACCTGGACCCACTAAGATAATCCTAACTCAATTGGTCACTAGCAAGGTCCTTCAAAAAGAGGAGAATAAGTATTTTCAAATTGGACCACATGCAATGTGTTTGCCCCTATCTCTCTCGATAAAAATTAACCCTACAAAACTTGAGACATGGGAAGACCCGACCATGTACCTTGTGGCAGCAAATATTGCAGTACCTCCATCCCCTCAAATGACTACTCAACCACAACCCAAACGAGGTGAGGTCATGAACTAAATACTCTATGAGAAAATGGTTTAGTTAAATAGCAATTTCAACACCTTCATCACTTAATCCAACCAACACATTAGCAATATGTATGGTTGGATGAATGACATGGACCGTCGGTTGCACGACGTGTGGCACCTCACTGAGCACATCATTAACTGACATATCAGCCGTGGGGACTATGCGTAGCCTAACATCCCACATTACCCCACTGCCGATAGATGGTATACTCAGGAGCCCCATGTCGCGCGAGATGGAGACGAGCCACCTCCCACCGATTGAGGCCTTGGCCTTTGTACACCCACCATCACCGCCCACTTTCATTGTAAGCTTCTTCAACCTCCTTTTTACTTTTCTTTTTAGCATTAGGGATAATTCTTGGTATAATTTTGGGGTATTCAAAACTTACTTGTATCTACATGACATTTAGTGATAATTATAGTTGTATTTTTTTAGAAATTCAAATTTTAATGGGTTATTCTGTAAGAAAAGTTTTGAAAAACTCTAACAGAAATTCTTACAAAGGTAGCCTTACCAGAAATTTTAGAAATTAATTCGGAAATATACAATCTTTTTTATAATAATGTGTGGTGAATGAAAAAGGTTCTCGGGACCAAAAAACTAAAAAAATAATCTGAAAAGTTTTCGAATGATGAGTATTTAGAAATTGACATTCTCCCATAAATTTTTATCAAATTAGAAATCTAATTTGTTTATTTATTTTTGATGGAAAAATTTAATTAAGAAAGAATAATTATGGTAGGTATCGACCAGTGTTTCTGAATTTTTTTATAAAAATTAAAAGGACCCGAAAATTAATATGCAGATCTTTAGAAGATCTAAATTTTTGAGACATAGTTTAGAATACACATACCATACCATTCGCAAATAAATAGAAAAAAATCTTATTTGATCAAATTCACTTTAAGCCTCAAAATGTGTTAGGACGGTTTTATGAAACTCCCTAACCCCACTAACATGGCACGAGACAGCCTGAAGTGCACATTAAGAGTTTCTCAATAAAGTTTTTTAGTTACATAAAAATAACTTCGAGCGAGATTCAAGATTATCATTGTAAATTCTTTTTTTTTCTTATGGATTCTTGGTTACATTTCATTGGTTAGGGGAAAGAAAAATCTGAGTGTTTATCATTGTGGGGAAGATTCTAAGGTATGGCATTGAAAGAAAGAGTTCAAGGTAAGTTTCCTCGAGTAAAATAATGTTTTTCCCAGAAATATAATTAATGGCTGAATAAGTTTGAAATGGTTTGTCTTAGAGTTAGTCATCTCTTTTTCAGATATAATCCATGACTGTTAGCATATAGGATTATAAATCTTTTGAACCAAATTTAGTTTAGAGATTGGCTCTTGGTCTTCGACTGAATCTTGCTTAGGGACAAATAAGATTTAAGTTTAGGATAATTTGATAAGCCTCAAACTAATATTATATTTGATTAGGGTTTATCTTAAATTCTATGTTTTTGTGTTAATTGTTAAGAAATTCTTTAGATTTTATATCGAGTTTGAGATACTGCTGCATTTCATTATTGATTACAGGTTTTGGAGCGAAATAGAGAAAACAACATGCGAAATAAAGATTGGAGTAACATAACAACATGACATGAAGAAATCAAACAAAAACCTATCACTAGATAGAATTACAT
Organism: Schoenoplectus tabernaemontani; assembly: GCA_037127355.1. Taxonomy (NCBI): domain Eukaryota; kingdom Viridiplantae; phylum Streptophyta; class Magnoliopsida; order Poales; family Cyperaceae; genus Schoenoplectus; species Schoenoplectus tabernaemontani. The sequence continues at coordinate 15,565,310 of CM073744.1, read as the reverse complement.
ACTGCAATTTGAGAACTATGGTCAGTAATTCTGAAATCCAAGTTCTGCCAATTCTATTTTCCTCTATGCCCAGATTTGTGGACCGTAATTACTAAATGTGGACCATAATTATTGATATTCGAGGTGCAAATTTATATTTTGAAAGCGATTATTTATTGGAGTTAAGAGGTTTTTATACCACTGGATCCCAGACATGAAGGGGGCCCTCTGAAAAATGCATAGAGAGCGATCTTAGAAGGAAAAACACCATTTGAGAAAAGATTTTGAAAGGGAGATAAAAAATCGAGCGAGAAATTGAAGAACATCTTGATGTATTCTTTATTTTACTCGTTTCCCATGTTGTATTATTGTTTAAACATAGATTTTCGTCTAACTTAATTTATGGCTAGACACTCATTGTTTGATATTTTTATTTCTTGATGTTTGTGATTGTTGTTTTGATTGAATTGAATGTGTTATTTTAATCAACTGCATATTATTTTAGAATTGAAGGCTGAAACTGAAAAGGGAAACCATAGATTCTGATCCAAAACAACAATTTAGGTTTTAGACTAAGTACCGAAACATGAAACATATAACCTAAGAAAATACTAAGAAAACTCTAGAATTTGTATGAAGTACTGAAAGGAGAAGTGTAGAATCTAGATTATATCAAAGTGATTTTATGGCCTCAATGAATTTAGACTTGTAAGGTAAAGCATCGAGAGAAAAACCCGAACTGTTTAGGTATGATATTAAATCATGAAAGTGTAATTTAATGCTATAATAAGAAATTAAATATCCAACAAACATTAGAACGCCTTGAAATATCAAATAAGAGTAGATTGACTAACATAGTTAGAGTTGAAACTGAAAACCTTAAGATTTTTCATTTGATAATTTTTATTTGATATTGATAATTTTTTGTTTTTAGTATAATTTTAGTTGAAACAAAAACCCTCATTTGATTGTCTAAATTGGTGAAATTAGAAAGAACTAATAATTCACCATTTTTCTTGTGGTTCAACGCTTCGATTGCTATTTGATTAGATTGTGCGCTTGTTGCTGAAATTGAGTATAAATTAGAGATTTTATTAGCTTAGCAAAAATCCTTCATTAACACACAAAATTTAAACGTTCTAACTAAAAAATTTAAAAGAAAAGATTTATCAGAAAACTTTCGTCCAATATGAAAACTAATTTTTGGTTTAGTAACAAAATCAATGCATTTCGTATAGGAAATCGCAAGTTTAAAACTGAATGGACAGTTCTTTATGAACACTTACAAATTAAGTAATTGAGACTCTCATCTTTACTCAAAAATATATAAAACATTATCTTTTGTTAAATGATCTAATTATGATGGCATGTCTTGACAGACTGGCACTCCACATTTTCGAAAAACTATATCCCGCACTTACACTGAGAGGGGGGCGAGGAAGAATTCTGTCACCGATCAGAGACTGTACTGCTATCAAGTCATGCCTTTCGGCCTCAAAAATGACAGAACCACATATGGTCAACAAAGTTTTTGGCTTGTTTCCAAACATTCTAATGCTTCGACGCAAGCCCTTTCACAGAAAATTCCGAACATATACTTGAATCAGAAAAAAAATAAACAAAAAAAATAAAAAAGAGGAAATAAATAGAAAAGCCTATGGATGTATTTCTCAAATCTCAATGGTGCTGTGGATCAGGTCCAGTGGGACTCAGCCTCATCGACTCGTCGAGATTTGAGACTTCTCTCATCGGTCGTGGATGAGGGACATCAGTCGTTTTGATCGCCTCTGAGGCTTTAACGCAGTTGGCTATCTCGATCCTTTCTAAAACCCTCGAGTCGGCGATCAAAGCAAGAGAGAGGAGCAGCAGAAGGAGCAAATTGTGCACTGCAATCCGAGCTGCCATTTATGCATATGGTGTGGAGATTGAAGCCTCTGGTGTTTATTTTTCTTGATGCTTGTTAGCTGTTATTGTTTCTATGGAGCAGAGGTAGAGGAGTGAATGAGAAAATGGTATTAGAACCATCTCCCGCCCTTGGCTTTATATAGAAACAGCATGGTCAATTGGTCGACCTTTATTTTTATTTTAATCATAATTATTTTATTACTGTTGACATTGGTTTGTGACTTTTCAGAATAGTCCCCTACAAGGACTGAAATATATCGAGAAGTAGCCTACAAAGCCGCCAACAATTTCAAGGCCGCAAAGCTTGGTTTTACCATTAAAAAGAAAAAAAAATTAACATGCTTCTAAGGTTTAACAATATATCTAGCTCTTACGGTACATAATATTGAAGAATATCATTCAAATTCAAAAAATAAAATTGTAGATGTGTTAAATTACTTGAATATAATATATATTAAATTTACGTCAATTTGAAAAATATTTAGTTTTCCATCAAACAATTTAAATTTCTTAACAGTAAAGTTTTACTGGATTGAAAGTTGACTCATATGTAATACATTTCTATCAATCCATAATTTACAATTTTTAATTGGAATGGTATTATTAAGATGTATCGATCATAAATGTTGGATTGTTGGATGTACCATTAATGTTGGACGTATTCTAGAAATATTCATACAAATTAGTAGTGTATCAACTTTTATGCAAAGTTTTTTTTAGATAAAGATGAGAGTGTAGTAGTTAAATTTTATTTTGTATTAATAGAGACTTGAGTTCATGATCTCTGAGAAATTATTTTAGTTGGCTATCAGTTGAATTATTAAACTATTTATAACTTTTATCCAAGTTAAAAATCATTTGATATTCCATCAAATATCTTTAGATATGAATTATTATAAAATTCATATCATTTGATGAATAGTAAACTTTCATGAAATTTCATCAATTCCTATGTACATTATATGCATAATGTATGGAATATATATTAATTATCAGATCTGAAATATAATTAAGTACTTTTTACGGAAGCCACAGTTATCAAAGTTTTTAGTTCTTAGTTTCTCACAGGACCTCCATCCAATATTAAAAAAAATTACGAAGTGTCGACTATACGAAAACAATACTTAGTTTCAAATTAAAGAAACATATACTAAATGAATCAAATTATTTAGATTCATATGCATTACTTTGGAAAAAAAAATAAAACATATACGAATTTAATCAAATCATATGAAGATATTCTTCATTATTGTTTTGTACTTTGAAGGACATCCATCAATGAAAACTAAAAGAAGCAATTGTGCGATTGGAGGCTTTAAAGTAAAGGGAGGGGGAAAGGCAGAAACGGAGATGGAAAAAAAAATGTAATGAATTTGAGTCCTCAATGTAATAATTAAGGAGGTCAAATCTTGTTAACCCATTTAGTGGAATAGCAAAAATATTGCGAAGATGCTAACCAGACTACTAAAAGGTTAGGTCTTATATATATTGCCAAATAAGAAAAAAAGTAAATGCTGAAGTTGGGAGGCAGGGCAGAGCCGGAACAGATCTCTTTGTCGTGTGTGCGCACCGTCATGTGGCGCAGCAAGATTGATCTCGTTCGATCACCGAGATTCGAGTTAGGCTCGAATCTCAAAGTGATCGAATCCACCACGCATCTTTGCGCCGCACTGCCGCAATGACAGATGGATCAGGTCGCGCAGAGCCGGAATATCAAATAGGATGGGTACAATCTCATAATTATTTTAATTTATAAGCACACTTTTATATATTTTTTAAATACACAAACGGTAGTCTATTATTGATTTTTTTTTTTTTGAGTCAGGTTAGACAAATGCGCACCTTTTTATATGTGGTTCGGGCCTGTTGGGAGGTCTCATTTAAAAAAATAATAATAATAATAATCTAGCGTTTTTACTGAAATGCCTTTGGTTAGTATACCATCAACGGGACTCAATTCTATATACATTCTTATGGGACAATTACCATCTACCAGCCATCGAGACTGAATTCCAGCTCCAGGAGGGGTTCACAACCACACTACCGTCCTTTTTCCTGCGGGACATCTTCTCACTTTACCAATTCCTCTTTACATCCATCGTTCACCAAAGTGATGGGAACTTAGATTGGAAATGGACAGCATCACACCCATTTACGTGTAAATCTTCTGCATACAATCTACTAATTAATCCAAATGTCTATGGAAGGTCAAGACAGTTAAAAATAAAAAAAAATTATCTGAATTCTCCTCCAAAATAAACTACTGACCGGACATAACCTAGAAAAAAGGAGGTGGCCACACAGTCTCTCTCGCATGTGTCATGTGTTCTGCACGTGCTCAAGAGACCTCAATCTACCTCTTCTTGCAATAATTAATGCCTATTTGCACGCAGGACATGGTGGTTGTGCTTTCCATCTAGAGTTCTAGACCGTCAAATAAGTCGGCGGATAACATAGTGCAGTTTTGGCTACATAATAGAGCTCGCCTCGCGCCACAAGAACGCTCCATTTAGGATGTCCGTAGTTTCGCCACATTTTGGGAGCTATGAAAAGAAAGAAACCGTCGCGTCTTCTCCAACACTTCAAAAACACCACAATTGATCGCTCTCGAGGCAAGCAGGGCAGCAACAATTTTGTAGAACCCATGATTTTAGATATTAAGGGGGACCAGTCTTCCATTGTACATCCCAAAGGAATTTTTCACTTTAATTTCTTTCTTCCTCTCTTTCATTTCCCGAAACGACATCTCCTCCAGAGCAAAAAAAAAACCCTTCAGGTGGAGTTCTTTTTATTTGATCCGTTCGATCAGAGATCGACAATTCTAATATAACAATAATAAATTCTCTGTATATCAAAATTCATATTTAGACTTCTCATAACCTATGTGATTAATTTTTAAAAACTCTACATAGAAAAAAAAATTCAGAAAAAAAAAAAAACTTGAGAGGATGTGCTCTAAACACCCCCCCCCCCACACCTTTTTTGTTTGTTTAACACACACACACAAGTAAATCCACCGCATTGTACCTTTTTTGTTTGTTTAATTCGTTAAATTTCTAATATTATAACTTTTATTGCTATATTAGCTAGTTTTTTCCCAACCAATTTAATTTATTTTTAAATTTTAGTTCAATAATCATTCTTATTATAGTCACTTAAAAGACATAATTAATTCTATTGAATAAACGGTTATAATTGGATCTTTTCACTTTATCATATTATTTTTAGTGGAGATCATTAGAGTACGTCCCTTTTATTTTAGGGAAGGGGTCCCTTAGACAATGGGCTATGTTAACAATCTAGACAATATATTTTCAAATAAATAATTTAAAAAATAGAATAAATCTTATAGATATGTTCTTCTACTTGTAGATTGATGGTGATTTAAATTTTATGCAATTTCATTATTATTTGATAGTCCATCAAAATTCATCAAAATATATACTATGCACTTTAAAAAGGTTTTAATTTAACTGTCTTTGATGAACTATCAAACGATAATGAAATTGTATGAAATTTGAATTATCATCAATCTGTAAGTAGAAAAATATATCTATAAAAAAATTAATTTTTTTCGTATTTATTTAAAAATCTATTGTCAAGATTGTCAAAATAACCATTGTCAAAGTGATCCCTACACTTTATTTTATTGCATGCAGTACCAACTCTCTGTCCAAAGTCGGAAGAGCTTTTCAAAGAGACGCAATTATGATCAATTTATTGAATTGGAAAATACAACTACGAAAATCAGACGCCCGGCCGGATTAAATTGAAGAATGTTTATATACACTGCTCTGTCAACATTTAGAAAAAAAAAAGACTGAGAAAGGAAGAAAACTACCCCGACATGCACATGTATTCAAATGTTTTAATTTTTCATATCTCAATTATGTCTTTACCTTTAATATTTTTAATAACTCAAAATTTAAACTGAAATATTAAAATAAAACCATTAAATTTAATCTATATTATTTTATTTTTATATTAATTAAAAATTCTAACGTTTGAATATTATTTTATGTGACATTTGAATTTATAATTTGTTGGATTACATAAAATGAAAATGAAAAAATAAAATAAAATATGTGTAAGAAGAAAATATAATACAGATCAAATTTAAAAGATTTATTTTGATGTTTCAATTTTAAATTTAGAGTTATTAAATTTTTTTAAAAAATGTAGGTATGATTGAGATACAAAATATTGAGACATTTGATATATGAGGTCTTATCACCTGTTATATTGCCTAAGCTCCACCACCGCCAACTTGTTCCAAGTTAAATATTATGTTTAGCGCGGACAAGTGTCGAGTGTTGATTGCTAACGGATAACATATGTAAGAAATAATTATATTAGATTACTAGCTAATTATAGTTTTTTAGCTTCTTACATATATCACATCATCAATAAAATTTCACTACTAATTTTATTTAAATATTTTCATCTACTTGAATTTAATGATTTATACATAGATTTTCTCTTTCCTCATTTAAAATAACATGTGTAATATACTTAAGTTGAAACTTAACTCTTAAAATGATTCGACTTTTTAATTTATGAGCCTTTATAGAATATTATATATTTGAAGAATATATTGATGGGGCAAATCTGGTTATGGCTGTAGTAACTTGGAATTTTTAATTGATATGTAAATGATACACAAACAATTATATTACATCTTTATTTACAAAATTCCATTTAAACAAAAAGAACAAATTAGTGATGTATTTTTAATTATTTAGATAAGGTGTGTGTCGATGAGTCAATTTGAAATTAACTTGGTTATTCATAAAGACATTAAAGTTTCACCTTAAAAAATCTAAATTGCTTGACGAAATAATAAATACTATTCACAATTGAATAAAATTCAATAAATTCTCTATCCAAATTATTTTCTTTAATTGAATTTTTTCTTCTCAAAATATTAATGCAAGCAAGCATTTAGAAAAATTTAATGGTTCTTAATGGTGAGGTGGCGATTTAATGATTTAGCATTAATAGGATTTAAATAGTGACGAAAACATAAATAGATCTATTTCTCTACATTTACATAACTTCAAAAATCTTATACATAGAAAATTTTGTATTTCACATGACTTCTATATAATGAATTTCTTTAGTACCACGAACTGAAATTTCAGAAATGATAAAGTTTTTTTTCATATTTTTGCAGAAGATGAGAAGTGCAAATATTTTTACAATAATCTATAAATAAAATAATTAATCCTAATTATTATAAATACTATGTTTTCAAGTTGAACAATATTTTGTTTTTATGTTCATGGAAAGTATCAATAATATATGTATCGATTAAGGGTGTCAATGAATCAGATTAGATCATCACTATTTTTCTTGACTTGATACGTTTAAATCGGATCATATTTTTTATCTGACTGACTCATATATGATAATCAAATATCTATTAATTATTATTTATATTTAAGCAACTTAATATCAATTAATATATATTAATTTTAATTAATATATATATATATACCTTAACAAATATTAAATTACAAAAATAAATTCAAATAATTAAACGGTCCAGTCTATTTATTGTCAGATTATTTTGGATCGAATTGGATCAAAAGTAGACATCCCTATATATATTATCGATCAATGTGTTCTTTTTGTGAGATAAAAAGAGGATAAATAAGTTACTCAAGGACTGGTAGTTTACATTTTATATCTGCAATTAGACAAAGCATTTAGTTTCGGCAAAGACCAAGAGCTAGTTCTCTGTATGAATGGAAATAGATTGTAAACGAGCCGAATAGAGTCAAGATTGTGTTCAGCTTATTAATATATCGAGTCGAGCCGAGCTAACTCATTAATTACTTCCGAGTTAAATGAGCTGATTCGCTAAGACTTAGTTAATAATATTTTTATAATATTTTAAAAAAGTTATATAAAAAATAATAAAATAATTATTGATAATATATTTTATAAAAATTTGATATAATAATTTAACTACGTGTCATATTATAAACTATTTACTATACTAAAAATTCATAATAAAATAATAAATATTAATAGTTTATCGAGTCTAACAAATTGAATCAGTCAAACATCAAGCTCAGATCATTAGCTTAACAAGCCATCTTATTAATGATTCGGTCCACTAACGAATGAGTCAATAATAAATCAATCCCGAACGAACCATGAATCATGAGTTTTCTTTGCCGGTCCTAAATGGATATATGAATTTGACCCTGAACACGTTGGATTGGATAATATTAATGTGTTTGCATCTCTAATTAGAAATAACTAGGCGATGACTAGGCCACGGCCCATGGGATCAGATCGAGGAGTACGTTAAGGTGATAAAAAGTTCTCCCTCTAAAAAATTGAATGAAATAGTCAATTGCAAAACGCAACTCCAAAAAAAGTAAAAAACTGCGTCAGTCTATATCTGTACGTGAGAGGTCTTGTACATATATGGAATATGGTAATGGTGATCAACATAAGATGTAATCGAGTAGATGTGCACTAAATCCTCGTCTTTATCGCTGCTCATATGTCATATCATCCCCGATTCCTCATTCCTCGGATGAGGATATTTATTGGTATTATATTTGGAGAGAACTAAAAGTTTTAAAAGAGAGAATTGGATCCAAAATTCCGAATCTGCTGTGTTCCCGCGAAGATCACTGCTTCAATTAGAGAGGAACTGAAGAAAAGGAGAAAAGAAAGAGGTAAATTATAAATTAATTGGAGCCACAAGTATATTTTGTAGGAATGTCAATTCTTAACCCCATTCGATTGAAATGATCTTAGAATAAATAGATTGCATATGATTCAAGATTTATTTATCCGTCTCGAATCAAGTTGGGTGTTGATCGATCTAACTTGACTCATTTATTTGAGTCTTTTCAAATCTATTTTGTAATTTAATATTAATTAAAAATGTATATACACTAATTAAGATTAATTATATATTAATTCATAATAATTTACTTAAAATATATAAAATAATTAACAAGAACTTAATTATTTTATTTAAAAAAGATTAGATTAAAGAAATTTTGATCTGATTATCAATCCAATTATTCCTAAACTTTTCGGAGAAAGAATATTTCATAAAATTGCCCAATAAATTTTGTTTGAATGACGATATCAACGCATTTCCATATAGTAGTAAAAATGCAAATAAATTTTGTTTGAATGACGATATCAACGCATTTCCATATAGTAGTAAAAATGCAAATAAATTTTGTTTGAATGACGATATCAACGCATTTCCATATAGTAGTAAAAATGCGAATGGGGGTTATTAATTGAGTTGTGATAGGTTATCAGGTTCAAAGTTATTAATTAATTGATACTAAATAATAAAAAAATTAACATACATTCTTATCTAAAAACTTTCAAAATAATATTATTTTACATATTAAAAATAACAACAAAATAAAACTCCAAATAATAAATAATTAAATCGATGAAGAAAACATTCATCTACGAACTTCATATCTTGAAACTGTTATAAAAAGATAGACTAGGGTGATAGTTAACCAATAACCTAAGAAATGGTTAATGCAGATTGGTTTGATTGGTAAGGATAAATACTACCTATAAGAATCAAAGATACAAATAAGAAAATGTGCAAGAAAGTGTGAACTACAACATAAGTAAGAAATCTAAAGAACAAGTTATCAAGAACGATTTAGATAACGGAGAGTGAATATAACTTGATACAATTTTCAACCATAAATTATAAAATCGATCAATTAAGAGAATATAGCGAATTAATAATCTATTGAAAGATTTTACAAGAATGCAAAGTAAAGTGTTCAAAATAAGAATACATAATTTTAACGAAATTCGATATAAAACCTACATCTCCGGGGTCTCACTTCACGAATAGAGTGTCAATATATTGACACAAAAGAGTTACAAACAAGTATATGAAATTGGCTCCTTTACAAAATACTAGTAAAAGAGGAGACCAAGTCAAAAGTATAACAATAAAAAGAGTGAGCATTTAAGACTAAAAAAATGAGCTACAAGCTCAGAATAAAGGTGACCACAATAACTCAAAAGAGTGAGTACAACAATGGCTCAAAAGTACAAGAGTTTTTTTAGCTCTAGATTTGATTTTGATTAATTAGTTTTGAGTTTCTTGTTGTGTTTCTTGTAAGGAAGAATGAATGCACTAAAGACTGTTTGAGATTGCTAAAGATTGAGAGAGTAAAATTGCTATGTGAATCTGGAGCAATCTCTTTATATAGGTCACCAAAAGAAGTTAGGCAATTTTTCACCTAGTAAACTATTATCAACGGTTCTAAACTGTTATAATGCTCGAGAATTGATTTTAATTAAGAACTGCCAAAAGTACCTTATCAGTCCTTAAAAAACTTTTTGAACCATTATAACGGTTTGCAAAGAAGGAATAAACTGTTACAACTTTTGACTGAAAAGTTATAATGTTTTAATGAATCATTATAACGTTTTGACAGCATTGACCAACAGTTTTTTGAACTCTAACGAGTCTGCCTTACTACAGAGGCGTTCAACAATTCCCAAACATTAACCAACGACCTTTATCAAAATTGTGAAACTTTCTGTCTAAAAAAATGAGTAAAAGAGATGAAAGGTAGCTTTCCTTTTTATAACATGCTCATTTCTATTACGAGTTTTTCTTAATGTTTTAATGTGCATAAAGTTGTTTCCTTAATGTTTCAACATTATGAGATCCTAAATCTTTCGAGTTTCTATTAGCCGCTTCCAGCATTCATCTTAATCATTTCTTAAGCCTTTAAAGGATCCTATACAATATCTCAAAGAAATTTATAAAATTCAAAGTTATTGGTTTGTAAAATAACAAATCAAAAAATTTATTTAGTACAATAGGAACCTTTGCATATTTCTTTCATTATCCATGATATAAATATTTTTCTCAATGACAATAATCAAACAATATTAGTTAGAAATTAAATTTAGGAAGGTTCATATTAGCAAAGGTTAACTTAAACACTATTTTTTCAAAATCTAGGGGCTCAGATGACCCAAGTCCTCACTTGGGTTCGCCGACTATTTTAAATGGATTATCTTTGTTCGGTCCATACTAATACCAACACTCCTACCACAAAACCCATCGGGTATATTTGGATCATACAAAAAATAATGTAAGAATAAAAAAATTAGGAACAATAAATGAGTATAATGGAAAAAATAGTGATTTCTAGAATAATATGAGGATAATAAAAATGTGATGTTATTTTAAATGATAAAAAAATATTATTTAAATTGTATATTTGAAATAATAATGAAGATTGAGATGAACAATAATTATTTCATCTCACTTTTGAAACACTAAAATAATAACTATTCTCATTATTATAAAACAACTAATTTATATTTAAATACATCATTATAAAATAACAATTATTTCGATGCTCATGAGACATCCAAATATATCCGATCACCTGCAGAAGAAAACAAGGAAATCATCACTTATCCACCGCCGGCTTTTATGTTCATCAACTTCATTTATTTATGCATCTATAAATAAAGAATATAAATCCGCAAGCGGTTCAACTACAGTGCTTAGCAACGTGGTTCAATCATGACCCTTCGTTATGATCGGATGTCCTCCCCTTATCGCAAGCGAGGCAAACAATATCCCCTGGTTGGGTACAGTACATAGATATTTTCTTGCTGATCATCAAATGAAAGGAAAAAATTCTCTCTTTTGCTCGTCCTCCTCACGTTTGTCCATATCGTTTTTTACCATATGTCAATATGGTTATTCTCCTTGCGGCATCAGAATTCAGAGTTGTGTTTTTCTGCTCTCCTTTTATTTTTATTTTTTTCGACCGGTACATTTCTTCTGACCTCATTTGTGTTTTCTAGATGAACCATTGTTCCCATTTGATCGCGCTTTTTGAGTGTATTTAGTTGCTTTATTGATCTTTGGATTTTTTTTTTTTTTTTTTTTTTTTTTTTTACTTTCATTCTGTTCAAACTTTACTGTGATTAGTTGTATTTTGTCACAATTTCGCCCGCGTGATCATTGTGTTTCTCTTTTTGTCGACCTTTTATTAGACCAGTTTGTGTTTATTTTATTTTATTTTGCTTCTCTATCGGGTGCAATCTTTATTTTATTTTTGTTGTATTCATGTATTTGGATCCCTTCTTCTGTTGTGTTGATTCACATTTTTTCTTCTTGAATTGTCATTGTAATGGCGGTTCTTACGCTCTATTAGATTTTTTTTAGTAAAAAAAAAAATGGAGATTTAAGTCTCTCAATTTTTATTATCTGCAAATATTATTTGATCACTATATATGATTCATATTTTACAGATTCATGAAAAGAATAAAAAAACATAATACTTAATCTCTTTTCTCTATACCTATTTTTTATTGAATTTACTCTCTAAACCACTCGTACTAAAAATTCTCTCTTATAATTTTCATTTGTATTTTACATTTAATTTCTCGATGAAAATTCCCCTAAAAAAATATCTCTCTCTAAATTATGAAACATGTTATTATTTGCAATCTCCTTCATTGTTAATCTTCTTTTGGATCTTCAATCATTGTTAAATTTTCTTATTTGTACTTGGTTGAAGAATGATTGAATATGCCAACATCATCATGAATGTAAGCTCTAACTTCCATTACCAATTTTCACTCTGTGAATAAGTGTTGAACATTCTCCTATGCTTGGAAGCACATATAACAAACGCTCGGTAATTAACATCTCTTTTTTTGTAAGTTCTCCATTGTTAATATGGCATTTCCCAGAGTTAGCCATGTGAACACTAAGACTCAGCTTGCAACTTTCATATATACCTCACTTCCGATTTTATAATCGGGACATTTTGAATAAACTCATAGTCATATAGAGATTTAACAGTGTAATCCTTGTGCAGCTCTCATCTTGTCACACCCCAGAAATAATAAAACGGATTAGGGGTGCTTAATCCCGCCACGTACGCACGACGAGACGTGCGTACGAAAGGCTAAATGAATAAAATAAGATAAATCTCAGAATAAATAAAATAATAATAATATAAAATAATAGCAGTCTAGAATATACAGATAAATACAACGCCAGACACCGGCGGGGCTAACTCCATCGGAATGGGTAGCAAAATCTCTCAAATAAAGCCCAAAGAAAAGAAACCAAAAACTCGATGCCCGATAAGTCCTAATCATCTACCCGCCTCACTGTGCTGATGCGGCGAAGCACCTCTGATATCACGCAGGACTGCACCTAGCACTCTCATCAAATACTCGATCCCGCTCCTGTAAACCTGGATTCCACAACCACCGTGGAAACGTGAGTAATTTTTAAATTACTCAGTACGGATTTAGATACAGCCTTAAGATTTGATCTTCTTTCCTAGACTAGACCCAAATACCGATACCGAATTTTAAATGCAAATGAAAATTTTTAATATATGTTAATGTATTATTATTATTTTATACATATTGAGAACACACCTACATGAATGACATGAAATGGTAAATAAATCCAAAATAAAAAAGGCTGTGGAAATAGTAATATAATATAAAATATAAGGTACGAGAATCAAACATCCGAAATAAATATCCCGATTTGTAAATCACCAGATCTATCCCAAGCGGGCGCCACCAGCGTCCCAACTTACGAACTTGGGCCTTGCCTAAGCGGGCGCCACCAGCGACCCAACTTACGAACTTAGGACTTTATATTTATGCGGCGCCAATGCCGCATAAACGGTAATTCGGGCTCCCTAGGAGATAACGCCCTAGGAAAGTGAGCGTGCGTAAGCACGTACTTTGGTCTGCTAAATCTGGTAATTCACCTTACAAAATAAAAACAAACGGATAAATATGTCTTCAGTTGCCATATCGCCAAAAGGAGATAACTACCCGTGAATTAACAAATCGAAATTAAATGGGAGCCTACACTGTACCAACCAAGGGTCAGAGAACCGCATCTCGTAAAAATATCAAAACGAAATATAAACAAATGGGAGCCTACACTGTACCCACTAAGGTCAGCGGACCGCATCCCGACTTTCTCTGTACCAACCAGGGGCCAAAGGAGAAAGCCCTTCGGACAATATTAGAATCCTAAATAAGCCGGATAAATGTAATAATATATTATCACTAAGTAGATTCCAGTCTCGAATATAGCCGCCCACACTAAACACTAAAGTACACGGTATCCTAATCGCTCAAATTTGGAATAAAAATTTAATCATATTAAGAATAATAATAAAATATAATAAAGATCAAAAGAAAGCACTCTGACGCAGCCGAACCCGTCAAATAACGGGATCAGTGAATAATCCGACAGGCACAGATGCGCAGTACATATACAGACCGGTGGGTCCCATGGGCCTATGGGTCACCGTACGTAACCACAATGGTCTGGTTATGCAAGGCAACTCAGACTGAGAATTACCCGGTCCGTCTCTCAGAACTCTCATGCATTTAATGCATAATTAACTACCTAACTTAATTAATAATTAGTAATAGTAATAATATTTTCCTAATAAATATAATCTACAACTTGAATTATTTAATCCTATCTGATCCTATCTTGGGACTATTTCCCGAATCCTACTCATATCATGTCTACGTGCAATATGACATGATATGACATGCGAATGCGGGTATGTCTCGAATACGCTGGTCAATTTATCGGATACAAATGACAGGTCAAATTTAGTCTCTAATCATTTTTTGTCAGAAAACACCGTAATTCAGATTTATTTTTAAAACAGATTTATTTTCGGTTTGGATTTCTAATTCTAAAGAAAGAAAATCAAATCCCAGAAAACCGTACCTGGGAATAATTTTGTTAGGTCAGAACGTCAAATTGCTAAGTCTCGGGTGGCGCATCACGATCTTGTCAGATAAGCCGTCTCATCTTGAGTGTATTCGTTTGTCGGCTCGTCAAGATATTTTTCGAAAACCTATAAAGTCAGAAATATATTAAATTGGCGAGTATCATATTCACATTAGGTCTGATTTGGTCAAGGTATACCGAACCCTCAATTAAAATTATCATTATTTAAGTTCATATTTTAAGATTATATTTATTTTGATTTAATATAATTGATTTAAATTTTATTTTGATTAATTAAGCTAACTAATTATTATCACTTAATTAAATTAAATTTATAATTAGAATAATTAATTATTTAGGAATAGAGAAATTGATTAATATATAATATTTTTATATTTAATATATTTAGTATTATTCTTATTAATTTAGAATAGAGAAATTGATTAATATATACTTTAAAATCTAAATTATTATTATAATTTAAATTATTATTTTATAACTCTTAATTATTTATAATATTTTCTTTAATTATGTTTTATTTTATTTATACTATTATTATTTTTATAATTTAGAGATTATATTAATAGAAGTAAAAGAAATTAAGGAAACTTAATTTAATTTAACGTGTTTATTTTAATTAAACTGTGTTGGTGTTTTGAGATTATGTTTATTTTGATTAACGTAACTAACTTAATTTATTTAGATTAATTAAGTTGGCTTAATGTTATTATTTAATTAATTTAATTATAATTAGGATAATTAATTATCTAGAATTAGAGAAATTGATTAATATATATAATGTTATATAATTAATATTGTTCTTATTAAAAATAGAGAAATTGATTAATATATTTTTTATGTTATAAATTATTATCATACCTCAATTATTACTTTAAAATTCCCAATTATTTATATTATATTCTTTAATTATATTTTATTTTATATGTTTATGTTATTTTCATTAATTAGAAAATATACTATATAAACAAGAATTAAAATAAAAATTAAAATTAAATGAAAGAAATTAATTTCAATTAAAATTAAATTTAAATTAAACGTTTTTATTTATTTAAATGTGTTGGTGTTTTAATGTTTGGGATCATACGCTGACTACCAAATCGTTGATGCCAATGCACCGATATCCCGAATCGAGGGCAGTCAGGGAATCTAATCATTTCCCGTTCTTAAAGTTTACGTATTAGTCCATGAGTACCGCCGAACCTTTCGACGCGGCTTCCAATTAATTTTCCATATTTTTAATTAATTCCCCTTTTTATTTATTCTAGGACTTTTAATTATTGGGCCTTATTTAATTATTTCTAATCCTAAATTAATGTTATTTTCATAAATGACTTAATTGGTCCAATATGCTAAGTTTTGTTAAAGATGGATCATTGTTACATGTATTTGGCCTAATTCATTCTTAAATCTAATTTTTCTAACATTCCTAAGTTTCAGTCCAAATCCAATGGTCCAAATCACTAATCATAATACAAACAAAAATGAACAACAAGGCACTTAGTGATAACAGGGGCCACATGTACCAGTCAGGGACATGAAAATAGCATAGGCAAAGTCACCCACACCCAGGTTGTACCAGAAAATGAACTAAGGGAGGGGCCTTGGGATATCAATTTACCAGCACACTAGGAAATCAGCAACCAAGCGCAAACCCGTAATGAGTCCAGGCAACCCAATTTAGGACTGTACCAGCGATTGGTACCTCAAATCAAAGAATCAGCAGTTCCCAAGTATCAGTTCAATATCAAACCCACAGATCGACAAGACAACAAAATCAAGCAACATACAGGATCCATACCAGTCAACCCTTTTACCAAAATTGCCCTTTTATATCAAAAGAATTATCATGCAACAAATATAGTAGCGGGAGGTCAGGCCTCGCTTCACTGGTACCGAATGGTACCAGTGTACCAAGGTACACAAAATAACTCACAAAACGACACTAATCGAACCAGCACCGACCATTTACGAATAAACAACCATAGTACTCAATAGCTGCACAGGGCCGCTCAAATCAGAACCGAGCAAGAGGACCGATGCATGGCCCTTGCCTCACTGGTACCGACCGGTACTAGTGTACCAAGGCACACAATACAAGTAAGGCAATTTTAGCAAGGCACAAAATCCAGCAATTACAAAAATAACCAGGAGATATAGGTACAGCCAGCCAAATTGATCGAGTCCAGGCCTTTGCCTCATCGGTACCAATCGGTACCCATGTACCAAAGGGGGATTTGCAACCCGTCGAGTAAGAAGAGAACAACACCAGTTGTTTAAGAAGAAGGAAATAAACAAGCAAAATCGCACAAGCAATAATTTATAGGCTGCACGGCTCGGCCGGCGCACGGCCCACACGGTCGGAAAAGAAAGGGATGGATATTACCAATTTTCAACGCAAGGCAGCACGTCAAAGGTGAGTAAGGTATAAGGGCGCCAAGGGAGTGGAGGCTCGGTCCAGCCCGTCCTGGGGGGTAGTGCGGTGAGTAGAGGAAATGAGCGGACAGGCTGTGGTGGTGGTGAGTGGCGTTGCCGCCACTGAGCCGAGGAGGGGGGCTTCCCCTTTTGGAGTTCGGGGGGTTGACAGCGCCACACACGAAGAGAGGGGAAGGGTAAGGTTGAGATGAGGGAGTGATCGGATGGGGGAGAGAGCAAATTTGCTCTGTGTGAGAAGAGGAGAAGAAATCATGGTGAGAGATCGAAAATGAAAAGGAGAAAGGGGAGTTGATGTCGCCAGGGATAGTCCAGAGGGGAAAAAGGAAAGAGGGGAAGTGGTACGGGTAAGGAGAGAGAGAGAGAGAGAGAGAGAGAGAGAGAGAGATGTGTATTAAAGAGGAGAGAGAGAGATTGAGACCGGATCGAATGTAGCCCGGGATCTGTGGTGTGTCGTGTGGCAATTCAGAAATTTCAAGGTCATATATTTAATCCATTATTAATAAATCTTAAATATCGATGCACCGTTTCATATTATTGTTAAGTTATTACTAACTAAAATGCTGATCAATTTGTTCTTTCAATTAAAGTCTTTGTATGTATTCGCGTGTGGTTGTTTGCGTGTCGAATTGTCTTTAGCGTTGCATTTCTTAATTAAAATATTTATTTAACTTCAATGTTTCAGTTAATTTCGTTCGCTTTGTCCTTCTATTCGTTCTTGATTCTATTATTTTTACGACTTCTTGATTTTTGGTCATTTGATCCTCCACACGGTTTTATTTCTCTGTTGATTATTAATTTAATTCTTTTAATTTATTTAGAATTGGGTCTGTATCTTTTTAGTTACGTAGGTCATCAGTAAATAACAAAATAGTTTAAAATTTTATTATAAGATTTATTTATCTATTTATTAAAATCATATATATAATTATATCCCCTTAATTGTTGATCTAAATAATTTATTAATTTATATTAATTTAGTTTAATCATTGTCTAAATTAATCATTGTCAATGCTTAATTAAAATTTATGGTTTAACATCCCCCTTAAAATAAGTTTCGTCCTCGAAACAAATCATACATAGTGGTGAACAACTTAGTCGCGAATTCTCGTGATCGAGATTGCTTAGATAATTAAACATTCGATGGGTTCCTAGATTTTATTCAATCAACTAATTTATCTTCCAACTAGATCGATTGTTGGACCTTGTCATATAAATGATTTCAAATTCTTTAGTTAATCGTGAATTTTGGTTCCCTTAATTTAATGTTCATTAGTAATTGTCATAAATTTCTTGTTATGCAATTGCATTTCAGTTGATCAAGTCTATTGTTTTGATTGTTTAACTTGAATGTAGATTATTTATCTCTTGAGAAATTTTAATTCAGTTTTTTTTTTAATATGTTTTATGCTTAATTGATTTAGCAACTATTATAAATCTCATGACGTATATCTTTATATATACATATATTTCTAATTTCATAAGTTAATTTCAATTGATAAAGTCATTTGTTTCGTCTATTCATGTTAGATTTTGGTTGACTCTTGGTTGGGACAATCACCGTGTGAAATATATCCTAATTTGGTTGACTCTTTGCTCAACACATTTCTAAACAAATTAGGATATATTTCACACGGTGATTGTCCCAACCAAGAGTCAACCAAAATCTAACATTTTCACCATTTCCTGACCTGAATGATATCGAGCAATTGAAAATTTCCTTCAATTTACCAACATTTGTCCAAAAAGATGATGCTCCAATGATTTTTCCATGGTCTGAGAGTTGCTTCTGTAAACAGTGTTGTCTCTTTCCATCAACTGTTATTTGTTATCCATAATCACATCCATTAAGTCAACAGAGCCTTGTTCATGATTTCTAGCCCTCTATTTTTTTTTGCCCGTATATGCACATGCGGTCCAGTCCCACAGTCAGGCTGATATGCTCGTTGTTACCACTTTCCAGTTTACCAAATTTATCGCTTTTTTAACTAGTTGACCTTATTTATGTTCGTCCCGTATATACGCATGCGGTCCAGCCCCCGCAATCAAGTTGATATGTGAGCTGTAATATACAATTTTGACTAGTGATAGCAGTCAGGTAGGACCGAATTTATATCAAATTCAGAATTCAATTTGTTCTTTAAAATTTTCGGCCCTGCTTACTCGGTCCTTACTTCAGATTTAAAATTATTAATCTGATCCGTCTATAATGTTTCACGGACCTATCCGTCCGTATCCGTCTCGGCCCGAGTTATTGCATAATCAATTAATTTTTTCTTTGATTAAATATTTCTCTCTTCTTAATTATATTATATTTTTAAAATTGATTATTGTATTTAATTAAGTTTATAGTTTCTACATCTCCAATGAAAATATAGAATATTAATATGGTAAATAAATATCTAATATATCGATATTTTCGTAATACAAATGTATATATAAATGTTAATAACTAGTGTTATTATATAATTTAAGGGATAATATTATATTAAGATTTATAAATAAACAAAATAAATTATTAATTCAATATACAATAATATACACATAACACATATCAATACATTATTAAATTTTATCGATACTACGGGTCGGACGAGCGAGTCTCACCTTAAATACGTACCCGTCTAGTTCGTAATTTAGCCCGACCCGGCCCTACCCGTTTGACCTCCAGACTGGATGGATCGGCTATCGGATCGAAGCGGGTCCGACAGGCCTAATGGGCTTTATTGACATCCCTAATTTTGTCCCTCTAAGCTCAGTTAACGACCCATATAACAATGAGCGCTACACATATGTAGTTGCTTTCGCTGCCACAAATGATCTCCACTCATTTCCAGCAAAATCGCGTGGAAAATTCCTTGTTATTCGAACTTGGGCCCCTTACAAAGTATGTTTTCCACTTAACCACTACGCCAAAACGTCATTTTGGTTTCTACAAATTTATTATGCATATGTTTAGTTTCAAATATATAGTATAAAAATATTATTCTTTATAATTTAGCTGCGTATATCACCTTTACAAAATTTCATATATACAGTCGCATACCGTATATACACTATACAGAAGTCATTCACACGTATATTAAAATCTACATTTTAAAACTTTACTAGACATAGATGAATGAATGTGAAGAAATAAAATTATAAATAAAATAAAATAGGAAAATTGGGCTTTGGCGAAGCTTCATCATTGTTCAATAAGGAAAAACAAAATATAACCGTTATAAATAGACTATGACTAGAGTAGGCAAATAGGCAACCATTAGAATAGTTTTCCAGGTTACCGTTAATATTCCTTGTATATAAGCAATATTATCTCATTGTAAAAGAAATGAACCACAATAAGATAATGAAGTTTCATTTCACACTCTCTCTTTCACTGCCTCGAAAAATTTTTTCCTCAAAAGCTTCTAAAATTTCAACATTGAAGAATGTCATGTTCCCAAAGACGAATTAATCTGCTAACAAAAACATTAACCAGACGAATTTTAAACTAAGTTGTTTAGTGAATTGAATTTTATTAAAAAAATGAAAAGAAGAAAAAAGGAAAAGGATACACACAAAAAAACATATTTTAATATTTTATTTTCCACTGCTGTCACTGCGGTTAATGTCAGAATCCATTTTCCAGAGTTGCAAGCCAATCATACGGCAAAGCTCTACATAGTGGAATGCAAGTAATGCAACCTTGTCTGCTTATTTTCCCCACATCCCTTCAACTGTCTTGTAGTTCTTTCTTCATCGACTTCCTTTCTTGGTCAGATTCCAAACTAAACAAAACAAAGAAAAAATAGAATATCTCTGCGATGCTGTGTTGGCTTGTAGTTGGTGCATCCAATATATTAGATATCCTGTTGAACTTTTTGTCACGCTTAGTATGATTCGCAATTATGCGAATATATACTTGTGTGACGATAGAAAAGAAATGCATGGTAATGAGAGCCGATTAAGAAACCATGCTTGGTAGATGTTGCACCTTTGGCCCGGCCATGGAATCCCAAATCAGATTGTGTTTGAGGCGTCTGGTATGGATGGAGCAAAGACAAGACTGTTCCGTGGTGTATCAAATTAATGGCGCTTTTGAGGCCTTTTTGTGAGTGAATTCCTTGCTAGATAAGTTGGCCTTTTTCTAACGTGCATCCGACTTTCTTGGTACCACCAACTCGTATGGCATTTAGTTGAAAAATATTATTTCAAAATAAAAATTTGAATTGTAGAGTGTTTTGAATTTCTTGGATATGGAATGCATCATATTTGTATAAATTTGAAAACTGTTTCGTCTTCCATCAAACAGTCTAAATTTTTAACGATAGAGATTTGATGACTTCATCCCGAATCACCAATAAAGTTTCGAATTGACTCAAATATGAAACATTTGCTATATAACTCTAAATAATTAATTGGGAACACGTTTATATTTATCTTTTTAATTGAATTATATTTTGTAATTATGTATACCATAAAAGTTAGAGGTACCATGAAAATTGAATGTAAGCTGATGCAATTTTTTTTGTAGTTCACATAGGGGTACAATTATCGACCCGAATCCGACCCGACCGATATGACCCGAAAGATAAATAGGTCGGATATGGGTTTAAATTTTTTTACCCGAATCGGATCGGGTCAACCCAACCTCGACCCGACCCGACCCGATTAATTATGATTTTTGAAGTAATTTTATGATTTAGTACTAATTAAAACTTAAATCTACACTAATTATATACTAATTAAGATTAATCAATATTTAATTGCTTAAATTATATAAAAATAATTAATAAATATTTAATTATTTTAAACGGATCGGGTCGGGTCGACCCGTGACCCGATCAGGTCGGGTATGGGTTAAGATTTTTTTACCCGAATTTAATCGGATCGGTTCGAATCGGGTCAAAAATAATAATAAAATAATATGATCTGACCCAAACCGATCCGACCCATTGACACCCTAATTTCACATCAAGTAGCTAGTTGCTTTTTGTACTACTACGGGTTTATTTTTTAATTTATCGAGTACTTGCAGCGGTTACAGATAAAGTCGCTTGTAATATATAGACTTTCTGCGTTAATGAAATATGTCGCTCTCTAATCCATTTTTTCAAAATATTATATCTTAAGTGTTTGTTTAGTCTTCAAGCTATAAAACTCGGAATGTCATGGGAAAATAAGATAAATGTTTGTCATCATCTGAATTAACAGTGTTGTATTGTTTATTGCAATACAGTGGGATAGTAGAAACATAAGTGGGCTTCCTATTTTTGCTATGCCCATTTTAGTGGCCGTAAAACCAGGTTGCCCAGATTCAACCAATATAGCAGGACTGCAGCAGTAATAAAAAAAAAATCTCTTTCATGATGAAAGGTTCTTTTGTTTTTTGGTGGAAAAACCCGTAGATGTTCACTTTTATTTTCAAAAGTAAAGCAGTTTGAAATTAACTTCAACAATACATCTTCATACAAAATAAAATGACATCTCAGGACTCTTGAAGAATTTCCAACCGAACCTGCCAATGTAAATCATGGTTCATGTTAAATAATACCTGAAGGAATAAAAAAAAAGGGAAGTAATAACCTGAAGTGGGACCAACATTTTTAATCATGTAGTGCACAGCTAGTCTGACCACACAAATAACCTCCGTCATCTGACCAGACCTAACTTAGCCAAAAAGGTTTTGAGAATCTAGTGATCTAACATGCCTGAACCTGAAACCAACTCACAAGTGAATTTGATATGTTCCCACATAAACTTGGCCTGGAATAGGCTAAAATCAACTCAGGACCTAGCGACACAACACAGAATAACTAGACTAACATAAACAGGTAAGACCAGAAAAAAGCACTAGACTAGAACCAGACGGAATATAAATACTACCAAAATCTACAGTACCCAGAATGATACTAAAACCAATCCTACAGGTCAGTCCAAATAAACCTGCAATGCAGCAAAGCCGAGCACCAACTGCAATTAATGCAAATGGTAACTCCAGCCCTATAATTGACCCAAACACAGAATGACCTCACTGGTATTGAAATGATGGGTCCAGTTATCCACCCATGTCTGGTAGTAGATGTATCATACGTGCCACAAGGAATAGGAAAAATGCAGCAACCAAGGATAGAAGTCCCAAATAATAACATTGATTTGATTCTTAATTTGTTATTAATCTTGAGAGAATGAAACAACAAATGAAATACAGCTCACCAGTAAGTCAAGCTGACTTGCTCAGAAGTATTTAGCACGCAAGGTATAAGCAACGCTCTCAAGGCTAGATAGGTTCTTACAGTTAAGGAATCAAACTTCTATTTACTAAGGATAGTGACAGGAATGTACAGATTCCCATCCTTCCTAAAGATGAAATAAACAGTTATTTTAATAGAAGTACTGACAACATTTGGCCTAACAAGTGGAAAGTTGACATTTTAGTCCAAGTCTTTAATTATAGATGCATTAAAACCCATTTTAGCCAATTGATCTAAAAACATGAAAAAAAAAATACTTAAAGGTATCTAAACTTCTGATTTTCATCCTGGGACTGGAACACCTCTGTGGCTCCATACTAGTGGTAGGATCCATTTACGAATGAAGCCTAACTAACATTGGCTACAATTGATAAAGTAAAAGAAGGATATTTTCTCCGCATACATTGGATGGTTTAGCATGAGCAGCTTGTTGTTGCTGATAATAGCTCTCACAAGCAGCTCCTTTGCTTCCTCCTGCTTCTTTTTAAGCATACTGCTTATCTAAAAATGATCAGATAGAAAATGTATCATACATTAAGTACCAAATCGTATGTATCTGTACAGGATGTCATATACATCATTCTGTTAACAGAAATTAATTCAAAGTTTATAGTTCATTGTAAATATTAGAAGGACAATCTGAACACCATTTTATGATTTTTTATCTATATATACTATACAACTTAAAAAATACATTGTTTACCTAGTTTTACCTCTGCTAGTAACTACCTTTTTTTTCCTTTTGAGTCAAAGGGTATGGAGTACTTACATCTCCAAGTTCCTTTGAAATAGTTTCAGACTTTTCCACATTTCCATTGTTTCCCAGATCAAGTACAGGGATCTCAATGTCTGCTATGCCTAATACTGTCTGAGTAGAACAGTCAACTGGTTTCAGTTTGTCCCTAAAAGCTTCAGCATTTTTACTTCTGGTAGCCTGAAAAGTAGAAAGCAGTCAAAGATGTTGAGAATTGAACTAAGCATTGATAATTGGTACAAATAGCATTTTTTTTTGGGGGTTTGCGCAAAACATCTGTTGTGCAGAACAGCATTTAAGCTGACTAAGAGTTGCAAAACAAATAAAATTGTATTAGCAAGGATTACAAATTTACATGAGAATATTACCATTTCAGTCCCAGACGTGAGATCAAATTCAGGTGATTTCCTGCATACAGAAGTTGTGTTCTCAACAATTTAAGTCAATTAAACAGCACTTTATAGTGACAAAAATACAACAACAGAAGGAAAGAACATGAAAAACCTTGATCCCAGAGGAGAGTTACAGATCTGTTTCAAAGCAACAGTAGGTGAGTTCCTGCATGGAAAAAAATGCATAACCATATATCTTGCTTGGCAATGGAAGCTGCTGGTACAGATACCAATTATTTTAAAAAGAAAAAAGAAACAACAACAGACATACAATTAGAATGAATCATATTTAATTTCAACCATTAGGAAACCAACCTTGCTTCTGCTACGGGGCCTGAAATACGCTTCAGTGGAGTAAATGGATCTGAAACAGAGTCCTGGACAAGAAAAGCAATAACTCAGTTCAACAAAGTTAAATAACTCGTCAGAAAATAATCTAACAGCAATTACTCATTTTAAAGATAGAACTAAAGGCTATCCAATAAAATGCAGTTGCGAACAACACTTGATGCACTGCAGTAATTTGCCAAAAACTTAAATATAATAGCCTTGACCAAACTGGTGCGAAGCAGCACAAGCATTTCATGCAAATTATATTGGCATGGATTATTTGACTAGCATTCATCGAAATTTATAGATATAAAGAAGCGAAAAGTAAAGGGAGATACCTCAACCAACTTCCTTTTCAGAGGTGCACTAAGCAATGCAGGTTTTCCTCTGGAAGTTGAGTTTGGTAGAACAGATGTTGGTACTTGCACCGGAGCCCTGTTTATCTCTCTATATCTAGCTGATTTCAAGCCATTCTCCAGTGTTGCACTTGGGCTGGCCCTGTTCATTTTAGTAAGTCTACAGTGTTAAAATTAAATCAAAATTATCAACTAGAAGGAATGCCGAGTGCAAGTTCGAGATTGTAACCACTTGTGCAGGAGATCGAACTTAACAGGGTTTTCATTGGATAAATTTTTTATTACACATTTTTAGGCATTTCAGGAAGAATTAAGCTCGAGTTTGGTCAGATGAATAAAGCCAGCAACTCGACTGTCTTTTATATCCTTTTTTTTCCCCCAACACAACCTAATTCCAAATTATAGTCAAGTAACCTTGCATAATAAGATGCTGACACTCTAGTGTCATTATTAAATGGCTACCTGACTAGACAGAAGCTCTTAACTTTAGGTTCTTTCCGCCCTAACTTAACTTTACAATAATGCATAAAACAGAAATAAATTGCAGCCATAATTGGAACAGAATATAAAAAGCATAGAAGGAAATGAAAGAAATGAAAGAAGGGAAGAATATAAGTTATTAATTGCAGGTCTAATCAATGAGATACAGGCAGAAGAATATAGTACCTTGAAGTTAAGGGATTTGCCACCAATATTTGTTTCTCACTTTTCAAGGATGCATTGCCAGTAGCAAGGCAACTGCTTGTATTCTTGAGTGTTCTGCCAGGAGTGGCAAGGGAAAAAGTAAGGACAGCTAATGCTGTTAATTTTTTTAGGCTAACAAGAACAGCTACATTATAGTCAGTAAATACTGTGCATTCTCAACATGTTTAAGTATTGAACATACTACAATGGGTACCAAGCTGGTATACAGACCTGCACCGCATAATCCATTGAAATTTCAGTGAAGTATCCATAAGGACTTGATAAGATTAAGTTAGCCAAAAAGAAAAATTGTTGAGATTAAACTAAATAAATTTTGGTAGGAGGCTAGGAGCCCATACTACAGATTGGCGGACAGTAATGGCACATGATCTTGAGCCATAAGTCTTGTCTGAACCAAGAATTGTAAATTAAACATTCAAAAAAGTGCCCCCATTCCTTATGTTTGTACCTTAATGTTCTATTCTCATCCTCAGGTTTCTTATTGCCTATGAAAACAGATGCCCCTGTTTTTGAAGCTTTCTCTGTTGTAGTAATCAAATTGCTCTTTGCATGAGCATCATCTATATGTGTCTGTCTGCACAAACAAATCAATAAATAAGTGCCCAGGGAAATTAAATAGTCAAATCTGAGTAGAACAAAATGCAGAAATGTGTTATTTGGTCCCCCCCCCCCCACCGATGGTTTATTTCATGTAAACTTGGGTCTCTAGGGAGCTGTGGCAAAAGAAACCAGTTTATGCTTATTGCCCACTGCCAGATCCCAGTGAAAAAAAAAACAAATTCAAACAGCAGTGATATATGTTTAGATTTTAACTGGCAAAGTTACCTTTCCATGGCCTGGGAATCAGAATTTAATAATCTAGTTCTCGTGCGAGAATCACCAAGTTCTGAGGTCAAAGTAGAATTAGGATGAGGCATACATAGGAGAGAAGAAATTGCTTTTTCTTGTGTTGTATTCAACTCGAGATGCCTGAAATCACAGCAATCATATAGGACAAAAATATGTCCTTGAATCAATTCCTGTGAACTGAATCATGTAAACAAATTTCTCCTTTGGTTGTGAGTTTGTGTTTTGTTCTGTTTTGCTGCTGAACTAGTTTTCAAGAGGCTCAACATAAATATTTCTTTTAAATTAGGAATTCAATGATTCAATCTATAAAGCCTGAGGCCATTAGCGACATAATTTTGGACACTAACCTTTGTGTTGCTGAAGTTGTAGCGGTTAAATTTTTACCATTTTCAACCCCGACCTCCTCTACCCCAACTGAATTCCTCTCAGATTCGTTCAGAACAGATAGAGTTACTGAATCATTAGTTTTTCTCACTCCACGATCTAAAGAGAAGGCTCCACTGACATTATCCTGATTGTTACTAGAAGTTACAGGGCTGGCACTCGTCATCACTTGTGGATGGCTATCCAAAGATTGCACACTGCTATCTGTCTTGTTGTCAGAATTCCCCTTCACAGAGTATGACTGGGCAACCTGAGCATCTCTATACTTAACACTACCAGATATACATGGACCACTAGAGTGTGACTGGGCAACCTGACCATCTCTATACTTAACAGTACCAGATATAGATGGACCATTAAATAGTCTCCTGGTTGATTTTTCTGATCCATTGGATAAATCAAAGGATGGCAATTTTGAGGTTTGGTTTTCAGTTGATGGTGGCCTTGAGGTGGATGAGCTGGTCTCTGGTTTTGATGGTGCCTTGGTCGAGTCTATTTTCAGGATATCCATCATTTTGGTAGGTAAATCTCTTTGCTGAGTTTCATTGAGACCAAGCTCAACAGAAATACTTGGTTCAAGCCGTGTGGCTTCCTTTTCCTTAATGGCTAAATGAGAGTCCAGATCAAACTTTCCCAGGCTTGAAAAGAAAAGATTAAATAAATTACTTAGTTCAACTCAAGTAAACAATAAGATCATGGCTGAAGAAAAATAGTGCATTGGTTTAAACATACATTACAACCATCAGACTAAGCCTCAACAAGCTCCAAAGCAATTAGAGCAACTGAGCAAGATATGATGTTTTGATTTGGTAACCAAACCTAATGTGTCCTAATTAAGCAGTGGACCAGAAAGAAGTTGTTGAGGTCAAGAAGCTGATACATTATGCCATGGTAGCTGAAAAATTCCATGCTGATTTAAGAAACTAACATAGTAACATGAGACTTGAGTAGTCTTGACTAAAAGAGCAAAACTAACAAAAATTAATGCAAGCACCAATCATCAAACTGAATCCGTAGACATACTGATATTGACTGAAACCAAAAGTTTCTAAATATACAAATTCCATTGTTCGGCCAATTTTTGTTGTTGCCTCAGTACCATTTTGCATCAGATAAAGCTTAAAGACAATAATAAATCTAATATTAAAATATCATTAGTAGTAGCATACTCATCGAAATTGAATGAGAAGGCAAATGAGTTTTTTTCTTTGTCTTCTCCATGTAAAGAATCTTTCAAAGACTTCTGAGTGGAAGCCTTAGTATTGTTTTTCTTGACTGGGCTAGAGAAATCTAAATCTGACATGTCCATTTTGAAAGCTGGTAGCTTATCAAAATCAGCATCTAAATCAAAGTCATCCCTGCATATCACCTTAATGTTAGAGCAAACTATAGATCATGTATGATAAGCGACAAAAATTTAAAGTCACGCTGAGATCCTGATTAAAATGCCCATGCAGCACAGGTGAAGCAAGAATAACAGATCAAATGAAAATGTAGGTTGCTGAAACAGGAATGATTGTGGGAAATAATATCTGCTGCTAACTCCTACTGGTACAAGACTTAAATGTCTTGTCGTAATCCTAGGAAATCAGTTGTAACCAGTTTAGTTGTGTGTTGGGGATGTTCCTGGATATACACACACAGACACACAAAAAAAGAGAAAATCAGAGTACAAACAAGCACGTCATGCTTAAAGTTCAAATAAATAGTTATATTAAAATCATAGTAGTAATGAATTGGTACAGTTGTGGTTGTGCATGTGAAGCACCAAACAGACGCTAATCTAAGTATATAATTTATTAGGAGTTGCAGTTTTTTTGGAAAATAATTCTCAGTAGAAGGATCTTCTCACAGTTTGCTGAAGTTGAACTTTTTGCCCTTCCCTTTTCCTTCACTTGTTTCAACATCAAAATCCATCGCATCATTCCCAAACTTCGCTGATTTCCAAGAAGTGAGAAAATCTTTCCCAAAATCTTCATCTAATCAATATAAAATTTACAATTGTTCCAGTGAATTTCTTCAATAGAAGAACCTAATATGGGAGTAAACTTGAGAAAATTCAACAAACTTGATCTTTAATTTTTCTAGTGAGTAGTCTATTGTCCTTCTGTATTTGTTTGTTTAAAAAGAATCGGAGAAGGGTTTAGTTACTTCCATAACTTTCTGTCTTTTAGTGCTGGAAACCCTCAAGTTGAACGAATATGATTTTTTAGCTGTCAGTCTGGATAAAAATCCTTACCGAGAGAAGCACTTGTTGCCTTTGTGCTTGGAATTGGCACAGTTCCTTTTTGTGATTCTCCCATGGTTTTAGACAAAACTTTAGTCTGTACATATTTCATTAAAAAAAATTATGAGAAAAATTCAGAAATTGTAAAATTAGCTACAGAACTTTAACTGTGCTCTATAAATCATTGCTAAGTCTCTTAAATTGAGGCAACATATATTACTAACAGAGCTCTTGCGCAATAAATCTCAACTTTCAAGTTTCAGTTATTGGATTAGACATACACCATGCTTAGCTGTGAAAATAGTAATATTAGAAATCAAGTGACTTTTAAAATAATAAATCAGATTTCAAATAAAACTCTGTGGAGCTATAGGTCTATGACAAATGGGAACTGAAGAGTTATCTATAAAGAATGGAAACTGACATCACAAGGATTTGCAGTAGATCTAGATTGACTAGGAAATCTTATAATCTTACATTTCAGGCACTTATTAGATGATCAAATAGTGAAGGATTTGGAATAATGTCATAATATAAGCTAATTTATGTACAAAACTGAAGCAAATCAACAAGACGCCTATGGCACAAAATATACTAGTACACGTAACTCGTTGGGAGAAAACTGAAAATAAAAAACATAGAAGACGTATATAAAATCTATCGCCAGCAAGCAATTGTACATCGTGCTACCATGGTTTGGAAAATCTATCGCTAGCACATGATCCGACTATTGAGCGATTTTCCAAACCGTGGATGCGTTTTGAGCGAGAGAAACCCTTAGAAGATGCTCACCGTCGGAGTGACCCGATTATTCCTTCTAGTTTGTTCGTGACTGAGTGATTCTTCCGATTTGATTCCTCTAAAGTGTGTGAAGTGTGATTGACAATGGGAAGAGAGATTTGGCAGCGTGAAGGTTTCGTTGATTAAAACGCTGTTGGGATGGTTTTAGCGGGAGGAGAAATCAGCTGATCAATCTGACGGGGGAACTGATGTAATGTAACCTCCTCCTGTCTGTGATATGATATCTCTGGTAACTTTGGTTCCCTTTCAAATCGCAGTGTGGAGGGAAAACAATTTTGGTGAAAATCTTATCATATGAAATATGAAAATAGTAAAACGCCCTTAATATTAATTCTTCAAGGTTACTTTTAATTATCGTGACTGAATCAAATAGAAAATACTTATATTATACTTAAATTGACATAATAATTCTGATAATATCATTTATATGTTTGTAAATTATCAAGCGAAATAAACCAATATAATCTATATTACTCTTTAATTGCATCAAATACATTCATAACGATTTTTAATGAGTTATTTGGAGTTTGCGTTCAACATAATACCTATTTGTTAAGGAAAAATCACCAAAACTTATAGAAATATTGAGTTAGTCTTTTACAAAATTTTTTTAAAAATTATCAGGGCTAAATCAAATAGGTACGACCCAGGTTGCGCTTAAAATCACACAAGAATTCGTTTAAATTGCATTTTAAAGATTTATGTCATGGCTTTAATCTGTTCAGTGCTTGAGATTGCAAAACCACCAAACTAACACAAGTTGCTCAACCAGTAGATTGTACATGTTAGTAAAGTTAAATTGCTAATATAGAATTTTGATCATAGCAGTCAGTAATCAGATTATAATAATTTATCGGATTCAAACTCATTAACTAATCAGATACTAAATAAAAAATTAACTATTTAACCTATATTCTTATCTAATAAAAAAATATTTAAATAATATATTTTATATATTAAAAAAACACAAAATAATAGATAATCAAATCAACGAAGAAAGATTTTTTCTATGAGACTTTATATTTTGAAATCTATACATAATTTAGTCATTATTTACAGTATTAAATAAAATTTTTCAATAAAAATAATGAAACAATTCAGATGAGTTAAATTCAAATGAGATTAGATTACGAAAAATTATCTCAGAAGTCAAAGACTACATCCACAACAACAACAACAATAAAGTCTTTAATCTCAAATAAATTAAAGTAGGTTAGAAATGAAATCCAATCGAAAATCATAAGATCAAAAAAATACTACATCCGCCTTTGAGTAAAATTACTATGCAAAACCAAACTCCATGTTGCGATTGAAATTGGAGCAAATTATATTTAATTAAGGGTTTTGTTCAAAATTTCCAAAACTAGCGGATATTATTTGAATATAGTCGTGTATATTATAAAAATTCACATTATACTGATTTTGAAGCGATTTGTTTTGTCAAATAAATGTTTTTTGTTCGTGAAAATTCATGTATAATTCGGAAATTAATGAATTATACATTATCCCGTTAGTCAGAGAGCTGAAACCAAATTATTCGCGAATCTTTAATTGTTACGATGTTTTGTGACTTCGTTTATTATCAGATTTTACATGTTATATATATATGTTTGCTTAGTATTTTTTCAATGGATCGTAGGAAATTTTTGAAAATTCCGAAGAACATCAGGGATAAGAGAGAGAGTGTGTGAACGGGACGGATGACTGCATTGTATGTAGTGGCCATTTCCTTCAGGAATTTTGACAAGCCAAACAAAATTAAAACAAAGTAAATGTTAAATTATTTTAAAATAATGATGGTGATCAAGTAAAGAGATGAAGTAATTTGGATAAAAAATATTTCTTCCATTTGATAATTAAAGTAAAATTAATTTAAGTGCTTTAAGACACTTTAATACACTAAATGGATATGATTTAAGATGAATTTGAAGCATCTACAGTAGTGTCTTAAAATTAAATCATCATTTTTTAATATTTTTTAATCCAAACTACTCCATCTAATTGTTCCATTTTAATTTTATTCACTTGTCAAATGAGGAACAAAGAATATTTAATAATTTAACTTTAAAGCACTTTCATAAATGTTTTAACTTCATCTTAAATTATGTGTCTTGGATATTAAATTATTTTAAAACAATTAAATCAATTTTACTCTACTTTACTCTACCGCCAAATGATAAAGTTATGACTATATGTTAAGTATTGTATATTTTCGTGTTTCAAATAATCTTCTAAAAAGAGAGGAATGACTCAAAAATTATTTTGACATGATAATTAATTTAATTAAATCAAAAAAATCTTAAAAACAGAAAAAAAATTATGAACACTTTCATGAACTTGTAAATTGACAATGTTCCAAATTTTGTACAATGTAAGCATCGTTTGATAATCTATCAATATTATAATTAAAAATATTTTTAATTTAATTGTCTTTAATTGACTATCTATCAAATAATATTTAAAATATATAAAATTTGAAACACAGTCATTCTATATGTTTAATAATATCTATAAATATTTTTCTATTTTTAAATTTAGTTCAGATTAAAAATTAAAATTAAAATTAAATATTATTTTTATGGAACTTGAAACGTTATTAAAATTGTCTACATACCATTGTCAAACGCTCCTTCTCTTATGATAAAATTCAATTGTAGTATAATTTTAATGAGTATAAAATTGGGTACATACCCCTCAACATATTTTAATTTAGATATTTACCTCTCCAAACTTGAAAATTAAATATTTATCCTTCAAAATATTAAAATCTTGTATATTTATCCAAAATTACTATTATTCTCATAAAAAACAAATTAATAATTAATTAAATTTGTAAAAGGATAAAATATTCACTCAATCAGTCAATATTTCGCTAAGAGCTAGCAAATTAAGAAGCACTAATTTATATTTATCATCTGATCAAGTGAATAGTATGAATTTCAAACTTTAATTTCCTTCAACTCTCAAATATAAACTCTCAACAAATACATATATTTTTCTTCACCAGTAAAAATCTAAAAGATCCAGACACATGTGTCTTCGGAAGGTTGCTGAATTCGATCAGTCTTTCAGAGAGAATAATGATTGTATCGAAAGTTACTAATTATCTATTTTCGAGCTCGTGGAATTCATGAGAAAATAAATAACAAAACTATTTAAAGAGATAGTTATAGATTTAAGTAAATAGCGAGGATAAAAGGAAGAATATTTTTATCCTATTATAATTTTAATTAATTATAATTTAATTTCTATGAGGACAATAATAGTTATGGGTAAATATTCAAAATTTTAATATTTGATAAACATTCAATTTTCAAATTTGAAGAGATAAATATTCAAATTGAAATATATTGAGGATATATATATTGCTTTTATAAAAGTTATTAAATACATGCAGCCAATAATATTAAAATCTTTAATTAATGAAATCATATAATTGCAAGAAAATGTGAGATCACCCATCTTACATGTAAAGTCAATAATTTTAACTTTTCCTAAAAAGAAAATTTATCTAAGCTAGGACGAGCTTGCCGAGGATTAGGGTTGAATAACGGAGAAGATTATACCATCCGAATGTGCTTCAAATTCGCGATGAGATGAATACGGATATGAACGGATCAACAGATAATTTGTGGACTCAAATTCGGATATTTGTCAAATACAGAGAAGATCCGAATTCGGCAATTAATGGTAGGAGTGAATAGATTACCGGACTCCCAAAACTATCATAATGGTTGTAGTGGATAGATTTATCAAATATGCAAACTTTTTTCACTCTCTCATTTTTTTACTGCTGCTGATGTATCTCAAATTTTCATGAAAAATATTTACAAACTGCATAGATTACCACTTAGTATAGTGAGTGACAGCGAAGGTTCCTTTCGTAAATTAAGGAATAGTTTTAAAAGAGTGGTAAGGAATAGTTTTAAAATAGTGATAGAAGAGTGATATTTTTTACTATTCAGAGTAGTGAAAATATCATTTAATAGTCGTTAATCAGAATAGTTAAGATATGAATAATTATGATACTAATAATGATGATTATGATAATAATAATAATAATAATAATAACAACAACATAATAATAACAATAGAATAATGATCATAATTCATAATCATGATCATATAAATAATAATATTCATAGTTGTAATAATAATAATAATAATAAATAATTTAATTCTAATAATATAGTAATAATATAATCATAATATAATAATACAATACAACATAATCAAATAATAATAATCATGGTCGTAATCATAATATATAATAATAATATAATCATATAATACTAAAATCATAATTATTATAATAATATAATAGTATAATAATAATAAATAATTTTCATAATATTAATATAATAATAAATCATAATCATAATTATAATCGTAATATAATAAAATAATACAACATGATCAAACAATAATCGCTATTCCGACGAGAGCTAATCCGGTATACCATCTATAATTTGGTATACTGAATCAGCACTTTTCCGCACTCTTCTATTTAGTCTAAAATTCATTTAGCAAATTAATTCATCGAAATATCTATTGTATTCCTATTTTTTGCTATTCTACCATGTGTCAAACAAACCCTAAGCCAACCGATTCTGTCAAAACGTACTGAAAAAATTAGAGGTAAAACTGAATTTCAGTTATGCTTATCATCTACAATCAGATGGACAGACAGATAGAGTGAATCAATGTATTGAAAACTAATTGAGATGCATGATATTTAACCAGCCTAAGAAGTGGAGTAAGTGGGTGTTATTTGCTGAATTCTAGTATAACACCTCTTTTCACAGCTTTTTAAAAATGACACCATTTCAAGCATTATATGGTATCAACCCTCTCTCTTACCCAATGGAGCTCCACGTAGAAGTGAACTTGAGGCTATTACTGTGGTTAGGATTGTCAAACGGCTGAAACGGTGACGAAATAGTGTCGTTTGCCGTTTCGTTTAATAAACGAAATAAAAAACAGTTTCATTTAATAAACGAAACAAAAAATCATTTCGTTAACCGTTTCGTTTATCATGAAATTTCGTGTATTTTACACTGAAATACTTTTAACGAAATGAAAAATACCGTTTCGTTTTTTGCGCGAAATAGAAAACAGTTTTGTTTAATAAAACGAAATAGAAATTCGTTTTGTTAACTATTTTGTTACCACGAAACAAAACGAAACGCGATCGAAACGGAATTCGTTGACAGCCCTAACTGTGATGTTACATGAGAGACACGAGGTGATAGGTGAGAAGAGTTTTCAGGTTGGTGAATGGGTTTATTTAAAACTGCAACCCTACAGGCAGGTACAGTAAAAGAGGTAGTACATTTCAAACTCAGTGCTAAATTTTATAGCCTTTTGAAATACTAAAAAAGATTGGGACTGACATACAGTTTGAAATTGCCCCCTAACTCTCAAGTACATTCAACCTTTCATGTGCCTCAATTGAAACTTTGGGTAGGTAAAGGACGAGCTATAGAACCAAATCTGCAGTTTTTATTAATAATAATTATTATTAAATTAATATTATTAAAAATAAGAGTGAGAATCGTAAAATTTCAAATATATGAATCATGCGATGGCGTGGACGAAACGCGCGTCCTTGCGCCGGTGGCACGTTTCGTCCAAACCCCGCGCAAGTGAGATGGAGAGGCGCTGCGCGTTTTGTATATATAAAAAGCAAACGCGCCACTGGCAGTGGCGCGTTTCGTAAAAATAATGAAACGCGCCACTGACAATGGCGCGCCGCCATTCGTATATTTGAAATTTTACGTTTCTCACTTTTATTTTTTATAATATTAATTTAATGAAACTTATTATTACTAAAAACTGTCAAATCTGCCCATTATTGGTCAAGATGGTGGTCTTAGATTGGTGTCAGAAGCAATAGTTTCAAGGAAAAACATAAAACGTAGAAGTGAATTAGTGGTATAAGTGTTGATTAAGTGGCTTAATACCATTCAAGAAGAATCCACTTAGGAGGATTACGATGTTATAGCAAAAAATTATCCAGAATTAATCCTTAGAGAAGGATAATTTGGAGGAGGGGAGAGTGTCATCAGCTGAATTATCAAAACTGGTGACTGTTGAGAATGTGGACTCGGTCAAAGCCAGAATATGGTCAGGGTTGGAGATGGACCAAGTAATTGGAAAGGAGCTCAATTGAGTTCAATGCAGGCGTTGAAGAATGAGGAGCTGTCATCTGAAAAGTTTTCTGGGGCGTGACAGTACAGCTGGGGCCAGCCTTACCTTTATCTTTTGTGTTTTTGTCTTTAGCTAGATATATAACTATATAAGGGAGTGAGAGAGATGTTTATCTTTTCTTTTGGCATTGTAATACAACCCTAAATCTTATGTTATCAGTGGCTAGCGTCAGGTTCTTAAATTGTCTAATTCTTAAATTTCCATTTCAAATAATTTTATGACAGATGCATCAATCTTTAACCGTTTGAATTAGGTTTCATTGACATTTCCCCTTTCTAATACTCTCGGAATTCATTGAGTTTTTTTTATATACTGAAGATATGGTTCTAAGTCCATCTTTTTTATATTGTGTCGAGCTTGCATTCATATTTTTTTTTAAATCATTGCTATTTGCTGACAGCGAGTTTCTAGTCTTATTTTGTTATTATAAAATATAATGGTTTATAGCATTAATTGTGTCCCACCGACCCCCACTAAACATGAATTTATACTGAGGTTCTAGCTTCCACACTCTCCGTCCGTAGAGAGATTTATCACACCATGCAAATTAAGAATTTTAGACCGTTCGATCTGATCTAGATCTTATCCCCGCCAATGAAAAACGAACCTAGTTGTTCTAATGTTTCAATTAATCTGATTTAATCAAATAAAACTTTTTGTCGTAGACGAAGCAGTTAAAATGTTCGGTTTGCTTGTATTGTTTGTTTGTAAAAAATATGATAGTTCAGTCTTGATTTACGATTCTATTTTCGTAAATTAAAATAAAATAAGACAGAAAATGAAGGAAAATATTCATGAATGTCACATTGCGTTATTGGAATTGTAATAATGTACTGATATGAAAAAAATCGTACCTTTTTTCGCCGTTACAAATTAAAATGTTCATACTAATCCTGTTATTGAATTAACTGGCAGTTCTTAGCATATGAATTTTTTTATAAAAAAAAACCTGCATCTGTTTTTTCTATTGAATTATATTCATTCTATGATCCTTGCTTGACCATCAGATTTCAGTTCAAAATCATCTTCGTTTTCTTTCCTAAGAAATGCTGTCGTGTAAGATGCTTTTATAATTATTCCATTTTGTTAATACCCAAAAAGGTCAATGGATGGGAACGTCAACTACAAAACGTCCAGTTAACTCTAGTTAACTCTTTTTTTTTCTTCTTATTTTATTTTATTTTTGCTTTATTGAGGTAATAGATGAGTTCTTGCATACAGTACCATTCCAAAAATTATTAAAAACAAAAATATAGAGCCTACGAAATAAAGCATATACGACTTTTCTTAACGATGATGATCAACTTCCATTGTTGGGCTAACAACAAGAGTTACAAGATGCATGTCAAACAATGTCTATTAATACCTTTTTTGCACACTTTAATTCAAACATTTATTTGAAACCAAATTGCTAACCTGCACAACAGAGTAAACATTTCCATATTCCTAGATTCACATCCACCACCAACTTTACATTCTAATAACAATAGAATTCATGAGATTATGTATGATTATGCTCCAACTTGTAAGAGACAATTAGCACTGACGGATCAACTGGGTCACGATCAACATGCCGAATCACAGGGCAGCCATCTTTTTTACACCTATAGTATGTCCTGTACCACAGGAAACACAAAATCAAGGTCTCTTTCAGTTTCTTACGGTTTTATTGATGTCAAATATTGCAAAATACCAAATTAATAGCATTTGTGCGGCAGTATTCTCACTCAAAATTAAGAATGGCCAAAATAAAATAAAAAAAATCAGTAAGAAGAAACAAAGAGAGGTTTTCTTCAATATATCAAAATTATGTTATAATATTGCAAACAACACCCAACATTTCCCCAGTTCATTTTGTTTAGGCCATTTTGCATCTTGCAACTATCATGCTAACACCATCTGCCAAAGGGAAAAAGGTTAGGGTAAAAGGAGCACAGGCTTTTCCTAACAGGAGAGTAGCATTATAAACAAATTCACCAAACAAAACACCACAATCAATATAGCATAACCACTTCTATAATTGTGCCATCAGATAAACAACATGGTCTTCTGACACGACACCAATACACGTTCTTGTATAAATATATCTGAAATGGGAGTGTTGTGTTTTATTGTGCTGTGTCATGCTCAACAGTATCATCCATATCTGTGTAATACAGCCAGCAACCAAAACTATGAAGCAGATTACCTATTTATTTGATTATTTTACTATTTATATTTTTCCATTAGGTTAATTTAATATTAGGTGTTATGTACATAGTACATACATGTAAAAAGCTGAGAATTGAAAATCGCATTGTTAGCTTAGTGCTTTTCTGAAAATCTGGAAAGATATTAATTCCAATTTGGATAAAGAGCCACTAAAAATATAGTGAACCTAGGAAAAGGCAATCCCTTGATCCACTGGGTGCCCTTATTTCTCCAAGAATATTCATCAGCATCTCTCAAGTTTCTAGCCTGAAGACGTATAGTCTTCTTCCCTTCTGAATTCCTATATTAAACAAAAGAAAAGAAAAATAAGTTATTTAATATTAAACAAATGCTAAATACCACAAAATTGCAACAGAAGGTTCTTTCTGAAAACAAAGCAATATTTTTCACAATGCTATTAAACAACATAGCAGATTTGCAACTTCATTCCGAAATTATTTTTCTTTCTGATGTCTTAACAAAAGATGACTCCCTTCTATTTTTATCTTTTCTGATTTTTTTTTTTCGAAATAAGTGTCTTTTCCAATCTAGGAGTTAGAGTCTAGCAATAGAATTATAGATTTCAGGTTCTCACGTTTTCGGTTTTTAGATTTTAGGATTTAGAATTTATGATTTAGAATTTTAGAATTTAGGAGTATTTTTTATAGTATAGGTTTAGGCCATAGTTATTAGGACTATTATTAGTACTATTATTACCATTACTATTATTATTATGGATGTCCGTATTATTATTAATAACTTAGTACTATTATTATTATGGATATTTATATCATTCTTAGTACTATTATTATTATGATATTATCATCATCATCACTATTGTTCACATTATTCTCATCATCATTACTACTAGTATTATTGTCACTACTATCATTAATTTTTTTATATTTGAGATCTCTAATCTCTATGATTTCGGATTGGGCTTCATTTCTAGCCTACCCCAATTTATTTGGATTAAAGGCTTTGTTGTCATTGTTGTTGTTTTGTCTTTTCCAATCTAATTTTATAAGGAACGAGCAACATAAGCAAAATGGAAACTATATTGTTCAAAGAAATCACCTATACGACACTTACATTTTCACATTACTTGCCTGAGGCTCTCCCCCTGATTTAAGAGACAACAAAGCAGAGATTACTGACATGTCATCTATTTCATCCTTTTTGAAAATTCTTTTATCCCTTCCCTTCACAATCTTTTTACTCCTAGAAGAAGTAACACTGACACAACTAGATGACCTCAAGATGACATCATCATCATCAGATGCAGCACCATTGACTGTGGGGCGGGTGGTTGCCACTGATCCTAGAGGGCACTTCCCCCACCCAGTCTTTGTTATATCCAGTTTGGCCTCCTCAAGAGATTGTGGTGACATGGCACCGCTGGAGCAGGGTTGTGCAGCACCAGTTGAAAACGTGGACCTTGGAGGTGAGATCAGACTCAGTGATCTTACTGCACCTATGACTTCTTCCTGATAAGATGATAATTAAACCCAAATAAACTTTTTAGTCTTTCTGATGAAACTGTTTAAATGAGCACTGTAAAAATATAAACCTGGATTTAACCCAATTTTCAACTTACCTAAAATTGCTCCATAATAGCATTATGGAACCTAATTTATTGTGAACTTGCGCAATGCATCTAAGAGAGATGAACAGGATCATAATGACATTAAAACTGGTTTCAGATCTATAGATAAAAAATATATATAGTTTTGTTAATGTGCTTCCATTTTTACTTTGACTCATATGCCCCTGGATCAAGTTTTGAATTTTCGTTCCCCAAATGTTGATCCAGGTAAAATAATGAAATCTTTATATCAAGATCTTGAAGAATATTAATTTTTAGTATTATTTTTATTATTTTTAATGTTTTTGAAAGATGATGCTAAAATAATTGGAAATCACCAAAATTTTCTATGCCTATTAGGGTCATCTCTCATAATTATTAAAATAGTAAAAAAAAATTCTGAAAGTAGTAAAGTTGGTATCTACAAGATTTTATTGAGATACTTGTGTCAATATTTCGGATGAGCCAAAATACAAATAGAATCACATTAGCACAACTCTAAATAAATCAACTAAAATATGACATTCTGATCAAATCATCCTTGGAAAGCTGTGCATTTAAATCCATGAGTACCATTTCATTGAAAATCAACAAGAAAGCATATTCAGATGAACAGTATCGGTTATGCAATTAAAATTTCTGGTCAAATCATCCAGGCTGGTTCTATATATTTAATTCCATGAAACTGAAAGAACTTTTGTGTGATCCAATACCAAGAAAGGAATCAAAATTCAGTTCCAGTAAAAAGCAAAATTGGTATAGGTAAGACACTAAAATATGAGATTCTAATCTTTGCATAGAACTGTTATTAATAGAAAGAATCATACCCTATCATGACTCTTTAGGTGAACAAACCCATGCATGCTTAATACCTGAGAGCTCAACAATTAAAGAAAATTAGAAGTTTGGATGACAGTATTTTAAATGAGACAGTCGCTGATGTGTGTGTAAGTGAGAGAGAGAGAGAGAGAGAGAGAGACCTGGTTGAGTTGATCAACTGTTAGGCAATCAGTACAGCGGTCATGGTAGAAGGCAAAATATTCTTCGTATGCAAGCTGTCTGTGCTTGCCTCTATCCATTTCTATGGCATCTGACTTCTGCTTCAAACTGTACAAGCATTAAATAAGTTCAGCATGTCAGTACCTAACTAAAAGCAGGTGTAAATAATGCACAATAGTTCTCAGGCATAAGTGGACTGAGCTGCACTCTGATCATTGCGAACACGAAAACCACTCTATTGTAAATATATAACCATATTAGTATAAAAAAGTATGCAAGCATTGAAGTTTCATTTTACTTTCAACTGAAAGGCAAAATATATTATGTCACAAACAAATTCTTTGAAATAATCACCAACTCCTACCAACATCACCATCACCATCACCATGGCCAAAAGAAAAAAAAAAAAAATGAGATCTCTACGTATACAGAATCAAACCAGTAGGTGAAAATATGGAATAGGGCTAAGAAGAAGTCCGTGAAGTAACAAGCTCGATTAAGAACACTAATATTTTGAGTTTCGATAAATATTCCTATATATATATATATATATATATATATTACATTCTTACTAGAAAGTATGATGTTATCTTTATAAATATACATCATGCAGTTTAACAGTATTTATTGAGATGTCCGCAGATGCCTAAATTTGGCATGAATAAACGAGTCATCGCTTAGCTAAAATCTTCTTAACTTAGCTAAAATGCGAGCTGTTCCCAACTCCTATGAGATCACTCGAATTAATTAAAGTCCCTCTTAATCTCTACCTGCCGAGCACCCTTACGTTAGCTACAGTGAACTTCCTAACCCAACAGCCTGAAATCAGATTCAAGCTTGTGCGTGTAGAGAACCAGATCAACCTAGATTCCTGAGGCAGCAT
This sequence comes from Schoenoplectus tabernaemontani, assembly GCA_037127355.1. Taxonomy (NCBI): domain Eukaryota; kingdom Viridiplantae; phylum Streptophyta; class Magnoliopsida; order Poales; family Cyperaceae; genus Schoenoplectus; species Schoenoplectus tabernaemontani. Next base: position 15,523,290 of record CM073744.1, on the reverse strand, counting down.
CCAACTGCAAGTGATCACTCGTATGAACAAAACCGAATCTCCACCTAGCACGCATGAAATCTGAAAGTAGACGACCAAAACAAAATAATAATAGTAAACTAGCTACAGCTCTACCAGCATCCGACCTGACAGACGTGATCGACGTCGTGCACACATGCCGGCGCCGAAAGAGAGAGTGGCGGATGGGAGAAGAGGGGGGTACCTTCGTTTATTTCTCTCTTCGCCAGCTTCACTTCGTAACTCGTCGAGGTGTTGGCGATTTCAGGGGGCGATCGGCAATCGGATTCATAATTCATTGGCAGTCCCTGCCAGAGACTGACAGCTGGGCCCCACTTCTAGTCTGAACCGGGGCGGTACGTGACGCCATGGAGTGGGGGCCCGGGGCACGGAGTGTGACAAGCAGAAAGGCAAGGATGCGAGCGGGTGATTACTGATTACTAATGAACATTAGCCCCAAATGTATTATTAAGTTATACACATTTGGGTCTTAGTATATTTACTATATGTTTGTGCGATAATTTATCGTGTCTGGATTATTATTTGTATGGTAAATTGTAAATTTTAGATGTACTGTCCACCTAGATGGATTTCGGTTAATCTTCACCGGAATACCGAAAAGGGGCTATAAGGAAAATGCTGAAATGTCTGATTCATATCATTCATATGTATGGAGTCATGAAGCACCCAATTGTCGTGTGACGTGACAAAAATACTAGTGACGCGGTCGGAGGCAACTAGTTCTTTCTTTAGCCGTAAGCAATAGAAAGAGGTAAATTTTCTGATTCGTCACTAAATTTTATATAAAACTTAGATTTTATCACCTAACTTTTATTTATTTATTTATTTTTAATCATTAAATTTTAATGTTTATTCAAATTTGATCACACTCTTAGTTTTTTATCTAGACTTAACGGAATACTTAACATGACCTCTATATTAAAATTCAAACATATATTTTGATATAAATTTAAATTATGATAATATAAGGCACAAGTTAATTACTTATGTTTCCTTTCTTTTAAAAATTTAGAAATTTTTCATATTTTTAAATATGTGCTATTACTTAGAAATAATTATATTATTTAAAAAATGTGTTCTGAGCATAATTATAAATTAACTAATTAAATAAATATATTAATTATTATTTATATAGTAATTAACTCATACAAATTGAAATATCTATAACCATAAAAATCAATTTTGAATTATAGTATGACAATACTATATCTAAATAAAATATGAAATTAAAAACATTTCTTCGAACAAATAAAATTAGATGGTTGACATAAATTAACATACATATTTATATAATATTATATTTTTTTCATTAAATTTGGATAAAAAAACCAAACAGAGCGATCAAATTTGGACAAACATGAAAATTCAGTAACTAAATACGGATAAATAAAAATTCAATGATCAAATATAAATTTAAGATATAAATTACTGACCTCCCAGAAAATTTACCCAATAGAAAATTACACATTATTTTGCATTTGTGACGTGGAACTTAGATGTTGATTTTAAAGTGGTGATTTTATTTCTTTTCAATGAGAATGCAACCATGTGAATTTTTTATGATTTTGGAAGCTTATTTTATATTGGAACAAAACTCAAGAAAATAAAATGGACGCATTAAATTAATTTATCACAGTCAATTAGTTCTTTCATTTTTTTTAATCACTTGAGCTAGTATAATATAAATTATAAAATTTTATATGAACATCTCACATAAAAATATTTAATATTAGTCATTTAAATTTAACATTTGAGTTTTAGTTTGATATATAAATGGAAAAATAGTGTTCTAGTTTTTTCGTGACATCAAATATTTGTGGTATAGTTAAGTGCTATATAGTTTTTGTTTCACAAATTGTCCTCATAGAATTTTATAACATTTAAATTTCATTTTTATAGTATACCATGTGAAGAGTGATAGATTAATTTACTGAGTTCATTTTTGTACACTTGATCTAACAGTTAGTATGAATAAAATTTAAAACCATAAAAGCATATGCGTGGTGCGTCCTTAGTTCATTTTTTACATTTTTATAAATGTAAACCAAAAATGAACATGTGACGAAAATGTAACAAAAATGTGTTGTATTTACCAGAGATTTGATACAAGAATAAATTATTTTCTCCACATCTTAAAAATATATATACTAACTTGTTAACATATTTTAGTATAAAAATTAATTAAATTAAACTGTTCGAATCGATTACATCCAGATGAAAATTAAAGTTTCAAGTCTGAACACACTAGCAACCAGTAAAAATAGGCTCAATCTTTTATAAAGCATTTTTTTCATGCATCTTTCAACTGAACGTCAAATCTTACGTATGAGTACGGAATTATCAAACTAACGATTAATTCAGTTTATTTTTTCATGCAAGTATTTCTAAAGCTTCAATATGCATATATAATTACGTACCAGGTAATCAAATTTTATTATAAATTCGAGAAGAATATTCCTTATGCCCAAATATTTATCTTATTTGCTTTTAGCTTTGGAGGTATTTTTAGTAAGTTACACATCTAGAAGGACCTGCCAACTTCGGCCAAGAGGCCATGCAAGAAAAATTGAAAACAAAATTATTAATAATTAATAATATAAAAAAATTACATTAAAAAATAAATAATTAATAATATAAAATTTTACATTAAAAAATTTAAACATAATATTTTTAAATGATAAGTAATTATAATAATTATAATAATAAATAATATAATTAAATATATAATAATGTATAAATGATCATATAAAAAAATATTTTAAGAGTTAAGTTTTACTTTTAAGTATATTACACTTATTATTTTAAATGAGGAGATAAAATTTTATTTTATATAAACCTTTAGGGCGTGTTCGGTAAATGAGTAAAATAGAGAAAAAGTGGAAAAGAGAATTGATTTTTATTTTTTATTATGGGCCTGTTCGGCTGGACCGTAAAAGTGAAGGAAAAGAGGAATTATAAAATTTAGAATAGAGTACTTTTCTTGACTATTTCAATTGTGTTCGGCAAAGATGGAAGAGGAGAAAAATTATTTTGCCTTGGAAAATACACAAAAGAAAGATGAAAAACATTAAAATATATAAAAGAATTGACACATCAGCAAAAATAAAGTAAAAATGATTCTCTCTTGTCAATTCCGTCTCAATTCCTCAATTTCAGGCCCTCTATGGAATTGAGAAAAGTGAAAAGTTACCTCTATTCCATTTAACAATTCTAATATATTTTATTCATGTTCGTTTGGAATTGACTCTTTATTCCATTCGATTCCACTTTTCTACTCGAGCCGAACAAGCACTATGGGTATGTTTAAATAGGTAGAATAGCAGAATAATTGTTGTTCTCGGAAATGAATAGCAGTTGTGTATTCAAACGCAAAATTGATGTTTCAGAACAGTGAGAATAACTGTTATTCTGTGGTGAGGATGGAATAGCTATTGTTCTTCTCAACTCTCCATTACTATTCCCAACAAATAATCCAAATAATATTTCTACCATTCGGAATAGCATCACATTTTTACTATCCTCGTGCTAACCAAAAAATCACTATTTTTTTACTATCCTCATTTGCTATTCTTAATTTCTCTATTCTTACGCTATTCTTTGCACTATCCTCATTTGTTATTCTTAATTCCTCTATTCTTACGCAAATCTGTTGCTCCAAAATAGTGAGAATAACTGCTATTCCATGGGGGAGCTGGAATAGTTGTTGTTATTCTCAGCTCTCCATTACCATTCCAAACAAATAATCCAAATAATATTCCTACCATCCGGAATAGCATCATTTTTTTACTATCCTTGCGCTATTCTTTGCACGATCAAAACATACCCTATAATTCCAATCATGTTCAGTAAATTCAGAATAGTGGAAAATTAGATTTAAGTCTTTTTCAACACTTAAAAGCTACTATTCCACAATTTCATCTCCTCCATGGAATAGTGAGTTGGATTAGAGAGGGACTAAAATGCAAAAAGAAGGGATTTTGACTGCATATTTTCGTTGTTATTCCACTTTTCCATTTATCCTCTATTCCATTCAATTTTTTCTCATTTGATTACTATTCCAACATAATTGCACACTTTTCCTCTATTTTGTGCTTGCCGAATAGGCCCTTAGATTCAAGAAAATGAAAAGATTTAAATAAATTCAATGGTGGAAAAAATTATTGACGTGACCTGCTTAAAAAGCTCGAAAGTTTAACTCTCTTTATGTATTAAAAATTCTCCACTTTTATCCCCTTCCTCCCAAATAGAATAGTCATTCCGACGAATTAATTTGCCATGCGAATTTTAGACTAAGTAGAAGAGTGCGGAAGAGTGCTAATATGGTATACCAAGTTATAGGTGTTATATCGTATTAGCTCTCGTCGAATAGCAATTATTATTTGATTATGTTATATTATATTATTATATTATGATTATAATTATGATTATGATTTATTATTATTATATTATTATTAATTATTATTTTAATATTATTATGATTATTTATTTATTTATTATTATTATTATTATATTATAATAATAATAATTATTGTTATATTAACATCATTGAGTATTATTATTATTATTATAAGATTAATTTTGTTATAATTTATTATTATTATTTTAATATTATGATTTTAGTATTATATTATTATATTATATTATTTTGATTATGATTATAATTTTATTACCATTATATTATTATTTTATGATTTTAGTTATATTATTATTATATTATTATGATTATGACTATGATTATTATTATTTTATTATTACTATATTATATTATGATTATAGCTATGATTATATTATAATTATATTATTATGATTATAATTATTTATTATTATTATTATATTATGATTATGATTATAATTATAATTTTTTTATTATATTATTGTATGATTACGACTATGATTTTTATTATCATGATTATGATTATGGTTTTATTATTATTTGATTATGTTGTATTGTATTATTATATTATAATTATATTATTGTTATATTATTATAATTAGAATTTTTATTATTATATTATTATTTATTATGATTATAATTATGGATTACGATCATTATTTTATTGTTACTATTATATTATCATTATTATTATTATCATCATATTATCATCATGTTAGTATCATAATTATCCATATTTTAACTATTCTGATTAACAACTGCCAAACGATATTTTCGCTCTTTCGAATAGTCAAGAATACCACTCTTCTACCACTCTTTCAAAAATACACTATTCTATTACTCTTTCAAAGTTATTTCTTAATTTACCAAATGAACCCTTAAGAAGAGAGAAAGAGATCCAAACTTATTCCTTAATTTGCCAAATGAACCCTTAAGAAGAGAGAAAGAGATCCAACTCTAATAGTTATCTATGTGAAACCCTATCGCGATTTAATATCCAGTTAAATTTAAAAAAATGGACTTCTAAACATGTTTGTATCATTTATATAAAGTTGTATTATGATAATTCACGAATCATTGTAGGGTTGGTGTTTCGAAATCAATTTTATGATTTCAAATTAGAAATAAATGATTTAAACCGTCTATCTTCATATCAAAATGTGTTTGCAAACAAATTTTTTTATATATATATTTTTATTATTTTCTGATGACGAAAAAAATGATTTAATATGAGAATTCTAGTTCAGAAAAAATAGCAAAAAAATATAAAAAATAAAATTTTTGGTTTTCTAAAAATTTGGGCAGGCTGATAACCGGTGCAGTGCGGGGCTCGACCATTATTATAATAGGAAAATCGGTGTGACCCACCCGGTCGGAAAGGAAAAGGAAAAAAAAGAGGTATTACTAGATCTTGATAGATGATAGTGCTCTTGAAATGTAACTCTAGATCTAATGGTGCGGTGAACCCGAGGGTGAAAATCCTAGATCTGTAAGAAAGAAGGCAGGAAAATTAGCGGTGATGATACCCTAATTTGGTGTTGCTTCACAAAATGAAACTTGATCTGGTGTTGCTTCACAAAATAAGACCGATATTTGATGGCAGTGCATCCGAGGTGGTGGTGATAATGAATCCCTAAAACGGTGACGAGAGAGAGAGAGAGAGAGAGAGCAGGGAAACCCGTGTGATGGGTGGAGGGAGGAATAGACTTGGATGGGTGGCTGTGATGAGCGGAGAAATCCTAAGTTCCGGTAGATGATGGTAGAAAACCCTAGATTATTTATACTTAAAATCATACAGGCTAGAGAGGTAGGGTCCGTTTGGCAAATCAAGGAATAACTTTGGAAGAGTGGTAATTTTGGAAGAGTGATAGAATAGTATTTTTTTGGAGAATTTGGTAGAAGAGTGGTATTCTTGACTATTCGAAAGAGCGAAAATATCGTTTGGCGGTTGTTACTCGAATAGTTAAAATATGAATAATTATGATACTAATAATGATGATGATGATAATAATAATAATAGTAAAATAATAATCATAATAGCAAGATAATAATAATAAAGTAATAAAAAATAATCATAATAAATAATAATATTATAATAGTAATATAATAAAAATATAAACATAATCATAATATAGTAATATAATTATAATCATAATTATAATAATATAATAATAATAAAAATTCATAATTTTAATAATATAATCATAATCATAATCATGATAATAATAATTATAGTCATAATCATAATAATATAACCATAATCATAATCATTATAATATAATAATAAAAATATAATCATAATCATAAAAATAATTATAATAATATAATAATAAATTAATCATAAATATAATCAACATATAAAAATATAATACAACATAATAAAATAATAATAAAGTAATAAAAAATAATCATAATAAATAATAATATTATAATAGTAATATAATAAAAATATAAACATAATCATAATATAGTAATATAATAATAAAAAATTATAATTACAATCATAATTATAATAATATAATAGTAATAAGTAATCATAATTTTAATAATATAATCATAATATAATAATCATAATCATAATCATGATAATAATAATTATAGTCATAATCATAATAATATAACCATAATCATAATCAAAATAATATAATAATAAAAATATAATCATAATCATAAAAATAATTAAAAATAATTATAATTATAATAATAAATTAATCATAACTATAATCAACATATAATAATATAATACAACATAATAAAATAATAATAAAGTAATAAAAAATAATCATAATAAATAATAATATTATAATAGTAATATAATAAAAATATAAACATAATCATAATATATTAATATAATAATAAAAAATTATAATTACAATCATAATTATAATAATATAATAATAATAAGTTATCATAATTTTAATAATATAATCATAATATAATAATCATAATCATAATCATGATAATAATAATTATAGTCATAATCATAATAATATAACCATAATAATAATCATAATAATATAATAATAAAAATATAATCATAATCATAAAAATAATTATAATTAATTATAATTATAATAATATAATAATAAATTAATCATCACTATAATCAACATATAATAATATAATACAACATAAGAAAATAATAATAAGTATTAATAATCATAATCATAATCATCATAATATAATAATATAATAATAAATAATCTTGATCATAATAATATAATAATAAAATAATTATATTTATATTCATAATATAATAATATAATATTAAAATTATATTTATAATAATAATAAATAATATAATAATACTAATGGTAACAATAATGATAATATTAATTTAATAATAATAATAATATAATGATAATAATAATAAATAATAATCATAATATTAATATAATAATAATAAATCTTAATCATAATCATAATATAATAATATAATATAATATAATATAATCAAACAATAATCGCTATTTCGACGAGAGCTAATCCGGTATTCCACCTATAAGTTGGTATACCGGATTAGCACTATTCCGCACTATTCTACTTAGTCTAAAATTCGTTTGGCAAATTAATTCGTCGGAATAGGTATTTTATTTCAACTTTTTGCTATTCCATTGAGTGCCAAACACTCCCGTAGAGAAAATCAGAGGAGAAAAAAGAGGATGGGAGAGATGAGAGAGGGAAGGCGGAGGGAAGAGGCGGGGAAATAAAGAATACTAAGCCAGCCCAATACACCCGATCCATGACCCATCCAAGTATCCAACTTAACCCTTTTATTTTTACCAATCATGACGATCATCAGGTTAGATACGGATTTTGAATTTGAATTACTCATTATTTTGGGTTGGACATTGGATTTGTTTTAACCTGACACGACCATATATAATTTATACAAGGTATGAGAGTTATCCCTATCGACTAGTGAGTGAATTGAAAATGGATCCAAAATTAGTACGCATTTCCATATTTAAAGGCCTCTGAAACTATTCATCCTTGGAAAATATTTTTTTTGTTTATCAAAAAGGTTCATTCTCGCCTGTTGATGAAGGGGATTCTGATCTTTCTAAAGACATTGGAGGTGCTTCTGCGCTAGCATGATCTTTAAGCGCTTAGAAGCAAGCAATTAATACAGTTCATCAGCAAACTAAAAACAAAGCGGGAAAAAAGTTCATCCCTATTTTCTCTATTACTAAAGCTCCTCCATACATCCATGATCATACAACTTATCTAACATTGCACTTCGCACTTCTCAAGCAACTTCAGTTAGGTCTCCGGTAATCACTTTTACTATAGACTAAGACTTCAGGTTTTAGCAAAAATCAACGATCTGGACCACATTAGATGCACTTCTTACCAACTGGACTAGTTTAGAGGTCGAGAAAACAGAACTACATTCCCTGAGAGTATAACCTAAAATCCTAGCACAAGATCCTATTATATTGTGTGGTTATGCTCTCCATTATAGTTGACAATTAGCATTGAAGGGTCATTTGCATCCTGATCCACTATCTTGTGCACTGAGCATCCTTTATTGCTACACCTGTAGTATCGCCTAATCAATAAGGAAATTTGTGCATTTAGTAGCCTGACCATAATAGGAAGAACAAGATGAATTCTACATATTGCTACTTCCAATATCTTTGTTTTTTCTTATACACATTAATCATAAATTATCCTCCATCCCACTGTTCAACACCAATAGAACTAAGCAAATACAAGTAAATCTAACTACCGTGGAGAAACCTCGAGAAAGATCATGCCCAATCCCCATGAAACAAGAACAACTTCGATCTAATTATACCCAACCTCCTTATGAAATTACAAAACATTTAAAAATTATGGACAAGGTAATCCTTACCTAAGGTGAGATAGACCAACAAGTTGCTTTGTACCATTTGAACGCCAAGAGAAGTTGTCAGCTCCTTTTAAGTTCATTGCTGGCACTCTAACTGTTTTATTGACCCACAAACTCCTATATACATTATGAACAAAAGCATTTACTATGAAGGATGTAAAAAATCTCTGAATATGGAATGTGATCATTTTACAAAAAAAAAAAGAGCCTCTGCGAGAAAGGGAAGTTGCATCTTGCTATAATTGAAAAGGATCCCTGATTTGCTTGAGAAATCCAAAAGCAATTTCTTCCCTTAGGAACATACAAGGGAGCATCACTCATCAAATAAGGATTGTGAAAGCTTATAATTGGATGAATTCACTATTCATATTTCAAACTAACAACTCCCAAGAATAAGCTAAATTATATCATATTAAATCAATCATTATATAAAGGAAATGACCATTGCTCCAAATAACACAGGGTTGAAAATATAAATAAGTAAAATTACAGATATATTGTTACAAAAATATAGAAATCCTGCCAATCAAATTTCACACAATTTGAGTATCATTTGATGATATACCAAATGAATCAATATCAGAAAATTCACTCACTTAATGATCATGCACCAAATCTCAATTTTTCTTCTTCTTATATGTTTGATATTATGCACCATTTGGCATGCCTATACTATTTGATTTTAAATTTAAGATTATTTTGATAGATTGTCAAGATAATCCATTGTCAACTGATCCTTCTTCACTTGTCGTCCACGTCAATATGTAATAGTAAAAGTTCAAAAGGTTCAAAAAAGATCATGGTTCATTATCTAAAAGCTGAGGTTCTTTTCTGCAGATGCTAAAAGAGAGTCCATTTTGCAATGAATTAGGAAATTGCCAACTAGAAATTTCAAAATGTTATTTGTTGCTTGAAAATCATAAAAGGTAGAATATGAACCGGCAATGAGCAGACCGCTTGATGCGACTCCCTGAACAGTTCTCATCATTTCTTGTTCTGTTTGAAGAGACGAGCATTGTTTTCTTTCTTTTCTTAGCTTTTGACTTCCTACAATATTAGAGGACAAAGTTATTTGCAGTTTTGCACAACCCCTCTGTTACTTATAACAAACTGATATGCAAAGAAGGCAGTGTACCTTGAACCTTGCTAATCAGTGTTTTTTTTAAGTAACTTGCAAACAACTGTAGCTGAAAAGTTGATACTACCCACATGCAATATTTGGGTACAGTACTTTCGCAAATCGCAATCTTGTTTAGCGATAGTGTGAAATTCTAGGCCTCAGTTTAGCGAGTACACAACAAAATTAGAAACGAGAAAAAAAGAGGAAAATATAAGTTCGCCTAATGGGCACCAATAGTACTGGTTTAAGAAACTGACAAACACATATACATGTAAATAATGAAGGTGCAGAACAAATTGAAGAGAACTCACTGTTCCAATTCATCCTTGCGTACTCCTCCCATGGTTTTCAGGGAAAGCAAAGCAGATACAATTGGCATAAGCTCATTCTCTTTTCCTTCTCTAACATTACTCTCCTCTTTCACCTTCACTGTCTTGTTATTCGATGTGGCAACACAACTAGATGGCAACATCAAGTTGTCAAATTTACCTTCACCAGAAGATCAGCGTTGATCAACATGATATAATTTCAAGAGGATCTCAAAGGCATTATCAGATCCCCAGAATTGACAGCATCCCTGAAGTAGTCATATCCAACGGCATGGACAATATAATACTGTTTAAGAATTAAAACCTTCTACCATAGATGCTATGCTACCATAGTTCGCAAAATCTATCGACAGCACATGATCCTATTTACTGCGCGAATTCCAAACAAGACCGACTTGCGTCCTGGTTTTGCCTTTTGCACGAAAGAAGGCTTAAATCGAAAGAGACTCACCTTATGTCCAATTTAGGCCGATTCTTCTTCCTTCCTTCCAGTTCGTTTGCGACTCGACGAGAAGCCAAAGTTGGATATGGTCGATGATCGGAAGAGGAATTGTGGTTGGAGGTAGCGTGAAGTGTGTTTCGTACTTTCGTGTTCCCTGGGGTGCTGCTGTGCAACTTTAGGCAGCAAATTTCCTCGCTTCGAACGCTCAAAATGACAGTGTGCGTCATTTCTTTCACTCGAGCGTTAGTCTAAGAAGAGCAAGAGACAATTTTTTGGGCCTTAAATATATTTAGATATTTATTGGGCCAGAAATTTCTTCAAAATAATTTATTTAATTACCTAGGAAATAATTTTAGTGTCGGCAAAATATTCCTTCAGATTTGTTTCTTAGAAATTAAGCAGACAATTCTTTTTTTTCTATGATATTTTGTATATCTTAACTCCAAAAAAATCAGGATCTTATAAAAAACCTCACATAAATTTAATAAACTATGTTTAATACTGGATGAATCTATTAGTTTATAAAAAGATAATGGACATAGCAGAATTTGTTTATTATAACAAAATTTTGGTGACCTGTATCCATTTTTTTCATATTAAAATAACCTGTATTTCTTAATTTAAGGGGTTTTGTAAATCCAGAAATCAATTTCTATTTGGATGTCTTTTTTTTCACAATTGAATCTCTCTCAGTAAAGAGATGTCGCGACATTCATCACTTTCATGCTTGATTGCTCCATGATTCATCATATGAACATGAGCTAAAAGCCTAAAACATGACATTCTTTCCCAAGTATCCACGTACAATTTCGTTTTTCTATTTGTCTTTGAATGCTACAATTATTCCTATTAGGGCACTTTTATTTACTTTTATTTGCATGGTATTAGTGCTCATATAAATGGTACTTACTACAATTTCCAAAAAGTTCAGCTTTCAACGTGTTTTTTGGTTCTATTTTGTAGTTTAAAAATCATGTTTAAGACTATATTTGTGTTCCATTCCGGAGATATTTATTGTTTTTTTTTCCGGTATGCTCTGAGAATATCAACGAAATATTAATGGGATGAAAGTATTGTCTCATTATTTTGATTTACGCGTGCAAAATATAATAGAATTTATTTGCATTTTATTTTGTAAATAATTTAGATTATATATACATACAATATAATATTGCATGGATGCAGGTGGCAGGGTGGCCGCCGCCTGTTCGGAATTTTTTTAAACCATCCTTATAATTATATATATTTTTATTTAAAAATATTAGAAAAATATATTTATATTAAAGAAAGTTTTTAAATTTTGCCTCATCCTACAATTTTTTTTTTAATTTTGCTCTCCCTCCCCAGACGGAAAGTCCGGCTTCGCCCCTACACGGATGGACCAATGCAATGTCTTGAATTTTCAAACTTCAAGCTAAAAATGATCAATCAATATGATTTCTATATGAAAAATTGATCAATCAATATAATTTCCATATAAAAGTTTTGTAGAAATCCAACTTTCATATATATTTTTATATTTTTTGTTATTTTTTGTTTTTTTGGATGAGGTATCATCTGATTTAAGGATTTTGGATAATTATTGACTCTCCTCATTGAGAAAATAAAAAATTCTAATAAAAAATAAAATTAAAATTAAAATATTTTGATATGAAGATTATAGTAAACGACTTTGTATCAACCATTTCTAGCCTAGCATTCAAGATCTAGACGTGTTATACTGACCCATCTGTTCAATACATTGTATTTTATTTTTTTATTTATTATAATAACATGTTTCATGAATCCGACATTATTATTTTTTTGGTTGCATATATACCCAATAATTATAGTTTTTTTTTCTTGCTTGACGGTACACAACCACATAAAAGAGATTCAACAACGATTTTGAAACACCTTTAATAAATGTTCTCCAACTATTATTGAAAGGGGTTAGCAAAAGTATAAATAATCATTATTAAATTATATTGTTAAAAATGTTCTTAGAAAACCTTAAATAATGGTTCTTTACTAAGAATTATTGTTGTTAAAGGGTCCTTTACCAATGATTTATTACTAAGAATTATTGTCAAAGGATTCTTTATCAATAATTTTTAGTTAAAAAATATTTTAAAATGAGCCTTTAGCAACTGTTTATCTAAGAATTGTTATTAATGAGTTCTTTAGCAATGGTTTTTAGTTTAAAATCGTTGCTAAATGTCATTTTTTATTTTTTAACTTTAATTTTAACTAAGAACAGATAGTACACAATGAATGGAGACAAATTGTTATATAAGAATAAGCACTGTGACATATTATTCATTCAGTAATTAATATGAAAAAAATATAATTATACATTCAACAAAAAAAAATATTTACTCAACAATACATCTTATTCATTCAATACTATAAAAAATTGCACAAATTATTAGAAAATATAAAAAAAAATATAAAATACATTTTGAAACTCCAAACATTGTAGATCTCATTGTAAGATTTCTGTGGCTGTATAGAACGTCTCAATCGAAGTTTTCTATTAAAATTTATGGTTATTTAAAGTTGAGATTATCAGATTTCAGTTTTGATTTATTTTCATTATTTCTCTTTCTCTTTCCCTCACCTCTATTTTATATATGAAACAAGGATGAAGGAGAGTGGTAATCCACAAGATTTGTGTTTTTAGATTTTGATTTTTGAATCATTGGATCGGTACGAATGAATGGTGAGATTGAAAAATCTAACCTGTAAAAACAAAAGGTTGAAATGTCATTTGTGGATTCTTCACAGTTAGAGCCAAAATTTAAATATCATCATTTAGCAATGTTTTCTTAATAAAATTATTGCTAAATACTATCTTTAATAATAGTTCTTTAATAATGATTTTTTAAAGAATTGTTGCTAAAGGAATATTTAACTTTTTGGTGTGTCTGAACTCTATTTTAATAATATTTTTTTATTAAAAATCATTACAATAGTTCTTAATATTTTAGTAATATCACTGACTCATTTTAACAATGAATTTAACTTATAACTATTGTTAAATAGGTGTTGGTTAAGATCTTTTTCGTTGTAGTGGTAGGTTAATTATCGTATGGTTTGTTTACAATTGTATCTTTTTATATTTACTGTTCTTTACTTAGTATGAAATGTATATATGAATTATTTTTTTTGTCATACATGAACTTTGAGAATGTTATTTGTAAATATTTTAAAATTTTCCAATTATCATGTATTATTATTTGTTAGTTGTTACAACTTACAAGAGCGGTCCTAAGATAGAAGTTATTGCATGATTTGACGTGTAGGAGGTGTTTGATAAGTTGGAATAGTACGGAATGATTTGAACGTTTTAAAGCACTTCCATGCATATAATGGGATAGGGATGTTAATTATTGATCTGATCTGATTCAATACGATTCGAAAATAAACGAGTTGAGATATAAATTTAATTTTTTTTAATCGAATTGAGTCGGGTCGGGTTCGGATCAACCTGATCGACCCGATTAATTATGTTTTTTGAAGTAATTTTATGATTTAGTATTAATTAAAACTTAAATATACATTAATTATTTTACACGGGTTGACCCGTGAGCCGTCGGGTCGGGCATGGATTAAGGTTTTTTGACTCAAATTTAATTGGGTCGAGTTCGAGTTGAGTAAAAAAATAATAAAATAATGTGATCCGATCCGAATCTGACCCGATCCGACCCATTAAGACCTCTAAATGGTGACATGTTTTAATTTGATTAAAAAATAGAAGTTAAAACACTTAAAAATTGGTTGGCTTAATGGACGAGCATTGGGATCGTTCAATCTCCCGTTGGCGTTTTTATTTGTTTAAAAATAAAAAATAAAGTGGACATCTACCTATGTATTTAAAAATCTTCTTAAGAATTACTTATCCGAGTAGGATAATATGACAAATTATCTAATAGCATCATTATTTTCACTTAGTACTAGTATCATACTATATCGGGATAATATGACCAATTATTTAATAACCAATATTATTATGTATAATCGTGAGAAGCTGGATAATTTTGCGGATTTTTGGACAGTTTGATGCGTTTGATTTTTTTTTTGAAAAAAAAATTAGAAGTTATGTTGAAATTGTTTTAGAACTAGGTTTGAAACAATTATCCAAACTACTGTACGCACCAAAGGATTCATACCTGATGGCTATGCGCAAAAGTGAGATTGCTAGCAGAAAGGTCAGGATACAAGTTAAGGTAGTCTTCAAATACAAGCCACTTCAGTTTGTTATCTTCCATGACTCTCCTCTACCTCTCTCTCTTTTATCTATTTCATATCTCCTCCTGTGCTGATTTTGAAAATTAATTCAAATTAAGGATTAAATTCAGTCTTAATTAAGATCAACAAGAAAGAGGGAAGAGTTCTTGAAACAATGGATAATTGAAAACAAAAGGCTAGCATAGTAACAGTGGCGGAGCTTGAACCCGAAGTCCGGAGGGGGTCAAAATAATTTATATGCTTTTTAGACACTGTATTTTAAATTTTGAAGATACTAAAATAATAAAATCTTTATAAATACACTATAAAATATCATAAATTTTTAACGATATATTAATTTTTAAAAATTTAGGAGTCCCTTCTAAGATCCGCCGTTGCATAGTAAGAACATTCCCAGGATCAGCAGGAAAAAAGAGTGCTCTTCTTGTGTTGAAGATGAAATATAAAGCTAGAACCACGCATAAGCCGAGTTGAATTAACAAAACACAAAAATGACTATAGAAATATTTGAAACAAGCATGAATCTACCATATACCTACTTTCAAAGCATTCAACAATTTGCCCACGCTTGTCACATTTACTTTCTCAAAATCCAGATTTGGGAGAGCGAGATGGATTGCCCTCTTGGCCTCTTCCTATTAGAAGCGCTATCCTCTGCGGAGGCAGAGTTCTTTTAACTGCGCAGGCTGCACAGTGCTATCTGTGGAGATTATTATAATGCATGTGTTTTTATTATTAAATCAGAAACATTGATCTTTGATCGCTGATCGGACGGTTTATATGTATAGCACGTCATCTGTGGAGTTTTTTTATACTCGTGAATTCCTTCCTATTATCCCTGTTGCTATTGCTGTTGCGGGAGTGTGTATAGAGATGCAATTAGAGGTAGGAATGTAAAAGAATCAAATCTGGTCGGATAGCAAATCGTATTTGTATTTATTTTAATTTTTAAATATGAATATGTATTTATATATTTTTAAGAAGGACTCTGGTGCCGCTAATTTTAATGATATCCGATATCACAAACTTATTTTTAATTTATATTTCAATGTTTAAGATTTAAATTTTGATTCAAATTGTTGATCTCATTCATTTTTATGATAGATATATACTCATAAAATTTCATAATTTTTAGAGATCATTTATTATTAGATTAAATGATAATAAATGATTGCATAAAAATAAATCAATCATAGTTAATTAAATTCACTCATTTTATTATCATTTGATCTAGTATGAAATGATATCTAAAAATTATAAATTTTTTGAGCATATATCTATTATAAAAATGAAAAAAATAACGATTTAAATTTAAAATTTAAATATTAAATTTTAAAATATAAATTGGTGACATTAAATGCACTAAAATATCATTTCTCTATATTTTTAGATACAAATCTAAGACTGTTCAGTTCTTTCCCTCTCGTCACTTGTCACTCGTACAGTTAAAGAGTGGGATAAAAACAAATTTAATGAGCTCGCAGCGAGTGGGTGAGAACTGAACAATTGGCACTTTCGTTCACAACTAGTGCTAGGACGCGTACCAAGGAAATAAGGCCGAGGACAATTCTCGTAGCCTATAAGTCACAGGAAAGGTTTCCAAATGGCCCGATATTGTTTCTTATTGCCGAAATGGCCCAAATTGGTCATGGGAAAAAAGAAATCGGTAGTCAGGAATCAGGATTCATTCATATGATGAATTAATTTTGCCAAACGAATTTTAGACTAAGTAGAAGAGTGCAGAATAGTGCTAATCCGGTATACCAACTTATAGGTGGAATACCGGATTAGCTCTCATCGGAATAGCGATTATTATTTGATTATATTATATTATATTATTATATTATGATTAAGATTAAGATTAATATTATTATATTATTATATTATATTTATGATTATAATTTATTATTATATTAATATTATGATTATTATTTATTATTATTATCATTATATTATTATTATTATATTATTATTATCATTATTGTTATTATATTATCGTTATCATTAGAATTATTATATTATTTATTATTATTATAAATATAATTTTAATATTATATTATTATATTATGAATATAAATATAATTATTTTATTATTATATTATTATGACCAAGATTATTTATTATTATATTATTATATTATGATGATTATGATTATGATTATGATTATGATTATTTATTATTATTTTATTATGTTGTATTATATTATTATATGTTTATTATAGTGATGATTAATTTATTATTATATTATTATAATTATAATTATTTTTATGATTATGATTATATTTTTATTATTATGTTATTATGATTATGATTATTATATTATAATTATATTATTAAAATTATGATTACTTATTATTATTATATTATTATAATTATGATTGTAATTATAATTTTTTTATTATTATATTACTATATTATGATTATGTTTATATTTTTATTATATTACTATTATTATATTATTATTTATTATGATTATTTTTTATTACTTTATTATTATTTTATTATGTTGTATTATATTATTATATGTTGATTATAGTTATGATTAATTTATTATTATTATTATTATTATTATTATTTATAATTATTTTTATGATTATGATTAAATTTTTTGTTATTATATTACTATGATTATGATTATGGTTATATTATTATGATTATGACTACAATTATTATTATCATGATTATGATTATGATTATCATAAAGTATCATAATAGGCAATTTTAGAGATCGTTCGGTACAAGCGAAAGAGGCTGACAAAATCAACGGTTTGTTGCGATTAATTTGCATCATTGAATAAATTTTTCGTGTGGATGAATTACTCAGGTCTTTTAAGATAATAGGATCACCAATTCTATGGTCATTTCAAGTTTAAATTTTATAATATTGTTGAGAAAAAATACTGTAGTCGTATGATGGAGAAGTAATCGTAATTTAATTCCTTATCATGGCCCAACAAAATTGCATAATTTAGTGATTAGCTATTGCAAGGCTTGCGATTAATATTCGCGATATCATTTGTTAGTGTTATTAGCTAATAAGGTGAAATCCATTTAGAAACAAATTAGAGAAATACATTTGTCAACTGTGCCAACATCAAAAGGCTCCAGCAATAAAAGCTTATGCTTGTATTTCAATTTCTGTCTCATTTCTTTTCTACTCATCTTTGTCAACTCTTTTTTGAATTTTTTTTTAATGAAAATTATATAGTAAACTATTCACTTTCTGCCTCAAAAAAAAATTAAATAAATAAATAAAAGCTGATGCTGTACCGGTTCTATTACAAAATTGGCTCTAGTTTCTTTTACAGCCGAAAAAGCAATATTGCAGGCGCCATCTATGCTCAAACTACAGAGAAATGTCACTCTTAAGTTTGGATTTAGCTAAATGTCACTCCAAACTTATTTAGCTTTTAATTTTGCCACTCCAACTATAATAATTTTCATAATACCCAAAATACCTTGAATCAATATTTCATCTCCCCCTCTCCCCACTCTCCCCACTCTAACTATATCAGTTTGGTGCTCAGCATTCTGTCGCTCTGTCATGTGCTGGCTCTTCAATAGTGACATATAATTTTTTCAAGGCAGATCAGCTAGGCCAGAAAAACCTTTCTCAGAATAAGAGGTGGGCTACCCTACCCACACACGAACCTAGTACTGATGGATTGTGGTGTCTTGTTGTTTATTAAAATTAAAAGAACAAATCAGCAAAAAAGAGCAAAAACTGCTTTTCATTGGATTTCCTATGAACTAGCAAAGTGTTTAAAAATATACAATGACAATGATTTAGTAATCATCCCATCAATATGAAATCTGTAGATAGCACATCACCTGCAGATTATAGATTCACTGGTCAGAAAATTTGATTTTGATTTTAACTCACTTTCAAGCCTCCTGTTGAGTAGAGGTCTACCAAGCACTCAGCAAATGCAAAGAGCCAAAGAACATTTTGGAGACGGCCTTGTTGGTATTGTCATCCCTTCTTTTGACAAAATCTAGCATAAAAACATTACAGATATTCTCTTAGATTGGATATAAAAGAAAAAAGTTACATTGTTATAACTAGATGGCTTCATCATTTTGGAAGATACCGGAAAGAAATAGATTGCATCAGAATTTAGTTGTCAGTGATTGTTTCACGAAACATTCGGAACAGTGATGGTGAACTCATATGTCAGAGTCATATTATGAAAACTTCAAATGATGTTAGTGCAGGATGCTATCATCATTGTGGGAAATTTAAGCTTGATTTCTTGCAAATTGCCCTTATTACTAATAACCTAAATTCGTTAATTCAACCTGCTTGGGGAAGAGCTGGGCCCGCCGCTTGGAGACAGCAGTGATGACAGCGGCATCACGGATTTGGAGTCTGAAGAGGATGGCGTGGAGGATTTCGTCGGGAAGACGGCTTATGAAGTCTTGACCTAGTTGCTTTCCTTCTTTCCAGTCTGTGTATTGCACGACAAGAGCAGCTACAAGGGAGAAAGATTCTCTGAGATCGCTACTGCACTACCAGTGGCAGAGTTGTTCGACCGGTTTCTCCCATTATATATCCGTATGACCGCCTCGTTAGTCCCACATCACCCAAGGGAGAAAAAGAGATTCTCTGAGATCGCTACTGCACGATCAGATCATCAGAGTGGCAGAGTTGCTTGACCGGTTTCTCCCATCGTATTTCCGTAATACCGTCTCATTAGTCCCACATCACCAAAAGATGCAGAGAGGATACGCTTCGGAGGTTATATAAAGAGGGTAGGATCATAGGAGGTTGCATACAAGCCAACGGGCCGGTGCCTCCATTGCACAGTTTGGAGACTGCTGGTCTGCTATCTGCCCAAGTGGCAGATTAAATGTTATAATTTTTTTAGGGGTGAGTCCAGGGTCTGGGCAGCAGGGCGCCTGGACCGGCGGGGTGGGGGTGCGTGCGAGGTCCGGGCAGCAGGGCGCCTGGACCGGCGGGGTGGGGGTGCGTGCGAGGTCCGGGCAGCAGGGCGCCTGGACCGGCGGGGGGGGGGGTGCGTGCGGGGTCCGGGCAGCAGGGCGCCCGGTCCGGTGGGGCGGGGTGTGTGTGTGGGGAGTGTGTGTGCGTGCGGGGTCTGGGCAGCTGGGCAGCCGGGCGCCCGGCCCGGCGGGGCGGGGGGAGTGTGTGTGTGTGTGGGGTCTGGGCAGCAGAGCGCCCGGCCCGGCGGGGCGGGGGTGTGTGTGTGTGGGGGGTCTGGGCAGCAGGGCGCCCGGCCCGGCGGGGCGGGGGAGTGTGTGTGTGTGGGGGGGGGGTCTGGGCAGCAGGGCGCCCGGCCCGGCGGGGCGGGGGAGTGTGTGTGTGTGGGGTCTGGGCAGCAGGGCGCCCGGCCCGGCGGGGCGGGGGAGTGTGTGTGTGTGCGGGGTCTGGGCAGCAGGGCGCCCGGCCCGGCGGGGCGGGGGAGGTGTGTGTGTGTGCGGGGTCTGGGCAGCAGGGCGCCCGGCCCGACGGGGCGGGGGAGGGTGTGTGAGTGCGGGGTCTGGGCAGCAGGCCGCCTGGTGCCGGGGGGTGTGTGTGCGTTCATGGTTGGGTTTAACGCATACAGCAATTTGATGATATCTCAACATCTTGCCATTTACAATGCCGGGTGTAAATAAATTTCAGGAAAGGTAAACGATGTTGGCGATGTTTAACAAATTCTGCTGGCAATTGCTTCTCCCAAAAAGCAAACTCCAGAATCCAGATCCCTAAGGCCCTATTCGTCTTCATTCAAACATGCGCCGACCTATGCGTCTTCTTTTATAATAAGTATCAACATTTTTCTAAATTTTAATAATAAGCATCAATTAATTAAAATCAATTTCTTAAAATTTAATAATAAATATTAATTAATTTAATTTTTAATAATAAATATTAATTAATTGAAAATTTAATAATAAGCATAGTAGGGCACTTGTTCAATTGACGCTTTGTACAATCACGTCCGTCTGACTGGCACCATATGCAAAACCATCAGTGAGATCTTTTTATTTTACTTTGCAAATAGTTGGACTTATGCAAAAACACCATTCAAATTCGCAAATTGAGTTGCCAGTGGGAGAATGTCAGTGGGTTGTCCTCCTTTTTTTTTTAATATAACTGAAAACTAAAATAAAATGTCAGTCCAACCAGCGTTTTTTCACAAGATGTCAATTTAATTGGTCAGTCTTCGTACAAGACGCCAGTCGAACTTGCACGCTGCCATACTTTTACTAAAATTTTAAATTAATATTTATTATTAAAATTAGAAATTAATTAATATTTAATATGAAAACACGGTCAAAATCTAAATTGATACCATAAATAGATAGTTTGCATTAGAATCCAGTTGGCAGAAATTTTTTCTATTTGGTGAGCTTCATATTATAAACAGTTCAAATGCATGGAACTAATATCTGTCTGAATGTTTATTCCAGTTTTTCCAGTTAGAAACACGTTAGTTTGATTATTATTTTTGGAAACATCAAATATAATTTCTTTGCGTCAGCTCAACTCCTGCATTGAGGGGGTCCTGCAATAATTTTCAATTGACAAAGATTGTTATGCCAATTAAAATTAGGAAGATTATGTAATGAATCAAAAAGATGTATTAATTTAAAATATTGGATGTTAACCTTGGCGTGCTTTTAAGCAGTTCCAACCGGACGACATAGATAGATCTTCAACTTTGACAAACTCGGTGCACGAATCAACGTTCTTGAATTTGCTGCAATTGTAAATTTCCAGTTGCTTCGTTGTTTCGCACCATGAAATCATTCTGCGCAAGTGGTCATCAGCCACTGTGACCCTGACACCAGTAATTTGACTGAGCAAAGACCACTCAATTTAAAGGCACTATCAGCTTCCATTAGTAGAGCACCAGCATTGTAATTGTGCTGCCTTTTGTCTTTTTGAGGAGCGGGATTCATTGATTATTTTGAAAACTTTGATAATGTATCTCTAAATAAATACAAAAAAATATTATAAATGTATTTTTTTATCTTTAGATTGATATTTATTCAAATTTTATGTAATTTTATTATCATCGTTTGATAGTCAATCAAAGACCGTTAAATTAGAATCGTTATAAATTATATGAAAAAATAATGATCTTTAATGATCAAACTATTAAGAAATTGTATAAAATTTGAATAACCATCAATCAATAAATTGAAGAACAGTTCCTTGATAAAGCATCCGTAGTACCACCTAAATAAAAAGGGCATATATCAATATATACTCCAGAAATAACTAAATAGCTCTGGAAAGAACTATTAACATGTTAATAATAACCTTCTTATTCAATTATCACATAATCAACAAGTTTTTGGCAGTTACGATGTGGTTGTTTGTACATTTCTTTCTATTAAATGGTACACATCAGCATCATATAGTAAAATAATAATCATAATAATAACATAATAATAATAATAAAGTAATAAAAAATCATCATAATAAATAATAATATTATAATAGTAATATAATAAAAATATAAACATAATCATAATATAGTAATATAATAATAAAAAATTATAATTACAATCATAATTATAATAATATAATAATAATAAGTAATCATAATTTTAATAAAATAATAATAATATAATAATCATAATCATAATCATAATCATGATAATAATAATTATAGTCATAATCATAATAATATAACCATAATCATAATCATAATAATATAATCATAAAAATATAATCATAAAAATAAAAATAATTATAAATAATTATAATTATAATAATATAATAATAAATTAAATATAAATATAATCAACATATAATAATATAATACAACATAATAAAATAATAATAAAGTAATAAAAAATAATCATAATAAATAATAATAATATAATAGTAATATAACAAAAATATAAACATAATCATAATATAGTAATATAATAATAATAAATTATAATTACAATCATAATTATAATAATATAATAATAATAAGTAATCATAATTTTAATAATATAATCATAATCATAATAATATAACTATAATCATAATCATAATAATATAATAATAAAAATATAATCATAATCATAAAAATAATTATAAATAATTATAATAATAATAATATAATAATAAAGTAATCATCACTATAATCAACATATAATAATATAATACAACATAATAAAATAATAATAAGTAATAATAATCATAATCATCATAATATAATAATAATATAATAAATAATCTTGATCATAATAATATAATAATAAAATAATTATATTTATATTCATAATATAATAATATAATATTAAAATTATATTTATAATAATAATAAATAATATAATAATACTAATGGTAACGATAATATAATAACAATAATGATAATAATAATTTAATAATAATAATATAATGATAATAATCATAATAAATAATAATCATAATATTAATATAATAATAAATTATAATCATAAATATAATATAATAATATAATAATACTAAATCTTAATCATAATCATAATATAATAATATAATATAATATAATCAAACAATAATCGCTATTCCGACGAGAGCTAATTCGGTATTCCATAAGTTGGTATAGGATTAAGCACTATTCGCACTCTTCTACTTTACTATCTAAAATTCGTTTAGCAAATTAATTCGTCGGAATAGCTATTCTATTCCAACTTTTTGCTATTCCATTGAGTGCCAAACACTCACATAGCGAATAAGGGTCCCAAGACCGGAATAAATAATGAAACCCTTCAAATCAAATGTGTCATGTCATGTACCTGATAGAAGAACCACGGAATTTCCTCTTGCCATTCCCTAGTCAACAGTACTTATCGTAGTTCTTTGACTCTTGGACCGGAACACATACTGTTCTCATCACAGTTGACCTACATGTTTTGATGGAAGCGGTAGGAATCAATTTGACAAGGGAACTTTTCACACTGCAACAATATTTCATTAATTAAAGTAATGGAAAGTTTCTTGTGCTACTGGGTGACTTCTGTAGAAGATATTTTATTCATCTCAAAGCAAGGTTTATGATGTTTATTCTGACCCGAACAGACCTGAGAAACACTAGTCCGATGTTATTCAGCACTGAAACCTTTCCCATCAAAAGACATATAAGTTTTTTCGTTATGACTTTAATCATTGATAATATGATTTACAGCCATATTTTCATGAGCACAGGTTATAAATTTTGAATTTTTTAATAAAATTTCTGCCAGATGCTTTGTCCCAGTTCATATTTCCAACGCAGAAGAAACAAGAAACCAAACTTTCTGAGAAAAATAGTGGGAAAACAAAATATCAGTTAAATTTTTGATCCAGTTAGTGAAGGGCAGGAGGGAAGACACAAGATAAGACTAGACCCAGCCTCTTAGGTCCTTAAATAAGTAGATTACACATCAAACATGGTGACATCACATTCTAATTATCTCCCACTCTCTTACCCAACATAGTCATCCTTATTTCCTGATTTTCCTCCAAGCAAGGAACTAACCAACTAGAAATAATAAATGAATTGAAAAAAATAAAAGGGTACCAGCTTATAGAATTACAAATTGGCATTTGCCATTGATTTCACAGTTTCCATCACATTCTTCCTTCTCTTTGCCTTTATCTCAAACTTCATGTTCTCCTCCCACTCCCCAGTTTCTTGCTGCTCCACTTTTTTTTTGTCTTTACACCTTCTCACAGATTTTATTATATATAATAATTATAAAAATCATATTATTAATAATAAGACTGATAAAAATAAAATTTTAAATCTACGAATGGCAGCACGCCATTGGTAGTGAAGCGGAGCAAACGCGCCACTGCCAGTGGCGTCTTTTACTGAAACGCGCCACTGGCAGTGACGCGTTTGTTTCCAACTGCGCGGGTATCTATCTGTGCGTGTATTTATAAAACCCATTTTAGGCAAACGCGCCGCGGCGTTCAACACTCGGCTTGGCCGAGTACCGGTACATCATACTATTCAGAGTTTCAGCCTGAGACAAATGACGGTAGAAGAGAAATCCATCATTGGACTAAGAAAAGTGAGTCCGAGAGTTTACCTAAGATAGCATAAGGTATGTCGGTCGAATGAAACTTCTTCCGGGAATACGAGCAAGCAAAAGAAATTCATGTCCCACTTAATGCTGCTGTGACCTGCTTCTGCCGCTTCTCGTGGAATGTTTCGGAGAAGCAAAGGATTGGGGATTCAGCGGTGTAAGTTGGGAAAATTAGTCTCATACTACCTCAAAACTTTAAATTTAGCAAAATGCCACTTCAAAACTTTAACTCCCTCTAATGCCACCCTAAAAAAAGTTTATTTAGTCTTTTGCCACACTTATATATATTTTGTTCATTTTTAATTAAGTTCAGTAAAATATCACTGTATTTTTTGGGATGTATTTTCGGGATCACTGGCAGTGGCGCGTTTCAGTAAAGACGCCACTCGCAGTGGCGCGTTTACACAATGACGCCACTGGTAGTTGCGCATTTGCTCCGCGTCACTACCAGTGGCGCACTGACATTCGTAGATTTAAAATTTTGCTTTTATCATTCTTATTATTAATAATATGATTTTTATAATTATTATATATAACAAAATCTGCACCTTCTCATGTAAACCTTTAGAGGTGGTAATCGGCGGGTCGGGTCGGATTTAGGTTCGGGTCCGACGGGTCGGGTCAATTTATATGTTGTATTTTTTCCGATCGTTGATAGATTTCGATTGGATTAAAGACCATTTGATCTCGGGTCGGGTTGGGTCGAGTTCGGGTCGGGTCTAATCAGTTTAACTTTCTTAAAAAAATGGATCGGATCGGGTTCAGGTCCGGACGGGTCGGACAAATTTCTCGGGTCGGATCGGGTTCTGCCACCTGTATAAACCTTATATTGGATTGTTAGAAAAATTGTGGATAGAGGTGGCATCGGATCGCGGGTTAGGTCGGGTTCGGGTCGGGCGGGTCGGGACTGGTTTGACTTTCTAGAAGTCGGGTCGGCTGCTGCCACCTGTCGGGTCGGATAAACCTGTATTTTTATACTCGTTGATGGGATTGGGTATTGGATTGTTAGAGGCACCGCCATTGTGCGCAGACCCTTTATGTATTGTGGATCTTGTTGCTGGAATCAGATCCAGTAATCTCACCACATCCCCAAACTTCTCCTATCGAATCACAGAATATTTATTATCAGTGCTAATCATTTCAAAAATAAATAAAATAAAAATAATAGGAAAGATGACAGTTATGCAGTTACGCATCAGATATGAATCAACAAAGATAATAAGAAATCTGACCTTGTTAACATTTCTTAGCCTCTCAAGGCTGTGGACATCCAGTATCTGTTTAAAGAAAATGCCATTTGTAAAAGGAGAGAGTAGAGATTATAATCAGCTAATAATATCCAAATCTCTAATGTGACTCATATTGGATATATATTACAACCACCTTTGAGCATCTTCAGTTATTTATTGTGCCCCCAAAATTAGAAGAGATGTCTGTTTCTACATAAGTGTACAGAATGTTTGATATTTCAAAATTAAATTGTACAAAAGAGATGCCTGTTTGAGCTGGTTAATTGTGAGATCATTGGCACAGTTGCCACGGTAGAGGCAGAGATGGTCTTCAAATGCGAATTGATTTAGCCTGCTCTTGTACATTGGCATTACTCTTTGTATCAATTTTGGATCAATATTTTGTATTTATATTCAATTATTTAAAATAATAAAAAAAATATATATTTAATATAAATAAAATGCGTACAATGTATTCTACAAGGTATAACTTAATATCACAGTCATCCTTGACAATTTATTTATTTTAACAATATTAATAATCAATTTCAAGTAAATTCACCAAAAATCTTGAAAATGAAAAAAAAAATAATATACAAATGGTAGAGAACATTACCCATGCCCTTTCAAACGACTCTTAGGCTGGTTTGTCCCTAAATTGCAGTCTTTCAAATCCAAAATATCAGGAAATGAAAACAAAAAAAGAAATGTGTCTAGCGCATCTGGACTTAAATTAGTCAAGTTTCATTAAAGTGATTATACTTTATACAAGCACCGCATCAAACAAACTACGGATGTGAAAACTCGGAGAGGCGAAAGAGAGAAAGAAAAGACGGAAACAATAAAAACCGAAAAAAGCAAACTCTAAGCGGGGAGGCGCCGCCGCCTCCCCCCTCCTCCCCCCTCCTCCCCCTTCTTCTCCTCCACCCCTCCTTTTCCTCTCCTCCACTACCGTACCGCACCCCACTGCCTCACCGCCTCCGTACAGCCACCATCTCCTCACCGCCTCACCGTATCACCTCATCGACGACGATCTGTACAGCGACCAGTTCCAGATACATTTTCTTTTCTATTTTTCTTTTCATTTTTGTTTTTCTTTCTTTGAAGATGCTTGTGAAGCATTTGTAAATTCTCACTTTTCTTTTTTATTTTCGTTTTTGTAAATTTTGTTATTTTTAATGAAAAATGAGATGGTTGTTGTCTCCCTCAAAAAAAAATGCTTCACAACTTCTGATTAACTCGTCACTAGATTCATATAACCTATCAAAATTTTGAATATCAATTACTGTAGAAATCAACACCATTCACTTATTTTACTATCCTACTGACGCACATGACACATCCGTTTTCGGCTATTAATTTCAATCGATTTTTTTCGATGCAAGGCCGAGTCGAGATTTAACTAAAATACGTAGGACGCTAAACTCGTATCTGCAATGAATATATATTGTAATTATTTTCTTAATAAAATCTAGCTTCCTAATTATTTTTTATAAGGGGCATAGTCTTGAAAGTGTAATTTATATTTATTTTGAATTACGAATGGATAAGTGTTATGTTATGGGAAAATATGGCTAAGGTCCTGCATGATACATATAAAGTGCCAATATAGTTCCTTGTATTTATGCCAATCTTTTAGTTTTTAGAACGAAATGAAAATAAGAAAAGAAATAGATTACTTCTTGATTACAATAATAGTAATAAGTTAATAATTTTGAAAGAACTAAACTTGATCACTTATGTAAAGCGGGTATTTTAGAAATCGTTCATTTCTTTAATTATTATAATTAATGCAAGTGTTATATAAATTGTCTAAATAAGCATAATATTTATGCATTATCAAGCAATGTTCGGATCGCATAGAATTTGATTGACATGATATCTGCATTCCCCGTAGATTATTTATTGATTTCAGACGTATTGCCAGAATTTTATACTAAACAGAATTTCGAATTACTTTTATTTGTTCAATTGATAACAAAGCTTTTAATGAATCAACTTTGATTTATCCTCACATAACTGAAATTAGCTTTATCCGAATTAGGTTATGCGTTCATTTTTAGTTTAATTTAATAGTCATATCCCATGAAACTAGTAAAATCACATTTTCTACGTATTGACTTGTACAAGTCTTTGAAGTTTTCAAATTTATACAATTATACTGTCCGTGCAGGATGGTAAGGAAAGACTGCTCCGATAATACCGGGTCCTATCAGTCATAATTCATAAAAATTAGATCAATAACATCGTACCGCGCTACTATTTTCATCCATGAAAGCTTTCAACAGCATAATGAAACAGAAAATTAGAACTCTGAAGTAGTAGTCCTGCATAACGTATCAAGGAATATTGTGGTTGTGCTCTCCTGTATGGTTGATAATCCACATTGATGAGTCTTCTGGAGCAGCATGAATGGCCTTGCGCACAGGGCAGCTCTTGGTGCGACATCAATAATACCACCTATGCAAGGAAATCAAATATCAGTAACAGATTGTACCAATCTATTTCCATACCAGCCAGTACCAGTTCCAGCAATTAGTAGGCCTTATTTATTTTTATTTTTTTAATGTGCATGTATTGGCAGTCTGGAACTTAACTGACACATCAACACCATAAATTTGAAAGATAATAAAAAGAGAATATACAATTATACGTACCTGTAAGCAATATTCTCCTTTTTTGTACCATTTCCACTCCAAGAGTAGAAAATCAGGGTCTTTGAACCTAGCTATTGGCACATGAATTGGTTGCTTTTCAATCGAAGCCATGGAGTATTAATTCTACTACCAATTACTTTATTACACTGCCAGAATGATTATATAGGCGAGATGAAAGAAATATCGGAGAAGAGATAGCAAAAGGGGAAAAAAAGAAATAGAATAAAGTAATTCTCTGATTTCTGTTGTTCTCAACCTTTTCTCACAATAGTATATGTTAGCCTACATGGCTCTCCCCCCTCTGTTCAAGCATCATCATAATCTTAATGACAAAAATACCCAAGTTAAGGTTAACTCACGGTTCAGCAATAAAAGGAGCACTACTGTCATGAGTTCTCCTTCATTTTCTCCTCCTCCTTTGTACATATTCCTGTTGATTCACTGTCAACTCCTGACAACAAGCTTGAATTCTCAGAAGTCAGAAGCAAAAGAAGGAATGGGTTAATTTTTCAATGGTTTGGGATCAAAATTTATCCGACAACGATTGAATTAGCATTGAGATTGAAAAAAATATAAAATGAAAAATGAGTTGCATCGAGATTGATAAAAAAAGATTGATCCAATGGTTAAAACAAGGCTTGGAACATATTTTAGTCCCAAGCCATTGGGAAATTAACCGGTTCCGCAAAAGAATATCATGTAGGGTTGATGCTCATGACAGATCCAATAGGGCACTCATTCCAATCTATTTCTCGTATGTTCAATTGTGCTTCCACCAGGGATAAAGGTGACATGGGGAAATATATACAGGTCCTGATTGTTGACCTTGTAGGCATGAAGGTGACATGGGGAATTATATAATGTTTTAACATTTTTAAGGCATGCATATAGCTTTCCTCTCATTGACTTCAAATATTAGACAACTTAACCAGAGAACATCAATGGATTTGATATCACTGTTTTATTAGCAAATTATTTTTTAATTAGGCATTTCCCTTAGATTAAAAGTTGTGCCTACTAGCAATCTGACATAGAGATGGTTGCTCATCAACTTAAGAAAACCATGCAGACATGTCACGGTAGAGAAAGAAACCTGATTGAACTGGCTATATTTTAGTTTGTCGGTACGGTAGTTGTGAAAGAAGGAAAAGTAGTCTTCAAATTTTAGCTGCTTTGGCTTGTAATCCATCTGTAGCTGCAGTACAATTATGAATGGTTCTAATCAAATATATATATAGAAGTCACTATTTTATTGCATTTCATACATTTGGGTTCCAGAAGGTGACTATGTTACATTTCCTATTTAACCGTTCTAACAAAACATAGATGGAAAGAAGAAGCCTAATTGAGAGGTTGCCATAATGAGCTATTAGAAAATGCTTCAATATACCGGGAACACTGGGCTATACTGAAAGGTGGACCCCAGTGGAGCCAATTACGAGTTAAACAGGCGTTTACATGAATGGTGTTCTAAGACCGACTCTTAATCCTTTTACCGGAAAACAATTTTAGATTCGAAGACTCGGAAGTCTGGGCTGATCCGACTTCTATGCCCTTAAATTTCCTTTTCAATACAGTGTTTTCCATCGTCAAATATTTAGTTGTCCCTAGAACTTATTTAAAATATAATTGGCTACTTTTGAATTAGTGTAATTGAGATGTGCTTTTTCAGATTTATAGGATATTTAGAAGTGACCACACTTTCATTTTGTATTATATAGAAGTCGGTCACTGTACTTGTAAATGTGGGCATCACCGGTCAAACTCTACCCACTTTTTTTATAAAGTTATTTGTATTTTAAGCCGATATTCATGATTTTTAGATAAAACAAATGTAGATTATTGTTTTTTCAGTTAGTCATCTCTCTATGTAAATGCTAATTGTGTTCTTTATGATTAAAATAATAGAATAATGGATACAGGATTCACCTCCGAATGTCGTAATGAAGATGAACTCATATTGGCTTTGATGGATGATGATCATGTACAAGCTTAGATGAAAAATACAAATGTGATTATGCTAGCCTTGATGAGTTTGGTGAAAGTCTTCTGTTGGACTTACATTTTATGTATTTTGGCTTTAATTGAATTTTGCTGTAAGGACTTGTATTTTAATGTTATGTATTTTGATTTTAATTGACTTTTGTTGTAAGGATTTATATTTTAGTATTATGTATTTTGGTTTTAATTGAATTTTGCTGTAGGAATTTCTTAATTAATGGTATGTTAATATAGTTAAATGATCCAGTTAAACTCATTTACAAATAACCAAATCACTGTATACTAACATATACCAATTGTACCAAGGATATTTTGATCTCTATAAATACTTGCTTTAATTAATTCAAGCAATCTCCAAACACAATTAAAGCTATCTCTAGAAATATAGCCAAATATATTTTCAGAATTTAGAGATAAAGTGAGATAAGACTTATCTCGAGATAGTCTTAGCTCTTTATTTATCTTGCTCTCAAACGGAGCCTAAAAGTATTATGTATACATTTATAATAAAATAATCAAAGTGTACGAACCATTTTTTTTGGATCCGCAATTGAATGACATAAATTCCTCAAATGAGTTTTACCAAACCGATTTTGGGCTCCCGATCTTAAAATAATATATACTCAATCAAGCATGATTAAAATGAAACTACAATATCAATTGCAAAGACACTAGAACAATAACAATGCAAAACTTTCAAAATTGGTAGTATGTTTGAAATGACCATAAGCATTTGCAATTGATATGCAATCAATAGTTCTGAGACTAAGTGAAGTTGATCCAGCAATTGGAATTAGAATGAACCGCAGAAAAAAATAATATGAAACTGATCTGGAGAGAAATTACTGGATGAATCTTGAGATTCCGTTGACACTCTAAACACAAAAATAATCATGTCTCAGTGAAAATCACGAAAATATCGGCTTTATAAAAACAGTACAAAGACAATTTTAATAAAAGAGTTTTATGGACAGCTATTTTAAAGTTATACCTTGAATGCTTAAACCTGCTTTTCTCTCTCAGACTCGAAAACAATTGTTGTAATTACAAAAGTGAAGCTATGTGAATCTGCTTATAGAGCAGCCTCTTTGCCAGTATGATTTTAAGGAATGAAATTCGTTGTTATTTAAAATTTATGTTATCTTCTCTTTGACAGCAGATCTCATTTGATTTTGATTTGTAGTGAGATTCATTATCAAAGAGAGGATGATAAAGATAATAGAGATTTTGAATAATAATGAATTTGAATTCTAAATTTAAATGGCTTATGGGACTTCTTTATTAAAAAGACAGTAATACGGTGCCCTCAATTAGGGGTAGGGCGGAGCCAGACCTTCCATCTGGGGGGCAAAATTTTAAAAATTTCTTCAGTATAAATATTTTTCTATTTTTTTTTCTAAAAATATACATAAATTTGAATTCTCACCTATACTGCTTATTAAATACATCTTTGCTATTTTCATGATTTTCAGTACCATGATATGGTTATGTTGGAAAAATAATTAATTTTAATTAATTTTAAGATTTTTTATACTATGGTTTTCCATTATGATTTTTAATAGAAATAATTAATTAAATTATATGAAAATTAATTTCTCATATACGTTGACAACGGTCATGGGCTGGCCACCTCATGGACCATGTAAGGTTATGATAATTAATATTAAACATATTAATTAGCAAGCTGGACTGCTGGAGCGTACAGAGATATAGTCGTTGTGAGGTAATAATAATTAATTCAAAAACGTTAAATCCCATTTATAATTAT
Source organism: Schoenoplectus tabernaemontani (assembly GCA_037127355.1). Taxonomy (NCBI): domain Eukaryota; kingdom Viridiplantae; phylum Streptophyta; class Magnoliopsida; order Poales; family Cyperaceae; genus Schoenoplectus; species Schoenoplectus tabernaemontani. Next base: position 15,490,246 of record CM073744.1, on the reverse strand, counting down.
ATTACTGTTTGTGACTTACTAAATATTAATCGGATTAAGTTTACAAAACAGCAAAGGGATTAATGCCATTCTTTAATTATTACACGGTAATGTGAATTAATATTACTCTCACATTGATTGAATGTGAATTAATGTTACACGGTGAAATTGATTTATATATATGCATGCATTTCGAATCGGAAAATAGAGACAAAAAAATAGAGATGAGAATGTAAAGCGGAAACTAATACGAAAATGTTCTTGAAAATAATATACTAGAGAATGTTAAAATAAATTTAGAATAATTTGTTAAGTTATTTTTTTAATCAAATTCGGATTTGCTCCTTACGCGGTCACCGTATCAATAGACACCGTATCTTGAAAGGAGATCACCACGAGTCTACTGTATCATGTGGAGCGAATACTTCTCTGAAAATAGTTTCTAACAGGTTATTCTTGTTATTTCATATTTCATTTTTGTTATGAAAAAAAAAAATCAGTGTCTATGAATGCTTGAAAGCTTTTACTATTTAAAAAAAAATAAAGGAATTGGTGTTGCATAATGGTCATTTTCAAAAATAATATACTCTAGAAAATTGGATATTAAATTGGGCTGTCTATTTCAAACACATTAGTAATTTTCTAGAAACTATTGAGCCCAATTTATGTTCGTTTCTTGGTACAACATCGGATAAAAATAGGATGAGAATCTATTAATAATGATTAACTTGGCGCTCTTGATGATGAGTTTTTAAATAATTACAAAAAGTTAAAAATAGAAACTTGTAGATATATTCTTGAACTTATACATTAATTGTATTTTAGATTTCATGCAATTTTTTCATTAATGTTTAATTAAAGAGTATTATATATGGACCAGATTTCATATATTTTAATGATCTTCGATTTCACGTCATGATACGGAATAACATTTGACTTGTATGCAATTTGAAATATAATCAATGTATAAATTCAAAATATGGTAATTTTGATTTTTTGAATAACTTTTTTCAAATTTATTAAAGCAGCCATTATTGCTATCAAATTAACCAATATCAACGAATCGCCATCCTAAATATAATCAAACGGTTGAAATTTTATTAAAAAAAATGCGAAAGATTGAAGAGAGACCAAATAGTCAAAGGACAAAAAAAATATTTTTGTAAAGAAATGAATTACTTCGTAAATAGCACGTAACTAAAGACAAATAAACTGCAAAAGTTTATTCGAAAATTAGTTATTAATCAATATATATTATGTTGACATTTACACAATATTCTGATTTTTTTACGATGATATGTATTTTAATATTACAGTTTTGGTACAAACTTTAGAATTAAAATATTTCAATGGCTATATAACCTTATTTTACCTATGCAGAAGCAAATGTGGAACACAAATTTAGAACTTTTCGAATTTTCACGGGCGCTTAACTTTGGTCATGTTAAACGGAAGCAAAGGTCAACATTTATCCGAGAAAACCTTCACTTGCCAATAGGGCTGCAAACAAATCAAAATCGAGTTTGATTTAAAATTAATTCAAATTAAATCAAATTTGAACTAAATTGAATTCAAACTAAATCGAATTTGAACTAAAATCAAACTCTGAACGAACTCAATTATTTTAATTTTTATATTTATTTTCATATTATCATAAATAATTAGAGCTAAAATAATTAATATTTTATTAATTTTATATTAAGATTTAAAAATAGCTAATATTTATTAATATAATAATAAATTAACAATATCTTATTAATTTTATAATAAAATAATTATATTACTACATATATTATTAACTAAATAGTTAAAATATATAGAAATAACTATTTATTGAACTATTACGAATCGAACTCAAATTAGTTCATTAAAAAAAAATATTGATCCAAAATCGAATCGAACTAACAAAAAAAAACTAATCAATCGAACCAAACGCAAACTAAAATCGAATCAAACACAGCGAATTATAGATTTTTCTTCCACCCTACTTAGCCATTATGAATTTATGAAGGAAGAATTAATACATTGACCGTCTAAATTTAGAATTTCCCCGTTTGTCGCGACGTCCATCTAGGGCCCACTAACAGTGAGACTGAGAAGCCGTATGTTATGGGAAATGGCAAAGCGTCAAAGCAGTCGAAGATAAACATCTCTCAATTTGTGAAAATCACTGGACAAATTTATTCTGCTGCTACTTTTTTTTTTCTATTTTTTGAGATTAAGATTAGATTTTAAATATCTATTGGTAAATTAGTGGGATATCTCCGCTGGACATCATAACCAAAATTTACGATAATTAGCTCACTATTTTTCATTTGAATCTTGTTCCCCATGAAGTATAGAATTCTTTTATAGCAGAAGAATTTCGTTGCAAAAATTCCGTTTTAAATATCTTTTTCTTTTTTTATATATATTTCTCCTCTTTGTGAGTAGAATTAATTAGATGTAATTAGACGTACTAGCTTCAAGGTTATCTTGACAATAATTAGATGTAAGTTTAGTTGAACTTCATAAACATAAAAAATTTAATCAACTGATGAAAAAAATATTTGTATATCTTTTTCTGTATTTCAAACTTGTAAATTTCAAAAACAATACTAAAACAAATGAAACTATAATTCGTATGACCAGAACAAATAACCAAATTTGATTTGGGCTTCTTGATACTGTCTAATTAAACAATTTCAAAAAATGTACATTTTTATTTTTCAATTAATTTTTTTGTTATATATTGATAAAATATTGCAGAATAATAGAGTGCATATAATGACTTATAATTTCTGAAGTCTGAATAGAAAAGAAATTGCTATGGACGATCTCATTTTGATCAGATAATACAGCAAATCCATCCTAAATATTGAAAATTGAAGTTTCATGAGAAGTCTTTTTGCCTAAATATTGAAGCACATTTTTTTTTGGATCTCCAGCTGTTAGATATTGCAATCATATATTTAATTTGCCTAAATACTTTGCGGCATTTTTCTGTTGTTGGGTTCTTTTCAGGAAATGTGGCGGTCTACTCTGTCTTTGTCATTTGAAAACAGACTACGCCCAGTCATTAATTTGTGTTTATTGTTCACAGATTAAGAAACTTCGAACTACTATAATTTTTCAATAGTCAAACTTTACTTTTTCTGAGGTCATTTTCCTTTAGACCCGTTCGGACGTCTCCCCACCTCTAAAGAATTCATGGAATTTTGTGTTGATGGAGAAATTTTATGAGAATCTGTTCCAATGAAAATTTTCAGAATATGGGATGGAGTTGTTTTCCCTCTCTCCAGTCTCATCTCTTCACAAATTCGTGGGAAAAAAATTATTAACTCTGATCAAATATTTTTTCCCATCTCTTAAGATTCTTTTTGGGAACCCACAAAATGCAATGCTTGGAACCCACACCTATATAAACTCATTTTCATGAGATGAGATGGTACCGAATAGAGCCTTAGGGTCTGTGTAGACGTAACATTTCCACAATAATTAAATGAATTCTGAGACAAGTCGAAATATTTTCCAATGACCTATTCGGTAGATTTTGCCCAGTCAAAATGTTTTCCCATTTAAATTTTCATTTGCATCATTATTTTTTATACATTTGTTGGGAACATAATGATTCAATCTATCTAATTAAAATTTTCCCATCGAAGAGGGAACTCATTAATGCTCTGTTGGGAACCATCTCATCTCATGAAAATGGACTTACATGGATGTGGGTTCCAAGCATTATTGCATTTTGTGGGTTCTCAAGAGAAAATCTTAGCAGATGGGAAAAAATTATTTGATAAGAGTGAATAGATTTTTTTCGTAAATTTGTGGAGGTGGGGAGACATCCGAACGGGCCTAAACTATCTCATCGAAACCCATTTACCCATTAAGGGCTTGTTCGGCTCCCTAATTTTTATTTGGAATGGATATGGGGTTGGATAATATTTTCATGACCCGTTCATTATGCATTTTCGTAACCGGGAACGGATGTGGGTTTGGATTCATCTCTCCACTTAAACAGTTGATTTATATTGAAACTCAGTGGGAACAAATTAATTCAATCCAATCTATTTTTTGTTTCTCATCTATTGTTGCTCCAAATGAGAACCTATCCGCTAGCATACTTGGAACTCATACCCATTTGTTCCCATCCCATTAAGTTCTCTGCCAAACGAGTATGTCTAGTGAGTTGAAATCTCTATACTAATCTGATGTGGTTTTAGTTGAAATCTCTATACACGCCTTCAACAATAGCCTAGAAGATCATTTTCAGCTTTACTTTTGTTATGTTTTGCTATGTTTGTGGCAACGTGGCTTATGATATATTGTTCTGTTCTGTTTTCAGGGTTTATAGATACTTGTTTAGTTATTTTTGGAAAATGGGTTTGCTAGGGGATTAATTTAAATTTGGGGTTTAGGTTGGCTTAATGGATTTGGTATGACTTGTAGGATCTCTACTTTTGTATGAACTTCTCGAAAATAAATGAAAACTGAAAGATTTTAAAATATTAAATATGCTTTATTTAAAAATTTGATAAATTTTGCTGCAACATTAATTAACGATTTTTTTTTCTGAAGTTATTCCGTCATAACTCATAACTTTTAAACAGTGGAGAGTCGATGGAACTCAGGATTTCTTAGTAGGCCACTAATTAATTATAATAATGTGATATTTGATTTATTTAAATCTCTCATTAATTAAGTATCCATTAAAATCATAATCACAAACCTTTTAGAAAGAAAACATATAATCACAAAATAACAGCATAAATGGACGGAAAGGACAACCATTTTTCAAACTTTGAAACATAAAAAAAAAATTGAAAATAGTTTTAGACAGAAAATTTACAAATAAGTTAAAATACGTACATGTTTAGCAAAATATTTCAGTCAGAAAATCAGCAAATAAGTTGAAATACGTACATGCTTGGCAAAATATTTCAGTCTTGTTTATCCCAAGAAGGCCTTACACTTCATTAATTACGACTCTCCAATGTTACGTAATTTACACGAACCGGGGCTATGGTAATATGCTATTCTTCTAGATGGTCCAACACGAAATCGACTATAAATGATGATCTGTTGACCTTTTTAGCAATATATGCTTGTACTGTTACGAATGTATTTAATTAAATGTACCACTCAACTGCCAAATAAACAGATCAATTGTCTACTCCGTCGTAGCTAGAACATATAATACTGTACAAAATATAGGTCGTAAATAAGAATAAGCATAAATATATTCTAAAACTGCAATTTTTCAAAAATAGAAGTATTATCTCTACTCAAATGGTGAAATATTACAAAAAAAAAAGCTGTACTCAAATAGAAAAATTCCATGCCAGAATTGAGAACAAAGAAATGTAATATCCAACAACCAAAAACCAGCACAATTAATTCGATGGACTAATTATTAGGATTTGTTCCATTCCCCCTTTCTAAATCTTCCACCACTGTATCATCTTGAACTCTCCTCGACGACCTATTGCTGCTTAGCATCCTCCGGACCGACGAACTCAACCGTGTCGAGACCGAAGTCCCCTCCTCTGTTTCCTCTTTTGTCCCACTCTGTTCTTGTGCAGGTGCGACTGTTGCGTCTATGACTGTCGATTGTGACTGTGACCGGGACCGTGATTGTGATTGTGCTCGGCTCGGTGTTTGCGGTTGTGGGCACACCTCAGCACGGCATACTGGACACGACGCACTCGAAGTCAGCCAATTGTCTATGCACGCAACATGAAAAACATGATGACATGCAGGGAGCATCCGAACGACCTCCCCTTCTTCCAATAAACTCAAGCACACTGCACAGTCGGCACCAGCTGTGCTTCCAGTGCTGTTCTCACTATTATGAGCTTCTTTCTGATACTGGTAAGATGGGATGGAAGAGATCGCGGTCCTATCAAGGCCAGCTCTAGGGGAATCAGAGCGACCATTGTTGAAGGTCGTGAGGCGGAGAAGGTTGACTGTCTGGTGATGGTGACGCTGCATGTGCTGCCGCCTGGTGTAACGGAGATATAGGTAGAGGACCAAGACCATGGAAGAGACCAAACAAAGACATATCACGGCTATGATGAAGAAGTGGGCGTAGGTCGATGAACTGCTACCAGAACTACTTGAAACCGCACCGGTTATCGTAGGCGGAAAGAAGTTCCCTGGGAAATAGGGTCTAAACGATACTGATGGGGGCGGTGGTGATGGCAACGGCGGCAGTGAGGGGTTGGTATCGTTGCTAGCCATGGATGGTTGTAGTTTATGACCCGTGAGTGTGTAAGAGTGGTGGTGCGTGTAAACTGGAAGGGCTGATTTTGCTTGGTTAGTAGGCGGAATTAATTTATGTTTAATTTTCTTTGTTTATAGTTGCTGTAAAGCAGGGGATCTGGGAAGGATGGAACTACCAACGGTTGTGACTTCTTTTCTCTTGTTGTCCATTTGTTTGAAAGATTTGCAATCTTGATCATCACATAAGACAAAAACATAATTGGTATTTTCTGAGGAACCCTTACCACTTCTATATCTGCAACTGAGACCCTACCTTTGTTTTGCAAACATCGCCTGGTTGTTTAGGTTATGCAAAATTTGTATTGTATATTCAATTCGATATTTAGAATTTCATCAATTTAATATCTTAGAAATATACATTCTTTATAAAAACATTAAAATTGTAGATGAAATTTTGAGTTAATTTTGAGTTCATTGGACATCCATTAAGAGTCAACAATTAAAAATTTTAAATCAGTTGGTGGAAGGTTCAATGGCTTTTAATTAATATAAAATTTATACATACACTTTCTACATAATGCGCAACTACAGTTAATTCAAAATTTGTGTAATAATTGCATGTATATTAATTAAAAGTACTATAAATTTAGATGCACACTAAAACTGCTCTAAATTTCCATATAAACAATGTAATTATTACTAGCTGTGTACCTACGCGTTGCAGTGAATTTTTTTATTTAGATATAAAAAAAATCACATGATAATATGTACGTTATTCTAATATGGAAAATATCAATAAATGCAATATCAATTACATATGCTATATCAGATATAATCTCGTATGATTTCTTTCAACCTTTAATTCCCTTCCTCCTATATGGTAAAAAAAATAGAGAGAAATACAAAATAATGGACGTTATTGTTTTCGTTTAATTAGTCAAAATTAATATAAATCATTAGACAAATGGTATTTTGGGATATAAAAAATTTGAAGGAAATGACAAAAAATTGATCCATCCAATTCTTAGTTATTTTATATAATAGTATAGATTAGAGTGAGTCTTCTATGGATCAATATTTTAGCAATTATCTGAGTAAATCACAATCATTAATATCAACTTGATCTCTACATCTTCAATGTAATTTTTTGTAAATTTTGTTCCATAGAAGAATTAGCCTTTTATTAATTCAGAAAACTCGTGACATTGTGTAATTTAAGTAAAATTTGGCAATGAAATTCAAAAAAATTAAAGCGTTGAACATGTATGTTTTAATAACTTACAATTTAAAATTTTCTTGAAAAGTTTAGTCATAATGAAGAAATAAATTTGATGGTACTTATTTCTACTAAAATAAATAAGTTTAATTTAAGTTTAGTTTAGCATGCGCGAAACAACATCTATTTACGTAAAAAGCCATATAAATTATTATTTCTACAAATGCTGGGTCCTCTGGCTAAAAGCGCCTATTTGATAGCGTAAGAACTTACTAAGAAGGAATTGTGCATTTTCATTCGGAAAAATCCGGATTTGATGATAGCGTCGTTGACCATGAAATGTGGACTAGGAGAGATGGACTGTTAAATTTTGGGACTTGTCGGTCTGAGGTCTTGTCGCGTTTGGTTTGTTCATACCTACAACGGTGCTGCCTACCTACGCTAGCTGGTATGGTTTGTCATTTGTGTGACCCTTTTTCCATTTATTACGTGGATTAATATAGACCTCTGACTAAGATGCTTGGAAATTTATATCATAATAATTTCTCCGTTTACCACGTCAAGGATAGAATATTCTAAACTAAAAAAAAATCAATTTCCAAGTTTGATAATTTATATCATCATAATAACTTCTCGCCCTTACCTATTCTATATTATTTTCTTGAGAGGAGATCGAAAACATAGCCATATTTTGTCAAAAACAATTACCATCAAGAAGATAATTTATTGTGTAATCTATACTATTATATAAAGCATCTAAAAATTGAAGGGTTCATTTTTTGTCATGGTAATTTTTTATTATATCCATTTTATCCCTCAATTAGACGGATAATATTTATTTTTAGTTGATCGAACGTATGTGATCGCGTCCATTGATCTATTCTTTCTCTCCATTTATTTCTCTTAAGTTTATAGATTGATTGTGTTTCCCGCCCTTACCTTCAAAGTTCATTAAATTTAAATCATTAGAATTATCATATAATTTTGATGGTCTTTAATGAAATATAAAATGATACTCAAATCACATGAAACTTGAAACACAATTAATCTATAATTTTAAAATATATTTGTGTAAGTTTTTCATTTCTAAGATTTTTTATATATTTATTTAGAGTTGGTTGTCAAGGTTGTCAAAATAAATAGTTGTCAAGGGATCCCCATAACATTTCATTAAAAACATCATTTTCGGCAATGTATTACCAGTTCTTTTTAAAATTAATAATGGTACTCTAATTATGTTGATATAATAAAGGAAAACGAAGATTCAGAATACAACTTGTGTAGCAGCTTCAAGATTGAAGGATACAGATGGCTATTCTTGGAGGAATGCAGGATCTAATTTCCTCAAGGAATTCTTTTGGTGCTGTACTACTCGGTGTATTATTTATGTTTTCTTAAATGATTTTTGCTGTCTTCAATTTTCTTCTGTCATAATTTGTCAAGTTTGCACATAAGCCTTTAATAGTACAGAATATGCTGCTGTATGGACTGACAACATATAGTTTTGTTTTAAAATCTAAAAATTGAATTTAAATCATCACTCATACAGTGAGGGTTGGTGCTTTAATTCATTTATATTTTATTTTCCTTTTTCTATTATCACAAATTATATCATATATTGAAAACAAATGGTTTGTTAAATTATGGGAAGGATGTACTATAAGTGCAAGATGCCTTCCTGCAACATAAGAAAGTATGTCGATCGTGACCCGACAGATCCCTTGGTGTGTAAAATGACTTACAGAGGGGAGCATAACCATACCATTTCTTAAATCGATTGAAAACCATCTAGCTGTATTTTCTGAATTCAGATAAGAAGTGGTCTTTCACTTTGTTCAACAAACCTCCGAGTCCATAACACAATGTTACAAACTGTTACTCATTTATCAGTGGAATTTATTCTATATGTATGTTATTTTTCTTTTCTATTTTTATTTTACTGCAAGTGTAGTTCTATGATATCATAAGTTCTCCTTTTCAAGTGTTAAACTTAAAACAACAAAATGTTGTCTTTTCATTAGAATAAACTATATGAACCAATAGGTAACTAGAATATAATATGCCTTTGTAATGTAATAGCATTTGGAAATTGTGTAGTTTCAATAGAGAAATAGCAGTCCAGCACATTCTTCTGTTATGCAGTGCTTTGCCAGTGTGGTATTCTAGTCTCCTCTATTTGGGTGGTTTTGTGTTTTGAAGAGGGGGAGAAAAAACCAATTTTTTCCCCTTTTTGGCACATATTATCAATTAAGGAATTATCTGAAATGATTGCTTTATTTATGAGATGTTGAATATTCGAATTCTAGGATCAAATATCATGGAAGTCTTGATAGTTTTTTTTTTACTGGTGTCATTCTTGTCTTTAACATCATCATTTTCAGATCTCTAGTATTTAAAATCTAGAATGTGTCGGTGGCTCATTCTGATAAAAAGCTACACTTTTATCGTATTGATCTGTTAATTGTCTTTAGCATCCCTTCAACTTGATGACTAATTTATCATATCGAACAGTTTTTCAGAGAGCACGATCATTGAGAAACAGAACTTGCAAATGATAGTCATGATGATTCTTCATGTAGCAAATTAAATACAGATCATTAATTTACCAATCCCAATGCTCTTTTGTCCAAATTGAGATGTTTGTATATTTGGGCCTTTCTATTATTTTGAGTCTGTTTAAATAGTTTTGGGCTTGATGTGATAGTGGGCTGTCTTGGTTGATCGTTGCATTAGTACTCGGTACCACAGAAATCTTCACAAAAAAATATTACTTTGAAGTTTTTGTCAGCAAAATCTTGCTGCTATAATGATCCCACATTTATCCATTTGCCATTTTAGAAATAAATTGTCAGTTGCTGTTCGAGTCTACAAAAATTAATTTCGTTCCTTACAAAGTCGCTAAGTGAACTAATCAATCTTGATCGTAAAATTGACACGAACGATGTGGTGCGGGTCTCATCAAAATTGAGTTGTTAACGTCATGTCATGCGTCGTTAATTAATAAAGATTAAATTTTGGAACGATCTCGAAGAGGTTCCAACGTAACTCTCGAAGCCGTGGTGTGGCCAGGGGTGTTAACGGATCGGAAATATCTGATTTTATCAGTGATTCAATCTGAAAAATAATAAAAATTATTTAATTTGTATTCGTATCTGGATATATCTATATCCGAAATTCTTTTACGAATGCGGATACGATAAGACCCTTACATATTCGTATCTGACCGTTTAGCTATTATTCATTAATATCCGATATTATCCGAAGGTATCCGATCCGATATTATCCGATTTTATCTGAATATGTATTCGAAATATTTCTATTATATATTTTTAATTAGATTTTTAGAATTTATTATAAATCTAATTTATTTTATATTTAATTTATGTTAATGTATCATATTTTTTATAATTTATTGATACATTTAAACTACTAATATAATAATAATTAATATTTAAATTTTATAATTAATGATTTTATCATAAATTACTATGCATTTTCTTTTTCAATGATACATACAATATTTTTATTTAATATCCGAAATATATCCATATTCGTATTTATATTCGTCCGATATCCGATCTGTATCCGGTATCCGTCGAATATCCAATCTGTATCTGTATCCGGATTCGTATCCGGATCCGTATCCGATTAATTATAATGAATACGGATACGGTAAAAGCATTTTTCATCTGTATCCAATCTGTTTACACCCCTAGTGGCAAATCCTTTGCAGATCTTGATGTCTTTTTTAATCTTCTCTCATTGTTTCATCTCTCTTTATCGAAAGTTGTGAATTTAATGACTTAAAGAGTTGATCTTTGATGACAGAAAGAATTTATTGAGAAAAACATTAGCTAATTTAGGTCATGTGTCTATATTTTTTTAGTCTTTGTACTTGGATCCAACTCTTGACTTTATTCGCAAGGGAAAAGATGAAAATCATAACCTTGAGTTCTTCGAGAGAAATGATTTGGACCTTAATGATGCTGCAATTTTTTTTAAAATTTGTCAAATATTGCATGACATATTCATGTGGTAGTCCATGGAATAGATGATGTTGCACCATGTTGACCCATGCAGGTGAGATTTGATACTCTTCCGCATTGATATTGGGTGTTACATATCCTAGATGGATTTCATCGGCTCTCGATGCAGTGAAATCTCTCAAGGGACGACTGACATCAACTACAAGATTATTCTGCCTTCGAAGTACAACTGCTTTTGTTTGCTTGAGTTCATTGGAAATTTTATCCCGTTCAGCGCGGAGCACCACAAACTCAGCTTGCTCCGCCTCGTTTGACATTTCAAGTTCTCTTGGTGTGATGTGAAGGAAGGGTTTCCCTCTCGATCTCTTAAAGTAAAAATACGATGATCCATTGATCCTTTTGTGAACCACTCAATCAAGTCTTGCGGAGTTGGTGGTTCCTCTTCTAGGTTTTTAAATCCTACAAGAGGAGAAAAAAGAAAGTGAAACTTAAGCAATAATAATTTGAAAGTAAAAAAGAAAGAAAGAAACCTAATTTTAAAATATTAAATCTAAACTAATAAATATCATTATCCTCGACAACAACGCTAAAAATTGATGTTGCAATTTGCGGTGTTTAGTTTTAGATCTAGGGTACTAAAAATGGTAGTTACAAGTATATAACTTGTGCGAAGTAGTACTTAAAATATCAAATTCATAGGAACAACGTTTACTAATTCTAAATCTAGCAATTTTAGTCCTAAATATTTGAAAGGTTGTTTGCTTGATTGATGATTTGATTAAACGACTAATTAGTTGAACAATTAAATAGAAGGCGCAATTCTAATATTTTTAAAGATCAATATGAGAGACCTAGCTAGAGTTGTAGGTCTACAATCCATTTTTTTGTGAGAATAAATTTATTTGCTAATTTAATTATTTAGTTGTTATGAATTTTTATAATATAATTGTGATGTCAATGACTAATTTTTTCGGTAAACATCATACCTAGATCACTTAAGGCTTAATCTTACATTAATCTTTCACCGAATTAGAACATAAAGTTCATATTTGATTGTATTGTACTAAATTATATTACTTCTCAATTAAGTATTTTATAACATGATTTAGTTCAATCTAACACAATCTTCTAAGCAATTAATTTTTTTTTCAGTTTTAATTACTATTTAGATATTTCTTTTTTATTGGTGTTCAAGTTTTCAATTCTACAATCTTACACTAAAATTCTAAGATAATAATAAAAATAGAAAGAAATAATAATAATAAGTAATTAATTTAAATAAATTCTAATATGATGAAGCAAGTTTCATGTTGCAACCCCAATCCTAAAGAGTTGTTTAGCCTATCATGGCAAAAATAAATATAAGATAAATCATAAAGTACAAATAATAAGAGAAAATAGAGGAATTGAAAAAAGTGAGAATCGCCAATGGAGATCCTTTATCTCTCTCCTCTTCTCTCTCAAGCCACCATCTTCTTTCAATTCTACAATCTTACACTGCAGCCTATCAGGTGTAAGCTGTTGTGTCAAGCGGCACACAACCGGCACACAAACATAGTGGAGCAGAAGATCGTTTTTGAGGCTGAATAATGATGCAATATTCTCAATATTAGTTTGCTTATTTTAGAGATTCTAATAATATCTTTTGTTATTTGTTTTTATTATATTCTCCTATTCAGCGGATGGAAACAGGAAACTGTTTTCTATTTTTGGATAGAGATGTATTAGGTTATTTACTTCTATGTTTTGCGTTAAGTTATAAAAATAAAAAGGCTAAGAAAAATTATGCAGGTGCTGCAGTTTTTTGCACCACAATTTCTTCTTCTTCCTTTCTGTGTGTTTGCTGGTATTGATTTCTGACACAGCCCACAAGACAGCTATCTAAGCTTAGCTACAGTTCTCTAACACTTTGCATCCGTAGGACGAATCTTGCGTGTGCAAAGGAGGTGACCTGAGCCCCTGATGCTCTGTTCTCTTGGTTTCTTGTGACCCGCAAGAATTCCTTGTTGTCAACAAGCATGTCAAAATTGCTCTGTCCACCCTAATTTAAAGTCTCAGTCTCCAATTCGGAATCAGTTTGACTTGATTCTTCTTGTTCCTGCAATAAAAATATACAAACAGGATAGTATCACGAACTTATATATTTTAATCTTTACTAAGTTTAAATATTACTAGTTTTGATCAAATTTGTACCTCTAACCCTATGTTTTTATATATGACAATTCGGTTCATCATTTTATTAATATGCATGATGTTCCTAATTTTATTTTAATATAAATGTTTCTCATTTTTCAGGGTTTTTACTTGAGGATTACACAAAGGAACTTTCGGTTTACTACAAACTTTTCTCGTGTGGTACCCATTCATGGTTGCTTGAAATTATTTTGATTCAAAGACACGGTAATTGTTGGTGGTGCCTACATTCTCTCATACTTCTTGGCTTTACTTGCTTGATACGTTAGCTTAATTTCATCATGAGGACAAACAAACAAAATTATTCACGGCTGGACTGAAATTAGAGGGTTGATGATGATTGCATTTTATAGTCGCTAAAAGAAAAAAAAAAGGTTGGAATAAAACTATAGGATTATTCTTGGTTGAATAGGGATAACTAAATTAGATAAAATATACTTTTATACCTCAAAAAGTGTATACTAAAAGAAAATTGTCGAAAGGGCACATGCTGATGTTATGTGCTACTTGCTTCTTGTGGCCAAAGGTCACTTTGCCTCAAAATGTTATTAAATGTTGGTATTGGTTATTCGATGTTGCAGCTGTGACTTTTTATTTAAGCGTAGCATCTGATAGCAGGATTCTGAGACGTGTGAGTGCAATCCGATGAACTTATCTTTGGTCGACCCTGAAAAAAAATGCAGAATAGGACCTTTTAAGATTAAAACAGATACAAGATTTTTTTTTTTAATCCAGGACTGTTTTAGTAATTCTATGATGATATTTATCCTTTTCTTTTGAGAATAATTATGAAAGTAATATACTTATATTTATGTAAAGAGTATACTGTACAACAAAGAATTTACCAGACATAAAGAAAGGTCTAAAAAGAATTTACCAGACATAAAGAAAGGTCTAAAAAGTAAAGTGAGCTGAAAAAAGGGCACGGTAGGCCAGCTTTCATAGTGCTCGTCCTAGCAAGAATATTAAATCCGTGCATTTTCTAACGTTATCCATTTACTCGTATAATAAATAATTAATAATATCGTTGCATGGTACTATTACTGTGTCAGTTAAATAATGCATGGTATTATTGTGTCGTGCAGCAATTGATGGAAGATATGAACTCCACTTTTGTGGCCATATGTGAGAATAACCTATTCATCGTTAAAACCCTACGCGAATTAAAAATTTAAGTCTTTCTTACAGTGCATTTATATATATATTTTTAAATAAAGTTCTCATAAGCTCTTATCTATATTATTTTTTAGGGTTAATTTTCTAACAAGTCACTAAGTTTGATGTTTATTCATATTTGATCATTGACTTTAATTTATTAATTTTAGTCACTAAATTTTGATATTTATTCAAATTTGATCACTCTCATTAGTTTTTCTATTCAAAAATAATTGAAATGGAATTATATTTATTGTCAAAATAATTGAAATGAAAAAAGATAATTGAAATAAATTTGTATTTGTTTTACCATTAGTTTTTTCAATTATTTTTCATTGGAAAAATAATGGGAGCGATCAAATTTGAATAAACATCAAAGTTTAATGACTAAAAAGGATAAATATAAATGAGTGGGGATCCATTGACAATGAATTATTTTGACAACTTTGAAAATGGACCTCTAAATAAATATAAAAAAATCTTAAAAATGAAAAAAATCATAGATGTGTTCTTCTACCTTTAGATTGATGGTCATTCAATTTCAAATAATTTCATTATCGTTTGATAGTCCATCAAAGACCGTTAAATTGAAACCATTGTAAATTATATAAAAATTTGATGGTCTTTGATGGACTATCAAACGATAATGAAATTGAATGAAATTTGAATGACCATCAATTTAAAATTAGAAGAACACATCTATAGAAAATTTTCCATTTTTAAGATTTTTTTTGTATTTATTTAGAGGTCCATTATCAAGATTGTCAAAATAACCCATTGTCAACCGATCCCTTCTCAATAAAAATTCGGTGATCAAATATGAATAAACATCAAAATTCAGCGACTTATCAGAAAATTAACCTTATTTTTTATATGTTATTTTTGAAATTTGAACTCGTGTTACTTTGTTGAGACACAAAATTTATTATTATTAAATTATGAAATTCATTATTATTTATACTAAATCTGCAACAATGAGACCTACTAACAGTTATAGTAAATCTGCGACTAAATTTATTATCATTTATACTACTCCTCTGGTGCATTCATACATTATTGTTTGCGGCTTGGATTGGTTAAATTAAAAGAGATGGGAACCGTAAATCCAGAGGTAGAGTCAAGATTTTTATATGGAGAGCGAGATGTAAATTACGTTATTAGAATATCATAATTGATTAGTTAGAGGGGCTAATACATCTCACAAAAAAATATATAATAAAATTTAATCCCAACGTATAATTTTTATGCGATTGAGGAGACTGGACACCCCGAGTCCTTCCCTTGTCTCCGCACCTTCGTAGATCCTGCTGACAACGTTCATAAAATCATGGAGCATTTATCTGTCAACTATAGATTTTATGATGCTTAAATTATTCATATGCACTGACAACTAATCCATGAAGAAGAAACATTTTATGTTCGTTTTATCTAATCAAATAACATTTTGGCAGAGACAGCTGCCCCCAATGCCAATGACCATATATATACTTGAAAAAAGCAAAAACAATGAGAGGTGCTGAAGAATTTACTTCGCCGCCTCATATATTAATTTATAGAAAATTAAGAAAGACTTGATGGCTACATTGAAGGGTATTTTTTTCAGCTGTATTATTTTTTTTTAATAATTCCTACTAATTCTGTCCGATTCTCGATTCCTCCTTTTTAATTGCTTGAGGGACAATACGTCCCCTCCATGAAAGAAATGACCCACAAATTAATGACAAAGGAATCCTTCCCTGCTTCCTGTTCCTCCATGCCTCCATGTGTTCCCAGCCCCACTCCTTTTGTGCATTTATTGCCAGTGTAACAAATAAAGGCTTCTGTGCGTCGCTTGCTATGGCATCATTGCCAGTGTAACAAATAAATTTGATTTTAAGTCAGGAGTACTTCGTACACCATTAATCTTACTGACAGCTGACATTAGGTTAATTGGTTCCTGCAAAATTTGATTTTAATTAAGTCAGGAATACTGCGTACACCATTCATCTCACAGCTGGCATTAAGTTAATTTCAATCTTCCTGCAAAATTTAAGTTCACAACTTCTCTAATGAAACCCTCACTAGCTACTTGAGATTGATATTCGATGCAAAATGTACGTACATCAACAATTATTGGTAATTAGATTTCAAGTGTATGAACAGAAATTTTAATTTATTTCATAGTTTAAGCAATTATATTAAAGGACACTGAAGTTTGGTGATGTTCTAGAGCATTAGTGTTTGGTAAATTAAGGTTTCAATACTAATGTACGTCAAGGTTATAGATTTAAAATCCGGATAAGAATTTTTTTATAGACAAAATTAGATGACTTAAATTTCATCTTTATCTTAAATAAGTTCTGTGATATTTAGAAAGTTAAATGTCTAAATTGAAACCTTTACAAGACTTAAATAAAAAAGTGAATTTTCATTTTTGTCTCATCCCACGTATAATTAATGATCTATGTTGTTTTTGTTGAATGTATTTTTGTTTTGATTCATCCTACGTTTTGACTATAATAGAATGACAACAGAAAAATCTACCAAAATATAAGGCTTCCTTCTCCAATCAACATTTTTGCGTTACAGTATAGTATAATTAATGTCCGCAAGTTTATGGTATCATTACTAATTACACGGTTCCCTGGTTCCAGTCACGTGGGGCGTGTGCAAGTGTTGTTAGTTGCACACTTGCACATGATATTAGTTGCAACGGTGTACTAATTAATCAACAAACAGAGCGGTAAAAGCATTTTTTTTCTTTCCATAATTTAAGCGAATTTTTATGAAATTGATAATATTTTTTATCTTACTTCTCTAAAATGATTGTGTTTAATAATACATGGGAGTTTTTGCGGTTTTTTGTTAAAAAAAAGGATGGTGTTGTTTTATTTTTTTTTTTGAGATAAGTAGGTCAATCTGCGAGCTCGTTGTTATATATTTTTTTAAGCAGCTTCAACAAACATTAAAGAGAAAACTTCGCATTGGAAAAATTCTTTAGTTAATTCATTTTTTTAAAAGAAATTTAATAAACATATCAACTTTATAGTTTTTTAGATTTTATTTTTTATTTTTAAATGTATAAGGAAACATGATATTTTATTATTTTATGATTCTTTAAGAAATTTTTTTTGTCACATGGCTTACTACTCTCGGAGCTGTACTGGCAAATAAAAATATAACATTCATTAATGCTGTTTTCAATTTTTTTTCCAAAAAAAAAAATCGCAATCATTTTTTTCATTTATGATGGATATATAAAAATGAATTATTATATTCTAGGCCTAAATCAATCAACAAATTCTGTACCCGAATATTTGTCTGGAAGTAATCATTCAGACCTAATATAATACAGGATTCATCACTAATTTTTTTCGTTTAGAAAACAATGAACCGTGCACATATACATTAAATCAAAGTGCAAATCTTGCAGAAAACTAAAAAAAATAAATCTCGTATTAAGAAATCGGACAGCATGCCATTAAGTTAGTTAGTTAGTTAGTTACCCATCTCCCAGTTTTCATTTTTCACCCTCAATCCTCATGACCTCCTTATATTTAATGCCAAGATCTCTTTCTCAGCACATCACCCATTTCACAATTTATTCCTCCTCTTAACAATAAAAAAACTGCAGGTCATTTCTCTCAAACGATCAATGGATTATCAAGTGAATGATTTAATGCACATTCCCGAGATCGATCACGATCTCCTCATGGAGTTGTTAGATGACACCAAAGAGGAAGAGTCGCTCGGAATCATGGTTGATTCTCTTGAGGAAGGGAGCAACTGTGCCGAGCAATCACCAATTTTCAGCAATGCGGGTGCTTTACTGAATCCCGATCAGATACACACTCATGAAGGGTGCGAGGACTGCAGTTTGGACGACATGTTGTCTAGTCTAGATGGCCATGAGTGTTCAGTTTCATTGACAAATCTTGCTGACAGTTTGCTTGATTGGGTGGAGATGGATGCCGACATGGATTCACCGAGCAGCATTATAGATGACCAATGGCAGCTTGAAGGAATAGGATTTAATTCTTTGCACGATGGTACTAGAGAGTATTTTGAGCAAGATTTTTGTCCATTGTGGGAGTAAGTAATCTTGTGTTTAATTATTAGAAAATAAGAAATTATCATTATGTACGTAATAGTTCTAGCCATTATTTTGGTCTCTTTTTATTGTAATATTTCAGTTTGTTTTTAAGGTAATTGTTGAGAATTCGTATTTGAGAATAGAGAAATTGATTGATGATGAAAAGAATTTTATTGAAGTTTTTTTTTAATTTGTTACAGTTGCCGAATAGACAATATATATACAGAGTGGGCTTTTAATACGGTACAATAACGGTTGGAAAAAAATATACAACTGTAGAGTGAAAGTGGTCTAATAGGTTGCTTCTCTATATTTCTACATGGACCGATGATGAAATTAGCTACTAGCTTTGAGGCCCGAATTTCCTAATTTGCTTAATTATTTAATACTCTCTCTCAAATTAGAGTTGTAAATATCGATCAACCCTAATTTATTTGAATTTTCTTCAAATGACCTTGGCTCTAATCCTTTCATAAACATGTCGGCCACTTGATCTTTACTTCTCACGAATGACGTTTTGATTTTCTTCGAATGGATTTTTTTCCGAATAAAATGGCAATCCACTTCGATATGTTTTGTTCGCTCGTGGAAGACCAGATTCGATGCGATATGTCTTGCGGCTTGATTGTCGCAAAATATTTTCATCAGCCTTCGTGTTTCAATGCCCATATCCACTAGGAGTTGTTTGATCCAAATCAACTCGCTTGCGGTTGACGTCATGGCTCGATATTCCGCTTCGGCGCTTGATCATGCCACAACGTTTTATTTTTTGCTTTTCTATGTGACCAAATTTTCGCCTATAAATGTGCAGAAATTGGTTGTTGATTTTCGATCAAAGATTCCGACCCAAACTGCATCAGAATGATATATCGTTAGAATTATTATTTTTCATCCAAATCCTCTTCTCGGGAGTTCCTTTTAGATATCTAAGTAGTCTATCTATTGCATCCAAGTGTGGTATTCTTGGAGAATGCATAAACATACTAATTTGGCTTACCGAAAAAGAAATGTATGGTCGGGTAACCGTTAAATTGATTAATTTTCCTACTAACCTTTGAAATTAGTTTATATTTTCTAGGGGGTTCGCCGTCTTCGGTATTCAATTCATTTTTGCTATCAATTGGGGTAGACATTGGTTTATACCCTATTTTCTCTGTTTCCCTCAACAAATCTAAGGTATAATTTCTTTGTGAGATAAAAATTTCCTTGGTTGAGTGTGCAATTTCTATTCCGAGAAAGTATTTTAAGAGCCTCAAATCTTTGATATTGAATTTCTCTTTTAATTGCATTTTGACTCTATTTATTTCCTCCAAGTTATTTTCAGTTATTATTATGTCATCGACATATACCAACACAACAATTATGAAATTAGCACTTCATTTTAAAAATAACGAGTGATCGGCATTACTCATTTTAAAATTATAAGAAAGTAAATGAGAGCTTAGTTTGTCATACCATACGCACGGGGATTGCTTGAGTCCATAGATCGATTTATTAAGCCTACAAACTAAATTAGAATTGTTTTCTTATGTATAACCGGATGGTAAAGACATGTATATATTTTCTTCAAGCGTGCCTTAAAGGAATGCATTTTTTTACGTCCATTTGGTGTAAGGTCCATTTTTTATTTACTAAAATTCTTACGGTGTTCATTTTGGCTATGGGTGCGAAGGTTTTTTCGTAGTCAATCCCATAAGTTTGGGTGTACCCTTTTGCCACCAACCGGGCCTTGTACCGTTCAACGGTACCATTGTTGTTATATTTTATTTTATATACCCACTTACACCCTATGGGGTTTTTTTCCTTTGGGTAATTGAGCAAGTTTTATTTTTTCTAAGGCCTTCAATTCTTCTTGCATGGTCTTATACCATACCAGATTGGTTATGGCTTCTTGGTAATTATTTGGTTCTTTTTGTTTTTCTATCGAAGTTAAGAAGGTCTTGTATTCCGGTGTAATATTATCGTAAGAAATAAAATTTTAAATAGGATATTGTACCTCGTAGGTTACAAAATCGTGTAACCTAGTTGAAGTTTGGGGCACTCGGGTTGATCTTCGCAAAGGAATTTCCTCGATTTCTCCTCCGACATCCTCTTGAATTTTGCTTTATTCTTCTTGAGTTTGAGGTGTTCCGCTCTCTTCCTCTTGAATTTGAGAAATCTCCTCAATCTCATGTTCACCCTCATTTATGATTATTGTTTCATCATCCCCCGAGTATTCAATTGATGAAAAAATGAAAATACTTGATGGTTCTTGTGTATTAATCTCTTTTTCGATTCCCTTGAAGTATGGTTTATTTTCTTGGAACGTTACATCTCTTGAGATGTAGAGTTTTTTATTAATTGGATCATAACATTTATAACCTTTTTTTATGATGAATATCTCAAAAACACAGTCCTAATCGATGTGTAGTCCAATTTATTTTGTTTATTGTTGTTGTGTACATAACACGTGCATTCAAAAACTCTCAAATGATCAATATTGAGTTTCCTTTTATAAATGATTTCCAATGGACTCTTATACTCTAAATTAGCATTTGACAATCTATTTATCAAATAAGCGGCGGTAAGAACGGCATTCGATCAATAAATTTTTGAAATATTATTTTGAAATAAAAACACTCGTGTTATTTCAAGAAGATGTTGATTTTTTTCAGAGACTCCATTTTGTTGGGGTGTATATTGTTTGATGTACAATTCTCTTTTGTTAGCTGTTCTGAAAAAAACTATCAAGATGATATCTCCTTCTTTTTTTGAATTAGTTCAATAAATTAAATAAACAAATAGAAGCAGTTATACACAGGAAGTAGAAGAATGAGATCAAGCTCTACAGGAAGATGAGGGAAAAGAAGTTTGGAACTATTGTTTGACACAATATTCTCTCCTTTTTTGAGGTTTGAATGTACATTAATTTGATATATATGTAAAGATATCTCTGTAGCCCTACTTATTTTTTCTAAGCCTAATTCAAATTCTATGCCATCATACTTTTGTACTCTTAAATTTACAACAATCGAAAAAAAAATCTACAAGAAAGTACAGACACAAACGGACTTGACATTCCCCAGAAGAACCTCCAAATTACAACCAAGGAATTTTCTACTAGAACCTCCTCAAATTTACAGCTCAAAACGTGTCAAGAAAAATTTTTCATTTGTCATTTTTTTTTTTGAGAAACAAAATTGTTATTGCCAGAAGATATATTTTATGTAATCTTTACGTATTCTGGCGAATAAAATTTTAAAAACTGGGAATAGCCCACAAATATAAAAATATTGTGCATCCAGATGATGTGCTCTCTAAATTCCATTTCCTGCGGCATCTGATGGTTCACCTATATTTACACAATATTTAAGCATGTTATATATTAGAGGTGCCAATAGCTATGTACGGGTCGGAATGGATGAGAATATTTTTATACTCATATCTATTTAATATAGATATGTAAATAGATATGGGTATCAATATTTTATCTTTACCCATTAATTTTGTCTTCCCCATACGACTATATCATATCCTTACCAAGGATAATGGATAATGAATGAATAATTTAAATAGATATGGGTATCAATATTTTATCTTTACTCATTAATTTTGTCTTCCCCATACGACTATATCATATCCTTACCAAGGATAATGGATAATGAATGAATAATAGATGATTAACGAATAATTTGTAACTTGATAATTTAATAATAATATATATATAATATAGAGAGAGTTGGACTATAGTGCTATGCATAGTACGGATCACTCTCGTGCTAAGAATTGTTTTTTTTTTCAAAGTGCAAATGATCAATCCAACCATACAAAATGATTTTTGTATGAATATCTAGATATAGACTAAATTTTATATTTTTTTTAATTTTTTTACTATTTTTTTAGATAGCTAGAAAATCACTTGATTTAGCTATTAGGAGCCATTTAAAAGAATTAATTTTGTAACTATCTAAAAAAATAGTAAAAAATCTAAAAAATATATAATTTGATCTACATCTAGATATTCATACGAAAATCATTTTGTACACTTGGATCGATCATTTGTACTTTAAAAACAAAGACCTAATACATAGCACGGGAACGATCTGTGCTATGCATAGCACCATAGCCGAACTATATATATATATATATATATATATATATATATATATATAAACTAACTAGGAGGAGCACAAAGCCCTTCTGTGCTCCTAACTCAACAAGTACATTAAATCATATCCAAATTTTGATTTATCATGCTCATTAAATTCTTCATATGAAAACCTCATGGAATACAAAATTTGAGGTTTTTCGAGTTTTCTAAGTCACTGTTCTTAGGACCGATTTTTTAAATATTAAGAATAAAACGTAAAGCACACGCTTTTGTTCTTTACAAAGCATCATAGTCATACTCTATATATTAAACTTTTAATGCTACATATACATAACATAATGAAATATAAAAAATACAATTATTGATTTCATATTTTATAAAGGAATATAAATTATTTTTTGTATAATTCAATCTCGTTATAAGTTATAATTAAATAACACTTTATAAAGTATTTTATATAGAACAATATATTAATAATAGTAATTAAAATAATAATTAATGATGATGATGATGATGTACATGATAATGACAGTTATATATTATTTAGTTAAATATAAAAGTAAAAAATTATGATAAAAAATTATGATATATATTATTTATCCAGTGTGAAGATGGCACGAACTTAAACTCATAGATGTCTTTCGTGAGATTAACTCAAAATATACGTCAACTTATCTCTAAATTTTGATTTTATGTAGTTAAATAGATTATTCATAACAAAATATTAGATGATACAAAAACAAATTGGGGCCTTCAAGTTTTCTAAGTATTCTTTTGGATTTCTGGTTATAAAAATTCAATACTTTATTATTAATTCAAAGCTGATTTTCAAAAATCCAAAATATATACTTAGAAAACTCGAAACACGCTAAATTTTTATATCCCCTATTGTTTTGATATGAAGAATTTATTGAACTACATAATCGAAATTTAAAGAAAATTTAACATATTTTTTGAGTTAAACTCAGAAAAGGTTTTTGTGAACTTAAACTCACGTTATTTTTACTCTATATATCTATATCCTTACCTGATATGTTAATGAAAACATTTCCTATTCATACCCATACTCATTAAACTAATAAAAAAGAAGAACCTTACCTATACCATCTTATTGAATATGATATTGATAAGATAAACAAGTACAAGAGTCTCATTGACGG
This sequence comes from Schoenoplectus tabernaemontani, assembly GCA_037127355.1. Classification (NCBI taxonomy): domain Eukaryota; kingdom Viridiplantae; phylum Streptophyta; class Magnoliopsida; order Poales; family Cyperaceae; genus Schoenoplectus; species Schoenoplectus tabernaemontani. Next base: position 15,466,191 of record CM073744.1, on the reverse strand, counting down.
TCCTAGATAATATAGGACTATATTTGGGAGAAAAACACATTCAAGTATCTCAATCCAAAAGAGTTGCAAACTTTTGCTTACATTATAATTGTATGTAGACATTTATGCCTGTACCTGTAAGAATTATGACGTGGAGCGGGAAGGAAGGGCTAAATCTAGCTATGTCCTGGTAGATCATTTTCTCTGCTACTTTCAACTGTTATGGATTCAGTATCAAGGTCGGCATCAAGCTCATCGTCTGGTAGTATAATCTTCAGTGTGTTTTGTTGTTGTTGCTGAAGCAACTGATTCAATTTTTCGTTCTCTTTGAATAGCACATCATACTGATCTGCGGTCCTTACCGAACCAGATTCAAACTAATATTATCATGCTTCCAAGCTACACAAGATATGGTATGGGATGTGTGTACTCTACATGCAAAGAGATGTTGAAGGAAGAAAAAACAGTGATGTGTTGGCATGGAAAACTGTGAATTACAGCAGGTCTCTCTTTGTTCTATATTTTCTTTCCACTACTGGACCATAATACTTGCTTGCTGAATCTTCTTGTGCATATACTAAACATGTCTATGATTGTTATCTCTAACTTTTACCTGTCTCTTATTAAATGACAAGAAAATAAATGCTGGTGCATATACAATGAGTATGGATGTATTTACCAGTGATGGATGTGTTCATACCAATACCGATCTTGCACAAATTCTCTCCAAAGGCCACACTATGCCCCCCTTGCCCTCTAAAACTAAATTTGTAGTTCTGAATGACATTTATTAATAGAACTCCAGTCATACTAATGAAAACTAAATTTATTTTGCTTCCACCGCCTAAAGCAGTAAAAGCATAGCTCAATGCAACAGCAAGCATGCTGATGAAAAGCAGAGGTTTCAATTGAAACCAAATAAAATTAAAACAAGATAATTCTTTTACGAGTAATAGGATGAATTTGCTAAGAACACTCACTCTTTTTGAACATTTTGTCTTGTGTGATAGCCGACAACTTTTGCCTGAGGTGACCATTACTAATTGTAAGGAGTGTGTGCTGGTGGTCGAGGTACGCCACGCGAGGAGATAAAGTTGATACTTCATTCTAAAATTAATGGTTTGCATCCACTGCCATAATTTCGGTAGCACAGGCATGCCATGAATTATAGATCATGAACCTCATAGGTTCCTATCTTGTCCAAGCCTGATGGTCCAGATTAGATAGTGGCACACAGCTGTGCCCGGACCGAAATGGCAATGGATGCCAACCACGTTACAGTAAACAGTCACAAACAATCTCCAAAACGGTGTTTGAAACTTTGAATATGTAATAGAAAAATTAATTGAGATATCTAATGGACATACCTGTAGCAATTGCACGTTCTGCTCCAGCTCAGATATGTAATGCAACTTCCTTACACGAGATCTCTGTGCTGACTGTCGGTTTGCTAAGATCCTGTGATTCATAACAAAAATTGGTTAGTGGTCTAATCAAATATTACAATTAAGCATAAATTACTAACTAGAACCGGATGTATTCTAGCATGGAGACCATTTTTTTCAGAAATTTAATTAGAAGCTTTAATTCATCAGTTTTGATATAAAAAGTTGATTTATGCCCCGTGCCACCTTGAAGAAACAAGAAGCTGCAAATCTTAAATTAGATCAAAAAGGCAAAAAAATTGTGTTCAAAGTATTCCTGGTGCATAAAATAGAATGTACATAGAAATATCTAAATGAATGGAACAGTCCAGATGCAATTAAAATATCATGAAACATAAAACGAGCTGAGTAATTTCAGAAGGCTTTTACAATATTGTAAAGAATGAATATAAATCATTTATTTTCTCTTCCTTCTATATGGATATTGACCTCCAGGACAAGCATTGCATCCTGAAACGTTCTTGCATCTAAAAAACCTGTCCAGATTGGCATCTCAATTGTTAAAAACCAGATATCATCTAAAACATTTTTGCATCCGGAACTACTGTAACCAGTCTGATAAATGCTCCTCCAATTAGAACCCGATGGTTTCAAACATCTCATTATGGTACCAGTGGCATCCTAGGCGACAAGCAACCAATCCAACCCACCTCTTTACTCTCTTAGGGTCAGTGGCAGGTGCACCTTCGCTGTCTGGCGATGAGGTGACCTGAGAAGGTGATGGTGTCTCATTAGGTGTCCCTCCTGTGTCTGTTAGCATCTCTGTTTCTACCTTGTATTCACCGCTATCTGCGTCATCTAATTCTTTTTTATCGGCCTTACAAATGGTGTTACTGTTATGCTCTGATAACTCAGGCATGACGTTGGAGGGTAATACTTGGGCTTGGTATTCATGGAACATGGTGTAGTGATAGTCATCGTCCAACCTGCCAAACCCGGGGCTGTCCATCGATGATGCCGTTTCAGTGGCAGAACTGCGGTTTGCAGCTCGTTTCACACGAGAAAATTCAGTGAATATCTTGGTCCAACCAGGGTCAGGTGGAGGCGCACCCGAAGAAGAGGCGGTTTTAGAATCAGAATCCTTTGTTGGTGGTGGCTTTACATGGTAGTTTGGCACCTTAGGTGGCCGCTCGGCCATTATGGATTGGACTTGAGATATGTCAGTTAGATTTGTTCTTCAACAAGGTGGTATTGGCTGTTTGTGTAACTTTTGCGGTATTGTTTTAGTCTATTTTTGGAGTGAAAAAGGTGGAATGATTGTATGGTGTTTAAATGGTGCGCTCATATTTAAGCACACGTCTTGTTTGATTTGGAAGGAGGATCGTCCAAACCTCCTCCAATGTAGGGAATAGCTTCCTCTGTGTTTAGAAAATAAAAATGGTTTGATGCTTTATCTCATTGCCGGTGCTACTCGGTATTTATAACAATAGTTATATCCCACCGCTGTCGGAAAATTCAATGAATTTGATAGCAAATTTCTTCATGTGGTAGTTTAGATGGAGGAGACATCGGATCTGTTCCAATGCGATACTAATTTAAGGTTAAAAAAGCACTAAATTGGAAAAAGATTTGGATCATGAATTCATACAATTCAGTGAATGCATTTGAGGGTAAGTTTCCTAATTTTAGTAGTAGAACTATGTATATAACTTTAGTTTATTTATACTTAGAACGATAGATATAAATCGTTAGATATATTTTTAGGGTGAGGACCCGGTACACTAAAAAAATATTTGAATGGTCCAAACGAATTTGATCAGAAGGTTCAAATTTAATGAGAATTGTTACCGTTTAAGACAACTAAGGTCATTGTAGTAACTTATCAATCGATATATATCATTGTATATTTTAGGATGTGAAATTAATTGGAGATGGTTTAATTGATGTCGGATCCATGCGTGATTATGTAACTTCAGCATCTAGAAATGCAGGGGTGACGAATTTGGTAACCTGACTTGCAGGTAATACGAGTGGGGTCTATATTCCTCCACACCCTCGGCTAAAAAGCATCAAGGCTTGACTGCAGTCGGGTCCCAGATTATTAGAATCTCCTTTCCAATGGAGCCAACAACGACATTTATAAGTTTTCTTCAGATTTTTGTTATTTTTACATTATCGATAAATTTCACTTTTTTTAACAATATCTCATTTATTATATCGTTAAATCAATTACTTATCTAAGTTCATTTTATTTGTTATTTTCTTTATTATCTTAGAAATTAATGGTTAATGTGTGATAATTTTCCTATTATTTTGTCTTCAAAATCCAATAAAAAATCTACATTTTAAATGTGACATATAAATCACTAAAATTTATATTTTACAATTGATTAATATTGACATAACACTGAGAATTAACAAATATGATAATAATATATTGTGTTAATTGGGGGAAATATTTTTTAATAATATATTGTGTTTATCAAGTAATGATTTTTTTTTTTTGAAAATTTGCATGCATAATGTTGATATCATTTAGAATGCATCTGTATGCTATAATTTATTATGATTTATCATAAATAATTAGCATTATCGATCATGTAGGTTACTAACTCATTATAATTGACAAGTAACATAAGAGGACATTGAGCATAAAAATACAATAATTATTGTGAATTATTAAAAATTGATCGATCCATTCCGTTGAAACTATACAACATTGAAAAATAATAGATTTCACAACTTTTATAAAATTTAAAGTTAATTTGATGGTTCTTCAAGAAAAATAAAAAATATACTAACAAACAACCATAATGAATGAATGCATGACGTCGCTTCATGACGGCCCTTCAGGACGGCGCTGAATTGAAGTTTTTTTGGCTTTTTTTTTTAAATTGCAAAAAAAAAAACTGACCCGCCCCACCCGCCATAACCCACCCGTCCCGACCCATGAGAGGCCTATCTGCGAGGTTCCAATATAGATCAGATCGAAATTTTCTAATTTTAAACCGCTCAAACCCGTCCTGCCCAACCCATGTCCCGAAAAAATTTCACCTGAACCGCCCTGCCCGTTTTCAAAACTCTACATACATCTACCATGAAAATAAATGGCATTGGACCACTACTATACACTAATTACACCGTACCAACCTAAAACTAATAGAGAGATGGAGGCTTTCATCGGTTACTTTGAAAATCATACATTGCGTGATATAAGTAATTGCAAGCAGTCGCAGAATCTTACAAAATGGAAGGAATATCCATTTTGTTGTTATTGAAAGACCAAATTATAAAATTAGGACATCAGGCAGCACAACTTACGCCATGGAATGGAACAGAATGAAACCGCCTCAGAGTTGCACTTTTTTTTATTACAAGCGGTGAAAAGGAAAACGAAATTAAGTGTCAATCATTATAAAAATACACATAGAATTTACATTGAAATGTCATCCACACAACAATAAAAATGAGAGATTTCATTCCCGTGGTTTCTTACTGCTGTGGTGCTGTCAAAATACAACCATAGTTAATCTCATATTAACCAAAAATTCCAACCTCCATGAAGATAACAAGCTCACAACAGTTAAAAACCCAGAAACAAGGATATTTTGTGATTTATAGTTAGCCAGATATTTCCGAGTCAATTGGTATAACAAAGTCATGGATCTTGCAAATTGGGTTTGGAGTCACACTGGACTGGTTTGCCACGACCCATTGTAAAACCTCTCGTGCCATCAGGCATTCTCGGGCCAGGAAGGGGTTTATTTGTGAACCCACTGTTTGATCCAACTGTACCACATCCATGCCCTGAACATGTGGTTGATAGAGTGAAACAAATTAAGTCAACTTACCAATAAACAGAAATTAGTGCTGAAGATCATGACTTGAGCCCAGCAAACCAAACATGCTTGCACAAGGACGGCCTATTATATGGCTAAGTTCTACGATAATCAAAGATATAGTACTAACTCAAATGCTGCCTCAACTAGCACCCTATAGTGGAACAACCCTTCAGAGAACCCTAATTTTAGCCACAATAAAAATTAGCCCAACTGTAGAGATGATGAACAACCCTCAAACTGGAACTTCACACATTATTTTATTTGCCAACTTAAATTTGGAATTTAGAAGACAAAAACCCCAAAAGAAAATTTCAAAAAAGGACGAATGCAAAGTGTGTGAGGCAAAAAGTAAAATGGATGGTAGGGAAGGGGAAAAAAAATTTAGTAAGCTCCACAGTTTAATGAAGTGGAGGGGAAGAGGGATTCTACCTCTACCCTCAAATGAACTACTTTTGTTGCCTCTAAATTGGGGTGTAGAGGGGAAATAAAATTGGCTCATATTCCATCCCTTTCCTTGTCGCTTCTAAATTGGGTTGTAAAGGAGGGGAAATAAAATTGGCTTCATTTTCCATTCCATTCCTTGTCTCAATTTTTTTTTATGGAGAACAGTGTAAGGAGAGTTAGGGTTAGCATCAATTATCCAGAAACCACTCTGCAACTTCAGCAACACAGAAAAAAATGTAAAAACAAAAAAATTTAAAAATACAGTTTGGTTTGGATAAAATCCATGAATCAAACATGGAAATAGGATGGCACACAAGCTTTCTAAAAAACCATTGATTCCATTCTGATTCACTACAGAAGCAGCAAAAGATAGACGGACAAGTCAGAGTTCAATTTCATATTCCAAATTGAAGGGCTCACAATAAGTTCACAAGTCACCCCCCCCAGCCCCAACAACAAACACACACACACACAAGAGGCACGATGAGTGATCTTGATGAATTCACCACTTGGGAAAAAATAGAAAAATTTGAAAAGACAGCATGGAAGTGGACAAGTGTCAATAGAGATCATAACAACTCTTCAGCAAAAAGGATAAAAAACAAAGCAACACAAGGAAGAGTATGGTGTAAATCATACCTTCACACACAAAAATACCCAACAAAAGCAAACAAAAATATATGCCACAGAGAAGTTCTACTTTAAGATAAAGCATGAGAGAGGACACTGTTGCATTCAAATAGCAAACCAAGGAGAGATGGGTTCACTTGCAAAGGCTGCAAATCTTATCCTTTGTGGAGGTTGGTTCTACTTGACAAATTTGTTTCCTTATCCTAAATTCAGATTTTAAAAAAAGTCATTGCACCCTAATGGTGCAGGTAAAACCCAAACTCTTTTTCTTACTCAGGTTCATGCAGCTGGTTAAAGTTTGACCAGTAATGTTCCTCCCTGGTTCTTAACCATGTGTATGATTAGTACCTTGTTCGTTAGCACTCTCATGTACATGTCCCTTTCGCCGGTTTCGATAATTGTGCCTTTTACCTTTTGCATGCTCCTCTTCCTGACACATACAAAGGACTCAGAAAAGGAACAAAAAAAATGTGTAGAACTGGCTGGTACTGTGATACAGACCCCCAACAAAAGTGGAGCAACCCATGTTGTTCACAATAGCAAACACGTATAAAAATAACTATTCCAAAAGAAATTTGCTCTTCATAACTTCATTTGAAACCAATGCTATTGAAACATTAAAGGCTTAAATAGCTGTAAGTTCAATGTGCGCGCCACACACACACACATGCATGTGCAAAAATGCAGGTAGTTTACCTTATCATCTTTCTCATTGACAACTTTTTCACCTTCAGGTTCTTTATTTTTTGTAATGAAATGATCAAATGTGTGAGCTCCCTGCAAGATGAAAGATTGTACATTAAGAGCAAGGAATATGCATGCAATCTATAAAGTTACGGGTGAGAAAAAAATTACTGTTTGTTTGGACAAATGCTTGACTCTGATCCCACTTCTCCAGTCTTTCTCGTCATTTAACGTTCCAACCTGAGATAGATAGATATATACCATGTTTAAGTCTGAACACAAATGGCCAATTTATTCAGCTGAGACAGATATTTGCATAAGAGCTTACAGCTTTCTCTGCTGCTTCTACAGAGTCATATTCCACAAGGGCATGCACCTGAATATCACACAGCAACAAGCAGGTACATTAATAGACAATTACAAAATTAGGGAGGTTATAGATAGCGCCTCAATTAAAAAAAATACCTTGCTACGTATCAGAAATCCTTCCTTTTTACCATGTGATCCTTTGGTAGATTGTGGACCCTGAATACTTATTTTCATAATCCTACGGTGAAATAACTCGTATCAACTCAAGATATCACATGTTGTTCTGTTAAAATGTAACTAAAGCATCCTCCTTCAAAAATCACTTTGCAAAAGAAACTTACTTTCCAACTACACCGAATGTTTGTTGAATACTTTCTTCCGAGTAATTTTCTGGCAAATTCTCCACCAAAATCGTTCGTAACTGCAATATATAAAATATTTAGCTTGGAGGTCAAGCAAAAAGATTAACCAACACCGCAACCAACCAAGTACAATAAGGTAGGATTATTTGCATTTCTCTTGAACAATTTTAAACATAATTTGATGGTTGAATGTAAGAGAAGCGCATTAATAGAAAGGTCGGTACTCATTTGTGCTAAACCGAGAATTTATCAGCTGTGAGCAAGCAAGCACAGAACAAATAAAAATATTGTAAAAGGATAGCTATAACCTTAACATCTTTGGGCTCAGCAATAATGGGTAATGGATTCAACCTTTTAACCTTTTTACCATCTTCACTCACAACCTAAAGACAGGAAAAGTAAAAGTAAACAACACTATACATTTATAAAAGAAGTCTGCAAGAGTTCTTGCATCTATATAAAAAGTCACCTGAAATGGTGGTTGAAAGAGCAAGTGTTTCAAAATTCAAACTATAAATTACCAAATTAGATGATGTCCTGAGTGCTGCTTCAATTAGTGAGTGGTCTTTAACAAGTCTCTTCATTTTTCTAAAAGAAGCAATAACTCCAATAGGAACTAAAGGAGTGACAAAAAAATAGTCTAATGGTTAAATTGATCAATGACTAACCAATAAAATGATGTGTCAGTATTGGTTTGCAAAAGTTCCAGTTATAAGAAAGAAGTGGGACATCTCAGATGAGTAAGGGAAAATATCATTCCAACCATTAGACATGCAATTTTAAAATGATGAGCTACCATGGACATAGAGCCGGCAACATCATCATATAAAGGCTGGATCAAAGCACTGCATCATCATGGTCCCGCAAATCATCAAAGTGAAATTACAACCATATATATACATACATACATACATACATACATACATATATATATATATATATATATAGAGTGGAGATACCGTGAGCTTAAGCTCACGGAGGCCTTCCGTGAGCTTAACTCAAAAAACATATTAAATCATCTCGAAATTTTAATTTATCATTCTCATTAAATTCTTTATATAAAAATCTTGTGGGATGCAAAAATTTGGAGTGTTTTGAGCTTTTTAAGTCACCGTTTTTAATTTTTTAAAATGATGTTCAAGTATTGAATATATTATTATTATTTTTATAGCTGATTTTCAAAAATTAAAAACCATAACTTAAAAAGCTCAAAACGCTCCAAATTTTTGCATCCCATGAGATTTTCATATAAAGAATTTAATGAGAATGATAAATTAAAATTTCGAGATGATTTAATATGTTTTTTGAGTTAAGCTCACAGTATCTCTACTATATATATATATATATATATATATATATAGTGAGGCTATGGTGTTTCGCGTCCGTATCTCGAATTTGAAAGTTCAAATGGCCGATCCAAACCGTTGAACATCATCTTCATATTGAAGTATCCTTGGAGATCAAATTTATATTTTTTGAAATTTTTTGCTATTTTTAAGATGGATGGAAAATCACTAATATTGGATGATGCAGAAATTGTTAGATCAACAAACTTTATATCCATCTATAAAATAGAAAAAAAATTCAAAAAAAATATAAAATTTGATGTCCAAAGATTTTCAATATAAAGATCATGTTCAACGGTTCAGATCGTCTGTTTGGACTTTTAAATTTGAGATACGGACGCGAACCACAGAAAATTTTATGTTTCACGACGTACCATAGCCCCTCTCTCTCTCTCTATATATATATATAGACACACCAAAGTCTAGGGACTTACCAAAACCCTGCCCATTCTTCTTCACATACTTGAGCAAGAATTTATCTGCCGGGAGATTTTCATCACTAAAATAGTACTCAACCTAGAAATACACATTTGTCAGATCATATGAAGTAAATGAACAATTTTGAAATCTAAACTTCTCTGCTTCGCCCTTAACAATCTTAGCACTCTATTCTAATAACGTACAATATACTACAAGTAAAAAGAAAATAATTGAATATGTCACCTGACGCACTATCCGAGCACGGAGGTCGTCAGAGAGACCGCCATCGCCACTCGGAAGGATCTCTTGCTCGTGATCATCGCCGTTCTCACCGATTACTTCCTCGTTCCCGTCGGAAAGAGGGGGAACATGAGGACGAGAAACGATCTCACAAGAGAGGGGAGGAGGGAAGGGAGGGCTAGCGCCTTCTCCTTCTTCCATGTCTTAATCGTGGGAGAAATGGAAGCGCCGAGAGCAGCCGCTTCTCGCGAGAGAATACGACGCTCTAGTGACCTAGCTCCGCCTCGACTCGGTGCGAGCTCTCTCCCAAACTTATTGACCGAGTGCGGAATTTTTTCTTAAACACCCTAACTAATAAATAAATCTATACAGAATATTTCAACTCTCCAATTAATTACAAAAGTTGTACATATAATATGGTTTTAGTGAAGGAAAGGATCGTTGACAATGGCTTATCTTGATAATTTTGATAATGGGTGTTCAAATAAATACAAAAAAAAATCAAAAATAGAAAAAATTATATATATATATTATTTTAATTATAGATTGATAGTAATTTAAATTTCATATAATTTCATCATCGTTTGATAGTCTATCAAAGATCATTAAAATGTTATATAATTTACAACGGTTCTAATTTAACAGTCTTTGAAGAACTAGCAAGCGATAATGAAATTATATAAAATTTGAATCACCATCAATCTATAAGTAGAGAAACATGTACCTATAAAAAAAAATTATTTTTAAGATTTTTTATATTTATTTAAAATTTTATTGTCAAAATTATCAAAATAACTATTGTGAAGTGATCCTTCCCTTTAGTGAAAGGGGTAGTACATGTAACATGACTGAGCCCCTCTTTTCAAGATGATATAGTTCACACTTAATTTGAACTAATAGTCGGGTAGACACGGATATTCATTTATATATTTTAAAATTTTAATATGGAAATATGTAGGTATTAATTAGTGAGAATATATCCGAATTATTTTTAAAAATGTGATATTTGTACACAAATTCAGTACTCTATATAGTACTTTAACTGAAATTTAGTTATCACGTGCTAGAATTCAACTTACAGCCGATAACATTCTAGAACATGGTATGTCCGCTCTAAATTATGAACTCTCTATAATTAATAGGTCTACTCATAATAATTATTAAAATATGTCTTAATATATATTGAACCAAGTCTCTTTTTTATCTATAAATTTGTCTTTGTTTGTCCCAATAATCAATTTTCTCTTAATACTTATGTCTAATACTCAATTCTCTTAAAGAAAAAATAAATCTTAATACGTTATAAAATAAATATTCATAACTAAAAACTCTCTATAGATAATAATTTTACTCTTAATAGATGTTACAAAAGTCTCTATTGGACAAAGTCTCTCATTTTGTGTGTGTATATGTATTAGGGGTGTCAATTTTTGACCCAACCCGACCCGACATGACCCAAAAATAAAATGGGTCGGGTATGGATTTAATTTTTTATACCCGAATCGGGTCGGGTTCGGGTCAACGCGACCCGACCCAATTAATTATATTTTTTGAAGTAATTTTGTGATTTATTAGTAATTAAAGCTTAAATATAAACTAATTATACAATAATTAAGATTAATTATAAATCAATTAATATTTTATTGCTTAAAATTATATAAAAATAATTAATAAATATTTAATTATTTTACACAGGTCGGGTCGGGTCGACCTGTGACCCGTCGGGTATGGGTCAAGATTTTTTGACACGAATTTAATCGAGTCGGGTTCAGGTCGGGTTAAGAAAAATTATAAAATAACGTGACCCGACCCGACTCGACCCATTGACACCCCTAATATATATCTTCATCTGTTTCAATAATCAATTTTCTCTTAATATCTAAATTTTAATACTTAATTCTCTTAAAGAAAAAAATAAGTATTAGTACATTATAAAACAATCATTCATAACTAATAACTAAAATCTTAATACCAACAATTTAAAGTGTTAATATTTATAAAAACTTTGACTCTTAATATCATCACATATAAATATTTATGTCTATCATAAAAAATCTTAATACCAAATATAAAATATCTTAATATATCAATAATTTAAATAAATATTAGTATACCACATAACAATCATTCAAACTCAAAAATAAATAAAAAATATTATAACTCTCTATAAACTGTGAATTCTCTAAACTAATAGCTATACTCTTAATAGTTATTAAAATATATTTTAATATACATTAAAATAAGTTCTTTTTGTCTATATATCTATATTCATTTGTCTGTATACCTGTCTTAATATCATCATTTATAAAATTTTATATCTACTATACAAAACTCTTAATACCAAATATAAAATATCTTAATATATCAATCATTCAAATAAATATTAGTACACCACATAATGTTGATCATATTAATCATGTTCTTGAACATGTCCTTATGACCGCCCTGCGGTCGGTCTTCGAAGTCTTAAAACATAAAGCTTAAATTCTTAAAACTTAACTTGCAAAGTCTTAATACATAAAGTAATATATCTTAATACCTAGATAATAATGTCTTAATATCTAAACTATAATGTATTAATACATAACGTTACAAGTCATTTTTTTTACCTTAAAGGTCAAATAATTATCACGAACTGAAGTGTTAATACAGGATAACATAATATGCAAAAATGATATCAGATCTTTTATATTAACATATATAAGTCTTAAGACCAGTTAAAATATGCCATTTATTTTAATTTCGATGGAATATTTTCTAGAATATAGCTCTATTATGAAGTTTTTAATACTTAATATGCGATATTTGAAGTCTTTATACCTAACATAATAAGTCTCAATGTTTACTATTTAAAGTCATATTTTTATTTTCTAATGGCTAAACTTTTTTAAAGATATCTCAGAAATTTCAAGTCTCGTGACTTTTATTTTTAAGTCTTAATATAAATATAACAAATCTTAAAATAGCAATGATAAGTAAGAAAATAAAATATATTTCTGAAAGTTTTAATAATAAATTTTTAAGCATGCAATGACATGTCTTTAAATTAACAACAAAGATTCTTTATATTACGAAGCAACAATTCTTCATCAATATGATTCAAAAATAGAAACAAAAACTTCAAAATCTTCATACTATGAACTGCTAAGTCTTCATACTAAATATAATAATTTTTCACACTATGCATGATAATTATTCAAATAATAGATCATTAACATCATTCAAAATCTATTTATTTGTATGGAGCAGTATTTCGAGCTTCATTCTCTAAAGAAATGAAATTTCAAAAGTTATATTTTAGGTTTGATTAAAATATTTTTAACATCCAGAACACCAAATTTAAACACATTTAATAATTATAATAAACAAATACTAACAAATATATATACATATATGATAATATCTTAATACAAATATAACTCTAATTAATTAATACTCAAGTCTATATATTAAAAAATTAAAATCTGAATATATGTTTCGCCAAATATTTATAGTTAACACTGTAAATTCTAACACTAACTTACTTAGATATGTACATCATAAATTTTAACATCTCATCAAAACTTTATACCGAACTTTGTATGTCTTAATATATGTCTCACCAAAAAAAATTTATATCTACTGTAGATAAACAAACAAATTTGAATATAGTATTTTTTTAGATTTCACTGTCTAATTGCACAAAAATAAAAAAATAAGTCTTTATATCTAACAAACACAGAAATTTTATATCTCATATAATCAAATCTTATACCTACTATAATAATAATTCACATTGCTTTTATGAATAAAAAATCTTATAATGTTACAAGGAGCCATGAAAAATCAAGAATATAACAGCTAGTGTACTTTTAATTTGCATCATATGTGAAGTAACTTCAATAATTTGCATGATAATTGAAGAGTATTATATTCAAAAGTGCAGTCATGTAAGTCTTCATTTTTATACTTATAACCCTTAATATATATTTATATGTATTAATATTTATTAATTCAACTCTTAATAGGCCTTATGCAAACCCATTGTACTAAAAAATAGATGCCGAACAGACCTGGGAAATAATTTATTTTTGAGCTGCAAAACCCATTAAGTCTGAGGGCAAGGCCCTCATAGTTTCTATGTCACAGAAATTATAATAGCGCATCTTGATCGTCAGATTTATTTAAATAACTATAATTAAATATAATAAATTATTATTATTAAATAATTCGTACTGTCAAAAACACAAAATTCTATAACACTAAACTATCCTGGTCTGTTTGACAACCCATGTTTCGTCTGGAATAACATAATAAAAATCTATTCCAACTGAGTTGAGGTGCCAAACATAATTTAATGAAATGAAATAGAGAGCTAAATAGTCTCTTCCGATATTCGAGCTGAGAGATGAAATACCGGATTAGCTTTCATTTCACAAATCGAAATAGCAAAAAAACAAACGTGATTATAATAATTATTATTATATTATTATTATGATTATTATTAACATCATTATTATGTTATCATCACTTATTATTATTATTATTATATTATTATTATTTGATATTATTATAATAATTATTATTATATCGAGAATTATTATTATATTATAATCATCATTATTATTATTATTATTATTTTATTATCATTATTATCATCATCATTATTAGTATCATAATTATCAATATTTTCACCATTATGATTAATAACCATCAAATATTATTTTTGCTCTTTCAAATAATATAAAAATATCGCTTTTCTATCATTTTTCCAAAACTTTCACTCTTCTACTACTATTTTAAAACTATTACTCTTCTATCACTATTTTTAATGAGAGATAGTGGTGTCAATGGGTCGGTTTGGGTCGGGTCATATTATTTTATTATTATTTTTGACACGACCCGAATCCGACCCGATTAAATTCAGGTTAAAAAATCTTAACCCGTACCCGACCCGATCGGGTCACGGGTCAACCCGACCCGACACGTGTAGAATAATTAAATATTTATTAATTATTTTTATATAATTTTAAACAATGAAATATTAATTAATTTATAATTAATCTTAATTAGTATATAATTATAATAAATTTAAGCTTTATTTAGTACTAAATCATAAAATTACTTCAAAAAATATAATTTATCGGGTCGGGTTGGGTTGACCCGAACCCGACCTGATTCGGATAAAAAAAAAGTAAACCCGTAACCGACCCATTTATTTTCGGGTAATGTCGGGTCGGGTCGATAATTGACACCCCATTGAGAGGGGATCGGTTGACATATTTTGACAACCTTGACAATGAACCTCTAAATAAATACAAAAAAAAATCTTAAAAATATTTTTTTTGTAGATGTGTTATTCTATCTATAGATTAAGGGTCATTCAAATTTCATTCAATTTAATTATCATTTGATAGTTAATTAAAGACCGTTAAATTGAAATCGTTGTAAATTACATAAAAATTTGATGGTCTTTAATGGACTATCAGATGATAATGAAATTACATAAAATTTAAATGACTCTCAATTCATAAATAGAAAATCACATCTATAATTTTTTTTTACTTTTTTATATTTATTAAAAAAATTATTGTCAAAATTATAAAAAAAAAATCCATTTTCAACCGATCCCTTCTCATTTTTAATTTATCAAACGACCCTCATAAAATATCTACGGCAGCAAATACATTCCCGTGAAGCGGTGAGAAGCAAACAGAAATTTTGCTTTCTTTTTTGAAATCTTAGCAGTACATTCCAAGGTTTTTTGTTTTAGTTTTCCTTTATTTTCTTGTTACAAAGAGGGAGAAGCCACTGTAGAAATTAACACAAGCCCTCCGATTCCGAACATCAAATCATGATCACTGACACGTGTCTGGGAAGTCGGCGTGTTCCCCTGTTTGCTTGTCTGAATCCGTCAATCATGCTTTCCCACTTTCCTACGGACCCCACCTATTGTCACCTTGCCGGGCCAACGCGCATTGTGATTGGGCACTGGCGCACGGCATATTTTCTTTTTCTCAAAAGTTAAAAAACCTTTTTAACATTTTACTGTACAGGGTGTGATTAACAAAAATAAAAATAAGTAAGATGGTGTTGAATAAATAGAAAGATAAAGTTTTGTCGTATAATATCTGTAATAATTAATGTACTGAGCATAACAATATTAGAGAGCTAAGATATATGATCTTTTAACTTAATTTTTTTTATAGAATATTTTTATTATTTTTGCCTTATTTTACTTTAACGTTTAGATCTTTCAAGAAAAACTACTTGATTTCAAAATCTGTTAAATAGAAATTTTATTTTACAAAAATATCTCCTTCAAAGAAATTTTTCGATTAATATTTTTCCTTTGACACAAACTAGGGAGCTAACTTTAATAAAATTAACATTTATTAAGATGGATGCATGTATAAAACCAGGGGCAGATGCAAGATTTTGATCGGGGTAATTATCAGATTATAATAGCTTATCGGGTTTAAATTCATAACTAATTGAGTACTAAATAAAAAATAATAATTTAATATATTATTATCTAATAAAAAAATTATTAAAATAATAACATTTATATATTAAAAATAACAACAAAATAAATCTCAAACTAATAGATAATCAAGTTGATGAAGAAAGTTTTCGTTTACATATCTTTATATTTTGATATCTTTGTATAATTATTTTATTATGTACGATATTAAATATTTTTTTCTCAATAAAATTAATCAGACAATTCAGGGGGACAAAAATATTTTCCAGGAGAAGACAAATTACCGAAAGTATTACCGAAAAACACTAATTTTCAAAATCTAAGGAGTCCCCTTAGCATAAGCTGAATCCCATGCTCTTTCGGAATATTGATTTTTGAGACCGGGCCCCGTCTAGAAATATTGATTTTTTTCGTCTTCAAAAGGAAAGAAAAATAATACCTAGCTTGATTCTAATTTGTTGAGATGTGAATCCCATGCTCTTTCGGAATATGTAAGTCTAGACCTCTTTTCATGATTAGTATCAATTCAAAGGGCTTCCTTTGTTATATTTGCAAAATAAAATTAGTTCTACTCTTAACTAGACGTGCTAATTTTCTCGCTATTATAACTCTAAAAGTTTATCGAAGAAGAATTACTATTTCAGAAAAATGTTTCTTGATCTCCGTTAATAAATATAATAAAATCACCCAACACCTAAAAAAGAGCCATATTCAATACAATTTCATCAAACCAGTACGCTTCCAGTGGCAACGCATATAATGAAGGCAATTTAAAGTCTTAAACAAACGACACAAAAGTAGTTTGGAACTATTGTCATCCTCAATGAAAAGTAATAATTAGAGCTAGGACCTATAACATATACCTTAAGACAAAACTTGTTATACCAGTAACGCTTTAAGTATTTCCAAACCGTAGCAACACATTTGTATGAAAATAGAATTTGAACATAATCTAAGAACAAATATCTTTTTTTTTTGTTTAATGAATTATAAAATTTTAACGAATTAAAGAATTAGTCTTTGGTATAATGACAAAGATAATGATCTCCGTGTGAGATGTCGTAAGTTCGATATCCGGATTATGATCCTTTATAAACAATTAAAAAATGTTCAACTTAGACTCACATCTTTGCTTAACAAAAATTCAAACCAATTATCATTTGTGAACAGATGCTCAAGTCGTTCTTTAATAATCATACATGCATTGTTAGGAGAGCAGAGCAGATGTTGTAAGGTTTGAGATTCATTAGCAACATGCAACTCCCTTTATTAATTCTGACATGCGTTTTTGAATAAAGTAACATCTTTTAATGAAATATGAAATATTATATAGATGTTGTTAATATTTTTGATTGGTTGCGTTTTAATTTTAATGTGATGTTTATTCACTTATTTGATACTTAAATGTTTTTAAAATATGAAATATAGTAAAATTCAGTTATCTCATAAATAATAGAAGTTGCATTATATTTCATTAATTTTAATAAACACCGAAATACCGTTGAATTTTTAAAATAAAGTTAATCAGTTGCAAATCCGTTCCAACCCATTTAAAGTTCCAAAGAATGAATCTATATTATCCGACTCAAAAAAGCACAAAAGCAAATTGTAAAATCTTTTATTTTTAAAGTACAAAAAGTAAAATCTTTTATTTAGTATACGGAGGAGAAATAAAATAACAACAATCTCTCCCTCTTTCACTCAAAATATTCTTTTCTTTCCATGCAAAGAAAGAAAACAAGCAAATGAAATAAATCCAAAAGAAATCGTCCGTTCATTTTATATTTTAAGCAATAAATATTCCTAATGGCCAACATAACGCCAAAAGAAAGGGAATCCAGGTCCCATAAAAGGCAGTGCACTCTGATCTCCATTGACCACTAAGGCACCAACTGCTGCTGCTCTCTCTCTTCGCTTCCCTCCCTCTCCACTGTATTCTACTACCTCAGTACCTCCTCTCCAAAAGAGAATCAAAAAGAGAATGGGGTATCCATGGACAAGGTTCACGCCGTTCGCTCTGAGCCTTCTCCTTCTAGCTCAGCTAGTCTCCGCCGCAGTAGAAGATGGTGAGGTTTCCATTTCCCTTTCCTGTTACTTCTCTATCTAAACGAGCAATGCTCTCTGTTCCTTCGGTCCGTGCTGGGAGAGCAAAAGTGTTGCTTCATAGCACTGATCTAGTAATTTCATTTCGGCTTTGCAATGTGTATAGAGAGAGAAGGGGTTAAGCTCATGGACCTGGTTAAGTACCAATCCGTTCAATTTGAGCACAATAATGTGCCTAAACTTTTCCTGCTCTCTTAGCTTCACATTGGTTGTTACCTATCTACTTCATTTTGAGGTCTTTGTGTAATGTTTTAATAGAAAGTATAGTTGGTTATGGCTTGATTTAATGTGGGATTTAAATATCTGTTCCAGTCAAAAGAATGAACCCGGCATTTTTTTCTTATTATTGTTCTTGAGAAATCACTTTTCGCCTTCTTTTTTCCCTGAGAAGAGGTGTTGATGTTCTTTCTGCGTTGTCATTCTTTGATGATGAAGAAGAATATCCCTCTGATTTTAGAAAATGATTAGAGAACTAACATGGAACAATACAAGGAAGAAAATGTAAAAACCCAGTTGGTACCTAGATATACTGGTACTAAAAATCTAAAAACCTTCAAATCATGGCACATATGTTACATAGAATACACTTTTTAACTCTGTTTTCAAATTTCTGTGTCCGAGTGTTAATTGAGGCCTACTGGAGACTTAAAAATATATATCTGTTTTGGATTTGATAAAATATTAGCCTGGTGTAGTATGTATGCATTGCTGCATAGTAGTCAGTCCTAACATCATGTACTATTGTTCCCGTGTAGATCCTGTGACATCATACCCCCCCCCCCCCCCCCAAATAAACTTTTATTATATATTTTTCATGTGGTTGCTTGGTTAAATTTATATTTGACTAACTATACAAGTCGTGGATAAATGTAGTTTGCTACAGAAAAAATACTTTGTCTGTTACCATTTATTTGATGTTGACTTCTCAAGTCCTCTCGTTCTGCAGTGTGCCTTTTTCTTATTATCTGGATCTTAATTTTACTGTGACACTTCATGGTGCGATTATTTGTACAACGGATCAATGTGGTCCTATGTGTCTGTGATTGTGAACCTGATTTGTAGATACTAGCCACATAAATGGCTGCATAGAAAGTGTCATCCATAATAAGGCTCTGTGCATGTGCCTTACTAATGGCTAGCACGCCTATTCAATGACTACTTGATTAAGCATGCTTATTTGTTGGCTAGCCTTTATTTATGAATATAACTGAATGTGGCATTTCCTGTCTGGTCTTCTCTGTGTTGTTTGCCAGCTGAAAGCCTGAATTCACGGATGGTCATAAAAAAGCAATTAAGGATCATCACACATTCTGATACCACAAAAATAAACTTGGCATCTAGTGTGTTAATTGCTACTTAATTAAGCATTGCATGTATGATGGGGAATTTAGATCATGTGAACTTTTTTCTTCATTAGTATGATAAAGACGTGTGTAGGGGGCCTTGCGGTCAGTCAATAATTAACATAACAACCATGCACATACTGTCCTCCACTTGTTTGATACAATGCCTGTGAGAGGTTTAGTGTTTGCCTAGAGTATGAGACAATTGCTTTGTCGTGCTCAAAAAGAATACAACCCTTTTAACCTTTTTTGTGTTAATCAGTGGGCCCTGATCTTTTTGGTATTTTCTTGATTAAATCAGTGGCTTTGCACTATTGAAGTGAGATTTGTAGTAGTTGGGGTGTGTGCTTGTAATTGGGAGTGTGCTGGTCCCGTTCACCTAACTTGTCGATGTAGCCATGATCCTTTTCCTTCACTATGCCTAATAGGCTTTTTTTTTCCCACGTTAAACAGTAGGGGTTTTACACCAGCTTTTAGGTGTGAGTGGATTGAGCTCTTTTCGATCTGGTAATTGGTACAAGTTAAGAATTGCAATAAGTTATGTTTGGAAATAGCCTGATTGAATGTTTTCTGCCAACAGTACTTAACTTCCATCATACCATTTGTATACTGGTAATTACATATAATGTTAAATGGCATATAACCTAACCTGCCTTGAATAATTAAGCAATTCAATTTCATTCTGCTGAAATTCGTTAACATTGTAGGGTTGCTTAACAATGGTGACTTTGAGACAACACCAACTGGTGGATTTGCAAGTGCCGCCATTGGAGAAGGGGTTGCATCCATCCCCGGATGGACAATAAATCGCACCGTCGAGCTTGTTTCATCTGGCCAGAGGCAAGGTGGCATGATTTTGATTGTCCCACAAGGTAACTAAGTCAAATTCTAAGATAATAAATCTTTATAAATGCCATCTCTTGTTTGGTCATGCTGGTCTGTTAAGGCAGCCAGTGTTTTATGCTGTACATCACCAATGTACCTGTCAGTCTTGATCTGTATATAGTAACTACATGTACTGTCCAGCACTAAATGAAGGTTTACACCATGTATCTGTAAGCTCATTGTTTTCCAAATTTCCTTTTCTGTTACATAAAATACTTTGTCACCATAAAGGCATAAACTCATCCATGACAATGTTTCTTTTTCTGATCAATTGAAGGTGAGCACGCAGCCCGACTAGGCAATGATGCGGAAATTAGCCAAGCTGTACAATTTGAAAAGGGATCCCAATATGCTGTAACATTCAGTGCTGCAAGAACCTGTGCTCAGATGGAGGCATTGAATGTATCGGTAGGGTCCACTACTCAGACAATTGAACTGCAAACTTTGTACAGTGTTGAGGGATGGGATGCATATGCATGGGGGTTTCAGGCAGCTGACGAGGAGGCCCGCCTGACATTCAGGAATCCTGGCATGGAAGATGATCCTACATGTGGGCCCATTATTGATAACATAGCAATTAAGAAGTTATTCACACCTGATAGACCTGACGGTATGTAAAATTTTCATTACTTAGTTCAGGTGCACACTTTTCCAGCTTTGGAACGCCATAATTTGGAAGCAACTCTTTTACAATATTTTTAGTAAAAGTGTGGTTTTGGACTTGAAACATGACAGTATATTGATCAACAACTAGAGAACAGAAAAGTAATGTTTCCATGACCGGGAGATGCCTGACATTTTTATAAAATCTTTAGTATATGTCTAATAATTTAATTTTACATATAAGTCATCTGAACTCACATTAGTAGGAACCAGAAGAGTCAGGCTTCCGATAAAATTGTAGATCCCAATGGTACATTAAAACCTCTGGACTAATCTTTCAAAAAGAGAGAATAAAATATTTTGGACTAAAATATGTCAAGTGAGTGGAAGACGGTTTTTCTGCAAAGACGCACTGTAATGGCATTGGGTTTGGTAAAACCGAGTGAACTGCACTATTATGGGAGTATCAATATGTTGGTAGCTAGGTAGCATTTCACTTTTGTTCACACTGGTCTGGAGAAAAATCTTGGTCCAACCGTCCAAAAACCCAAAATTTATATTGGAACTACCTCCATGAACACGTGCATGGACCCTACTTGGCTTGCCACCATCTTTTGTCCATCCCACATGTGTATGGGGAAATGAATTAAATTCAAAAGATATATGTTGTTCTTCCTCTCAATTTCATACAAGGGCTGTTGTTGCAAGTCTTCTTTCCAAAATGTAAAATCTAATAAACTTGCATGGAGTTCAGTTGAAAAAATTTAATCTGGACTTCATATTTCTACATGCATATGTAAGCATATATAAGCATATAAAGATATGATACTTAAGCTAAGGAAGTGGGTTAATAAAAGAATATATGATGCTCCAGTTTCTAACAAAATGGAGAAAAGCGATATGAAATTATCACCCCTTATGTTATTAATAAGCATATGCAATAGGTAGCAGCTGCTCGTAACTAGTACTTTGCCCTACTCTTTGAGAAATGATAGTACATAAATATTCAAATGAAATTAATAAAATAACATCTCATCTAAAAGAAAAGATGTATAAATGAAATTTTATTGCTAGAGTTATTTGGGCCTTTTTGGTTTATAATTATATGGGTTTTTATTACCCAAATCTAACCCAGCTACGATATTTCCTATTGAATTTCTTTTTTTGCTAAAGTTTTCTGTACAATTTTCTTTATCAGATAATGAGGTGTTGAATGGGGACTTTGAGGAGGGCCCATGGATGTTTCCAAACACTTCCCTGGGAATTTTACTACCAACCAACCTTGATGAAGAAAACTCAGCACTGCCAGGCTGGACGGTCGAGTCGAACCGTGCTGTGCGGTTCATCGACTCGGCCCACTACTCAGTTCCACAGGGAAAACGTGCTGTCGAGCTCCTATCCGGTAAGGAAGGCATAATTTCCCAAATGGTCCAAACTACCCCTAACAAGCAGTACAACCTCACTTTCACACTTGGCTCTGCCGGCGACAAATGCCAACCACCACTAGCTGTCATGACATTTGCTGGCGATCAGGCACAGAATTTTCACTACTCGCCGGTCGGTAATGCGACTAGCCAGGCTGCCAACTTGACATTCACAGCCCGGGCTGAGAGGACACGTGTTGCCTTTTATAGTGTGTACTACAACATGAGGAGTGACGATCATAGCTCACTTTGTGGGCCTGTTTTGGATGATGTTAGAGTGTGGGGCCTTTCTCGGGCTACTGGACTGAGTGCAAGTCGGTCCAAAATTATTGGTCTTATTGTGGGCCTGCTTGTCAGTTGGGTTTTGTTTTAGATAGGTGAGAAGTATTTGTTTGGTACGTAATTCTTGGTTTCAAATAGTTTTGGTTCATCCAAAGGAGGATTTGTGAGCAGATCATGGCACCTAGCCAATGATTTGTGGAGACGGTTGTGAACTCCCGATACAGTAACTAGTCCAAGTTTGCAAGATCTATAATATTTTGATAATGCTTCTAAGGAAAGGGACCATGGAGATGGTTGTAAGTTGTAACCATTGTGGTTGTAATCTCGTGAGTGCTAGTGAAAGGTTTTAAAATATATTATATTTTGATCATTCTTGTAAGAGACGTGATTTTGCAATTTATATCTATATATGATGAAAAAAGCATTTTGACACGACTAAATTTCAAAGTTCAAATTGTTTCTGTCTGTTAGTAACTCGAGTGACAGGCCGAAAATTGGCACTGCAACAACAAATTTTTTTGTTAGACTGTTAATATTTGTGTTAACATAGGAATGAGTGCAAATAAATTATCTGCTCAATTTATTTTAAATTCTAACATTCTAGCAGATTATTATAATGTATGTATAAAAAAATATTATCATCAATTCCGGTGCCATATTTGAAGAAATAATGGGATTGGAAAAGGTTTCAACATCAACAAGAAAGAATATAAGGCCATTATAGATATGAACATGAAAAAATGAGGCCCAAAAACTTTTTTGGACCTATCATAGGAATGAAAAAAGAAAAAAAAATCCCAATCAATGTCAGGGACAAAAAAATATTTCAGTTTTAGGTCCCTTTTTTCTTTAGTTTGTAGACAATAATAGGTTCCATAATTTGTTCTTCAAAATATTGCTTCCGTGTACTAAAAAAAAATAATTTTCGGTTTGGATTTAATTATTAATTAAAAATGTGAGTATTTACATTATTTTCCCATTTTATGATTTCGGACAGCATATATAATGTTACACAACTTATAGGATTTTAGGTGGTAAAAAAACATCAAGATCCGTAGTAGGGTGCCCCTTAAATTTACATCAAGATCCATGCATTTATAATCTCAAAAAAGCATTCTATTATCGGATGATGGTTGAACTGTGCAGCACATTACCACGCGGCAGAGTAGAAGCTTCCGGACCTCTATCTAGTGCTCAAATCTTAAAATTATAAAAAAATTATTGCTGAAATGCCTTCAATCTTCAATCTAGACATGTTAGCACTTCA
The DNA here is from genome assembly GCA_037127355.1 of Schoenoplectus tabernaemontani. Classification (NCBI taxonomy): domain Eukaryota; kingdom Viridiplantae; phylum Streptophyta; class Magnoliopsida; order Poales; family Cyperaceae; genus Schoenoplectus; species Schoenoplectus tabernaemontani. Next base: position 15,442,180 of record CM073744.1, on the reverse strand, counting down.
TAATTTCTATGATTTCTTTGTTCCACCAAACATATATGTAGTTTAATAATTACAACACATTATATATATATATATATATATATATATGAGTAAATCTACGGTGAGCTTTAAGCTCACGGAAGACCTCCGTGAGCTTAGCTCAAAAAATATATCAAATGATCTTCAAATTTTGATTTTTCACTCTCATTAAATTCTTCATATTGAAATCTTGTGGGTTACAAAAATTTGAAATGTTTCGAGTTTTCTAAGTCACTTTTTTCAATTTTTGAAAATCAGCTCAAAAAATAATAATAAAATATTCAATATTTGTACATTATTTTCAAAAATTGAAAAGAGTGACTTAAAAAACTCGAAACATCCCAAATTTTTGTACCCTATAAGATTTCAATATGAATTTAATGAATTTGAAAAATCAAAAATTGAAAATCATTTGATATATTTTTTGAGCTAAACTCACGGAGGCCTTCCGTAAACTCACCGTAGATTTTTTCTCTCTCTCTCTCTCTATATATATATATATAGAGTGGAGATAGCGTGAGCTTAAGCTCACGGAGACCTTCCAGTGAGCTTAACTCAAAAACATATTAAATTATCTTAAAATTTTAATTTATCATTCTCATTAAATTCTTTTATGAAAATCTCATGGGATGCAAAAATTTGGAGCGTTTTGAGCTTTTTAAGTCACCGTTTTTAATTTTTGAAAATCAGCTCTAAAAATAATAATAATATATTCAATACTTGAACATCATTTTCAAAAATTAAAAACGGCGACTTAAAAAGCTCAAAACGCTCCAAATTTTTGCATCCCACAAGATTTTTATATAAAGAATTTAATGACAATGATAAATTAAAATTTCGAAATGATTTAATATATTTTTTGAGTTAAGCTCACGGAAGGCCTCCGTGAGCTTAAGCTCACGCTATCTCCACTCTATATATATATATATAGTTAGACTATTGTGAAAACGTTTGCATTTCGACTCTAAGTGCATACGGCTCAAATTTTATCGTAACACGTTCGAAATTCAAAATTATCATTCTCATTAAATTTTTCATATCAAAATATTGAGGGATACAACAATTTGGGGTATTTTGAGTTTTCTAAGTATTTGTTTTGGATTTTTGAAAATAAGCAACAATAATTTAATATTTTATTATTATTTTAGTGATGATTTTTAAAAATCCAAAACAAATACTTAGAAAACTCAAAATACCCCAAATTTTTGTATCTCTTAATATTTTGATATGAAGAATTTAATGAGAATGATAATTTTGAATTTCAGACATGTTACGATAAAATTTGAGCTGTATGCACTTGAGCTCGAAATACAAACGTTTTCACAATAGTCTAACTCTATATATAATTTAATAATTACAAAATATTAATATCCAGATTTGAAATTCTGATAATTTTTTTATAAATATTTAAAATTTAAGTTATTTTTTCCTCATCTTTATTTAAAAAAATGAAATACTAACTGCGGAATTCACATGAAACGTGACAATTGCAACCGAAAGCCTTCAAAGTTCAAACAGGCCGAAATTTGGGAGCCGAACCGCTTATGTCCATACCACATTACCATCTCATAAACTTCCCCGGGCCGTCAAGTAAATCATTTTGTTACTTTTTTATTTTATTTATTTTTCTCGTAGTTCTTTTTTCTGGATGAACACGTTCTTTGTGGTCTGCTACTGACTGTACTGGGTTTGATGAAATTTATCAATTTTTTTTTTTTTTTGAGAACGAGCAAGATATTTTGTAGGTTATTTAAAAGGTTGCAATTAATTCCCTTCAAAGTTGGCCATGCGCCGCCTGCATTCAAAAAATCTTCCCGTGCAACGGTTAGTGCGTCAGTCCACAGGACACTGACAAGAAACAACCTGATGGGGCCCACCTTAATTAATTGACATCTACCTCACTTGTTTAACGGCTACTATACTCAAAAAATCCTGGGCCCACAGCATCAGCCCCATTTGAATGTTTTTTAGAACTTTCGTTCCCAACGGCTGTTTTTCCACCCTTTTCTATTCCCCCCTCAATTAAATTTCTATTCTAAAATGTTATCTTCTCTCACTATAAATGCCCCTCAAAACCCACACATTTCACACCAATTCAAATAGCAGCCATTTATTTTCTTCTGATAATAGAGAAAGAGAACAAACTTATCCCACTCCCCCAGTTCCTTAATCGACTTTTGCATCTCTTTCTCTCAATTTCTCCAATTCTCTGATGGCGATGATGAAGAGCTTCGCACTTCTCTTTGTTACCCTTGTTGTGCTCTCTGCTGTGGCAAATGCACGGGAAGATATGTTCATGAGCATGGCACCATCCCCTGCACCGGCAATGGAGAACGGGTCGGATATGGTTGTACCGGGCTTTTGTGCAATTCTACTGGCTTCCCTCATCTCTCTCATGGGTTTGGCCATGTAGTAAGGAGATGTGGTATCTCTCTGTTCAAAGGGGAATGGGTATCTATTCGTTCATTGTTTTGTTGCGGGATTTGCTATGTTGGTGGGTTTGTTTATTATGAGTTCTATTATCTGATCTTCCTTTTGCTTGTAAAAGGGAGATGTTCTATTTTTATTTAAATAATATAGATATTTAGTTCATTTTTGCACTGAATGTGTGTTGTTGAATTGTTTTATGCTGAATTGCACGGTGAGGACTCTTTACTTGATCACAGTTAAAATTCTGAAACTGAAAGTCTACTGTCAGACTATTGTTCGAAGTTGCAGCACTTGAGAATTTAGAATTGAAGTTAATACTTCAATATAAGGGGGATACAAATCACCGAATTTAATGGATAACAATTGAATTGCCTATGGTTTTTTCACTTGATTACTACAAACTTAATTACTTTGTTTTTTGCACTTGAATTGCCTCTAAATTGCACCTAGTTTTACTCCAAATTATCTGCCAACAAAGGAAGAACTAAATTAGAATTTAACACCTAGTTTTTTTGCACTTGAATTGCCTCTAAACTTAAAGTGTTTTTTTGCACTTGAATCGACAATGGGTTGTTTTGTCAGTTTTGATAATAGATTTTTAAAAAATATTAAAAAAATTAAAAATAGAAAAATTATATGCAATGATTTCAATTTGATAACGAAATTGCACAAAATGTCAAACGATAACGAAATTGCACAAAATTTAAAACAATATCTATAAGTATTTTTCTATTTGTAAGATTTTGTTGATATTTGTTTAAAAGTTCATTGTCAAGATTGTAAAAATAACCCTTGTCAAGGGATCTCCTCCCCATTTTTAAAATTCTTTTTCTACTTATAAATATGTTTTGAATTTATTTGAAATATCATTTTCAAGATTGCCTGGCTGGGTTCCTAAAATTCCTTTAAAAAAACTTCATTATTTTTTACCAATCATTCAATAACTTGATCTCCTCCCCATTTTTAAAATTCTTTTTCTACTTATAAATATGTTTTGAATTTATTTGAAATATCATTTTCAAGATTGCCTGGCTGGGTTCCTAAAATTCCTTTAAAAAAACTTCATTATTTTTTACCAATCATTCAATAACTTGATTAGAATTGAAGTTTGATACACTCTTCAGCCTGTTTCAAGTTCCTCCATATCAAAATTTTTGCCCAAACCAAAAAAAAGGTCCAAAGTAAAGAGGGATCATTTGAAAATGATATTTCAAATTAATGGAAGTTAAAATTAATGGAATTTTAGGAACCCAGGCCAAGAAATCTTGAAAATGATATTTCAAATTAAATTAAAAAAATATTATAAGTACAAAAATAATTTTAAAAATGGGGAAGGATCCCTTGACAAGGGGTTATTTTGCAATCTTGTCAATTGACTTTTAAACAAATATAAAAAAATCTTACAAATATAAAAACGTTTATAGATATTATTTCAAATTTTATGTAATTTCATTATCGTTTGATATTTGTAAGATTTTTTGATACCGTTTGCATATATTTTTTTTTCTATTTGTAAGATTTTTTTGATATTTGTTTAAAAGTCTATTTCAAGATTTACAAAGCAACCCATTGTCAAGGGACCCCCTTAAAAATATCAAAATTCATAATGTTTTAAATTGCATTTAATTTAAGTATCATTTGATAACATCGAAAATAATAAAAAGATTTATATAATTAATGATGGTTCTAATCTATAATTTTTGACGGACTATCGAGTGGTACTTAGATTGCATGAAATTTAAACATAATTAATTAATCTCTATAAATATTTTTCTGCCTGTATAGTTTTAAATTTACGTTGTTAAGTGATCCCTCTTTTTCAAATATGAGTGTTCCGATTATGAAAATTAGAAAAAAAAATGACATAATTTGGCACAATTTGGATTATAACTCAAGGCCGAGGCTCAAAAGGGGCTATCAGTAAAAAAACTCATGGAAAGAGCCCAGTAAATAAAATTGACTATAGACCCAGAAAGGCCCTTTTTTTACTAATGCAAAGTAGGATACCCATTGCTTGCTCTCTGGGTTCACTGACATGAAATAGGCCCAAAACTACAATTCTTTTCTAGGAAGCTTGCTTACTCTGGTTCTGGTATGATGCAAACGCAGTCAATAGATTTGAGAAAGTCGAATCAGAATCACTGAATCACCTTTTTGCTTGTGCTAGACAAACAGCATCTACAACTTTAGTCTCATCCCCTATTTTTTTCAATAAAAACTAATTAAGGCATTACAATCTTCACATATTAAACAAAAGTTCTCACTTCATGATTCTCTTTTACCGTGAATAGTTCTTTCTAGATTGCAAAAGTAACTTTCAGCAGAAATCTACTTGATGTAGTAATTTATTTACACGGGTCAGACATAGATATGTTTTAATAACATGATTTTTTTTTCTTTTCCTTAGTGGAAGTAGCCTACAAATTATTCGATCCAGTCATTTCAGAATCATATTATTGGATTAGCAGAGAATCTTAGTTACTGAGAACCGAAGGCTCTGGATTTTTTGAATATATATTTTATTTTTTACGGAAAAGACTAAAGAGAATATCTTTCTTTTCAGGTTTATAGGCCAGAATAAGTAGATTATCAGCCCTGAAGAGTGATGAGTGACGTGTAGTATCTATGAATGAGATTCACTAAAAAAATGATTGATGTAACTGATGAGAAAACCTAACAGTCAGGGGATAAATCCATCCGTATATGATAATTATAGATCATGCATATGCGCACTGAGTATTTTCAATACTGGTAATTTCAAATTCCATTGGAGCAATTATGTCCGAAATGGCAATAAACCGAAATTGCAAATCCATCTTCAGTGGAGATAGATTTCTCAAGTGATGCTCTACACTATTGATTAAGATCTTTTTAGGTTTGTTCTGTCAAAATGGATTCAAGAAATAATGATAATCATAATCACAGCATAGAAATTAAAAAGTGCCATTCATTACTGGAACAGTTTCAGCACATTCAAATAAAATGTCGACTCATCTCAGCACACTTGGCACATTCTCCCCTCACCTCCGGTGCTTCTATCATGCAAACTAGCACTTTGTAAGTACATCTGCTTTTGTTCTTTAATTATAAGCACTTATTTTTCTTTGTTTGACGGCTCAGTGGGAATTAATGGAGGTGTCAATTCACACTTTAAAATGCACGCTCCAGGGTTAAGTGACTTGATGAGAAAGGAGAACAGAAGGACACATCAAGCAAACTTATGGTGCTCATAAAAAAGGAATGAAATATCAGGAGCATATTCCATTATTTTTCTTCTTCTTCTTCTCTTCTTTTTCTGTGAAATTCAGCTAAGAATTAATCTGATATATCTGAACTGATTCTGTTCTTCATTTAGCTCTAAAAAGATTCAAATATTTTGATGGGTCTTTCAACTTTTCTTCTATTTCATATTTACCCATCAACTCTTTATATATCATATTTATCCATAAACTCTTTAGGTCCTTTCATATTTACCTATATACTCTTTAATATCTAATATATCCTTGAACACTATAAATTATTTTATATTTACCCATGAACTCTCAAATATATCATAGATACATATTTATTCATCAAAAAGTTTAATTACTAAAATATTTTTATATATACCCAATAATTATAAAACTTTAACATTTTATATTCATTCATAAAATCAAATTTATTTAAATCGATTTATGTAGATATTATTTAATTATTTTTCTTGATCTAAACTAATGTGAATTCAATCTGATTTCAGGTTAGATCGAGAAAATTAAATAATATCTATTAGATCAGATTTAAATAAAATTAATTTTATGAATAAATATAAAAAAAATTAAAGAGTTAAATAGTATATAATATATTCTAAATAACTATTGAGTATATATGAATATATTTTATATGATATTATTAAATTTATGAATGAATGTGAAAATATTTAAAGAGTTCAAGAGTATATTAGATATATTAAAGAAGAGTTTGGGTATGGTGCAATGCATAGCACTAACCAACTCCGTGCTATGGATCGGTTCTTCATTCTCAAAGTCTAAATGGTCGATCCGAGCTCAAAATGATTTATGTTTGAAAATCTAGTTGCAAATCATATTTTATATATATTTTAATTTTTAATATAGTTTAAAATCCACTTGATTTAATTTTTATGAGCCGTTCAAAAAAAGTAATTTTCTAACTATCTAAAAAATAGTAAAAAAATATAAATATAAAATTTGATCTCCAACTATATTATCATATGGAAATCATTTTGAGCGGTTTGAATCAACCATTAAAATTTTGAGAACAAAGAAATGACCCATCGCACGGAGGCAATTTGTGCTATGCATAGCACCATAACTCAACTCTATTAAAGAATATTTATATAATTATGAAAGGATCTAAAGCATTGATAAAAATATGATATATCAAAGATTTAATGGGTGAATATGAAATAGAAGAAAAGTTGAATGACAAATATGATATTAACCTATGTTTGATCATAGCGCTTAACTCTCAATCATAATATTGAATACAATAAAAGCCAAAATCCTATTTACCTCATATAGGCGCATAAACCCGAATTAATTGACGGTGCATATTAATTCGGTATTCTTCTTTTTATTTGAAAAATATATTTTGACAATTCCAGACAGGATAACGCCATTTTAGTTTGATGGTCCTAGACAAACTTGGAGCGTCTATTTCAGACGGTGTATTCATATTTTTTTTTAATATCTGGTGTTTTTGGAACTTACTAAAATTTCATGTAGACCTTCTTATGCTTAGTAACATGCGATCCTTGGGTGACTTCTAATTATTTTCAAATTGCACAACTCCTGTTGTGAGTTTACTTAAATATATGAAAAGCCCATGCAACTAGCTCAGATTCTTTATGTGTAATTCTAATTAATGTAAATTCAATTATTGTACATTCAATGTTTATGATATATCTTTTTAAAAAATATTGCTCAGATGAAAAAATTAAAATCATACTTGAGTTTTTATTTATTTAGATATAACGCTTATCAAATTTAAAACAATTTAGAGTTTAATGCATCATCCATCATAAAAGTCATTCAAACTTCACCGTTAAAAACTTAAAATTGTAAAATTACATAGAAGACAAAAGTATCTTTTAAACTGGTTAAAATCTGATACACACTTAATCCAAATCATTAAAAGCACATTTATGATTTTGATTTTTAGTTTGAACAATATCTTTGAAAAAAAATTTAACGAAAACATTGATGCATAAAAGTTGGATGTACATTATAATTACTATTTCTTTATATAATATCACGAGTTATTCTATATGTGTTAGTACCACGACGTGATGCTAGAAATAATTACCCTTTTAGAGGTTTATCATCCGTAAGTATATACAACCTGAAAAGTCTTCTTCTATTTTGTAATTTGTATGTTCCATCAACTTTGAATTATCTCTGGTGATAATGCATTCTGATGGATTGTATCTAGAAAAAAAAAGGATATTATTTTGCCTCTTGAGCGATTATTGTCCTAATGGCCTTGAACGATTTTTTTCAAAAGTTAGCAATAACAACTCTAATTAGTACATTATTGTTTCAATCGGATATGACATATGATGTGGATGCTAAGATGCCAATAATGAATTTTATAAAAACGGCTATATACTATTCATGATAATTTGATAATGACAGCTTCTGAATCTTAAAATTATTATCATGAATTATCAAGCCATCAAAGATGTTAAATGTATAATTATCATAAGACAGACCATGAAGAAAAAACAGACTTTTATGAACTTTGCTCGAAGAATAGGAAGAACATTTTCTGAATTGTAAACTTTTGTAAAATCGTAATAAAAAGGTGTATGTAATCGTAATCTTAATTAGGCATGCAGAGATTACTGTTTTGGTAATAAAACACCTAGCAAATTAATACATAATGGTGTTACTTGATTTCTAATATGTTATCTTTTTCTTTCTAAAATTTAACTTGTTAATTTGTTTTGCCCGTTTTACTAGTGATAGCATAGTAAGGCATATTCCCTTTTCATAATCTTGGTGAACAACAAAGAAAAAAAATTACGAAAGTGTTTTCTTTTGTTTTTAGAAAAAATCAGAAACTGTTATAAAATAGTTTCAGTTTTTATTTTTTCATCAGTAGGTAAATTTGTACAAGAAAAAATACGCCAAACACATTTTGAACTAATTTTGCACATATAAAGCCGTTTAATTTGTGATTAAAAAAAGAGAATATACACACAGTTTGATATGTCAGATTTGGGGCTGGGGGGGGGGGGGGGTAAAAATATCTTTTTAAAGGGTCGTATTTTCCAAAAAAAAAAAAACTGCTTTCGTAGATCACGCACTAGAAGGGTCTAAAAGAAAATTAATTCATAGGTTGGATGGAGTCTTTTGACTGTAAAATGGCGTCACTCTTTGATTCTGCACTAAGTAACAAATATTAAAAATGAACTGAAATGAAAAGTTACTTGACCCAGGGCAACAAAAAAAGAAAAAGAAAATCTAACAATACAAAATAATAATTAGATGATATATATTCCACGACGTAATTGATTTCCGTAAAAGACTAAAATAAGAGAGACATCAGAATATTTATATTCAATAATTTAGTGTGGCTGTTTGACAGAGCTGCCTCCATTTATGCCTGTAAAGGTTCACTTATTATTATTATTATTAAATTCAGCTGAGATGCACAAGATGTTCTCTTATGCGTAAAATTCTACACATTATGTTGACATGATTTGTCATATGTGTTTGATTAAAATAATTGAATATCGACTATTCTTCAACCATTTAGTTCATAATATTCCATGAGAACATTTCATACATGTTTCTTAATATTTTTCTCTTTTATTTTTCAGTTTTTCGAACATATATAAATATAATACATACGTAATGAATAACTAGTGACTCTGTATCTGTTGTTGCTAGTCCTTTTCATGAATAGGAGTCTGATTTTCATGTTTGGACCATCTGATCTAAAACGAATGGTTCAAATCAAATCAATTAATGCTATTCATGTTACTTTTTTAAGCTCAATCTAGTTCATTCGTTGTTGATATGGTGGATCTGTTACGAGAAAAAAAAATATTTTACTCACGATATGACATGTTATATGAACAAAGGCGTGCCGTATTTTATTAGAGAATTTCATGATACGTCATGTTTTTATAACACTAATATTTATATTTAACAATTTAGCGTGGTTGCTTGACAGAGCTGCTCACTTTATGCCTTCGCATATGATACTTTCGAAGCTCGTAAACAAGGGCGGAGCCATGTGTGTGGATCAGCTGATCCAGGAACTTTTTATTCAAAATAGGCGCGTGATTTAAATTTTTTCAGAAATATGTTTGATTCTTAAAGAAATTGTGAAAATATATCCTATCTAAAAAATATTTTTAAAAATATACCTCTAAAATTTTCTTCGTGTTGTTTTAAAGGACCTAAAAATTAGATTCAACTAGGGCTGCAAACGAATCGAACACGAACGAACTGACTTGTGTTTGAGTTTGATTTGAAATATATTTCGAACTAGTTTGATTTGAAATAGATAGGCAGTTTCGAACTCAAATCATTGTTTGAAATTTGATTCGTTAAATATTCGAACTGTTTGATTTGATTCGTAAATAGTTTGAAATAGAATTATTAGGTGAACAAATTCCACAATTCATATCAAAATAACAGAATCAAATATAAAAAATGTCAATTTAATATAAATTTATACAAAACTAAAAGTTCATTCAACAAAAATTAATAAATTTTATATAAATTCATACTACTCAAAGTCTCAAACAATCAAATAATTAATACAAATTCAAATAAAAATAGTTCGCGAACACATTTCGAACGAACTCACCATGGTTTGAGTTTGATTCGATATAATTTCGAATCGAATCAGTTTGATTTGAAATTAATTTCGAACTAGAATCGAACGAACTTTTTTCGAACTTTTTTCGAATCGAACACGAACGAACTACGAACTTCGAATATTTCTTGCAGCCCTAGATTCAACCACAATAACGGTAAATAAATAAAGCAAATAGAGGGAGAAGACATAAATATTTAACAAAATTCGGTTTTGAATAGTCTACGTCTCGAAAATCCGCAACCATCAACAATCGAGTTGCGTCAAGCCACTAAAAACCATAATTGTTCTAATAACTGTGAATCACCGATCTCTTACACCAAATAAGCGGACAACCATTGACCAAAGAAAAAAGTGAGGACTACACCTCTAAAACTCACAACGGAGAAGCAACCGAGTAATCTAACAAAGAATTTTTCTATCTCATATTATAAAGGTATAACAATATAATCTTGAGACTAAGTTCAATAGATAAAGATTTCTCATGTCCAGAACAAGGATTACTAGGGTTAAGAAAGATTTAGATAGTCAAAATCGCTAATTTAGAGAAGAAGAAGCTTAGCATATATAGTTGTGCCTCAAAATAGATAAGAAATTATCACTATCCATTTAGGCATTGCTAACCATAGTGAGGTTAACAGTTATAATGGATGTGAGATTTCTTACAACGGATGTAAAAGGACAATGTTTTGGAGTTTTATGGAAGAAAATTTGTGCACAAAATGATTTATTCCGTTACAACGTTTGTGATAATTGTTACAATGATTGTAGTCTAGATATCAACAGAAATTATCACGAGTGCAACCTTTACAACGGTTATGGATCCGTTGCAACGGTTAGAGGCTAACTACGCTTTGGAGAGTTTTGATTAGATTTTGACTGTGTTTCAATTCAATTAGGTTGAATGTATGATCCCTTTATGTATTTCATAAAATGATATTATGCCAAGTGAAAGAGAAAGAATTTTTGATAAATATAATTCTAAAAAAAGATTTTTTTTTTTGGACAAAACTCCCATCCCCCTCAAAATATGCATTCCCCCTCCATCAAGTACTATTAGAAATAAAGAACATCAAGCAAACTACCATACACAATTATAAAGCATGACAAATAAGCAACACATATAGATATAAAAATATAGTAAGATATAACCCTAAAGTATCATGTATACAATCAAGTACCAAACATAACATTCAACACATAAAACCTAGAATCCATAATATATAGCCATCAATATCGCATAACAAGTACTAAAAATCATAGCATCTCTCAAACTAAACTGAAAAGATAGAAAAAAGTTCTAAAAAAATCTACTCCACCATGGGGTCATCATCACTGTCACCACCGTTAGTAAGAGCAGGCGCATCATCACCTCCATCATTTTTATGTCCGCCCGAAGAGCTAGAACCTACACCGTAGCATCCAAACCATCAAACCATTAGGTCCTACTGTACATTCTCAATCTAGTCGAGGCGGGTGTACACATTTATTTTGAACCTCTAATAGTCCGTGTCGAAATTGAAGAATTGTGAACATAGATAGTGGTGCTGGGCATTGATATTAGTTGGCGAAGGAAGATCGCTGGGCATTGATTTCGCAACTAGTTGAGCCCAAATCTTGCGAATTGATCATTAATTGATGAACAATAATGTACATAAAATATATTTCTAACTAGAAATTTATGAACCTATATTATTATTGAATGTTATTATAAGTATTCTTTTTACTTAATTTAATGTCAAATTTCTACTGAAAATCTGATACTGATTATTAAAAATCCGACACTGATTATTTTATTCTATTAAAAATTGAGACTTCAATAAGTGTCAGATTTTTGATATAAATTCGACACTAAAAGTTCTAACCAATAAGAATTTAGAAATAAGATACTCATGAATTCTGAACTCTTATCATATTCATTGATCATTATCTACTTCATCTGATGATCTAATCGAATGAAAGTTTTAATATATAATCTTCTCTTTTTCTACTGTTCAAGTACCTCACTTTCGAATGGCCAAAAATTTTAAAAGAAAGTTCCGATTGAGACATGCTATGCGGCAATAAAATTTTTGTAATGAGATCTACGAGGTTCACAAGTAAGGGTGTCAATTATTGACCCGACCCGAACCCGACCGAACCCGACCTGATCCAACATGACCTGAAGATAAATGGGTCGGGTACGAGTTTAATTTTTTTGACCTGAATCAGGTCGGGTCGGGTTTGGGTCAACCCGACCCGACCCGATTAATTATTTTTTTGGAGTAATTTTATAATTTAGCACTAATTAAAGCTTAAATATACACTAATTAAGATTAATTATAAATTAATTAATATTTATTACTTAAAATTATATAAAAATAATTAATTATTTTATATGGGTCGGATAGAGTATGAATCAATGTTTTTTGATCCGAATTTAATCGGGTTGGATTCGGATCGGATAAAAAAATAAAATAATATGATCTGACCCGACCCATTGACACCCCTATTCACAAGGCAAAGCCCGTGAAGGAATTTTTTGAGGGCACAAACCATCATCTAAAGCCTCAAAAACTTTGTTTGAAGTTTAAGAATGCATTTTTCATTTGTTTTTTGGGTCTTTTCTTAGAAATATTTAAAAATTTTATATATTCTCAATCGTGCTCATCATATCTTGTATTTAGTAACATGTATGTTCATCATATCAATTTTTATTTTTCTTGTGCTTTTCTAACTCAATGTTATTATTGACTATATAAATTTTAAGTGTTTACTTGATTGTAAAAATATATATATATATATATATATATATATATTAATTGTCTACTTGATTGTAAAAAATATTATTATTTTTTTTAAAATATGATATTCATTTATTTTTTGAGAAATAATATTTAACAACTAGAATAAGATTTTTATTAAACAATCGACACTAAATGTCAACTAATGTCAATTTTTAATAAAAATATGATACTAAATACCAATTAGTGTTGGTCTTTTAATAAAAATCTTACACTAATTATTGTCAGTTTTTATTGACAATAATTAATGTCAAAAATATGACATTAATTGTGATAATTATTGTCAAATTTTTTCATCACATCAATGTCTTATTATTAGTGTCAGAAGATTCAATGTCGGATCAAAAATTCAATACAAGTATTCATAAAATTCCAACACTAAAATTTATTTCTGTACCAATGCAAATAGGAGTCTGATTTCTATTGTTATTAATAATTCTCATTTTTATATTTATTAATTTATAAACTAATTACATATGAATTTAATAATTTCTTTGAGATTGATAAATACAGATATTAAAACATAATACAAAAACATATAATTTGGATTATATTGCATAATGATTTCAAGAAGAATTAGGTTAGATTTGTGATGTACAAAGATAATCAAATTATTTTTTAGATTAAAACAAATAATATGAAGGTATCTGGCTCTATCCTTACAACAGTTATTATAACCATAATAACGTATTAAATCATCTCAATACAAAATTGAGTCAAATACCTCCAGAGCTAAAATAGCCTACATCCGTTGCAATGGATCTAAAACTGTTGTAACAGATCATCTTGAGAGAAATTCAATAGTGTTCTAAAGTACAACCGTTACAACAGATCACCATAACCGTTGTAATGGAATAAATCAAGTGTGTACAAATTTATCCAAAATCCACCATAGCGTATTCCTTTCTTAATCATTGTAACGAATCACGTATCTGTTATAACAGATGAAGTCGAAAGAAATTAGAAAATTTAAACGTTGTAGTCAGTACACAACTATTGTAATGGATCTCACATCTGTTACAACGGATAATCTCGATTGGGGTTATAATCATCTAACTGTTGCAATAGATGGACAACCATTGTAATAGAGATAGCTATATCTTGTTAGATTTACAAGACGACTGTATAAGGAGATAATTTCTCCTTTCTTCTTTCTGCTAATTCACGAATTTGCTATTCTAGATCTCTTCTAAGCCCTAGCCGTCACTGTTGTAGTACTCAAACCTTCATCTTTGTTGATTATAATCTCAAGAATATTTTACAAAACCTCTAGTAGAGTGAGATTAGTGAGTAACTTGAGAGTTTATTTGTGAGATCTATTTCTCATTTTTCTTGTTGATTGAATTGGCCGACAACTGTCCGTTACTTGATGTAAGCGAACCGAAGGTTCGCAGTTGTAAGAACTATTTATTTTAGTGACATGAGGCAACTCGATAGTTGATGGTTGCGGGTCCCGGAGACGTAGTATCTTCATACCTGAACTCTGTTAAATATTATGTTCTCTTCCTTTACTTTATTTTATTATTTATTTACTGTGGTTAGAATTTAATACTAGATCTCAATGAAAAATAATTTCCATTTTTTTGAGTCATTTGATCTAAAATGAACGGTTCACATCAAATTGACTGATCATGTGGCTCTTTTAATTTGATAGTTTATTCACTGTAATTCAAGTCAATAGCAAATTAACTAGTAATTAGTTGCTTTGTATTCTTATTTGCTGTATGAGCTTTGTAAAATCACATCAATATTCTCATCCACTCAAAATAATCATTTGTTTTGCTGTATTACCAACAGGTCCTATAACATGTACCAAAAGAATCATCTCAAACTTCATTAACCACCATTGATCATTGTGTAAGCAGTATACCTACAATATGACATGATATATACTTTGTACACGTGCAAATTAATTCACAAATGAGAAAGAGGTGACTTTTACACGAATGGGCAAAAATTAATGTGCCAAACATAAACCTACCTAATAGCATGTAAGCAATGTGCATGTGATTCCATTCTCTTGTTACACACATCAGGCACTTTATAAAGTGATCCTTAGCTCAAGCCAGCCACTCCTCCCTTCTTTTTGACTTTAGACTTTCGCATTGGTCACTGTTTGATATATATTAGTCTAGACTAATTTGCTGACTCTTGTGAGGCCCACAATTGAGAATTAAATTTGAAGTACAAAAGTGAGCATATTTTTATTTTCTTGGTTATTTCATCTCCATTGCAGGAAAAATGGATATTACAATAAAATTTTATTTTTCCTAAAAAAGAATTGATATTATTTTTAATTTTTGTTGTTCTTCAAAACTAGTAATATGAATGAAGGGGCTTGATATGCATAATTTATTTTTTTATTTAACATATATGTTCTTTGTATGCGTGCATGGGTATATTTAAAAGGGCTTCTAAACTTGCAACAAATTTGAAAATATTTTTATAGAAAATTAATATATGAAATAATGAATTTCATTTATCATTAATGATGGTTGTTGCAAAGTAAATATCATTAAAAAATGCATAAGCAACTACAACAACAAACATCATCATCAGCTAAACGTTTTTAATTAAAAAAATATTATAAAGACCCAAGTTGAATGTTTATGCAAGAAAAGTGTAAAACACTTGTTGCATTGTAGTGTACTTATAAAACAAATTTGTATAGTTTTGAGAAGGAATGTATTTTTTTAGTTTATAGAATTATTGATAGAGTAATTACCATGATTATTTTTTAAAGGATCATTAAGTACTGGGTCTTTCTCCATTAATCCGTAAATGGAGATCAGTTCGCTTGTATTCTTAAAATAAGATTGACGGCACAAAGAAAAGGGGAGGGAATGGTAGGAACTAGGAACCTAATACTATCGGACTGACATAACAAATAACTAACCTAATAGAATAATTGTCCCTTCCTGCTCGTCTCCAAATATTTTATACGCCACATGTTTCATGGCATTGATCTTGTACAACCAGTGGTGTGGCATGGCAATCATACAGCGGGCTGCTATACATGTTAATATCATGAGAAGAATCATAAGTTGTTAAATTAAAATGTGCAATTGTGCTTAAGAATTAAGAATTTTAATTTCATTGAGAGTTCCAATATGTGATGTCTTATTCAAATAATATTGCACTTGTCTAAACTAAAACTTGGTTTTCAAATTATCTTTGTCGGTTACAGGTACATTTCTATTATTTTCAGTTGCATATAATGAAAAAGGATGTTTAAGGTATTTGACTTTTCTCTAGATATTTGGAATATTTACTGTTATGGCCATGATCCTCTAGTGAACCCTAAACATAAATTAAGTTACCTTGATCCATGCTGTCAGTCTTCCAGAGAGACATAACCCCGTTGATCACCAAGACTCCTTTAGCCTTCCGGCGATCTTCCTCTAATCCGATGGAGTGATTGAGAGACCGGCGTCAGACAGTTTCTTCTCTTCTGGAACAGTGTTAAGAGAGAGGGATCTGTTGGAAATGAAAGGGTGCGAGAAAGTGGGGAAACGAAAAGATGTCCAAAGCCAATTTGTATCTCTGCATATATATGGACGTCCATATAACATAGTGCGATTATACCTTAACGGGTCCATATCGGATCCGATTCTCTCTTAACGGGTTATTTGCTTAATCGAAAGTTTGTCTATAGTTGTGTTCTCCAGGGACCAATAGCATAATTGTATTATTATGAGACTTTATATAATTCGGACCATCACTAAATCATAAAGTCATTAATACGCATTCTACACATTAAAGGTCCCACTTCTCATGACATATAATAAACCCGATCTGAGAATTTGATCACTTCATTATGGGTATAATTTTGAGTCCATTATATAATATATTTATTACATATAAGCCCATACATATTGTAATTAATAATAATTAATTCCAACAATCTCCCACTTGGGCTATATGTATCGAAAAAAATATATATATATATCTTGAATTGAGTACTCTTAACTATCTTTGTCATAACCTTTTATGTCATCATCCAATTAGTCCATCAATCATATTTATAAGGACTTTATGCGAGTATTCGTCTCATAAAGCGAAACTAAAGCGACATAAATCACGATATAAACATAAGCGAATGACATGAATCATGAAGGGGATGTGTAGTTTGAAAATTACATGTAATGTGATCCACATGCCTATTTTCAATTTGGTCACCTTAATCAATCGAATTAGAGGTCGATTATAAGCTCGAGTGTATATAAAAGCTGAATAGCTGAATAAGCCCGAATAAGCTGAATAAGCGAATAAGCGCATGATACATACGAAATCACAGAATATCATATAAGAACTACTTGCATGATATCGAAAAAGTATATCATATAAAACATAAAAAAAGAAATACAAGTACAAACTCCCACTCAACCTAATAATCTCGTAACATATATACCCATATGAGCGACATGCTCATGAAAGCTGTTTGGGTATCAATCCCTTAGTCGGTGGATCTGCTAGCATGGAAAGCGTACCAATATGCTCAATACTTATAAGTCCACTCGAACTCTCTCCTTCACGACAAAGGAACTTAATGTCGATATGTTTGGATTTCGACGAGCTCTGTTGTTGTTAGAATACAAAGACTGCTGAACTATTGTCACAATATAACTTAAGTGGTAACTTAATAGTATCCACAATGCGCGACCACTGTGACAAAGTTCCTTAGCCATATTCCATGGTTCGATGCCTCGAAACACGCAATGAATTCGGGCATTTGCCATGGTGGAGGAGGCAATCATGGATTGCTTTGCACTCCTCCAAGAAATAGCTCCTAAATGACCAACATAAAAATATAACCGGATGTTGACTTTAAGCTATCCACACAACCGCAAAGTCGGAATCGGTATACCCAATGACCTCAAGCTTGTCGATCGCCGATATGTTAACATGTGATTCTTCGTTCTTTGCAAGTACCGTAGTACCCTTTTGGTGCTTTCAGTGATTCATACCGGGATTGCGAGATAGCGACCAAGCATTCTGTGATATACGCAATATCAGGACGCGTACACACTTGAGCATACATAAGACTTCCTATCAAGGAAGCATATGGAATCGATGCATTTCGATTTCTCGAGTTACATTTTTGGGCCCGATCAAGACTAAACTTGTCTCCTTTAGCAACGAGGGTATTTCTGGTTTACAACTTTCCATACCATATCGCTTGAGAACTTTATCGATATATGCTTGTTGTGAAAGTCCTAAAATATCCTTATTTCTATCTCTGTGTATTTTAAGACCTAACACATACGATGCTTCGCAAGATCTTTCATGTCAAAATGTTTGAAAAGAAATTTCTTGGTTTCATGCATCATATTTTTATAATTCTTGGCAAGCAATATGTCATCGACATATAAAACCGAGAAATACAAACTTACTCCCATTTGAACTTGTGATATATACATTCATCCACCAAGTTAGACTCAAATCCGAATGAGATAATTACTTGATGAAATTTGAAATACCACTTTGTCGAGACGCTTGTTTGAGTCCATAGATAGACTTCTTTAATTTGCAAACCATCTGTTTCGAGTCATCGATTCGTAATTCGGTGGTTGCGACATATAAATGCATTCATCAATGTCGCCATTGAGAAATGCGATCTTAACGTCCATCGATGTAACTCAAGGTCAAAGTGTGCCACTAAAGCCATGATAATTCTAAAAGAATCTTTCGTTGACACAGGCGAGAAAGTTTAAAGTAAAGTCAATACCTTCTTTTCGTGTAAATCCCTTAGCAACTAGTCGTGCTTTATATCTTTCCACATTACCTTCGAATCCTTTTTGGTCTTAAATATCCATTTGCAACCAATAGGTTTCACACCTTGAGTAAAGGGACGATATCCCGAGACGTTGTTGTCATACATTGACTTTATTTCTTCATCCATGGCTTTGGTCCATTTATGATAATTCACACTTTCTAAAGCCTGGCGGAGAGTGACAGGATCATCCTCCATCATGCCAATGTTGAATTCATTTTCTTGAAGAAATACAATATAATCATTAGATATTGCGCTTCTTCTCTCTACGTGGACCGTCTTAAAGGCACAGTTTCTTGAGGTTCTTGAGGTGGTATAGGTTCCTCATCAACATCAACATTGTCTTGTTCCGGATTCTCTTCTATTTTACGGAGGTTCATTGACTATAGGTTCATTCACCACGAGATGTGGGTTCGGGAACCAATGAGTCTCCGGATATCCTTATTACAATTGGTACCGATGTGGGTGCCTCTCGTATAGGAGAATCATGTGATTCTTCAAAGACAATTTGATTTGTATTTCCTACGAACCATAACATCCTCAAAGAACTTAGCTGTATTTGTCTCAAAAATGATTCTATTAGTGGGATCATAAAATTTGTACCCACGGGACCTTTCGCATATCCGATAAAATAGCGACTATGAGTCCTTTCATCCAACTTTTTCTCTTGTGGCCTATAAGTAGAGCTTCAGTTGGACAACCCCAAATTCTAAAATGTTGGAGACTAGGTTTTCGTCCGATCCACAACTCATATGGAGTTTTGTTTCTTTGCCTTAGTCGGTGCCGATTCAAAATGTATGCTGCTGTCTTAAGTGCTTCTCCCCAGAGGTTCAATGGAAGCGATGTATGAGAAATCATGCTTCGCACCATCTCCATTAATGTTCGATTGCGTCTTTCAGCTACACCGTTCATTGTCGGTGAACCGGCATTGTATATCTTTGTGGCACAATCCCATTATCCTCCAAGAATTTAGCAAAAGGCCCTGGACGTTGCTCTCCCGAGCCGTCGAGAGCGTAGTAATATTCACCACCACGATCGATCGACGCCTTTAATCCTTTTGTTGAGTTGTAACTCGACTTGGACTTGAAGGATTTAAATGTGTCCAAAGCTTGAGCCTTTTCTTTAATTAAATATATATAGCCATATCTAGAATAATCGTCAATGAAGCCGATAAAATATACATGACCATTCCTAGTTCTTTGTAGGGAATGGTCGCATATATCCGTATGTATCGGCTCAAGAACATTCGTCATACGATTGGTCGTATACTTACGCATGCTTGTTTGTTTGCCCTTAGCACATTCAATGCACGGACCAAGGTCGACATATCAAGGGCGCAGGATTTCACTTTGAACAAGACGTGTAATTCTCTGTTGAGAAATATGACCTAAACGCTTGTGCCAAAGTGCATGTTGAATCGATGTGTTAATTTTTGTCTAACATTTCGAGTTTCATTATTCAAGGTCTCATTATAGGAAGCAATAGTATCTAAAGCATAAAGATTATCCATAATGGACGAGAAAACGAGAAGCAACCATATTGGAGTGTCGATACAAACTAAATTTTCCATCTCCAAATGAACAAGAAAAACCTAATTTGTCCAATGCGGAAATAGAAATTAAGTTAGTCTAAAAGACGGCACAACAAAAGTATCATACAAATCCAAATATAAACCAGTTTTCATAAGTAATCTAAAATGCCCTATGACTTCAACTTATGCCTTATTGCCATCGCCTACATAGATGTATCTTTCACCATCTCTTGGCCTACGGTAATTTCGTGCAACCCTGCATAGACACGAGATATGTGAGTTGTTGCACCGAATCTATCCACCATGTGTCTATTGAAACTGAAAGCCGAATTAACTTCTTCACAAACAAGAGAAAAATTACCTTTCTTTGCACGCCATGCGTGATAATTGGTACAATTTTTCTTCATGTGCCCTTCGGATCCACAAAAGAAACACCCTTTCTTTTCCTTATCCAAACTCTGTCTTGATAACTTAGGTTTCTTGTCCTTAGTGGGTTTCTTCTGCGAACTTGTAGTCATGACATCGAATTGATTTTACGTTTTGTTTCCCTTTTCCTTTAGATGTGGAAGCAATGTTTGCACTCTCGCTCTTGTCCGTCTTCAAACGCTCTTCCTCCCGAACACGGTGCGAGATGAGCTCATTGGATTTGTCCATGATTCCTTCGACGAGTTGTAGCTCACCTTGAAGCGCCCAAAAGAAGTGGGAAGAGAGTTGAGAGACAAATAGACCAACATATCTTCCGATATGTCCAGTTTATGAGCCTTCAATTTTGAAGCGGTATTCATCATTTCAAGAATGTGCTCCACGACATTACTACGCCATTGTACTTCATTGTGCGAGTTTGTTTAACTTGAGAATGCCTATTTCGGACCTTCTCATTCCTACCAAACCTCTGCTCAAGTTCCTTAAGATAGTCCAAGGCAGTGGAATCGAAACAGTCCCCTAAAACTTTCGGGAATGGTCCTTTGCATGACCTTAAGACACAAGCGATTTGACCTCATCCACCGTGCATGCGCATTACGAACATTGTCGGGGTATGCTGCATGCGAGTGTGTGGTTTTTCTTTGTAACGCTATATCTAGATCAAGACACCCAAGAATAATCTCTAAGGTATCTTTCCATTCCTTGTAATTAGAACCGTCAACATCGGAATGCTATTGATCTGATGTAAGATCAGTAATTTTTCTTTGAAAAATACATGCAATATAACGAATCAAATGTCGAATTATAATATTAAATCAAAATAAGGCATATACCATCAACTAAGTATCCTCAAATAATAAGTGTTCTTTGGAATCAATTATTATTCTAAGATAATTAGGCGTAATAATTATATATAACGGTCCATTTGATGTCAATTAGTCAACTTTCCTTTGGGTCAATCAACTAATCACACCTATAACTTATTGACCATTACCTATATATTACTACAATCTGTTTACATATAATAAGTGATTGTTGCCTTTCCTTTGGGATAGTCCAAAAATCAAATATTATATGTATATCGTCGTATACAAGTCTTGAAAAATAATTAACGCCAATATAAGAGCTTACTTTGGTAAGATAATAATTTTGTTAATTATTTCAAAAAATGTATTTTATCTGAAGCCTTCATAATGATTTAACATTATCCAAATAAATTTCTCAAATATGTTGGCTTAACCTAAATATCAATTCATGGGTTCATGCAATCAATACCGAATAAACAACAACCAACATAATCAATTTATAAGCGAGATAGTATGACCCAAGGCATGATGATCTCCTTCGTAAGAATCCTCTTCACAAGGCATCATCCTATGCTTAATGTAAATCTCTCATTCTTACCAAATTACTATCCTAATAATAAATGAAAATTATGTGACATGCAAGCCACCAAAATAAAAAATAATTAATTGGCACCTTAGGCCGCTTTACACACATCAATCATTCATGCATTACAAGTTTCACACAAGGCAACAGGGTCATACTATCTCATAATCCTTCTGCAAAAAAAGAGTTAGGCATGAAAATACTGAACGGGCTTCCTAACTGCGGCGGTCCCGCCAATTTGCATAACCGCCCGTTCAGATAACCAATATTATTTGATCTTGACATGATTCAAAAATAACGCGCGCGGAATACGGATCGAAATTCGTATTTTCTTAACGAGAATCATGTAATATAACAATTAATCATATGCAATTCGAAAGCTCTTGTGTTGACCGATCAGTTTACGAAATATTTCTTGATTCGATAAAGTGATAAACTTGTTTTTTAAAGCGATTGTCAATCTTGATAAATTTCATATTTAACAAACGAGATCTATAAATTTAGAACTATTTATAAACTATTTGATTAAAAGAACATATCATATTATAGAAATACGAATTTACGAGAAATTTTTGAATCGAGTCATTAGATCTTAACGAGTTCAACTAGAGTAGGCTCGATACCAATTATTTGGAATATTTCTTGTTATGGCCATGATCCTCTAGTGAACCCTAAACATAAATTAAGTTACCTTGATCCATCTTTGTCAGTCTTCGGAGAGACACAACCCGTTGATCACGGACTCCTTTAGCCTTCCGGCGATCTTCCTCTAATCCGATGGAGTGATTGAGAGGGCCGGCGTCGAGCAGTTTCTTCTCTTACGGAACAGTGTTAAGAGAGAGAGATCTGTTGGAAATGAAAGGGTGCCAGAAAGTGGGGAAACGAAAAGAAAAAAAAGCCAACTGTATCTCTGCATATATATGGACGTCCATATAACATAGTGCAGTTATACCTTAACGGGTCCATATCGGATCCAGATTCTCTCTTAACGGGTTCGCTGCTTAATCAAGAAAGCGTCTATAGTTGTGTTCTCCAGGGACCAATAGCATAATTGTATTATTATGAGACTTTATATAATTCAGACCATCACTAAATCATAAAGTCATTAATACGCATTCTACACATTAAAGGTCCCACTTCTCATGACATATAATAAACCCGATCTGAGAATTTGATCACTTCATTATGGGTATAATTTGACAGTCCATTATATAATATATTTATTACATATAAGCCCATACATATTGTAATTAATAATAATTAATTCCAACACTAGAAAGATATATCAAAATAGTGAAATACCATAAGTTCTTAAACATGTCAAAATATTTGAAAATTATATTTAATTTAAATTGAGGCAACATATAAAATTTGATTACTAATCAAAACTTTTAAGTTTACACTCACTAGAATGTACAGTGTAGATTTATATATACTTTTTTAACGTATAAGATTCAAATCCACTTTTAGTCGTTTGTGATTAAATAAGTTATTATATCTATCTATCTTTGCTCTTTATTAAGGATCTAAGTTTATGATCCTGCAATGATTCAAATTTATTTTTATATTTTTGGAATCCATATCAGCCATCTGATGTATTTTTCAAACTTGAGTACTACAAATGTAAAAAGTGTGTTGATGTCATATTTTCCTCACAATCACGATTATTACACATAATACTGCAGGCTACAATTTCATTAAATCATTTCCAACTTTGTTAAATATTAAAATACCAAACTTTGCCAAAATTGATCTAAAATTTATAAGCATTCCACCTGATTCATTAGAGGATGTTAGTTTGAGAAATAAAATTCAAATCATTCTCTTTAAAAATCAATCCCATTAAAACACACAGATATGATACTAGATATATATAGTTTAGAATCGCAAGACAAATTCTCTTACAAAATTTAAATGCTGATGGTAAATTATATATTCTAAATACTCAATTATAAATTTAATTATGATTAGAACAAGTAAAATCTCATATTTGAATCATAAAAACTTATTAGCACCGACAATTACATCAAACATTCAGTGGTGGGACCTCATGAGAGCCATGGGAGGCAACTTTACCCTTGGTTAAAAATATTCAAAAATAAATTTCTAATTTGTATGTATTTTTCAGAAAAATATAATAATATACTTGTAATTCAAAACAATTGTAAAATAATGCCTCATTCTAAAAATTTGCCTTATATTATCGCATATATATAGCTCTGTCACTATAATCAATAATAGAAAAATGAAACAGTCATATAAAACTTGTAATGAGAAAGAAAATTTGAGCAAGAACAATAATAATACAATCAAAATGAGAAACGGTGAATAAATAAATAGATAAATGACTTCACAGAATTATTTCATCTTAAATAACTATAAGATATGCATCTTTTTGAGGAACTTCCTTTTACAACGTACAATAATCATCTAAATTTAAAATTGAAATATTAAATATTATCTCCTTGCACTAAACATCACACTCATGACTCAAGTAAAATTATCTTCCATTTTAAATGCATACGAATGAACCAAGTGATTTATGCATATGTCAAACAAATTGTAATGTACTAATGTTAACGTCATAGTCTAGCATAAATTAAACATCAGTTAATTGCCATTATAACTTTGTTGCATGTGACACATTAGTTAAAACATCATTTTATAATTTCCAAAAATAATTCTCGACATAAACAGTAAATATTCACGAACTCTGTCTGATCAAATTATTACCATGCAACATAGAAAATTCTACACCCGTTACATGAATGCTCACGTTAAAAAGAGCAACGAGAAATCTAATTCTACATTATTGAAGTTCAATGCATCGTGCTAAACCGATCGTGAATGAAGTTCTGACAGTGTTCTGTTTTGAGTTGAATTTCAAAAAAAGACTAGAATGGCCGGGCCGTCAGATTCCTTTTTTTTCCTTTTTAATTCCATAATTATTGTTTAATCTACTAACACTTATTTTTTGGTAGGTTGGTCGGCAGATTAACAGTATAAATTGCGGCTCATAGTTAATTTGTTTTTCTTTTAAATTATCATCTTTCGGCCGAACAAGTACGTAATAGAATTCCTAAACTATAAACAAATCCATAGAAAGGCGTGCCCGGATAATATTTGTAATGTCAGAATCTTGTTTTGAGGTCACATCATGCGGGCAACACAGGAGAATATTTTTTGGCAAAAGTATACCTCGATGGAACAAGAATATAACAATGGCATATTGTTGCAGAATTGTTCGGTATAGATAGGCATCGTTATTAAGAGTCAGGCCGAATTTTTTAAGGATTAGATTTATGAGATAATCAGATAAGGGTCGGATTTAATAAGAATTTTTAAAGAGTTAGACTTAAAAGGATTAATTTTTAAAAGATGAATCCGGTCTTTACTAATTTTTTTGGACTCTAAGAGCTGGATAAGGGTCGACGGGAAATAACTTAATATATATTTTTTTACGAATATATATTTTTTAATGTTAACTTATATTTATATTAAATTATATTTTTCTAGTTTGGTATTTTATTTTTAAAAAATTTCAAATATAATTAATATATAATATTAAATATTAAAAAAAGGGTCGAGAAGAGTCGGGTTTGATAAGGGCGAGTTAGAAGTACCACTTTTTAAAGATTCGGATTTTTGAGAAAGGCCCTTACCATTATAAAGGGCGGAGACTTGGTGAGGGTTCAAGGATCAGATTTTTTAAGGGTCGGCAGAGCCTGGTTCAAGAGCTGAGGCCTTATGGGCTATGCCTAGATATAAATTTTGGTATGTATATTACAGTTGGAATAAGAAATTGCACAAGAGAAAATGTGGGTATAGACAACTCTCTGTCTTTGGAAACTTGACGGGTTTTTTTTTATAGAAATTAGGGCTATAACTCGAATTTCGTCTGAAAATATAATCATCAAATAAATAATTAAAGATATAGAATTCTAAATATATTTAATAAAATTTTACATTAAAAAAATCTAGACATAATATTTTTAAATGCTAAATAATTATTATAGTAATAAATAATATAATTAAATACATAATAATTTATAAATGATCATATAAAAAATTGAATCATTTTAAGAATTAAATTTCACCTTAAGTACATTATATATATTTTAAGAGAAACTATTTTATATGAACCCTTAGATTTAAAAAGATAAAAAGATTTAAACAAAATCATTGGTGAAGAAAATTAATTTTATGACATGCTTAAAAAGTTTAGAAATTAAAATTTTTTTATATTATTTACATAAAAATTTAAAATTTATGTCTTAAATTCTCATTCTTATTTTTTTTAGAAAAACAAACCATTGATATATGATTAAAATATAATTTCGAAGTACCTAAACAATTATTTTTTTGTTGTGCGTGAGTCCATCCATCTTAAATTATGATTTTTTATGTCACTAAACATTACAAATTCTAGAGCGACGCGTGGCATTACCTAGTTTGAAGGAGTAAAACTAGGTGCTGCTCAGAGTTCCAACCCCTTCCGCGGTCATAATTAAAAAATAAAGTTTAGCATCTTTAATTTTTTTTCTCTCAAAAATATCTTGAAATTTTAATTTATATTATTTAATATAATTTTTATCAAAGTCGACGGACACGAAAATTCTCTACTTTTAGAGTTTCAATTATTAATTTTAAAAAGATCTTTTTAAGATAATTTATTTTCTACACAAATATTTATTTTTATTATTATTTTGGAGTCATCTTTAAAATATGAAATAAATACATTAAAAGTATTTGTATCGTACAAAATTTGATATATAAAAAGTTTATTGAATATCATATATTAAAGATGATGAAGTATTTTTTTTTTAGTTGGGAACATGGAAAAAATTGGTGCTTCTGAAAGCATCCTAATTTAACTCTACAAATTCATCTTTCTATTTATAAATTTCTTATAAAATCTAGATTATTGGTCTTATTTATTTTCATCAGAAAATTCATACATGATAAATATTCTGATCTACCATTATATAACTAATAAGATAATGCATGACATATGCATCAGTCGGTACAGGATTTAAAACGTGAAAGTAAAATGTGTAATCCGGTGAATGCATTAGTTGGGATCGCTAAATCTTATCAACTTTTGACTTTGCGTTGCTATCTCCTAATTAAAAGCTCTATATTTAGAGGTCCTAATTCGTTCACGTCGAATAGTAGAAGCGAAAAGTGGGGTGGTGTGGGATAAAAAAAAAATATATATTTTTTTCCTTTTTGATTATTATCCTGCTTATTTGTCAAAAGAACGAGGTTTCCGAGTGCCTTCCTAAAGCTTTTGGGCCTTATAGCAAGGCCATGCTCTTTCAAAAAGATACATCAGCAGCCCATCCGGTTGGCCGCCACAGTGCCACATAACTGTTTATTTTCTATTTCTTATTTTTTTTATTATTTTTTTATACATTATTTAATTATTACAAATTTTGTTAAACATTTTACATATATAACAACTATTTTTTAATAAATATTTATATACTTTCACCTAACATGTATGCAATTCTAATTAATAAGTAAGCAAACCAGTGGTTGAGTATAGACAAAAGGCCACAATTCGATCAATCCTGCGACGATGAAATTCATGGGATTTCAAGCTCACAAGGATTTTTTTACGGGATCCGTTCTGCAATAAAAAAATTTGTCGTAGGTTGGATGGATTTTCTCATTTTAACCCACTAATTAAATAAAAATCTTTAAGAAAATAAATAATAGTCGAACCTTTTTTTTTCTCATACTCATTGGGAATCTACTATTTGACAATAGAACCCACATCATCTATTTCCAATCCTGTAAAATAGATGACACTGAACAGGGCTTAATGGAGTGGACCCTACGGAGAGGAATGTGAAAAAGAGACCATGTGATTATGATCTTTTTAAAATTTTCAATGACACATTATCAATAAAAAGAGTAATATGCTTGTCTTACCAATATGAAAATCAGTCTTTTTTACTTTTTGATATAGTAATAAAGAATGGAGGAGGGAGGTACAAAGGGCTTTGAACCAAAAAGTTGGTTCAAAGTCCTCTAAAGCTGTTGATGTTGCATTGAGATTTATATTTTTAATAAATTCTAAATGTAAAATTCTTATTTTTAATAATTATTATAAATCTCGATGTAAAATCAACGGCTTCAGAGAGCTTTCTTTTTTATTCAAATCCCTTTGTACTTCCCCCGCCTTCATAAAGAATATGTCCTTCATATAATAGGTCGCATATTCAAAATTTAAATGAGAATTTTCATCGTAGATACCTAAAGTTTGATGTACTTGTATATCTTTATTTTAGAAAGAAAAAATAACTTACATCACTAATATATGAAAAATAGTTATTTCCTTAATTTATTTACTTTGCATTAAAAGTAGTTACTATTGTATTTTTTAGATAAAGATTGCAATAAGCCACTCAATTCTAAATGTGGCATACTTAAAAAAATGATAATATTCTCTTTTACCAAAGATCAATTTTTGTGATGACGAACAAAAAAAATGAGAGATGAGCAACTTGAATAGTCGATTAAAGACATGAAAAACTAATGACCCTGTTCGCTCACTGCTTCCTCATTAGTTGATTTGCTGCTTTTGGAGACTCCTTAGTAGGGCGAAGCCCAGTTGTAAAAGAGGTGGGGATGTACAAAAAATTGAAGGTAGGTACAATATGATAATATACCTCCATAAAGCACTTTTTCAACTTTTATGATAAATTTACTGTTTGAAAAATTGTGATAAATTTATTTTGTAACTTTTATAAATGTTTTGAATTTTTTATTCTTTGAGTTTTTTTTTTGAAATTGAAAATAAAACAAACTCGGACCGGACTAGTCCGGACCTAACCTGTCCCAACTCACGAGTCCTACCTAAGGGACCAACAATGAGTAGAGATGAGTTTTACTGATTTTGAACCGTACTAATTCGGACCGTATGATCCATGACTCATAGTGAATCGTAGACTGAAATAACTTATAAACCAGTGTGATTTGTACCAAACCGTCCCGTTTTCAATACTTTAGTGTCCTTTAGTAACACTTGGCTGCTTACAACTTACCTTAAGTTTTATATATTTAATTCTTAGTCCAAAGCCGAATGCTGACTCCTTGGAAAAGATTAAAATCTTATGTCTAGTTTGCTGTCTATGTACAATACTACTATGGTATGTAGAGGCGGATATAAGATTTTGATCGGGGTATCAGTAATCGGATTCAGTAGATTATCGAGTTTAAATTCATTAACTAATTGGATATTAAATAAAAATATTAAAATAATATTTTTTATATATTAAAAATAATAATAAATAAAAGTCAAAATAATAAATAATCATAGAGATAAAGAAATTTTTCTCTATGAGACTTCATATTTTTAATTTTTGTATAATTCTTTTATTATTAAGATATTAAATATTTTTTCTCAATGAAAAATAATCAGATAATCAGGGGATCAGAAATTTAATTCAGATGAGGTCAAATTAACAAAATTTTAATCTAAAAATACTATTTTTTAAAATTCTAGAGAGGGTCAACTGACCCCTAATATAACCCCTAATATAAACTATATTCGCCCATGGTATGATTGCAAATTCAATCAATCTTCGAATAGCTTTAGCAATTGGAAAAATCAATATGCTTGACATTTTGTCTCCTAATTACGCACATTACTCATTTTATCATTGTTCTTCTGACTGTACAACTTAATGTATTGACAGTTTTCAAGTTAATTAGTTAAACGTCAGTAGAATATGTTTCACGACGTACAACAACAAAAGTTGTTTTTACATGGTGGAAAGTATAGACATTCTTTTCTGCAAGTTGTGAATGTGAGGAACTTGCAAACTTACTGCAGTACTATGTTATATATAGTTATTTTTCATAACAAACATTGGTTAACTAAATGAAATCACACAAAATTTTCGACTTGTGCCCCTGCCAACTCTTACATGTACAGATTTTTCCCCCCTTCGAATTATAGACGGCAGCTGCCAAGTTTTTTGCCCATACAATTAAATATTACTCGTGGAATCATACTGGTGTAATTTCAAAATACAATTGAAGTGCTCAAATCCATATCCATATGCATCCATATAGACCAATTCCATAAGGATAATCCTTATAATCCTCAAGAATATTTACTTTAGATGAATAGAGCAAGCAATAGTGATTTAATCACTCACTTTTAATTGGATTTATTATCGTTCTTCACCGTGTATTTCCATGATTTTTTTGGGATGCTCCGTAGGAGAGTATTAGTGGGAAACATATCTTTTAGAGTACACTAGAGAGTACAGTGGTATTTAAGAAAAAAAAAGAGAGACAATCAGAATTAATTATAGTATAACAGACAACTTTAGATTCATAATATTTCTTTTAATTTTAATTTGGACAAAAATTTATCCTCTAGAATATTCTGAACTATGTGAATTAATATTAATGATATAAAAGTTATGTGAATTAATATTAATGATGTAAAAGTTATGTGAATTAATATTAATGAGGTAAAAGTTATATATATATATATTTGGGAAGGGATCACTTGACAATGGTTATCTTGATAATCTCGACAATAGATTTTCAAATAAGTACGAAAAAATCTTAAAAATAGAAAAAATATCTTATAAATATGTTCTTATACTTATAGATTGATGGTGATTCAAATTTAATATAATTTTATTATCTTTGATAGTCCATCAAAGATCGTTAAATTATAACTGTTGTAAATTATATAAAATTTTGGTAGTCCTTGAACAATAATGAAATTACATTAAATTTGAATCACCATCAATCTATAAGTGGAAAAACATATTCATAGAGTTTTTCTATTTTTTAATTTTTTTAATATTTATTTAAAAATTCATTATCAAGATTATCAAAATAACCCATTATCAAAAGAGTGGAGATCCATTGACAATGAGTTATTTTGACAACCTTGACAATAGACTTCTAAATAAATAAATAAAATTTTAAAAATAGAAAGAAAATTATAGATGTATTCTTTTATCTATGGATTGATATTCATTCAAATTTCATTATCGTTTGATAGTCCATCAAAGACCGTTAAATTGGAACCGTTGTAAATTACATGAAAATTTGATAGTTTTTGATGAAATATCAAACAATAATGAAATTGCATAAAATTTGAATGACCACCAATATAAAGGTAGAAGAACACATCTATAATTTTTTTTATATTTATTTAGAAATCCATTGTCAAAATTATCAAAATAACTCATTGTGAACTGATCCCGTCTCTTATCAAAATTTTCAAAATAAAGAATTGTCAAGTGATCCCCACTATATCTTGTTAAAGCAACTTTCCGTGGAAATGTATATTATATTTTTCAATGTACTTCGTGAAAAGTTGGATGGTTTGAGTACTGAAATTCTGAGGTTTCATGGTACTATTGTTATCTTACTTTTTTTTTAATATTTTTTGAAGCGTGGATAACGAGGAGTGAATAGACATGCTTAAAATAAGCTCATTACAGAAATAGGTCTTGCCACCTTATTATACCTTTCCTTCTCTTGCTTCGGTCCCGCTCACGCATCTCAAGAGACTTAAGGATCACGCTTTGGAGGCACTAACATAGACAAGGTAGACAAGATGAGGGTGAAGCACTAAGCGGATAATCTTGGTATCAATAGTGAATTAAATTTTATATTTTTAATATTTTTATTATTTTCTAGGATGAGCAGAAAATAATTTAATATGAAAATTTAAATTCATCTAAAAATAAATATTTTTTTCTGAAAAAATAGAAAATAAAATTTGAAAAATATTAAATTTATTTTCTTAATAAATTTTGATATTAAGATTAAATTACATAGTTCCGACCGATCACTTCGGATTTGAAATTAATAATAAACGTAAAACACACACAACCATGTACTTTTGTAAAACATCATAGTCTTATTCATTAATTGATATCGCTATCATGTATCAAAATGAAGGTTATGTGTACAACTATTTCATTTTTGTGGTGTTATAGATCTTTTCAAATAGGAAAAAAACAAATCACTGCTACAAAGGTTATTCTTGTTATATGACCGTGAGGAAAAAAATTGTTGTGAATATTTTTTAAACTATGTGCTCCAAAAATGAAAAAGCAAATTATCTTTTTATACTGGAGAAGAAAATGTCACGCCCTTTATCTGAATGAATAAGTGAAGTTGAATACAAAACCATGCAAAAATGAAAAAGAGAAAATTATAATTTTATATTAATATCACATTTTCAAAAACATAATTACACACGGCGGAGTGCGTCCCAAAGCTAGTGAAAATCTAATAATGAATTAGCATCTTTCTCCGACTCATCATGATAAAAAAACGCAACCTCAAATGGGTTTTCACTTTTGTATTTGACCAATTGTGCTGTCAATCACGATCAGAAAGCAAAGCTAGCTACTTGTCAACCTGACAATTGGTCAAGATCCAGATAAAAAAATTACCAATTGTACAAATTGGTATAGAATTAGAAGTACAGAATCAGATTAACTATATTGCTTCGAGCCCTGAACCAAGACCATTGTCGTTCTTTTATTTTTCTTATTGGGGAGCCGGGAGCAAGTGTCAAGCTTTTCACGTTCCACAGAGCTCCTAATCCCTAGAAAAAAGCTAACCTTCAAGAGGGTGAACAAAAAACTGACGACCGTAGACTTGGACAGCAATAAAATTATATACTATAATCAAAAAGCAGGCTAAGCATCAGCATTGAGATGTACTTCTTCTATTTTTTATTTATTTTTTAAGGATAAAAGATAGTGCCCATAGACTAAAATATTAGGTTCACCATGACCTAGTAAATATATATATATATATATATACTGAGGACCCCACATCTGTTTAATTGTAAGTTTGTAACAATGAACTGTATGCATGGTATGGATTTTTAGCTGTCAATTTCGAAGTAAATTTTTTTTCATGATGTTTTGTTTAAGGGGATTTATCCACAACTATTTATTTTGATAATTAATTATATAAATTCATTAAAAGTTTTATAAATGAAATATCTTGTTTAAATACATTCTTAAATTTATGGATCTGTTGTGATTCAATTGTGGTACAAGTTGAGTGTCATTTAGTATTCCACCAAAAATATATTTATATATATTTTTTTATTTAAACACCAATAATATATATGTGCTACTGATGAGCTTGAATATATGCTCGAGTCAAATTGGAAGCGACGTTGTTCTTTATTTGAGAATGCATGTCCTTCAGGCGTTGAAGTTTGCTGGTTTTACGGATAGAGAGTGGGGTCATGTTTTTAAGGATCTTACGATTCTCTTTGATTTAGAGCCATAGTGTTTTTTTTTTCTCGTTATTTCCAACCATTGAATTGAGAAGTGTAAAATCCTATTTTTTTTCTCTGAAGAGCAGCAGATTTTCACAAGTCCTTCAAATATCTGATTTATGTTATGTAAACATTCGATCAATAATGTCACAAATAGTTTCATTCAACTTTGCAATATGAATTAGTGGTATAGATATATTTTTTATAAGAAAAATGAAGGTCAAACTTCAAATTTTATAAATATTTATAAAGAATCTTCCGTTTGAGTTTCAAACTTGTAACTTTCTATACAAAAGACATTGTTGTTTACAATTAGATTAAAATCTGATTTTTAATGGTAAAAATATGATCAAGTCCTCCAATCTGCCTCCAATTAAAATTAGAAGTTTCGACATATTTCAATTGTTTATAAAAAAAAAAATAGCCAAACCGATGATTAGTCGGTTTGAAACTTCGACATGAGATAAACTGTTTACATTTGTATATGACTTGAATTTTTTTTTTCATACAATTGACAGGTTCGATCGGTACCGCATGACAATTGAAGATATTTCTCAATTAAATTTACTTTTAATTTTGAGATATCTATTTTATATATAAAAATAATAATTCATGAATTTGTCGCGATAAAAATTAACAATGTGGGGTATAAGTGCCACTTGATTAATCTGCCCAACTTATTGATCGACTCAACATACACAAATAAAAAAAAAATTGTGGGTACGTAATTTGTTAGTTAGGTGCATATTGCATTTTTATTTAATTACCTGATATAAATTAATTATGGATTTAATTGAAAAGAACAAAAAACTCATTTGATTGTTGTATATGATTTTCTTAAGAACATGTGCATCAATATTGTGATATTTTTATAGAAACAATATATTTTATTTTTTTAATTTTATCAGAATTTTTTATATATTATTACTAATTAGAATAGGTTGTTTTTTTATATATATATGTTTTAACTATAATTTATTATTACTTCTGAATTTATAACATTTTTAACATCGATATATTTCAAGTTGAGAACTTATGATTATTTTAAATTTAATTTATAACCAGACAAAATCCAAACTACTTAACACTACTACATAATCATTAATTTGTATCGGCATATCAGTGTACAAGCTCGGATTTCATGTTCCAGCTATATTTTTATAGCTTTAGCTTCGAGAAACTAATATATTTAACATTTTATATTCTAATTAAGCACATTTTTATAAAAAAGATGAGATTCAAGAGGACATTATTAAAATAAAATATGAATAAATATAATATATTTATTATTAAAATTAAAGTCCAAAAGTACGTAAATCATATAAAATAACAAAATATAAATTAGAACTCATAGTTCTGAATAACAATATCTTGAAGCAGAAAATAGCGGAAGCGGAAGTACTGATCTTCAGAAATTTTACTCAGACATGGTGATAGCTTAATTAGACATTTTCTTTCTGCTATGCTTCTTTTTTCTATTTTTTTAGTGGATGAAATAATTATGAATAATTATGAGTAAGTCACCATAACTATAGAACATAAACTTTTTTATAGAACTGAGGCAACGCCTATGATCTAATACAACGAATTTGAATATCTAGATTTTTCATCAAAATACAGATACACTCTTTAGATGCACCCTTCATATGCACTCTTCAGATGCACCATTTAGTTAATTATCTATAAATGAACGTGGCTCATAACCATTAGTAATAGTCATACATTAAATATTATAATATTTAAATATTCTAAAAATTATATTTTTCACTAAAGTAAATGCTGATTAGTTTCAAAAGATATATTCATTCCAGTAATATTTTTTCACAATTCATTAATTTCAATTTTGTTTTTTTACTCCATCTTAACTTCATCACGGAACCTATATTCATATTGCTGCACAAGCCCACTATATTATTTGCGATGGGAATTTGATACATGGATACTATAAAATCGATACAGACTTCATTATAGATCAATGGATACAGACTTTATTTTAAATGGATTATTATTCTTAATAATGATTTATTATGAAATTCATTTTGTAAAGTATTATCATTATTCACATTAAATTAGTTATTGTTCATATTGGCAACTTCTAAATTGAATAATAAAAATACAATACAAAATAAGTTACATAATAAAATATTAACATTGATAATAACTAATTTAATATGAATAATTCCGTATGTTCCTCCTAGCACTTTTGTCAAGTGTACGTGTAAAATATAAAACAGTACTAGATTTAGGCTTAATTTGAGAAATAATTCTGACACATTTATATCAGATCAAAAAAATAAGATTGGGACACTGACTAGCAATTTGTGGTCCAGTCCGTAATATAATCAGGAATTACGGACCAATTAGGCATAGAAAATAATTTGTGATGTCCGCACTTTTGTCTGAGGAAACAGTAGCAAAACAATGTGCTATTCCACATATCTTTAAAAATAGCCAAAAAGAATAAACAAATGATCCGAGGATGGTTTACCTTTCCTCCTGTTCAAACATCAGAGCTTTTCAGTGCATATATATATGTGGTGTAAAATATCAAAATCGCCATATACCTTATAATATGACAATATACGAGCTAGTGTGCTTGAAGTGCCATGTTCTAATTTTCAAGCTCGCAATTTTTCCAAGCACGTAAATTACACATCAAAATGTAAAATATAATTGTAAAATATAAAATTTGAAGATATTATTGAGAAATATAATTCAAAAATTGAAAATGAATAAGTATATTTTTTTAGTCAGGCTCACCAAACAGCTTGATAAATTTAAGCTTATACTACCTTAAATTTAAGGCCTGTTCAATTGTGCTCTGGGAAAAGATGAAAGTACTATTTCGCTGGGAAAATAATAGTTGGTATGATGTATCCAAACAGGTCCTTTATAATGGATTGTGCACCATTTTGTCTATTGCCACTGTCAAATTAGCAGAATCAGGCGTAACTCATTTTAGATGACATATAAAAATAAAAGTATCTGTCATATACAAGACAGTTTGAGCCATTGG
Source organism: Schoenoplectus tabernaemontani (assembly GCA_037127355.1). Lineage (NCBI taxonomy): Eukaryota > Viridiplantae > Streptophyta > Magnoliopsida > Poales > Cyperaceae > Schoenoplectus > Schoenoplectus tabernaemontani. The sequence continues at coordinate 15,405,679 of CM073744.1, read as the reverse complement.
AAAACTTAAAATTAATATATTAATCATAAAATAAGAAGAATGTAGCAAGTTTTTAAGAGTACCATTATAAAGTGGTATTATAAAAGAGGTAATATAATATGGCAAGTTGACACTGCATACAGAAGCGATGCAAAACAATTGGTACATAGTAATATTAAAAAGAAAAAAGAAAAATGACAGTGTTTATGTAGAAGTGACGTATAGCTGATTATATATGTACCACAAATGGAACTAAAATCATTAAACTAGTGTACCGATTTTTGTGGCAATGCTAATATGTTGAAATTCGCATGAAAATTTCGGCACACCTGTGCAAAATCAATGTTGTAAGAGAACGACTCACTCAAAAAAAAAAAAGAGTAAGAGAGTGACGTTACTCCATAAATTTATTGAAATAATCCATCAAAATTCAACAAAACACCTTTAAATTTATCGGTACTAATTATGAATGTCCGTTCCGTGTGAATCGATTGAATCGAATTTGCTATCGCTTTAAATAAGTCATAATATATACAATTTTTTTCTCAAAAAAGTGGAGATTCCACCAATTTCATTATGAAACAATGTAATGTTTGTTTCATACCACCAACCGGTATCTCGATTTATCAGAACTAATGAAATCTATCTTTGTCGCTACATCAGGAATATAAAAAAGTATAAGCTCCCTCCACAACCTGGATTGAGATAAATTTTACCAAAATGATTTAAGAGAATCCAATTCAACAATTAAACAGTTTGATGGTTCAAATTAACCTTAAACCATCTAATCTTCTTGACTTTCCTAACTTGTAATTCCTCTTCACAAGCAACCAGCCAATGCCAGAAGAAACATAATACAATCCATCCAAACACAATAATATAATTTTTACTCTTTGATAAAATAATTTTTAAATAATCACAATGATTGAAAATATACCAAAATTAATCACTGAACTTATTTAAAATTTCAAAAAAGTCAGAATGATGATTCGTTAGTCTTCTATTTCGAGAACATTGTGGATATTAATTTCTGAAATTCAGTGGGACAATTTGAAAAAACTTTTAATTTGAATTTTTCATGCTGGCTTCAGCTTAGTGTCACCTAATCACTTTTAGTGTAGAGTTGTTCAACAATCAACAGTGTTTAGTAGAAATGCTATCTTCTAAAACAGTACCCAATTATCATCTCCCACAGAAATGAAATTATAATAATATATACAAATTATAAACTATGCTGCACCCTTTCGGCATTTGCAAAACGAAATCAACGTGGCTGTGAGCACCTATTGGCTCCTATACTGGTACTGTTTCGATTTAAGTGCCCAGGCTGGCATAATGGAATAGTATTTTTTGATTCTATGTGCATCCATAGGTTCATGCAGTCAAATTGATGCTGAAACCGCCAATTTGTTTAGTAGTAATCAGCCATTGTATCTGAAAGAAAGGGAGAGAATTAGTATAATTCACGGCAATTAAGAGAAAAAATAGTAACAGTTGGAGTTCCGTTTGGGACTCAAATCAGCCATTGTACTTATAGAAAAGGAGATAATTAAAATAGTAACGGCTTGGGTCCATCGATTATTGTCTTTGAAATTCAAGATCTGATTTTAAATCACGGCATGATTTGTACATTTTTAATTAAAATTGTAGATGTATTTTTCAGTTTTGTAATGGCACTTGCAGAAATATTGGATTTATTTGTGCATACAAGATCAAAATTGCAGCAACTTTTATTTTTTAATCATAATAATTATATAATGCAAATCACATTTCAAACGAGATTTTTTAGTTTAATGTAGAAAAGGAAATATACGCTTAAGGATTTAGAGTTTTATGAGAAAAAAATGTTGAATTTTCGATGAAAAGAATAGAAAGTTTAAATGGTTCTCTTGAGGAAAAGAGCAATTGATTATTTTCGTTTTTTATTCGTTTGATCATATAATGTGGGCGACCATTATTTGTCGGAACTCGGAAAACTAAGAAATTGATATCTTGACAATTACTATTTTGATAATTTTGTTAATGAGATTTTAAATAATTTTGATATCACTTTATTGTCAATGATGTCAGCACGTTAATTAAAAGATAACTCATGCTTACATTCAATCAATTTTTATGATACATCAACATAATATCTTAAGGAACTTTTGAAAATACTATAATTTTATAGATATAATAACGGCCATATTCATGAGTTGTGAGTTGTGACCAGAATATATTCAAAAAATAGATTTCATATCATAATATAAATGCAAAAATTAAATACAAACCAATAGAAATTTACTTTTAATCTATGAATGAAAGATCAAAATTGCATAAAAATTTATTATTTTAATCATAATAATTATATAATGTAAATCACAATTCAAACAAGATTTTTTTAATGTAGAAAAGGAAATACGCTTAAGGATTTATAGTTTTTGTGAGAGAGAATGTTGAATTTTCGATGAAAATAATAAGTTTTAAAGGTTCTCTTAGGAAATGAAAAATTGATTATTTTCGTCTATTATTCGTTTCGATGCATATAATATGGGCGACCATTATTTGTTGAAACTCGGAAGACTTGGGAAGTTTGTGATTATTGACAGATGAATATAAAAAAGAAACGAAATTCATCACGTGACTAATTATAAAGAATAACCATCTCGGTATCTCCTATAATACGCCTTCCGGTTGTGAATGAAAATAGAGATTAAATTATCATTATTATTGGTTTCATGATGTCTATTTGTTTATATATAAATTTAAAAATATAAAACTGCTTGATGTATTTTATATCATTTCAATTATATGTATATAAAAATTCATAAAATTTTAACTTATTTTTAATAACCATTAAGTAACGAGTCTAAATTATAAAATTTGATCAGTTAATTTTATTAACGCTTGATGAATATTTAAATGATATTGAAATGATATAATTATATATATATAAGATGATATTTATAAAATATTCTTTTATTTAATTTTATTATTTAAGAATTTAAATAATAATGATTTTATATTTAATTTTAATGACACATGTGACATAAATATGATGATAATTGAATCTCAAAAATAACGAGCTCATTCTACTTCGAGCAGTCGGGTCAAATGGAATAGCTAACCGGACAGAAATTTACATCCTCTAAGGTACTTCAGGAACCCAGTGAATTCACATGGGTACGTACTACCCGCTACAGTTTCGTGTTATTTATAGGGGGCACTGGATAGGGGGCACTGGGCTTTCATTATTATTGTTTTTTTAAGGAAATCTTTTAATTTCCAATATTTATCCCGTGCATTTTCCCTATTTTTTTTGGTAAATAAAATAAAAAATAAGGATAGTATGAGGATCCTGTATTTTTGCAGTAGTAGTCTGGACCGAGTTTAAATTTCAGTCCTAAATGCTGAGACTGAATTTTGAACTCATTCCCATGTATTTTTTTTTTTACATTTGCTTGTTTATTTGTATTAAAAAAGCAACATGAAGTATGGACCGAGAATCATAATGTGAAACATAAACATGACAGTAAATGATTCTAAAATAGCATCAAAAAAATTAAAATATTACAGCAACAATTAAAAACAAATTGATCTGACAATCATAATAATAAAATACAAACACTACATCATTAAATATAAATCACATTCTGCTTGAATGAGCTCGACCTCGAGTTGAAAGTCTATTGATACAATCCTTTATTTCATCCATAATCATTAGAATGTATATCTTCATTCTCTTTCCTTTGTTGATTTTTGTTGGATCTGGCCTAATGATCGGACCGTTGTACATTGGTCAATTTCATTTATTGTCATAACTATGTCAATGATCAGATACTGAATGCTATAATATGGACTAACATACTGAGTGTAATCCAGCCTTCTGAACAAACAAACGACAAGCAAGTGATCATATGGAATGCTGATCAATAGCGGTTTCTGGCACCAACAATTATCAATTCCCGTTATACCTAATTCAACCTCATATTTTATTTCATCTTTTTGCCCTATTATTTGAAATAAAATTAAGAATTTTTGCTTAAATTTTAAAGTTAAATAAAATTTATATAAGTGTAGAATATTACCATTTCAATAAGTCTATTTATGTTGTAAACATCATAGTTATTTATATCTCAATTTAGTGGTATGACATCATATGTTCTTCCCTTATCACCGCGATGATTTATCAATTCCGTGACCTTTCAGGAGAACACCAGACCTTGGGCTTCCCAAATTGATGTAATTTATCGATGCTTATAGAACCACTCAGCCCATTTGTGTCATGTTTCTCGACGATAGCACATACCGAAAGTTATCTGGCGATCCTGAACACGTTGTTTAGTGATTCTGAATCATTGCTTATCATTATACCCCACCAACTGAGACCTCTGTCTAGATGTTGCGCCCATCGTTACTATTTTTACATAACAATCCTTATACAAATTTTGTGTAATATATTGAGTACAAAAACCGTGAACAGTCTCGCCTGCTGATTCCTGTCATCCAAAATTTGATCTCTCAAAAACTACCCTTATACCCAGATGTTGATATGTGATAACGATAATTTTAACACTGATAACTTCTTTACGCAATCACTGCATGAACCAACCCCAGTTAACTACACTTTTCCTCACCCGTCACCATAGCAAATGCAAGTGGTAGTAGTTCTTACTCTGCATCATAGCATATGCCATAAATAATTTATCGTCATACTGACTTGATAAAATTATGACATCGATAGTCAAGACTGACCATAGGTAAGGCCAAACTGCAATGCACAAATCAAATACCCATGTAACACGATTAAAAAATTCAACACCAAACTTTGTTGAGGGTGTCGTCTCCATGAGGTATTTGATGTCATTTGTGAAATTTTGTATGACAACTAGTAGAGACGGAAACATCTCGTATGACCTCTTACCAATTATCTTCCTCTCCACAATTTACTATAACTTATTTGTACAGTGAGAAATTTTTGTTTAATGAAACCCCTTATTTCTTTGACTATTATTTTTATGTTCTCTTAATCGATTTTTAATAATATTTACAATCATTCTAGAATTTATCTGATCATGATCCGCCCTAGTAGCACTGTCAAAATAAGAGTGCTCGAGCGGATTTATTATGATCTCCCAAATATCAGTTATGTTAGGTGTGACATACAATCTCTCTGGACAATTGGAATCTTTATATGTTATAACTAATTTTAATTTGTTGCAATTTATTACCTTCAATTCTATATTTCGGTGAACATGAAAATCAGCGATTTTTAATTTTAACTCAGATTTTGTACTGAACTGCTGACAAACACAAAAATATTCATCAATTCTAGATGGTTTACGAAAATAAAGATCATCTGCATACGACTTTAGCATATTGTCAGCAAATTATGCACACGAGTGGTTTATTTCCCGGTTAATGAAAGGAACATACATTTATCACTCTTTAACTATTTCTTCAACATTTTCTCATCATTAATTTCATCCATATTTATATCTATTGCATCATGAATGTCATCATCCTCAACATCCAGGTGTCACTCTTCTTTTTTCTCATCCTCATCCACATTTTGTATCGGGACACAGGTTGGTGGCTGCTCCCAAGCTCGAAAATGGGTTCTTTCCTCAGCCAAGACTGGGTTACTATTTTCAGAAATACTAGTTGAACATAAATTATAGTGATCAGAACTAGATATTTGTTAAGATTCAACTATTAGTTCCAGTATTTTATACCCAGATATTTGATATGGAGCTGTTATTTTAATCATTCCCAAATTTTCTCAGAAATTACACCAAATAAGCTATAAAAAAATCACCCAAACTTGATTAGGCGGTGTTGATTCGTGCACTAATGGTGATGTTGAAATAACTAAGGAGCGGTTTTAATCCAACATGAACCAGCCTCTTCAAGTCATGAATACGGACTGTCTCATTGGCAGAAAATGTGCACACGGCACGAATATCATAACCCACGCCGGTTGAAGTATTCAGGATTGACTTCCGTGAAACACATTGATCGGCAACATAGTCATCTCTATAATATGAACGATAAATCCTACTGTTTATGTATTTTAATTTTACAGCAAAAAGTAATCGTCTAAATAGAAATAGAAATATACAATATAGATGAGAAGAGAGTGCTAGATAAAGATCTGGACTGGATCTATCGAAAGATACAATTTCGATTGGAATCTCTTCCAACAGTAACAATGACGATTTTGAAAAAATCGTTGAAGGAAGAAGAAAAAGAAGAAGAAAAAGAAGAATGCTTGATGTATGATAATATATAAATAAATTATTTATAACCGAGTTTAAAGCTCGGTCTATGATTTGTGCTGCTTTTTTAATATAAATAAATAAATAAACGTAAAAATAATTTATCTGAGATTGAATTTAAAATTCAATTCTGACATCTAAAACTAATTTTCAAACTCCATACAAACTATTAGTACAAATGAAAATTCCCTCATTATATCTCAATTCCGTCTCCGATACCAAAACTAAGTTCGATTATTATGTTTTTTCGCCTCCAGTACCGTAGGCATTTTCTTTCTAATTGGAGTTCTCATCTCCATCTCCATTATTTTATAATGGAGTAGTCCACACCCGTACCTTCAACCAACCAATGTTTTATCAATGAATTTTTTTGGATTCATGATCTTTTAGCGTTGCAATAGGTTTAATTAATTTTAATTTTGAAGTCAATTTTGTTTGGATCCGACTTGAGAAATCTGTTTGATTAGTTCAGTCTCGAATTTGATCAGATTTGATATTTTAAAAAGTCAAACTGATCTAACCCGATCAAGATCAAATAACCTGCAATCAAATCAAATTCAATCTAAGATATAAAAATATCAACATATAAAATTAACCAAACCCGATGTGATTTCTTTCAGAAGGTCAAACTGTTATGATATTTTCAAACTAATAAAATTAAACTAATACACACACAAGATAAAGCCGTAAGTGCATGACATACCGTGTAGTATTTAGGTATCGATCCCACAGAGACTAATTAAACTACTGATATTGATATTTTTTAAGCTAAACTATAAATCTGAAATATTTTTAAACTAAATAATTTCTAAAATAAACAATTAAACATAACTAAATTTAGGTTAATTCAAAATTAAAAAAAAAGTTTTGGGTTTCAGTATCACCATCCACTTGAGTCTTAATCATATTGATTACATTTTTTAATACTAATTTATGAGGGATGCCATCTAATTTAGTACCAAGTTTCTGGTTAGGGTTTGACACAGTATTTCAATTAGAGTAAACTTCACAATTAAGTTCATCGTTCTTCCTAATTAAAACTCATTAAATTTTCTTAATTCTAAATATTTTAAAGACTAATTTATGATTAAATCCATCTAATTAATACTCCAAATATTCAGAAAAGTCCCAATTAATCTAAACTTCACGTTTAAGTCCATCACCTAGGGTTACTTATCATTTTTGGGGGTTTAAAAATCGTCAAATTTTGGTTAGAAGTCTTAATTCACTAAGATACTTGTTCAATTCTAATTTCATTTGTAGATTATGAATCTATACTAGCTAGAGTTTTTAATCCTAGACGGATTATAAATACAAATGTACAACAGTTCAATTCATGCACAATAATTTTATCACAAAAAGTAATTTATAAAATAAAGCAATTAAAACAATAATAAATACGATTAAACTTTAATTTTCAAATTTTATGCCTACTATTCTAGAACAAGATCTACTCTTTCATGGAGGAGTAAAAATCTAGATAAAAATGATAAAAACTGAGAAAAAGATCATAAAGAATATAGAAGTTATGCCCAAATTTGATTTTCCTTTGCTTTTTCTCTCTCTCCTCCTCCAAGAACAAATTTTTTCCTTTCTTTCTCTTGAAAAACTACCCAAAAATTCTAGGATCTTTTCATCTAATTCTAGACCCTTTTTTATAGGAAAATTTCATAAAAATAGCAAACGCTACCCACTAAAATAAATAACACAGAAACCATTCAAGTATTTTATATTTTCACCATCATTCAGATATATTTTGATTATAAGGTCCTAATGGTTGTATTCTCCTCATTGTCAGGATCGAAATGAGTCCAAAAACGCTAAAAACTCCAAGCGGTTCTCTCAAAAATTATAAATAATTATCAGGACATCAAGCTGAAACCATAAGGCTGACTTCGGTTCACTGTCAACGACCTGAGGTCCACAGATCTGGCTCTGGAGCCGAAACTCCCATGTCTGCGGTCCGCACACAGAGTTTCTACCGCCCGATTTCAATCTTTCACTTGTAACTTGCTCGTCCGACGTTCGTTTACCTCAAATTTGCATCGTTCTTCTTCATTTTCATAGGCTTCCATCTAATCCTAAAAAATAATAAAATATAGACAGTAACTTGAACTTGATAATTTTAAACCCTAATTAAACTAAATTAAACCCTAAAAAGCTAAATTATTAGATTAAACCACATCTAAAATATAGCATTCAAATCCTGCTATCACAAACCGAGCTGAGCTAACCCGCCCAAATCCGAATATGATCTGACACCTTGATTGCCACCTCAAATATTATTGTGATGATGATTTCTCCTTTGAACTATTTATTTTTAAAAATACATATATAGAGAAAGAAATAATTTAGCTATGGTCCTACACGTAGCACAGACAACTCGTGTGCTGCAGATGGCTTTTCTGTCTTTAAAGTTCAATAGTCGATCTGACCGATCAAAATTTACTCATATTAAAATCTAGTTGTATACTAAATTTTATATTTTTAGGTTTTTTTATCATTTTTTAAGATAATTAAAAAATCACTTGATTTAATTATTTTGAACAATTCAAAGAGTGATTTTCTAGCTATTTTTAAAAATATTAAAAAAATCTGAAAATATAAAATTTAGTCCCAACTAGATTTTCATATGAAAAGTATTTTGATTGGTCGGATTGATTATTTAAAATTTAAAAATAAAAAATAATTTGTAACACATAGAATCATAACATAGTTCTCTCTTTCTATAAATATATATGATGTGTGTTTTATCTTTTAATTTGATTGAACATCGAGCAGAATTGCAAGATAGGTGCAGTTAGAAACTTTTACAGTTCTGTGAATTATTTTATTTTTTCATTTTGACAGAAAAAAGAAAAATATACGAACACTGCAATAGGTATGAACACCCATCTGTAGAAGATATGAATATCTGTATGTAGAAGGTATGAACACTCATCAGAAGAAGATGCTCTGAACACCCTTGAAAAAGTCCTATGAACATCTATAAGAAGTTCTATGAACACCCACCATAATGTGCCATAAATACTTTAGAAAAAATGTTATGAATATTTTTTTGAAAGCGCTATGAATAGCTCTTGAAGGGTGTTCTGAACACTTTTTTCAAGGTGCTTTGAACATTCTTTTGAAAGTGCCTTGAATATCTTTTGAAGTCATTCTGAACACCCATTAGAAAATGCTTTGGACATCATTCCAAAGGTGCTCTGATCACACTTTTTAAGATGTTCTAAACACCCTATGGAATGTGCTCTTAACGCCCTTCAGAATTTGCTCTGAACACCATACAGAATGTACTCTGAACACTCTTTTGAATGCACTCTGAACACCCTTCAGAAGTTGTTCAAAACACCCTCTTGAAGTCGCTCTAAACATCTTGTAGAAAGTGCTCTGAACATCTTAGAGTCACTCTGAACACCCTCTTGAAGACACTCTTAACATCTCGCGGAAGGTTCTCTGAACACTCAGTTGATGGTGCTCTAAACACCTCGCATATGTTTCTCTAAACATCCAGTTGTTGTTGCTCTGAAGGCGCTAAGAGTGCGATTAATTCAGCGCTCTAATTAATTTTGTACGTAATTAATTTAATATGTGATTAATTAAAGAAGTGCGGTTGATTAATTAGAACACGATTCTAATTAGTAATTTGGGCGAAATGAGGTTTTCTATCTGTGGGTGGTCATAATCTTCAATAATGAATTTCTATGGCTCTGAATGTTTATTTTATATAATAAAATATATTCATACCGCCTTCAATATGTATTCATATATTCTGTAAACATGTTCAGATATTTTATAAGAATGTGAGAGGTTTTTTAAAAGACTTTTGTAGCGGTACAGTTAGGACGCCCCTATTTTTTTTTTCCAATCCTGTGGACAGTGGGCTCCGATTGACGCTCGACTGGGAAGTAAAAAAATGAAGTGTTGTAACAGGCCAAGGCTGGGAAAATGAAATCATTTTATTTTGTTATTCCGTAGTTACTTACACTGTTACACCCGGTTTATCGTACACAGCGGCAATGATTAATTTTGCTATTCGGTATTTCATGGTATAAATCCAGCTCCGATGATTCAAACAGCTTAGTAACATTAAAATGAGGCGTTCATTAAAGGAAAATACCAGGCTTTCTTTAGGAGTAGTCGTGGAGGTGGCTTGGGAGAAAAAAAAAAGTTAAGATGACTTGTATTTCAATTTACAAGGAGGGGAAGGAAGTAAGAGATGAGAGGAAAAGAAAAAAAGAAAGAAAGAGAAATTAGATGCTAGATGAGGAGACCGGGTGGCTGGAAGAAGCCGGCGATGCAACCTTTCTGTCTAAATATTCACCTCTTATTTATTGCTTTACTTAGAAAAGATATTTTTTCGTGTAGGGTCCAATCTTCTTAATGTGAGATTTACTTAGGACGTAAAATGAATCGGAGGGATAATGATTTTATCATATTCGTATTATTATATTTTTTGGATATAAATTCGGATGCGTATAGTTTCAAATATAAATACATATAAGACATTTGATAGATATCCGGATACGATATCGGATATCAGATAAATATAAATATGAATATGAATGTATTTTAGATATTAAATAAAAATATTATATATAACTGTTTTCTATTTTTTTTTTAAATTCATACTTATTTGAAGATTCCGACAAGATAACCATTGTGAAGTGACCCCTTCCCATAAATAAAATGGAAGCTCATATATAGATATCAAAATTGATACTATAATCGATACCATTTTAATATTCATGTTAAATGAGTTAGTAATTCAGTATTCAACTTAACGATTTTATTATTCAATTTACTTTATATTTTATTTGTATTCTTTAATAAATATTGTTAACTTAAATACTAACTCGTTTAATTTAAATAACGATAATATTATACAAAATAAGTTGAATAATAAAAATAATTATCTTAAATATTAACTCATTTAACATAAATACTAAAACAATATCGATTTTGATCTTATCATAATATTTTCCCAATAAAAATAAGCAATTTATCGTTTATTTTGGTAATAATTTGATTAACTGCATAATTTTTGAATAATCTGTTGTCAACCCAACTTACTCCTCACACAAGTCACAAGAATGCATAGAGAAACCTGCCCTTCTAGAAAAGATGTTAGCTCAAACTTTAGCAGATTAGATTGTCCAACGCATCCTCCGCAAAAAAAATATCAAACATTAAAAAAGATTCTAATAAACTTGGGTTTATCCGGAAAAGCACCAAGTATTAATATCGTAATTAACACACCCCCTGTTTTGCTGTGCTGCTCTGTTATCTCTGTTCCCATGCTCAATCTCTCCTATATATACCTCCTCCACCATTCCATCTTTGCCACATGCAGTCAATCTCCATCTTCTCTTTCTAACTTTCATTTACACCTCCAACCTTATTCTCTCTATAAACCATGGTTGTTTTGGCAAATACAGTAATAGACCAAATATCTCTGATCAAGTCCCCTGATCCAGGAGATTACCTTCCCTCAATACCAACCATTGATCTTTCAAGCTCAAGTTCACAAGACGCGATCGTGCAGGCATGCAAAGAGTTTGGATTCTTCAAGGTTACAAACCATGGAGTTTCCATGGATTTGGTGGAGAAGCTGGAGGCCGAGGCAGTGAAATACTTTGCCATGTCACAGTTGGAGAAGGATAAATCGGGGCCAGCTACTCCATTCGGATATGGAAGTAAGAAAATCGGCATAAATGGCGATGTTGGTTGGTTGGAGTATCTCCTTATTGCTACTACTGCTGAGCCATTATGTGAATCTTCCATTGCCTTTCTAAGAGATCCTTCTTCCTCGTCATTTCGGTAAGCATTGGGTTTATTCTCTTATCTTTCTAATTGTTTCCATTGTTTTCTTTTCCTATTTTGGTCCAAGATATTGCTTCTCTTTTAGGTAACAAGCGTCTCTCTGTTCATGACTTATACTCCATTAAATAATTATGTACTCTAGTAGTTAGCAGTTATCGTGGACAGAAGCTTGAGTTGTTAAAGGAGGTGTAATTTTCACTCTGACACCATTTACGCCGTTAACAATTACATCAACTACTATTATCCTGTTCTCTGAAATAATACATGGGAGCTAGCACCACACATCTGATCATTTCATACATCCTAAATGGAAAGGAAATATGCTTATATCATTTCTAGAAAATCTCACTTTCCATTTCCATGCAAACATAAGCAATTATTCACAGTACAACAACATCACGGGACCTTAAATCGTGACAACACATTGTTTTTTTTATGATTTCTTATGTAGCTCTGCTCTTAACAAATATATATCATCGATACGCAAACTTGTTTGTCATGTGCTCGAGCTAATGGCTGATGGATTGCAACTCAAACCAAGAGATACAATCAGCAAACTAGTACAAGGCAGTGAATGTGATGAGCTATTCAGGCTGAATCACTACCCACCATGCCCCTTGCTACAAGGGTTCAATTGTGGCCTTACCGGATTTGGCGAGCATACCGACCCTCAGATAATCTCGGTCTTGAGATCAAACAACACATCAGGATTTCAGATTGCGTTGGACGACGGCCGGTGGGTCTCAGTGCCGTCAGATCGGGAAGCCTTTTTTATGAATGTTGGTGATTCACTTCAGGTGAGAGAGAATTATTCTTTTATCAAGTGAATCCTCCTCTGTTCTCTGTTTCATCATCATCTAGTCGCTTTTGACATTTTCATCTCTTTTCATTTTTCTTGGGAAATTATGCTTGCGACATGTTGAGGAACTATTAGCTTGCTTTTGAAACCAATAGATCATTATTTTTGTAAAATTACAGGTCGAGAAATAGAATGTACATGGTAAAATTCAACAGGTTAATTTCGTATTAAAGTAAAACATTTATTGTGTTTGATTTTCGTCCATTAAAAAGTGGAATCTGAATAACTACGGATGAATAGGCTTCCGCTCTGTAATAAGATATTTTTGTATCGATCTTTTCATATACAAAGAAAATTGTCGACTTATTAGTAAATAATCTGCTTGACTTTTTAAGAAAAATATTCTTTTTCAATAGGTCCAGGAGGATATATATGTCAATATATGGTTAGGTTATAAATTTATAGCATAATTTCCTGTTTCTTTGGGCAACGCCATTAAATATCTCTAACAATAAGTCCAGATTGGAAAAGAAAGTAACATGTTCTTGTTGTACTTTAATGTGGGGGAAGTATTTTTTAAGTTTTGCTTCAATTTCACTTACCTCATGATTAATTGTCTTTGAGTCGTTGTTCTATGTGAGTTTCCATGATGTCGTAGATGTTGCCTGATGTTTATCTATTGAGTTCGGTACAATATGTTTATATTTTCAAGTACATGCTAATTTCACAACAACATAAAACACCAGATTTTATTATTCAAAATAATGTCACAAAATGTTAGGTCGACTCCTATTACGATGACATGATCACCTTCTAGATTGTGATTTGGCGTGGCCTAATGTTTGCCAGAATATATATATATATATATATATCCGATTATGTGATTTTTAAAACACAGAGACGTTGTGTGATTTGTGCTTTATTTTTAATTTTAAGTCCAAAATAATCGATCCGAATTATTCAATCTAATCTTAATATAAAAATCTATTAGTAAACCAAATATTATATTTTTTAGATTTTTTTTGCTATTTTTTCTAATGAGTAGAAAATGACTTGATCTGAGAATTCCGGTTAATCCAAAAATGACGGTTTCTCCCCTATCCAAAAAAAAAGCAAATAAATTTGGTTTACTAATAGATTTTGATATGAAGATTAGATTGAACGGTTTTGATCGATCATTTCTGACTTAAAATTAAAAATAAAACGCAAATCACACAATACTTTTGTGTTTTGCAAATCACCATAGCCTATATATATATATATATATATATATATATATATATATATATATATATATATATATATATCCCAACTCCCAATTATAAATCTTTATGCGCATAGTACCTAAGACAAGCTTAGTTTATCGAAATATAACGTCACTATGGCTTCAACACAAGTCTGTCAACGTCCGTGTTATTAGTTACTTTTTCTCTTAAAATAATAAACTAGAAATAATATTCCAAGTGCTCTAATAATAAATAATATATATGCTTGCGTGGATTTAAAATTTATGCAGTATCAGATCAGAATTTTTTGTATCAACTCAATCTAGTCGATATTTTGTACATAAATATGTTTTGCTTTTTTTCTCCACTAATTTCAGTACACGTATTTTTTGAGTGTCATATGCCCCTAGCCTATTTATACACTTGTAACTTAGTATTCCTTTGTTATCTACTAGTCCATTAAATTATCTGCCAAATGATTCCCCAACACAACAAATTGGTGCTTCTCTTTTGAAACATGCCCATTTGTCTGTACCAGTTGGTATCTGCCCCAGATAATTTCTGATTCTTTATGTGAATTGGAAATTTTCAATGCTATATATACTAATTCCGTATAGAAACCATGCTCATGTAGGTTCTGACAAATGGGAGGTTCAGGAGTGTGAAGCACAGAGTGGTTGCAAACAGCTTGAAATCTAGGGTTTCTATGATATATTTTGGAGGTCCCCCAATGGCACAGCGAATTGCTCCCTTGCCCCAGCTCATGGAACAAGGAGAGAAAAGCTCATACAAGGACTTCACATGGGGAGAGTACAAGAGAGCTGCCTACAAATTAAGGCTGGCTGACTATAGGCTTGGCCCCTTTGAGCTCTAGACGCTGATCGGATCCTCTGCTCTACACCTGTGCAGATCACTTTGTGCTGAATTAGTTTAGTGGTTTGAACAAGTTTGCTGTGAGTACCCGCTAATGTTAGATATGGATATGAATGGTTTGTAGAATCTTCTTACTCTTCCAGGAAAATGGGTGGTTTGTTTGCATAATTAATGTGATTGCTTTCTGTGTAACAGAGTGTTGATTACAAATGCTAATTAATATTGGGTTTGTTTTCAATTTTTGAACTTCAACCATGGTTTGATCTACAACTAGCTCACCACTGGCTGGGATGTCAATGATACTCTTTTACTCATTTATCCGATTCGTACTGTATTTGATAATATAGATATGGATAATTTTTTTCGTTAACTTATTTGATATAAATAAGGATAACAAATTTATTTCGTTAAGTAAATGGATAATGGTATGGATAAAGATCATTTTGTACCTGTTTGCCCTAGAGGGTAAATTATTAAGAAAATAACTTATATTATTTCCAATATAATTATTTTATGTAATATTTTTTTATTTTGGTAAATAAAATAAAAATAGGGAATTTATAAGAACATCCCGAAGTTGTGCGCTAATGGCTAGCAATTTCAAACTGGGTCCAGGCCATTAGCGCACAACTTCAGGGTATTCTTACCAATTTACTATTTTTTTATTTTATTTACCAAAATAAAAAAAAATTTGTATGTTAGTTGCCCCGATTTCTATGAGTTAATTACTATGAATTATAATTATTATCTTTTTTAAGTTTAACCATCTTATAATTTATAATGTTTAAATAATATTTAGTAGAGTACTTCTTAAAATAATTGAATGAGATAATATAATATTTTATTTTAGATAAGATGTTATTTTTATTTTTAATATATTTTATTTTCTACTTAAAAAGTTTGACAAGAGATACTTATTTTTTTAATTTATTTATTTTGAAATGATACAAGTTAGAATTGATTGCATAATTATATTTTTATTTTATACTAGTAAAATAGAGATGTATTTGTATGAACGGAATGAGTTCATATATATATTTTTTATAAATGATAATAAACTAAGTAATACATTAGTATTATGCCTTAGCATCCGTACCGTTTCGTTAACCGCTTATTTTAACGGGTAAGGGTAGGGTATGGGTAAGTCTAATTTTAATGGGTAAGAGTAGAGTATGGGTAAGAATAATTTAAAATGAATATGATAATGAAAATATCCACTTGACTCGTACCATACCTATTGACTCCCCTACTCTGCACTCCTGCAATTCTCACTTATTTGGAACAATTTTAAGTGTATGGAGATGTAGTATTTATTGGTTTATAAAAAAACATAACATTTATATAGCTTTATATAATTACAAGTGCACTGCTTTAATTATTATGACCGCAGATTTAGATAATTATCTATGCGATTACTAATTAGTTAATTGTAATGATAACTTTGTATATACAATACAAAGTCAACAATAAATATTTTAATATGAAAACTTCCAACAAACGAAATCAATATTGTTAATCACTTGGAAGATATTTCCGGTGTGATGCCACATTCAAGTGATGTATCAAATATAAAATAATTCTTATCTATTGCTAATGAAGCAAATAAATAACATGATAAACATTGTTAGGATGCATGAAGTAATGCCCAATTATTGATCTTAGAAAAAAATAATGAAAGAACAGTAAGTAAGGTGCATTGACACCAATAATGAAAGAACAGGCCTGTTCGGTGGTGGTGTTAGGATTGAATTTCCCAAAATACTTAAAAAGTGTGATTCTCTTGAGTAAAAAATAATTCATCCGGATTTAATTTTTTTCTTCCCAACAATCTTAGGAATGCACTTGTATGAAAACCCAAACCAATTCATTTGAGAATATGGGTGTTGAACATGCAGTCACCTCAAAACTTAGCCATTGAGAAATTTGAATTTTCAGATCTCGTTTATCGAAATAATTATTTGGATGAAGACATGTGTTAGTGAGAATAGCCACTAACCCAAGGTTTGAAATAGTAGATAAGCTATTTTTTTGTTGAGTTTGTAGAATAGTCCCTAATCTCATTTATTTAACAAGCTATTTTCTTATTCAAATATAAAATAACAAATAAAATAGCAAAAATTCCCTATTCTTCACTCATCCAAACACGTAAATGAATAAAAATTGAGAATTACTATGGCTATCTATCTACTGGCTACTTTTTGACAATGATTCTACCTCAATTGTAGAAACACCATACAGAAGGGAACGTAGACGATCCAATGGCAGCCGGTCTCTTTCCAATTTTGGTCCGTGGGTACTGGGTTGGTCAGGACAGCCAGACAGGAACAGGCACAGGCTGGCCGACTATTTTATTAATAACAAAATAAAAATTCAAAAACACCAGTGGATATGAGTTTTTTTTACAGATATAACAATTACTTTTTTGATAAACGCGTCCCATCTTTTTCGGTACGTCTTTGTTAAAGACGTCCCCAGCTCTGACTAGGATGCCTTTAACAGAGTCGTTCTCAACCTTTTTTTTTATTCTTCTATGTTGTGTTAGCTGATCTTAAAAAAAAAATGGTTGAGACATTTTTGCTAAAGACGTTCTGGTCAGGGCTGAGTGACGTCTTTAACAAAGACGTATCGGTAAAGACTGGAACGCATTTGTCAAAGAAGTAATTGTTATATCCATAAAAAACTCACATTCAATGTCATACTCATGTTTTTGAATTTATATTTTATTATTAATAAAAAAATCGATAGGCTGGGCTGGCTGGCTAGGAAACGACCACAGTTAATTGTTGACCAAATGTAGTAACTGAATGGGTCCCATTAATTATATGGTCAATTCTAGTAATAATTTTGCCATGTGACAAATTTTATTACTTCACTAACATGAGAATCTTATTAATGAGAATAAATAGATCATAAATGAGAAACAGATTTGTATTTCTAATGAAAAGACATCCTATGTATGTGTGCCCCAAAAATAAGGATTGCAACTTTTTTTAGTAAAAGATAGAGCTCAAACCTCTATCTTTTAAAAAAATTTGTTAACTATAAATAAAGTATAAAAGTGCTATTTCCTGAAAGAATAAAGTCTAATTAATTTATCATTTCTAATGCTATTTCCAGAAGAGTGGGAACATCCTTAGAATTGCTTGAGACGATTCTTGAACAACGCTCTCTCCAAGTAATGATGAATGCAGTGATAATAAGTACTTGCTGAGCTCTTGATTTTTTTATTTGGAGCAGAAGACTATCTTTAGTAAGGTTCAACAGTTGTAGAGTTTGTAGTTTGAACTTCCTTTGAGACGTCAGCCATAAGTTTTGAAAAGAAACGACATTCATTGAAGAGATGTAGCGTTAATTCTAAGTTTTTTTTCTGTACATGATACACATGTTTACCAGTAGTAGGGGTGTCAGTGGGTCGGGTCGGATTCGGGTCATATTATTTCATTATTTATCTTGATCTGATTCGATTAAATTCGGGTCAAAATTTTTAACCCATATCCGACCTGACGAGTCGCGAGTCGACCCGACCCGTGTAAAATAAATAGTTATTTATTAATTATTTTTATACAATGTTGTTGAATCGTAGTTTGTATCGTGAATCGTTATATTTCGTATCGTTAAGATACGCTAAATTTATCTTAAAAATAATAAACTATTAAAATTAGTGAAATTTTTTATTAAAAATTTATTATAATATAACTTTATATCATATTTATATTGTACAATAACATGATGTGCACTATGTGAATGATATATAAACATATAATTCATATAATAAGTCAACTAACAATGATAATTTAAATACTAATGAATAGTACTTTATTATTTGAGCCATCATAGAAATTAAACCACATATAGCATATATAAATTCAACAAAAGATAATTTTTTTAATTAATATATTAGATAAATTATTTTATTTTTATTCAATATTTTTTTCTGATGTTACTAATTATTTATCATAGATGAAAAAATTTTTAGTTGCATCAGTGTGCAATAATTTATAGATACAATAAATAGTTTAATGATTGCGGACCACAACCTTGAAAATATGTTGGATAAAAAGTCAAATAAATTATCTCTAATTTCTAACTAAAATGTTGAATAGTCAACTCGAAAGTTAACTTGTGAGAGCCCTAGACCGACTCTGATTCACCATGAAACTTACTAATGGTTTAAAATACTTTTACTAGAAATTTATGAACCAAATCTATTCACGCACATAATTTTAGATTATTTTTTTCCTTATCTAATTGCTTAATTTTTTTCTCTTGTTTGTTTTCTACCTCCATCGGTTTGGTTCTTATTTTTTTTATCGATCCTGCTCATTCTCCCTCGCTCGGCGGTGTAGAGTTTGCTATCGAAAGGGTGAAGACTATTAAAAAACTTTGTGTGTGGGGAAGAAACTGGGTGCGAGAGAGCTGAATTTGATTTTCATTGTTAGCTTTTAATAGTATAAAATTTTGTATCGTGAATCATTTTTGAATCGTGAATCGCGATACAAATCATGAATCACAAACGATACGTGATGATTCACAATGTCTCCGATATATCTTCACGATTCGTATCAAAAAGATATCTTCACGATTCGAATCGTGAATCGTATGATTTTAACATCACTGTTTTTATATAATTTTAAGCCATAAAATATTAATTAATTTATAATTAATCTTAATTAGTGTATATTTAAGTTTTAATTAGTACTAAATCATAAAACTACTTCAAAAATCATAATTAATCGGGTCGGGTCGGGTTGACCCGAACCCGACCCGACCCGATTCGGATAAAAAAAATTAAACTAATACCCGACCCATTTATCTTCATATCATGTCGGGTTAGGTCGGATTCGGATCGGGTCAGATCAATAATTGACACCTCAAACCAGTAGTCATCTTTTTTATTGAGATTATCTATTATATGTATATTGCTCTTGGTCATTAGCCAAGAAAACATTAGTATGGGGGGGGGATTATGTCCCAGATGTGCCTTAGAGGAGAGGAGTTGTAGGGAAAGGTGAATCCATAATAAATAATATATGAGTAGAATGAATTTATATGTAAATATGTAAAGGAGCTATCTGGCAACAATGACCATAAGGGTTTGTCTTCTTGCAGAGGATTTATGAAAACCTGATAAATTATTTGAGTCAGGTAATTGTGTTGAGCAAACACAATGGGAGACAATGGTGGTCTAAAGAGAGTATAAGAGGTATAATTGAATGAGGATATGAAATCATACAACGTAGTTTCCTGATCAATGACAAAAGAGAATACAGTTGACATGTTATGTTTAAGAATGTCAAAACCTCAACAAACTAAAAAAAAAATTCCATTTCCTATAACAAAATAACATCTATTTAAAAAAAAACAGGGCTTTTCCTTGTTCTAGGTAGATAATTTCAAAGTAATTGACTACATATTTATCTCCGAATGGATAATAAAAAAATGAGGAATATTATATTGTTCGATTTAAAGAATTTTCTTTAAAGTAAAGACGGAACAAGCATCCAACATGAAATATATATATATAGAGTCCGACTATGGTACTTTGCAAAATATAGAGGCGTTGTGTGTTTTGTGTTATATTTTTTATTTCAAGTCAGAAATAATTTATCTGAACCGTTCAATCTAATCTTCATATAAAAATATATTAGTAAACCAAATTTTATATTTTTTAGAATTTTTTTTACTATTTTTTCTGATGAGGAGAAAAATGACTTGATCTGAGAATTATGGTTCATCCAAAAATGATGGTTCCCCCCTTATCTAAAAAAATAGCAAATAAATTTCAAAAAATATAAAATTCGGTTTACTAATAGATTTTGATATGGAGATTAGATTGAGCGGTCTGGATCGATCATTTTTTATTTTAAATTAAAAATAGAGCGCAAAGCACACAACACTTTTGTACTTTACAAAACGTCATAGCCTAATTCTATATATATATAAAAAGGGAGTTATAAAGGATTGGTTAATATATCAACATCCAATAAATAAACTTTGTCTGCATTCGTAATTGTTACGGTCATTCAAAATGTTGTTATTCTCATCCTTACTTCCCCAATTGAACAAACGCGATTGCTTGGATGTAAGAAAAGCATAAGCACCTCTCTCTGTTAGGGTGTAAACGGATCGGATATGGATGGATAATGGTTTTATCATATCTGTATTCATTATAATTTTTTAGATATGGATTCAGATACGAATCGGATATTGGACGGATATAAATGCTAATATGAATATATTTCGGATATTAAATAAAAATATATATATATTATTGAAAAATAATTGCATATTTTTTTTGAACGGATCATTAATTATAAAAATTAAATACTAATTATTATTATATTATTAGTTCAAATATATCAATAAATTATAAAAAAATATTATACATTAACACTGATAAAAAGTATTCGATATAGGTATTGTATATCAAAGTTTTAACTATCTAAGAAGAGTGGGTGTTTGTTTGCTTAAGTTGTGATCCCCTTTTTAGCAGGCTTAGATCTCTTATTTATAGACCTCATCTAAGACCAGAAATGAACATGTCGGGATCGAGATCCGATCAAACAATTAGTTTTTGTACTTGCGATTATGCTAAGCATCCGAGGCAGATTTTTAGTTGGGTCTGGGCCGTGATGAGGCCCAATCGCGTTGGGTCATATCAAACACAAATTGGATATAAAATAAATTAGATTTATAATGTATACTAAAAATATAATTAAAAATATATAATAAAAATATTTTAGATATTTATTCGGATAAAATCAGATAATATCATATTAGATACCTTCGGATAGTATCGGATATTGAGGAATAATAGCTAAACGGTCGGATACGGATAGATAATAATCAAATCATATCCTTATTCATAAAAAAAATTCAGATACAAATATTCTCTGGATATGAATACGAATTAGATATTTTTTCTATTTCTGATCACTGATGAAATCAGATATTATCTTTCTCCCTCCGAGTCTGAGGATCGTGAAAAGGCTCTTAGAATGTACGGCGGCAACATATATACCCAAATCTAGAGTCTAGACCAAGAACCAGCAGTGTTTAAATGGGAATATGGGATGAAAGAAATTGCTATCAATTATTGGCTTCTGTGCCACCCAAGCCAACTTTTCTTTATTCCATGTATTTGTTGTCAAGAGATGTTGACACCTCTCATCAGCAGCAGCAAAGTAGATGGGCAAATTCCTAAGTTCATATTTAGCTAGTCATTGTCTTTGCTATTTAGTTAATAGTATAAATGTATAATCTTGCTAAGGTTCTTTGCTAGCTTATACATTGCTAAAATTTTGCTTACAACAATATATCCAACTTTCATATGAGAAAAGAAATCATCTAAATTTGGATTCCATCTCAAATGTTTGTTCAAAATTGTTGGTGATGGATATATATATCCAATCAAAATTGTTGGTAATAATCATAATGCACGTGTAAGTAACGAACTCTATGACCACCCAGATCATTCTCCTTTCATTTTTGCTTCTTAAAAAAATGAGCTGGTTTTGTTGGTTGTTATTTTATGCACGTGATATAAACAAAATATCTCACTTATCCTTCAAGACTAAGGGAGGGAGCATCAGCACCACATCTCGCCATTTGCTGAGTCGCTGGCAGTGGCAGGCAGGGAGCAGAGTAACAAAAGAAAAGAAAGAATCTTGAGATGGGGGCTGGATGCAAAGGCAATGGAGCCCTAACAGATGGCAACCAGATGTAGGTTGTTTTAATTTTGTAAAGGATTTCTCACTTCTCTGGTGGTTGGTTGACAGGTTGAGACCATAGGGACCGGAAAAAAGCTGCTCCAAAAGCCGGCCCGTTTGGCCCCACTGGATTTTGCAGTCAATGCTCTCATTAGTCGTATCTAGTACTTTCAATCTTGCATCGACCAGATCTCCACAAAATGCTTTTTTTAACTCGATTGAATCGGGGACAATAATGTGAAATTGTGAATTAACAATCATGTTACTCATGTCAAATTTCATCACATTGTGAAGAAGTAAAACGTTGCTCTTCCATTTTCCATCACTTTGGAAATATGATCTTTCGAACTAGGACTAATAAGAATATTGTTTGGCCATCGACAAAAGGTCAATAACTTGCTATGTTTAATTTTTCGATCCAGTTGCTCCATAGGACCATAGACAACTTGTCTGTCCGGAAACTGCAACATTTTTTTGTGTGTTTTCTATGATGGAACATATAAACTACTACATATATTTGTTTTTCATATGTTCTATGTCGGTTTTTATTATTTAATTTTTGGGATGATATATCAGTAAAATGTGTGGTGCATTTTCAAATTAATATATTCACTTTTATGTTGAGCAAAGAAAAAAAATATTTAATATATAAAGCAAAAGATTCATGTCTTTATTGTTTATGTTTTGGTGAAGTAAGAGAAACAAATAGTCATAATATTGTGTTTGCATTTTTTTTGTTTTTCCAATCATTCGAAATAATTTTAGGCTATTCCTTTTATGTAACACTCAATTTGTGAAAATATAAACAATGACATCAGCATTATTAGTTATTAACTCTACACTTCGTAAAATTGGTGGATTTCGAAATTTCTAACCATGTATATGTCGTCGTGTTTAATATTATCCGTTTGATTTATTTTTCTCCATGATTTTATTTATCTTTAACAGAAGATACATGTATGTTGTTTCTCCCTCTTCATTTAAAAAGTAAACTCATAGTGTATAAGGTGTGTGTGATTATTTAAAATGATATAATGATTGTATATTACTCCACATCAATTCTTATGCAGCTAACTGTTTTCTCAAGTATATCTAATTTAATGTTTATAAAATATTTTTATTTGTATTAAATTTGACTATGCAAGTTTTTATTTAATTAAATTTATTTTTTTGATGAAATCCAGAAAAAAAAATCTAATTGTATGTAAAATATGAAAGCCTTCAACATTTCCTATTGAAGTTCTTCATATTGGTAAATAATAGGAGATGGGCATCATTTATTAATCGGTCTAGTTTAATTGATGCTTACAGTCGGTCAATGCAGGACATTAAAACAGTATAGTACCGAATTATGATCTCCTGACAGCAAAAAATCTAGTAGGAGGGGGGCCTCTCATAAAATCTAGACACTGGTCTATTCACAGACCTTTTCCTAAAGGAAAAAAAAAATAGGCGTTTTTCAATAACAAAAGAATTTTACACTGTTTATATATCGTAACTCAAATTTGGCTGCAGCGGTAGAATTTGTAATTTAATTTAGTTCAATTTTATAATAATATAGTAAAATTTTAATATAATTTTTAATTAATTGTAAGTATATACGGGCATTTATTTGAATTTGTTCTAACTATGATGTTTTCAAACAACAATGAAGACTCCATGCCGGCTATGTATCTCTTATTTCTTCACGACATAATTAATGTACCGGACGATGGATACAATTGGGGACATGTTGTACTATCTTGTTTGTACTTAATCTTTGCCAATCATGTCTCGAGCCAATGGATTGCATAGCTAGGCCTTTGTTTCTGCTTCTGATATAGTTCTTGACACGCTTCCCAATCAGGAGATCGAGGTAATTCATTATCACTTATCTCAATTGAGATTTTTCATGTATTTATTTTTCATATTTTATCGGTACAAATATAAAACCGATGAGCCTCCATTGGGAGACACTTAATCTCTATTGAGGCCTCCATTCGGTATCAAATGAGTGACAAAATACTTATTCAAGTACATATCACATCAAGGAGGACTAGGTCATTTTCAAGATCAATTAAAGACTTTGAGTGATAGCAGCGTCAATTAGATGTCATACGCTGCTTATTAGGACGACATGCGTTGGGTGTACTACGAGCATCAAAATGTGTAAATTTTTGGAATTCAATAAATTACATTACTTAATTTTTTACATTAATTTCATTTAATATTTTTTGCGAATTACAAGTGAATATGTTGTATGTGGTTGATTCAATTCTGGATGGTCAAGAATCATTATCATGATAGGGTCATGCATAAGTTCAACCTGTACCAATAGGTCCCTTCGTCAGTTCTAATTCCTTTGCATACATTGGTTGGTATTACAAGAGAGGATGACCATGATCTAGTACGGGATGAACACTGACGAGCAATTGAGTCGGTCAGGACCGCATTTGAAGGAGTATGTGGATGAGTTGACATACGTACCACGCTCACACCAGATAGCTCGAGTTGTGAGCATTTGTACAACTTCAATTTATTTGTGTTTCTAATTTAAATATTTTTAACTAACTAATATATTTATAAATATTTTAGATGTTTTATCTAGTCAGGTACACGGTCAACGTTATTGAGTGGGTTAAGGCGCCCCAAGAGCCCGGACAGTTATGGTTATGTAAATATGAACTGAGAATTTATCATAATTTGATGGCTGATTGTAGACACCCCAAATTAACGACTTGGATGACACTCCGAAAAGTTCCGAGCCATGAACTCAGATAAGTATTCACTCAAGCCAGTCATTAAAATATATCCAATTTCATCATGGCATTCGCATAAATTATGCATAAAATCATCTGCATTTTTTTACATTACGACTATGAAAATCATTTTAAATAATCCTATAAAATTTACTGAAAAAATTACTATATATATTTTACTCCTTGACGCTATTAACATATTTGATTGCATAGGTCAATGTGATTTTCCATCTAATATCTAATAAAATAATTAGAGCACCAATGATAATGACTGATTCTTTAATAAAGCGTCATTTAAATCTTAGTACAAGTACGAATGGTAAAAATAAATATGAACATTTATTGATATAAATTCGTTGTCAGAGCAATACTTGTAAGGTGCAAGTCCTTATAGCCACTCAAGGAAGAAAAATAAAAGGTACAAGAAACTCATATAGTACAAACACATAATGGATATGGACAACCGGGGGGTGATATTTCTAAGATTAAAATAATAATAATTTTCAAGAAAAATTACATACTAGTAACAACAATAATAAATGCAATAGAAAGAGTAATGGTAACAAAATGAAATGGCGAAAATCAAAAAAAAAAATCTTATTATTTTACAACCATCTTTTGAGGAAAAAATATATACAAAATACTTTGATGAGTAATAATATGACTACCAACATTACGAATGATATAAATAGTAATGCATATTCTGAGATAATTTTTATAAGTGTATGAGAGGTTACTTTATAACAAGTATCAGATTTTCTTTCAATATAAACATCTTCGTATAACAATACAACCATGAATATAACATCAGACACGTTAATAAAATTTAGATGAGCTTAATCATGTGCCCTGCATATCTTATAAAAAAAAAAAAAAAAAGATCTTGTCATGTCACATTGCTAGCGTGTGGAGTTTGTCTTGCTTGAGCCATGCTATGTCTATCCAAAGTTAAAACAAAGTACAACGTTCATTTTTCTTCAAAAATAAGTAACACATCATTTTTAGTAACATGATTCATCACATTTTTAACAAGACAGGAAATTTGATATCAATATGGAACTATGGTTAATAAACACAAAAAAAAAGAAATAATTATAAACTTACCTGTCTGTTTAAAGCATAATGATCATTACATACGAATTAGAAATTCATTTGAACAAACCAAAGTTTAAGAATGAAACTTTAGAAGATTTCGAACAACTTGTCACGAACCGAAACTAAATCGGACACTGCGATCGAAAAGTTTCGGACCCAATTTAACACTTTTAAATAAGATTAAGGGCAGACAAAAATATACATATTATGGAGCTTTTTAACACAAATATAAAATGATATTTTCTTAGTGATATACAACGTTAAATTTTTAACTTGTGATGATGAAGTATTAATATTAAGCTGTGAACTATCAGTTTTACTTTGGATCAATAGAAATAGTAGTAGCGTACTGAAGATAAAAACAAGGGATAACCTAAAAACTCACGAAAAGAAAAGAATATAAACAAAAGTACTCAAAAATAAAGGAAACTTGTTTGCATACTAGGACAGGCAATATCGTAAAAATAAGAGCTTTCAAAATTTGTCCTATATACGTATGCATTAATATATTTGAATGAATTTAGAAATTAAATAAACTCAAATTATTTTTTTTAGACTTTATTGAAATTTCTTGTTAGAATAAAATTTTAAAAAAAAAAACAAAAAAATTTCGAACAACTCGGCACGAACCAAAACTAAATCGAACACTATGATCTAAAAGCCTCAGGCCTAATTTGAAATCGTAATTTAGGACAATTAAAATATTAAAGAATATGTACATTTTTCATTATATTTTATTAATATAGTTTTATGATTAATATAAACGTACAACGTTAAAAATATAAAACATGATTAAAGAATATATATTATTATTATGAGACGTGCAATGGAATAAATCTTATATGATAAAATATTTAGACTAATTTGTCATCCGTTAATAATATTTTATGACAATTAGTTTATCTACAAAGCCTATTATTAAACATTATATATCTTTGTTAACTTTATCAACTAGATACATGCAATTAAAGTATGATGTTTAGTATGCTGCGCCACATTCATTTGACATCACACAACTTGAAATATTTCGTAAGAGTATCATAGCATGCACGTCCTGTTAAACTTCAGTCTCGTCATTTCATGGCAGGAGCTTACTTGCTCAAACTAAGAAACATGTTTCTCAACTCAACAAGTAAAATAAATTGACCCCACACACATTAAATCATGTCGCATGGCAGTATATGGCATCTCGACCCTATAAATACCCATGCATTCATGCATTTTGCTCCATGGCTGGTTTGAGTAGTAAAATCTTATAAGAGTTCAAATATCCATCCATCTTCAAATACTTGAGTGAAAAAAAAAAAATCCAAGTTTCAATCAATATTTGTTTAGTAGAAAAAAATGAGTGAACCATAGAAGGTTAGGTTATAGCTAAGCTTCCTTGTTAGCGTCGAAATCCCGCTAACCCTTCGATAGTGTCCACTCATAAACTAAAACCCAGTCATCCAAGTCGTTAAGCAAATCCTTCCCTAATGCCAAAATAATGCCCGGTGGAGGAGGCTTTTCCTGACTTGCCAATATTTTCAAATAATTCTGAACTCTTTATCTCTTTTAATTTCTTTTTTTATTATCTTTATAATTTGAGTAGTAATTTCCTTAATTTACTTTTCAATTTATTTGTCTTTATTTTATTTTATTTTATTTTTATTTTTAAGGCCAGACAAGTAGAGACCGAGTAAATCGGGTGAGTGTGGTGCCTAACACCTTCCACACTCATAACCAATGCACGTATCCAATTCTTATCCTTTGGGCAAAAATTGATTAACTTGGTATTTTTCCCGGTGAATATCGGGTGGCGACTCCAAATAAAAATAAAAAATCATTAACCACCGGTCGGGTCTTGAGTCAGTTTAGCGGGTAGCTACAGCTGGCGACTCCACTGGGGACGCATTAGCTTGAAAAATCTGGCCTTTTGTATTTATATTTATTTTCTTTTCTATGTTTAAATATCTTATTTGTATTTTTATTTCAGGCACTTTGACGCAAACTGATTGAAGAGTTAGAACACTTAAGTAACGGGGAAAATTTCAGAACTAAGCTCAGACGATCAAGAGCTGGTGACACCTTCAATATAGACATCTTTGGTAACATTGTTCTCTCTCTTCACAAAGACGGGTCGTAAACCAAAAACAAAACCAGTCATTGTCCCAAGTTCGATCATTACAAGATCTCGTGCAAAAATGTCTAATCTCCACGAGTTCGGTCTAAACTCAGAAAATGCTTCTCCATCTCAACCCACCACTAATGTTGAACAATCCCTAAAAGACATGCTTGTCGAAACCCTCCAAGCCATGAATAGTATGATAACCAAACTTACTAATCTTCCGCAACTTCAACAAAATCAAAATTTCACAAATCCCAATGGCCCTCAAACCACGAACCAAACAAACCTCAATCATGAAGTGCAACAATCTGATGAACAAAATCTGAACAATAATCATATCGGTTCAGCGAACACACCTAGGTCTGAACAGTCACCCACAGTCTCCCAATTTGACCCCTTAAAGTCAAGAATTGATAGGGTAGAGGTTGAATTATCAAGAATAAGAACCGAGAGTACTCGAAATGTCTCATTTCGAGATCTTTGCCCTTTTCCTGATATGGTTTTACCTGAAAATTTTAAGCTCCCTGACTTTGAGAAATATAATGGGGAGGGTTGCCCAATGTCACATCTTAGGGCTTATTGTGGGGATATGGTTCCAATAAAATCAAATGATCAACTGCTCATTCGTTATTTTCAAAAGAGTTTGACGGGTTCGGCTTTGAAATGGTTTACTTCTCTTGACTGTCCAAGATATAATATCCTTTGATCATTTATCGAATCTTTTCATTGACCAATATTCATATAATCTTGACATGGAACCTCGACGTGAGGACCTTGAATCCCTTAGACAAGGAAAAAATGAACCATTTATAACATATGTTGGTAGGTGGAGGGCAATGGCCGCCCGGGTAAAGCCCAAACCTACAGATGAAGACTCAATAAATATGATAATCAGGTCAGCATTACCAACTATATCGGGATACTTAGCAATTCAGGGTCAGCCAAATTTCCCGGCCTTAATTAAGTCTGGTGCCCGAGTAGAAGCAGCTGTTAACCAAGGGTTAGTCCCAGCTTTAGGTCCACAACCTTCCCCATCAAATCCATTTGGGGTAAAACGCACGAAAAATGAATCTAAGAATGTTATTTCTAGTCTCCCAAAGAACCATGATGAGGTAAATGTCACTTTTGAGGTTTCAGGCACCAAACAAATGGTACACCCACCCCGTTCATTTCAAAACAATAATCAAACTGGGGTGCAACAAAAATCATCTCAACCCGATACAAAAAATGAGTCACAAAGAAGCACCACAAATTCTCAACTCCCTTTCATAAACCAAACACAACCTTCGAGAGCACCCAGAAAATTTACCCCAATCGGTGAACCTTTGAGCTCCATATTGTCAAGACTTTCAAGCGAAGGTATGATAACTCCTTTAGGGAGACAGGTAAATCCCAGTTCTCGTGGTTATGACCCGGCTACTTACTGTGAATATCACCAGAGTGTAGGACACAGTACTGATAATTGTTATAATCTTAAACACACCATTCAAGACTTGATTGATAAGGGGTTAATAATGGTCAAAACACCTCCTACCGAAAATACCAACATAATGTCTAACCCATTACCCCAACATCAAAAAATGAATGAACCAACTACTAGTCAGGGGATCAATTTTATTGAGGATCAGGGGCATCTTTTTGAACCCTCGAGGTATATAATCAACCAGTTAGAACAAGGACCAACGTTACCGGCACTGGAAAATTTAACAACCACAATATTGCTCAAAAAACCAATTGAGGTGTTAGGGGTCGCAGAAACCAAACCTAAAAATCCCATAATTGTGTTTGGTCCTAAGCCAATAGAGGTCATGGGGCAACCCGTAGTAATAGACCGGACAAGAGTCTCACACAATTATCACCAAAATATGGTTTATCCTGAGTTAAACAACATGACTAGATCTGGTCGAATATACAAACCCTCCCACCTTATTTTGGACCATAAACCAGAAGAAAGTAAGAGTCAAGAACAGCTTGAGAACCAACCAAAAAAGGACTCTACTAGTTATGATGTGGTATCTCAACTCAAAAAGACCAAAGCAGAAATTTCTGTTTGGGAGTTGCTCTTAAAATCACCCACTCACTATCAAGCATTGCAAAAGGTTCTTCAAAATGTAAATGTGCCAACTTGCGCAGAACCAGAGGATATAGGGAGGTTAATCGGACAAATACCGGATTTAACTCATGGTATAACTTTCTCTGACACTGAATTACCCCCTGAGAAAGAAAATCACAACAGACCTCTATATATAAAAGTCCAATGTAATGGTTGCTATGTCCCTTTTGTTTTAATTGATAATGGTTCTGCCTTAAATGTGTGTCCCTTACGTACTGCCACCAAGATTGGTATAGACCCAGAAAATTTCCGAAGAACCATAGGGACAGTAAGAGCCTTTGACAATACTTGCCGAGAGGTCATGGGAGAGATTGACTTGAAGGTGATGATCGGGCCTGCGGAGTTTGAGGTAACATTTCAAGTGGTAGACATCAAATCTACCTTTAATTTGATTCTGGGAAGGCCATGGTTACATGCTCATAAGGTAATACCCTCTAGCCTACATCAGTGTCTTAAATTTCCCTTTGATGGGGAAATCATTATTATTATGGCCGAACCCGAGACTGTCATGCCTCAAGATACTGGTTCTTGTAGTTCTAGTCAACAGGTCCCACTTATTGATATTAACAGATCTTACCCTAATCCTCAAAAAATGTTAGAAAATCTCCAAAGACAATGGAATTTTACACCCGGACAAGGTTTAGGCAAAAAGAACCAGGGACCTATAGAGCCATTAGTGCTAGCAAAAAATAAAGGGACACAAGGATTGGGTTTTGAGCCTGATAAACCAACAAAATCTTCATCAAGTTCATCTTTAAAAGACACTTTTGTTCAAGGTGGGATCATAACACCCGAGAGGGAAAACTGTGATGGATTGAGTAATCTTTTTACTGAGATTTGTGTATTAGAAGGAGTCAATTTAGAAACTACAGCAAACCGAGAGGGTGCCCCATCTACCTCGAGGGCCAACCAACCTGAAGCAAGGAACAACGCGCCATTAGGAAGTGGAGAACAAACAAGGAGGCTGTTGCTTTTACAATTGGAGGCGTTCCATATGTTAATCCGCCTCACGGCCCAGGGGATCGGCACACCCGATCGCCCTCCGACAAGGTTGCGCATACCACACCCTTCTAATCCATTGTTTCATCAATTACAATCTCTCACAACCCGGATCGAGGTTCAGATAAATGATTTAAAAGCAAGGTACGCGGCACAACCCGCAGCGCCACTTGAGGTATCACCCGTGGCACCAACAACAGCACCATCCGCGGTACCACCCACGGCACCTCCCGTAACACCACCTGCAGTACCACCTGCGGCATCACCTACGGCCCCAACTGGGATACCACCTCAAAATCGACCAGTAAGACAACGGGTAGAGCCACCTCACGTCAATCTAGAGGAACAAGGCCGATTATTGGGACGGTATGATGGTAAGAGTTGCCCGATAAAACACATGGTATCATTTTGCAAACTCTATGATTCTTTTAAATATGAGGATAATACCATGATATTACTTTTTGGTTTGACCCTTTGTGATAACGCTTATCAATGGTTCCAAAATCTTAGTAGAAAAGGACCCATGACTTGGAAAGATCTTAGTGCACAATTCTTACGCCGATTTCATCATATGTGGCATACCCCTTCTTTAGATGATCTATTAAAAATTACCCAAGATCCCACTGAGCCTTTTGACAAGTATGTAGATAGATGGTTTGGAATTGCTGACCAGATACATCAAAATGTACCCCCATTGGAAGAGTTAATCAGGATGGTAATTCGATCAGCGCAACCACCACTAAAAGATTTATTAGCCATCCACACCATTCGTGATTTCAAAGAACTAAAGATGATAGGAGAAAACTATGAAAGAACTAGACTGTCTTTGGCATTACCAACAGAGAAATCAAAAAACATCGACCCTATGCATCACCAGACAGGTATTCCTAGACCAGTTCGTGTACTAGACCCAGATCAACCACCACCACATGAACCTGACCAATATTGTGTATACCACCGTATCATGGGCCATCGTACCGAATTTTGTACGGACCTCAGGAGAGCAGTCAGCAAAGAAATCGATGATACAGCCACCTCAAACCTTCAAAAAGGTAAAGAACCAAAAGAGACTGAAAGACCTGGACCATCAACAAGGCACCATAATGTCAATGTAATTACCACACCAGACTCGGTAATTGACCCAGTAATGATGATTACGCCAGTCGGTGGACCCCAACCAGAACCTAATTTGGTAAATGCTAGACCTCAGATAGTTGATCACTGTTCGCTGGCAGGTATGGTTATGGACCTAAACCCTAATGATGATGATTTACCTGCGGATTATTTGGAGAATTATGACATGCATGGGAGACCATATGTTAACAAAAAATTACAAAAGAAAATCACCATGCATACAAGAATACAAGAAGCAGGGGAGACGTCTTCAACCCCATATAAGCCTCGAATGGAGTGGAGGCCGAAGGCTCGAAAACCGCGATACAAGGTCTTAAGAAAGGTGATGGCGGCTAGTGACATTCCAAGCTTCATTCAAAACACAACAGCAGAATTGATGGGTCTCAAAATTTCTAAACCACCTGCGGTATGTCCGGATGATGATTGGTCGATCTCGATTCACCTCACTCGTCTGGTACGTGACTTATCTCATTCTTTCAATTCAAGTCAGGTTCCCCCATGTCCTGACCAACTAAAAAAAAAGTCGATTTGAGTTTTGAGTCTTATGTACATAGTCTATTTATAAAATCCAAAAAAATTAAAAAATATTCAAAAAACAAAAAAATTAAAAAATATTCAAAACCCAAAAAAATAAGAAAACTCACGAAACATAAAAAAATTAAAAAAACATCCAAAAGCCAAAAAAATGAAAAATGCAAAAAATCAAAAAATCAAAAAAATTAAAAAAGTAAAGACCTCATTAAAATGCATCGTTAAATGTAAGACATGTAAATCTCAACCAACTCCACAAAAATTTTTAGACCTCTTATCCATCCAAAAACCCTATGAAACCGTCCCTGAAGAGCTTTCCACTCTCATCACAAAAAATGAAAAACCAACCATGACAACTCCTGAGGAAACAGAGGAGATAAATTTAAGTGAAAATGAAGATTTCAAGTGTATTCATATAGGAACTAACTTATCTCCAGAAATGCGATCTAAACTCATTAGTCTCTTAAAAGATTATATAGATGTATTTGCATGGTCATATGCGGATATGCCGGGAATAGATGAAAATATAGTTGTGCAGAGATTACCACTAAAACCAGGGGCAAAATCTGTCAAACAAAAACTTCGAAGACTTAAACCAGAATGGATTCTAAAAATTAAAGAGGAGGTTATAAAACAATACAATGCTGGTTTCTTACAAGTATCCCCATACCCTGAGTGGCTAGCGAATATTGTTCCGGTCCCAAAAAAGGATGGTAAAGTAAGAATGTGTGTGGATTATAGAAATTTAAATAAAGCCAGTCCCAAAGATGATTTTCCCTTACCACATATTGACCTTCTAGTCGATAATACCGCTGGTCATGAAATGATGTCTTTTATGGATGGTTTCTCTGGTTATAATCAAATACATTTAGCAAAAGAAGATATGGAAAAAACATCCTTTATAACACCTTGGGGGGTATTTTGTTATCGGGTTATGCCGTTTGGGCTAAAAAATGCAGGAGCAACATATCAAAGGGCCATGACCGCATTATTTCATGATATGATGCATAAAGAAATAGAAGTTTATGTAGATGACATGATTGCGAAATCTCAAAAAGCCAGTGACCATTTGGGATGCTTAAAGAAAATTTTAGATAGGTCAAGAAAATATAATTTACGATTAAACCCACAAAAGTGTTTCTTCGGTGTGACAAAAGGGAAGGTATTGGGTTTTATCGTAAGCCGTAGGGGCATTGAAGTGGACCCGAGTAAAGTCAAAGCCATTTTAGAAATGCCACCACCAAAAACTGAAAAAGAAGTCAGGGGATTATTAGGTCGGTTACAATACATAAGCAGATTCATCTCACAATTGACCCCAACTTGTGAGCCCATTTTCAAATTACTTAGAAAAAATGCCGAAAAAGGATGGAATGAAGATTGCCAACATGCCTTTGAAAAACTAAAATTTTATCTCCTAAAACCCCCTATCTTAATGCCACCTAAACCTGAAAACCCCCTCCTTTTGTATTTATCCACCACCTCAACATCTATGGGTTGTGTCCTCGGGCAACATGATGAAACGGGTAAAGAACATATTGTATATTATCTAAGCAAGAGATTTACAAATCATGAAAGTCGGTATACACCGGTGGAAAAAGTTTGTTTATCCCTTGTATGGGCCACACAAAGGTTAAGACATTATATGTTATCCCATAAAATCCACCTCATATCCAGAATTAACCCATTAAAATACTTATTTGAAAAACCTGCCTTGGTTGGCCGTAGTTCTAAATGGCTTTTATTATTATCTGAATTTGACATAACTCATGTTGTTCAAAAGTCTATGAAAGCTCAAGCCATAGCTGATCACTTAGCCGACTCCTACTGTCCCCGATTTAGAACCAATAAATGAAGAATTTCCAGATGAAGAAATATTATTTACTACCTCATATCCCGTGTGTGTTTCAAATTTAAATCCCCCATGGAAGGTGTATTTTGATGGAGCAGTTAATAAACATGGGAAAGGTATAGGGGCAGTGTTAGAAGCACCCAATGGAAGTAAATACCCGGCATCCGCTAAAATTAAGTTTGAATGTACAAATAATATGGCAGAATATGAGGCATGCATCTTGGGATTAAAAATGGCCTTAGAACAAAATATCACCCACCTTCATGTTTTTAGCGATTCACTTCTCATTATCAGTCAAATAAAAGGCGAATGGAAAACCAAAGATGAAAAACTAATCCCATATTTTGAGTATCTAGAAAAATTAACAGAGGAATTTGATGAGATTGAGTTCACATATCTACCCCGAAACCGAAACTCATATGCTGATGCTTTAGCCACATTAGCAGCCTGGATGGAACTAACAGATGAAACCACAATAATCCAAATAAATAATCATCAAGAACCCGCATATTGCCTCCAAATTGAACTAAACCGTGCAAACGAAAACCTACCCTGGTTCCATGACATAAAACAATACCTCAAAAATAATTCCTTCTCACCTGAAACCAATCAAAATGACAAACGTACCCTACAACGCTTAGCCATGCAGTTCATGCTGTGCGGTAACCACCTTTATAAAAGATCCCATAACCATGTCCTTCTTCGGTGCATTGATGAGACAGAAGCACGAGAAATAATGCACGAGGTACATGCTGGAGTTTGTGGTCCACATATGAGTGGTGCAATGCTAGCTAAGAAAATAATGCTCCAAGGATATTTCTGGTTAACCATGGAGGCAGATTGTTATGATTTCGTAAGACGGTGCCATGAGTGTCAAATTCACGGTAACCTTATTCACGCCCCAACTTCTCAATTACATAATTTAACTTCTCCTTGGCCTTTTTCTGTATGGGGCATAGATATAATTGGTAAAATTAACCCAAAAGCATCAAATGGTAATGAGTTCATCTTAGTCGCTATTGATTATTTTACAAAATGGGTTGAGCCGGCATCCTACTCCACCATTACTGCGACACATGTGTGTAAATTTATTAGAAATAACCTAATATGTAGGTATGGAGTGCCAAATGAAATTATAACCGATAATGGTACAAATTTAACTGCAAAAAAGGTAGAAGATTTGTGTAAGCAATTTAAAATTATGCACCATCGTTCATCACCATACCGTCCTCAAATGAACGGTGCGGTCGAGGCAGCTAACAAAAACCTTATAAGAATAATTGAGAAAATGGTAGTGTCCCACAGAGACCGGCATGAGATGCTTCCGTATGCATTATGGGCCTACCGTACGTCCATACGTACTTCTACCGGAGCAACCCCATACTCTCTAACTTATGGAATGGAAGCGGTACTCCCTGTTGAGGTAGAAATCCCCTCATTGTGTGTTCTTATGGAGGCAAAGTTGAAAGAAGCAGAATGGGTTCAGTCAAGGTATGACCAATTAAATTTAATAGAAGAGAAAAGATTGAAAGCTTTATGTCATGCACAATGTTACCAAAAAAGAATGGCAAGGGCTTATAATAAAAAGGTTAAGCCACGTGAATTTCAAAAGGGGGATCTGGTATTAAAACAAATTAGGGGCAAAGACGGCAAATTTAAACCCAATTGGGAGGGCCCGTATGTGGTTAAAGAGGTCTATACTGGAAATGCAATTCGACTCAAAGACATGGATGGAGATGAACACCCTGAGCCGATTAATGCACAATATGTAAAAAGGTATTACTCTTAGTCTCCTTTTTGTTTACGTTTGAAATCACAAGTAACTCTCAAACTCCATAAATATTAAGCCTCATACATACCTTAATGACAAGAGTTATCAAGACACCATACTCTCCTCCAAAAAAAAAAAAAAAAAAAAAAAGGAAGAAGACAAAAAATGATCTTCAAACTCAGCTCCCAATATAATATCTGCAAATGAATCAACGCTTAGAGTCATTCTACAAAAAAAAAAAAAAAAAAAAAAAAAAAAAAAAAAAAAATCCACTTCCCTTTCAGACATTCATGATATTCTCTTGTCATTTGTCCTAACTCTTAGGCTAAAAAAAAATAAAAAAAAAAATAAAAAAAAAAAAAAAAATCCTTCAATGCCCACTTCCATCTATACCTCTACTCATCCAAAAATACTCACCTCATATCAACTCATACTTTCACTCATAAATAACTCAATACTGAAGAACCTCCGGTACCCCACAAATATTCATCTTATGCAAATTCGAACCTCCACTTATAAATAACCTCTCACTCCCAAATGTTTGTGATTTCAAGGGGCTATAATGAAAAGGAGTACATAGCATAATTCCTTCACACATATATGTGGTGTAAAAAAAAAAAAAAAAAAAAAAAAAAAAAAAAAAAAAAAATATAATAATAGGATGCAGTGAAAACCGTAACTGGCGCTGCATCCATTTGAGCCGGTCCCCTAGTATTTTAATTTGGCACTCATGATGGTATACCGGAACAATGGCTTTGAGGTAGTATACCGGAGCAATGGTTATAAGTTGATATGCCCGATAATGATTATGAGGTGGAATGCCGGAATAACGGTTATGTGGTGGCATCCCGGAAAATGGGTTGAATGAAGGGAAATTGAAGCAATCATATGACTGTGAGTCTAGATTGCACCATGGAAAATGAGTAAGTTCTCACTTTGAAAATATTTGAAACATTCATATAACTTAAGTATATCTCCCTAGCTTTCCACTCTAATAACAGTCTTATTTACCATATCTCAACAATTCACACACCAAAAAAAAAAAAAAAAAGAGATAAAGTCCTACATATCTATCATTCAACATGCTTTTATGGGGTCTTACAAAAAAAAAAAAAAAAAAAAAAAAAATAATAATAATAATAATAAAAAAAAAAAAAAAAAAAAAAATCACAATATGGTGTCCTGTATGTAAACCATGAATGCCTAAGTAACAGTCCAAACTATAGGGGTCATCTACATTTATAAAAAAAAAAAAAAAAAAAAAAAAAAAAAAAAAAAATCTATAAATGCTGGAGTCCGGTGTAGCACCAACCAACCAGACCAAAAAAAAAAATATATATATATTTTGTTTTTTTCGCTAACCTTGCAGTGTACCCGAGTGGATCCCTGTAGTTGCCGTTGATGATGCCTTTAAAAATTAATATCCCTCGTGGAAAAATATATTTTATGGCTTTCTGAGGCAAAATACTATAAGGGACCACCATATTTTAATTTACACGCCCAAAAGATATATAACCATTCAGACTCATAATGTCTGAAATGGAATATCAAGAGGCAATATTAACAACGGCAAGTCACATTTTTAGCCTCCTCCTTAGTTATCTTGGCAACCACAAAAAAAAAATTATTATCAAGAAAATTATAATTAAGGTTTAATGCCTAGTAGCCTAACTGGACTCAGCATAGTGGGTTTCACCCTTGAATGCATCATGCCTAAGGGACCCATTCAGCTGAAGTGTGAAGTTAGTAGCCCATTGCCAAACCTTAAATTATAATTTATTTGATAAATATCAAGGTGTCTTCTTACTTCAGCTAGCATTGTCCAGCAACGCGAGCTGAAGAGGGGCAGTTGTAGACACCCCAAATTAACGACTTGGATGACACTCCGAAAAGTTCCGAGCCATGAACTCAGATAAGTATTCACTCAAGCCAGTCATTAAAATATATCCAATTTCATCATGGCATTCGCATAAATTATGCATAAAATCATCTGCATTTTTTTACATTACGACTATGAAAATCATTTTAAATAATCCTATAAAATTTACTGAAAAAATTACTATATATATTTTACTCCTTGACGCTATTAACATATTTGATTGCATAGGTCAATGTGATTTTCCATCTAATATCTAATAAAATAATTAGAGCACCAATGATAATGACTGATTCTTTAATAAAGCGTCATTTAAATCTTAGTACAAGTACGAATGGTAAAAATAAATATGAACATTTATTGATATAAATTCGTTGTCAGAGCAATACTTGTAAGGTGCAAGTCCTTATAGCCACTCAAGGAAGAAAAATAAAAGGTACAAGAAACTCATATAGTACAAACACATAATGGATATGGACAACCGGGGGGTGATATTTCTAAGATTAAAATAATAATAATTTTCAAGAAAAATTACATACTAGTAACAACAATAATAAATGCAATAGAAAGAGTAATGGTAACAAAATGAAATGGCGAAAATCAAAAAAAAAAATCTTATTATTTTACAACCATCTTTTGAGGAAAAAATATATACAAAATACTTTGATGAGTAATAATATGACTACCAACATTACGAATGATATAAATAGTAATGCATATTCTGAGATAATTTTTATAAGTGTATGAGAGGTTACTTTATAACAAGTATCAGATTTTCTTTCAATATAAACATCTTCGTATAACAATACAACCATGAATATAACATCAGACACGTTAATAAAATTTAGATGAGCTTAATCATGTGCCCTGCATATCTTATAAAAAAAAAAAAAAAAAGATCTTGTCATGTCACATTGCTAGCGTGTGGAGTTTGTCTTGCTTGAGCCATGCTATGTCTATCCAAAGTTAAAACAAAGTACAACGTTCATTTTTCTTCAAAAATAAGTAACACATCATTTTTAGTAACATGATTCATCACATTTTTAACAAGACAGGAAATTTGATATCAATATGGAACTATGGTTAATAAACACAAAAAAAAGAAATAATTATAAACTTACCTGTCTGTTTAAAGCATAATGATCATTACATACGAATTAGAAATTCATTTGAACAAACCAAAGTTTAAGAATGAAACTTTAGAAGATTTCGAACAACTTGTCACGAACCGAAACTAAATCGGACACTGCGATCGAAAAGTTTCGGACCCAATTTAACACTTTTAAATAAGATTAAGGGCAGACAAAAATATACATATTATGGAGCTTTTTAACACAAATATAAAATGATATTTTCTTAGTGATATACAACGTTAAATTTTTAACTTGTAATGATGAAGTATTAATATTAAGCTGTGAACTATCAGTTTTACTTTGGATCAATAGAAATAGTAGTAGCGTACTGAAGATAAAAACAAGGGATAACCTAAAAACTCACGAAAAGAAAAGAATATAAACAAAAGTACTCAAAAATAAAGGAAACTTGTTTGCATACTAGGACAGGCAATATCGTAAAAATAAGAGCTTTCAAAATTTGTCCTATATACGTATGCATTAATATATTTGAATGAATTTAGAAATTAAATAAACTCAAATTATTTTTTTTAGACTTTATTGAAATTTCTTGTTAGAATAAAATTTTAAAAAAAAAAAAACAAAAAAATTTCGAACAACTCGGCACGAACCAAAACTAAATCGAACACTATGATCTAAAAGCCTCAGGCCTAATTTGAAATCGTAATTTAGGACAATTAAAATATTAAAGAATATGTACATTTTTCATTATATTTTATTAATATAGTTTTATGATTAATATAAACGTACAACGTTAAAAATATAAAACATGATTAAAGAATATATATTATTATTATGAGACGTGCAATGGAATAAATCTTATATGATAAAATATTTAGACTAATTTGTCATCCGTTAATAATATTTTATGACAATTAGTTTATCTACAAAGCCTATTATTAAACATTATATATCTTTGTTAACTTTATCAACTAGATACATGCAATTAAAGTATGATGTTTAGTATGCTGCGCCACATTCATTTGACATCACACAACTTGAAATATTTCGTAAGAGTATCATAGCATGCACGTCCTGTTAAACTTCAGTCTCGTCATTTCATGGCAGGAGCTTACTTGCTCAAACTAAGAAACATGTTTCTCAACTCAACAAGTAAAATAAATTGACCCCACACACATTAAATCATGTCGCATGGCAGTATATGGCATCTCGACCCTATAAATACCCATGCATTCATGCATTTTGCTCCATGGCTGGTTTGAGTAGTAAAATCTTATAAGAGTTCAAATATCCATCCATCTTCAAATACTTGAGTGAAAAAAAAAAAATCCAAGTTTCAATCAATATTTGTTTAGTAGAAAAAAATGAGTGAACCATAGAAGGTTAGGTTATAGCTAAGCTTCCTTGTTAGCGTCGAAATCCCGCTAACCCTTCGATA
Source organism: Schoenoplectus tabernaemontani (assembly GCA_037127355.1). Lineage (NCBI taxonomy): Eukaryota > Viridiplantae > Streptophyta > Magnoliopsida > Poales > Cyperaceae > Schoenoplectus > Schoenoplectus tabernaemontani. Next base: position 15,364,268 of record CM073744.1, on the reverse strand, counting down.
GTGTCCACTCATAAACTAAAACCCAGTCATCCAAGTCGTTAAGCAAATCCTTCCCTAATGCCAAAATAATGCCCGGTGGAGGAGGCTTTTCCTGACTTGCCAATATTTTCAAATAATTCTGAACTCTTTATCTCTTTTAATTTCTTTTTTTATTATCTTTATAATTTGAGTAGTAATTTCCTTAATTTACTTTTCAATTTATTTGTCTTTATTTTATTTTATTTTATTTTTATTTTTAAGGCCAGACAAGTAGAGACCGAGTAAATCGGGTGAGTGTGGTGCCTAACACCTTCCACACTCATAACCAATGCACGTATCCAATTCTTATCCTTTGGGCAAAAATTGATTAACTTGGTATTTTTCCCGGTGAATATCGGGTGGCGACTCCAAATAAAAATAAAAAATCATTAACCACCGGTCGGGTCTTGAGTCAGTTTAGCGGGTAGCTACACTGATTTAGATCATGAATACATTTTCATGGTTATGTTTGCGTCCTAAGGTCAATTGGAACCTAATTTGAATTTTAGTCATTTTAAATTTTAGCCAATTATTTTTTTTCAAATAATATAAATATATTTTTTTAATCACACAAGTCTTTCCACGAATCGGAGGATATTGACGTTATTGTTGATGACCCTTCGATGGACGGCCAACCTGATCTGGTACCAAAGTTGATGATTGATGATGTGAAACCCCGTAACTTTTAAAATAATAAAATCTATAAATATACAGTTAAGCAAATTATGAGGGAAAAATATATATAATAAATTTCATAATTTGGAAGGAAGAAACCTTAATTTAAAAAAATTATCAAAAATAAAATAATAATAATAATAATAATAATAATAATGAAAATAAAAATAGGACTATTTAAATTCTGATTAAATAGACGAAATAAACATTATGATCAATTGATTGAATAATTTGACAAATGAACTAACACTACTAATAATAAGAATTTATTTATTTATTAATTAGCTAAGAAAACTCAGTTTTAATAAACCGAGTTTATATGTAAGAAATATAAACGGACTGATCGATTAAATCCGAACACTGATCAGACACGCAATTGTCAATCCAACATTGGTCAATTATCCGTATTATTTTTTATTAAATTAAAAGTTAGAAATCAATGAAAATTTTTAAATTTATCAACTAATAAGGCTGAAAATCAGATGGTTACGCGAATGACCGTACGAATTCGAACGCAGAAAAATTCGAACCGACTCCAAAGTCAAAACGTTTCTCTCTCCCTTTCCTTTCTTTCTCCCCCCCCTCCCTCCCCCCCCCCCCATGTGCGCCCTGTCTTTTCCTTCCTTTTTTTTTTCTCCTGGCGGAACCATCCCATCCTTTCTTCTTTTTTTTCCCTGGCGGAACCATCCCTTCTCTCTCTGGATAGCCTTCATTTCTTTTTGTGTTTTTTTTTCCGATCAGGACAACCCCAAGCCGAGCTTGCCCTTGCCTTGCTCATCCGACCACCCAACTGACGAAGCGAGTAGGCGCTGGAGTCACATCTGCCCCCTATTGACTGTTGAACCAAGTGTGATCCTCTGCCGTCCTTGCTGTTCCAACCCGTTGCTGTGTTGCCTTAAGTTGAAAACTAGTAACATCCCTCCATTTTGCTCTTTTCTGGCCGTGTGGGCCCTCTGTTGTGTCGGGCTGAGCCCCGTGCTAGTGTATTGCTAACTGATTTTGCCTCTTGGTACTGGTTATGGCTATTGTGCGATTTTACCTTGAGCCACCCTTTTCTTGGCGATGGCCAGGACTGACACCTTGCTTGTACATGCTAATTTCTGAATTTAGGTGTTGATATGATAAATTGGGTTGTGCTGGTTTGATTAGTGATGACTTTACAATCTGTTTTGGGTGCCTTGGTACGGTACCAATCGGTACCAGTGACGCGAGGTGGGGCCCTATCTTGCTGGTAGTCCTTATCGATCTATGTAATCGGGTTCGTTTCTTGTTGAACTTGTACTGGTAAACTCTTTTCTGTTGCGACTGGGTGGGTTTCTGTTACTTGTTGGCTCTTATGCCTTTGCTTGTGCAGGATATAGTCTTGTTGTTCTGACTTGTGCTGGTTACTTGAAATTGTGGTAATATCTTGTCAAAAGGATATATGCGCGATTATGCCTCATGTTGCCTTTGTGCTTGGACTGTGTTGGGTTGTCGTGCTCAATTTGTGCTATATTCTATTTTGTTGGTTGTCATGAATGCCCATTTGGGATGATAGAAATAATTTAAGGACCAAATTGTATAATCTGGTAGATGGAGGGCCTAAGGTTAATAAATATGGTAATAATCTCTTTTGAGGGTTGTATGCACAAAATAAACCTTGGCGGGAAATTATAACTAAACGGATTCGGAGAATGAATTGATCTGAACCAAGTGGGCCGAAAGGTTGTGTTTACCCTTGAAAAGTTTCAAGGATGAATAAATGAATAAATGAAATAAACTGATAATTAATGATGAATCATAAGAAAGGGGGGAGAAGAGAGAGAGCAGTGGAAAGGTGGCCCATTTGATCGGGGAAAGGTCGCGCATAACCCGGAACAAATCCATTAGTCCCACAATGGAATGTTGGGCATGAAGTGAAGAGTATAAATACCCCGCTATTCTCTATCCACTCGGCATGTGTGACACCCAAGAAGATCGAGGGAGAGAGGAGACCTCTCTTGGGTGTCACCATGTGATTTTATCTTTTTCGACAAGTGGGACCCACATAGCGGTCCCTTATGAGCGGCCCCAACGATATGGACCTAGCCTATTTTGCTAAGAGAGCTAACCAACCCGAACGAGAGGTTAAGCATTAATCCCACAATGGAATAATATGGTGAAAGACGAGGATATAAATACCCCACCACCTCCTACTCATTCGAGGTGGTCGACCCTCGGGAGATTTAGGAGAGAGAAAATCTCGATGGGTCGACCATTTGATTATGTTTTCTCTGACAAGTGGGACCCACCTGGCAGCCCCTTGTAGATGAACCTAATAGCATAGCCTATCTAATGAGTCACCATGTGACCATTTTCACTGACAGGTGGGCCCCACACCTCAGTGACCTATTCAAGGAGTCAGAATTGAACCTTAGAAATCTGCCTTTGAAGCTAACCCTAGAAAGGAGCTGAAGCAGTATAATCCCTATGCTACATGAAATGATGTCAATGCCAAGCTAGCATTTTGATGCAACTGGTTATAAGAAATCCCAAATGTGATTTTGCTTTCAAGGCTGACCTGGTGCCAAAGCTGCGAGCAACCACCTAACCATGCTTTGATTTGTGTCAATTACTGATAAGTAGTCAGTTCTTTGACCAAGTCACCCTCATGTTAAGGGATTGAAAGTCAATTTCACAAGCTGATCAAAAAAAGCTGGGAGCAACCACCTGATCAAGTCTAGATTTGTATTAATTGCTGATAAGTAGTCAGCATTTGATCAAATCAAGCCCTAATGGATATCAATATAAGTCTAATTGGTATTTAGTTAGGGTGGTTTCTGCAAGAGGAAGATAATTGGCAGAGACATTGAGCTATAATTGAGATCAGGGATTAATTCATAAAGAATAATAGGGTTTTATGAATAAAAGAATTTTTAATTCAGAGAAGGAGGGGTAAAAATGGAATTAAAAATTACAGGGATGATCATCATGAATTTAGGGATTTTTGGTGAAATTTTCATGATTTTTGGATAAATGGAGCTATTAAAATAAATTCAGGGAAGATAAAAGCGAGAATAAATGAAGCGATCAAAGGCCGAGATTCAATCGAGGGTTCATGCGGGTGCAAACGGGGACAGAGACACATGCGGGTGCAAGCGGGGATCCTAAGCACGCCTATACCGAATCGAGAGAGAGAGAGGGTGTGACACGTGTCGACGCATTTCATTGGGCCACCTCATGCCACGTGTCAGCACCCCATTGGTCCACCTCAGCCATGTGGGCCCCACACCTCTACAGACCTGACAAGTGGGCCCCACCTATGCCACGTGGCAGTCAGCCATTGATCCACGTCAGCAGCCACCTCATACAACAGTTAGACAAATGGCAGCATGCTATAAGGCCACCTCAACAGCCAGGTGCCATGTGGCCTTCCCTTGTTGGTCCACCTCACTCAACTCGTGACACATGGCAGAATACCCTCTCACCCAGTCAGACCAGACAGAGCAATGTGGCTGCATGTCATTGGTCCACATCACGAGACCACATCACTATTTTAGCCACATGGCCATCGTGAGTGATCCACACCGGTGAAGAGGTATGCCGAATGGCGGCGCAGCACGAGTGAGCCACCTCGGCGACTAGATGCCACATGGCACTTCTCTATTGGTCCACCTCAGCCATGTGGGCCCCACCATACCACAAGATGACTGACAAGTGGGCCCCACTTGGTGCCACGTGTCATGCATTAACTGGTGCCATGTCATCGCATAGTATACACAGGGATTACAGGTGGCTCCATTGGATTGGTACAAATCAGCACAAGGTGATACACATGGCATTACTGGACAAGCCCACATCATCCAGTCATTAACAGACCATTAGTATTAAATAATTGTTCATCAGATAAATAACCAATCAGGCAGAGCCACCTCAGCGTATTAACCCTAATCAACTGCTAATCAATCACTAAACCTTATGAGTGGGACCCGACGGTCGGAGCAATGTGAGTAAGCGCACATGAACTAAAGTCGTGAACCAAACCCATTCAATCTACCTATTCGAGATCAATACGGTTGAATTTAAACAAAGGAAAAAGGGAGGGTGAACCTGGTCTAGATGTTTCAACCCTCTCGCTCTTCTCCTCTCTGCGTTTTGGCGCATGGAGACCAAGCCCACTTTATCCTGGTTGAGCACTCACCCCGCTCCCTCTTCTCCTTCTTCTCCTCGCGCGTGCAAGCCTGCCTCTTCCCATGGCGTCTCACCATCGTGGAAGCTTCAGAAATAGTCGACACGCATTAATGAATTAATTAGAGAGATTAGAACAAGGAGTTAGCGATGGAAAGGAAATTAAGCAGTGAATTCACCTCAATTCAAGCTGAGACAGTACAAGCGCACTTCTATTGAATGTAATTGAATGCTTCAAACTCCAAATTAAGCACTGGAATAGCTTCCTTGTGCTAAGGCGACGCCGATTGATGAATGATTATGGAGCAATTGAGTCAAAAGAGGGTTCAAAGATCGGAAATTGCCAAAAGCAGTAACGAAGAGATAGGTGCAATTGATGCTTTAGGGATCAAATTGCATTACTAAGTGGCATCTCTGAGATGAGGCGACACTAATGGAGGTGGATTAGCGGAGCGGTTGAGTAGAAAGATCTGGAATTGATCAAAAGGAAAAGCGGAATAGAAACTCGGTTTTGAAATGGGTGAGATTCAGTGAAATCAAGAGAGAAGAAGCTAGCTACGGTGTAGAGACATTTAAATACGATAAGAGGGCACTGCTCACCCATTGAAACACGTGCTCAATTGGAGTTAAGATGGCGCGACACGATCAAGCCATAACGAGAAAAAACTAACTTGTCGAAGAGATTAGAAACAAGCACTGTTGCATCTCGATCGTCAATTGAAGTAAAATGGAGGGTAGAGATTCATCCAAGTTGGCAATCGACCTAAAGATGATTAACCAATCACAATTAACCAAAATTGGCCGAATTAGTCTATATAAGTTGAGAACCGACAGAGTAGAGGCAACACATATACCCATCCATACGATCGGGAGTAGAGAGAGAAAATAATACACCAGTGATTAGCTATTGTAAAGAGAGAAAGAGATAAGGGAGATTAGCAAGTTAATTAGCATATTCTATTCGGATAAAAGGTAATTGAGTTATGCTTTTCAACTCAGTTGATATTTCTTGATATTTCTTCATATGAGACTAAGCTTATACATTCAATTCATGTTTTCAAACAGTTAATTGAATTGCTTTCTTCATTCTTGTTGCTTCTTGTTTAGCAATTTTCTTATTTTCTTTCTATTTCGCCATTTACATCAATTGAGCCATGATTGAATACTAAATTAATCATGAAACTAGCATCCGGTGAGCAGCAGCCCAAACACAAAGTGTTTGGCGAGCCTTTAGGCCTGGATTAATCAATAATAATAAAATTTGTGATGAGATTACTTGTTCCATCTTCACCGCAGAAGTGAATTGACCAATGCCGTCATAAACTCGGCGAGCCATTGGCCCTAGACTTGTCCGGGTGTGCCTCTAGGCCTGAGAAACATTAATTGAGCAAGAAGAATTGATAAAAGATCATGACTTGTATCAATTGAAGTTGGTACCAGTCGGTACCGTGCTTTGCTAATCAATGGAGAGTCTCAGCGTTGTCAAGAATGAAGCAGGAGCCTTAAGTCTACTCCAGATCACATCTACGCATCAAGGCGATGCTCACTGGCCTTACAATTATCAAGAATGTCAATCAATTCTGTTAAATTCGATCAAGAAGGCAAATCGGTAGCGGTTGCAACTGACACATCAGTTAGCATTACTGTGTGAAGCCTGTCACCGTATAGATCTCCAATCAAGAACTACAGAGAGGCTCACCAGAGTGAGACGATGCTAAGTCGATGATCTGATCGGAGAAGGAGAGCTCCGGTGGCCGGGAACGCCACCACAGCACGGATCTTGATACATCGGAGAGTCGGGGGCGAAGAGATTCTCTTTGCACGATCATTGAAGCGATCCAATCTTGAGGATTCGTCGGCGGATGAGATCCATTAAGAGTTTGGAGAAATTAAACGGAAGAAGATCGGGCCTTAGAACCCTTAAACACGGATCTTAATTAAATCTAACTACCGAGATATGTTTAAACATTTAAATAACAACTCGTGCTAATCTGGGCCGCAGATCCATTAAACACTCATCTCAAACTAATCTGGCGGCCCAAGTGAAGAAGAGAGTTAGAAAGATGCGCACCAATCTCGGAGTAGATCTGGCGGCCCAGATTAAGCCCATTAATTAAATAATAACAGAATAGTAATAATATGGAGTAAATAAATGATTTGAAAATGCTATTGAACTCCAAATTGACTCAAATTTGTTTCTAAAATTTTCTTATTTTTCATACTATTTTTCTATACAATAATATCCCGGTTTTAGAAATATAATCATAATAAAATATTTTAAAAGCAAAATACATCACATATATTGGTATATTTGACTTAGCTTTGACTTGTCATTTTAAATACTATAAAAATTCCAAAAATACAAATAAAAATCATAAATAATAACTAGATATATTTTAGTGATTTTTCAAGTGATTTTCTATGAAATAATAATAATGATAGTAATATACTATAATAAATGATGAGATTAGCTATATTCTTTGATAAACAAAAAAATATAATAATAATAATAATAATAGATATTATATTGATATTTTCTGTGAAAAATAATAATAATAAAAATAAATAGCACAAAATAAACAAAAATATACTACTATGGTAATAAATAGTAAAATGCATTTTCTTTATGATAAAGAATGATAATATAGTTTTATAATATGAATTGTATTTCTTTTGTTATTTCTATACAAATATACAAAAATATACTTTTGATGAATAAAATGTGATAAAAATAATAGTTTTAATAAAAACATAATGAATTTCATCCCTTATGACTAATAATAAAAATCTTATACTTTTCTATAGATAATAAATAGAGATAATAAAAATAGATATAATGAATAGTATAATAAATAGAATAGAATATTAGTAATGATTTCTTTTAGCTATTATAGATATTAAAAAAATATATAATAATAAAATAATAATAATAATAATAATAATGATAATAGTAAAATAGTATAGCTAACCATCTTTTGATTTTGTAAATAATTCTTACATAATGAATAGTATTACAATATAATAGAATATAATAACACAATTCTATTACTTTAGCTATTATAAGCATTTTAAAAAATATAAATAAAACATAGCTATCTTACTTTCTATTATTTTTGTAAGTGATTTTCTACAAAATAAATAGAGTTTAGAAATAATAAAAATAAAATTTTACTATTTTAAGCCATTATAAAAAATCCCAAAAATATTAATAGCTACCCCTTTTCCTATTTTTGTAAATAATTTTCTACATAGACAAATAGGGTTTAAAAAAAAATAATAATAGTAATATAATAATTGTAATAATAATAATAATAATAATAGTAATAATAATAATAATAATAAATGCATCCTTATAATAATGAAAGATATTATAATAGACTTTGTGCATTTTAAGAAATGAATAAATATGCTCACATAAGGAGTGTAGAGCCACATATGAATATTTGCACACATGACATGACATCTAAAGTGATTAGTCAAGACAAGAACATCTTGACGTGGGATGATTAAGGCTTCAATAGCAATATGAGAAGATATGTCGAGACAAGAACATCTTGACACTTGATGAAGAACAACAAGATACGTTGAGACAGGAACATCTTGACGTGAGATGAATAAGGCTTTGATAGCGGCATGAAGAAGTATGTTGAGACGGGAACATCTTGACACCGATGAAGAATACCGAGCTACGACACTAACATGAAGATATACGTCGACTACGAAGAAGAAGAACATTACGATGTCCTAGAGAGGTGACATCTTAATGACTCGTTGCCATGAGCAAGTAACTCATGATTGAATACGCTCACACGAGGGAGTGTAGGGCTACATAGTAATTTTGCACAAGTAATGCAACACGTAGGATGATTAGTCGAGACAAGAACATCTTGACGTTCGTTGAAGATTGACCAAAGCTACGACATCGGCATGGAGAGATATGTCGACTTTGAAGATGAAGAACATTACGATGTCTAGCGAAGTGACATCCTAATGACTCGGTGTCATGAACAAGTAATTCATGACCATTTGAGTGGCAAGACCGAACTCGTCCGTCGATGAGTTTGTCTCCTGGCTCATTTCCGAGAATGTGAGATTGAATCGGTACGTTGGTAGATTCATCCACAAAACGAGTGAATGCGAACCGTTACGTAGGTAGGTTCCTTCACTAACACATGCCTCGATGTTGAGCGGCCCCGGCGCTTCGGGTTTGACATTGTGTGCAATTGTGTTTCCTAGGTTTATGAATCGGCTTAGTGCTACGAATTCATGATCTAGAAGATCGGTGAGAAGAAATACGTGGGCCATATCCACCCTTCTCGATTCACCAACCTCAAGATCAGCCGGCTCGTGCGCTTCGAGTTGTATTTTGTGTGATTGGTTGTTGACTAGTTAAGATTGAGCCAGTCTGTTTGTAGGTTTATCTTCTAGATCAACGGAGGTCGAGTCGGTACGTATGTAGACTCACCTCAAGCCCCCTATGAAGAGATTAACACAGTGCATTGGTAAGGTTACATCTCGAGGTGGCATGGGTGAACCGATCTGTTTGTAGGTTCGTCCCCCATAGGATAAAACCGTCTGTTTGTAGGTTTTGTCCCCCTAGATTGAGCCGTCTGTTTGTAGGTTCATCTTCCGTAGATCCCCTTTTTATAAACTTAGACGACCACTTGACCATCTTTTAACTATACTATTTGCTTCTCTCTTTCAAAGATCCGAGAGGTGCCTCGAGGTTCGTAGCCCGGGGTAATTAACGGTGGGGGCTTGCGCCGCCGCCGGAATCTACAAGAACTCACAATCACTAAAAAACCCCACGAATATGCATCCAAATTATCTCTAAACGGCGGAGAATCGGCCGACCCCCACTCGGGGAACGGATGCACGCTCGGGAGGGATCTCCGTGTCCTTCTTCCGCAACCCATCGCCGGCGGCCGGCGGCGGTGCGGAGCGCGCGAAAAAGGGTCGCACGGGATCGCACGCCGGTGGGACCTAGATTCTCCTCTTATCTACGAAAGAAAGAGTCAAATAGAATAGTTAAGAGATACAAGTGGTCTTCTATGCGCTAAAAATGACTAATGATTTTCAAGTATTTTTGTTTTGCGGGAAATGGCATACTTCGGAAACTTCAACCTTGCTCCCTACTGCCGTCATGCACGCACGAGCCCGGAGGGCAAACTATTCATGTTCTTTGGGACCATCCCACAAGAAGCGGCGTCTATGGCCCGGCTCCGGTGGCCGCCTTCACTCCCGCGGCCGTCAGGATCTCCATCCGGACGAGGAGGAGGACTCGATCACCACGACTCCCCGAGGGGATCTCAAATAACGTCATGGCCTCTCCTACTACCTCCCCAAAGAGGAAAAGGCGCCGTCTAAGAAGACGACCCCAACGGCGCGGCCAAACGCCGCGACTCTCAAGCGTCCGGGAAGAGGGCCCTGGATGCATACCAAAACCGGTGGTGGCTAGGCCGGCTATCCCGATCTCTAACAAATTCACGGCTCTCCGCATAGTGGCCAAGAACTCGGCCACGGGCCGGCTCCGCCGGGCATGGGAGGTGCCTAAGCCCACACCTCGCCCTAGCTCAAAGGCCTCGGCGCGCGGGGACAAGTTCAAGCCCTGCCGAAGCCATCTACAAGGCTCGCGGGGCCCTCGAAAGCGAGAGGAAGAGCGTGAGAAACGCTAGGTCGAGACAATACGTCTCCGCCCGGTCATCTCAAGGCATGGCTCGGCGCAAGCCATTGTCTCCACTCCGAACCCTAGGAGGTTTATCAAAGGCAACACCTAGCACCCGGCGGTGTGGGTCCCAAAGGGTTCCCGGCCAATAAAACCCCGATCTCAAGCCCCGGCCCAACAAGGCGGCAAGTCTAACGCTCCGTCCGAGAGCGTATTCGGCCGCCTAGGTCGGAAGAGTGTATTCGGTAGATTAGGCTCGAGAATACCACTCAATAACACGAAAATAAGCGCTCCACGACCAAACAAAGAAGAAGAGAAGAACCGCTCGCTATGAAGAGCACTTCTCGGTCAACACCATCGGCATAAGCTACGATGCGATCCGGACAACGATCTTTGAGGTGAATATGACTCGGGATGACCGGTCCCCGCCTAATCAAGCTCACGTCACCAATACCAACAAAAATAATGGTAGAAAAGGGAGACCTCCCAAGAGAGTCAACCCAGAGGGCAATAGCGAGGGAAGGGGAAGACCATAACGAAAACCACGATCTCTTCGACAATGAAGATGACGTTGAAACACGTCCCGAGATGCCTATCGATGAAATAGAAATATTAAAAGGCCACATCGAGGCACGGGATGAAGAGCGATTAGGCAACGGGAGCTAATCGCTACCATCTTTGAAGCAAAATGAAGAATTGATTAAGGCGGTCAAATCATTGCAAGAATCACAAGACGCCAATTTCAAAGTGGTAGTTCCGTCAAGAAGGGGTCCACGGTACCAAAAGCAATCATAAAGGAAAACAACCGTCGATTCTAAACCCCATCCACATAGAACAATAGAAGTGGAGGTGAACCAACGGGAATATCCGGAAAGAGATTCAAGCCATGATTGCCCGACAAATGCAAATAGGCGGAGGTGGATACGCTATCCCTCTGTGTAAAAAGCGTGGACATCCATACCTGCCATATACGATTTAGAAGAATATCCTAAAGGGTATGTGATCCCCGTTTCGGGACCTTCTCGGGGAAGGCAACAAAGACACGAACCCCGAACAACACACGGCCCACTTTGTAGCCTCGTGCGGCAACACGGGCGGCAATGATGCTTGTTGTTAAGACAATTCCCTCGAGCCTAGTGGGAACCGCCTTTCAATGGTACTATTCATTTGGAGAACAACGAGCATCGGGACTGGGACGAGATGGCGGACTCGTTCAGGGCACGATTTGTCATGGTATCGACAAAATAAACATAGCCGTCGGCAAGCACTAAACCCAAGAAAGGGAGTCAATGACAGATTTTATCAATAGATGGCGGAACCTCGGCATCAAATGCGACCGCGCATTATGTAGAAGATGAGGGCGTCAACCTAATCATGAAAAACATTGACGGGTGGATGGGCATGCTTCTTGGTGTGACAAAGGTCAACACATTCAAAGACTTGCTCGGATCGGTATCCAACATGGAAAGGATGTCACCGCATACCGTGCCGAACTTTATGAATAATAGGCCGCAACGAGGAGCCCGAGCCGAGACTAAAGTGGCATTCACCTCGCTAAAAGACAAGATGGTTGCCAACGCAGACACCCAAGGCGGCGACGATGGCACAAATGGCAACAATTATAATAAGGGACCCGGGCCCAATCCGGGGAGGGAGTTCACGGAGTTTCGAATCTCTCAAACAAAAGAAATCTAAACCGTACTCCTTCAGGAAAGATAAAGTTGCTCAAATCTTCAGAGGGGCACTGAAGAACGGCCTAACCCTGCCGGCCAGTAAACGCCCGGAAGATGCCGATAAATCAGACGAACCCAACTTTTGCCCATACCACAGAATAATAGGGCATTCAATTGAAGATTGCTGGGTCTTCAAAGATTGGGTCGAGAAGGCGTATAAAAATGGTGAAATTACTTTACAAAAGGGTTCTTGCAAAGCCCATCGGCCCATGAACAGGCCAACACGATCTCTCACGAGGAAGAGAAAGTCCGGGCCGATCTAAGCGAAGATCAAGAGAAGAGCGATGGACTACGCACTTATCGAAGAAATCGATTAAAATGCTTAAAGCCCTTAAGAAAGAACCTGGCATGAGATGGAGGGACGATATCACGCCGGTGGTCCCACCAAAGCCCGGGGTATATTATAAGGTGGACCCGAGCCAAGACCGGGTTCTTAAGAAGAGAAAGAAGCATAGAAGCAACAAGTCAAAAAGAATAAAATTGAAGAATACGAGCGGGCGATCCCGAGGTGATCACCCTTCAACACTTCATCTCCAAAGAAAGGCGGGAGAAGATAACCCTATGTCAAAAGGAAGAAAATATAAATGAAGAAATAAATAAAGAAGAAAGCGAAGAGATGCGGGGTGCTTCGTGCAATATGGTATATTCTTCTCACGACGAAGATATGCCAACTTTAGAGGAGATGTTCTTCCCGAATGATGAAGGAGAAGCAAGCACCTGCGGGACCAAAAATGAAGAATGCAAAGCCGTGCTCGGTCAGGGACTTATATACCCGAGAGACAAGCTCCCAAGGATTAGATAAAGGAAAGGACAAGGTCCAGAATAAAGGTAAAGAGGTCGAGAATCCAAGCAAGAACCCAGAAAGGACCCGGTCGACGGGCGAAGAATATAACGTGTTGGCACATCTGCGTAAGATTCCAGCGCTATTAAGCATATTTGACGCGTTGATGATGTCACAAGACCTAAGGGAGGTACTAATCCAGGCCTTGCAAGATCCCGAGAAGTACAAGTCATACTTCGTAGAGCAAAATATGCGAGGAAGCCCTATTCACCGCCAAGCGGGCCGCTGCATAAATTTTACGACGATGACCTCGATAGGCACCGTCGACCACAACCGCCCGTTGTACATCACTGGAAATTGTGGAGGGCAAAAGATTGGCCGCATTTTGGTCGACGCGGGGTCTTCGATCAATATCATGCCGCTCAAAACCCTGAAAACCATCACCTTAGATGTGAAGAACCTATCGATGAAAAGGTGATTATTCATGGCTTTAATCAAAACTCCCAAAAGGCCCCTGGGAGCTATAACTCGAACCCTGCAATGCGGAAGCCTAAGAGCGCCTACTAAATTCTATGTCATTGATTGTTGAAACTTCTTATCGGCGTTCTTTGGGTCGCCGTGGCTTCATAGTAATCGGTCAGTCATACCTCTACTCTGCACCGATGCACGAAATATATCGAGAATGGTAAGCAAAAGAGAATTGACGGAGATGTCAAGCCATTCGGGGTGCATGAGATTAAATTTAATGACGCCCAATATTTTACGCCTAAGTCCGCCGTGGCACCGAAGCCGCCAATAACAAAAAGCGGTCGAAACCCTTGATAAAGGCCCTAAATTTGATACCTCATCGGAGAAGAAGAAGAGGTTAAATTTAATATTAAACCCAGAGGTGCTCGAGCCCAAAGACCGGAAGAAAGTCGGGTGAGGAAACAACCTTCCGCTTCAAGCGGGTGGCTACATATAAGGCCCAAATAAAGCGAGCGAAATCAAGTCAAGTGATTCGAAGGAGGAGGTCATTTTCAATTTAAACCCGCCAACACCCCTCAAATTCGGATCATAGAGGCAACTTCGGGAGAAGACTCGAAGATTCCAACAACTCGGGCGATACCGCCTCGGGAGAAGAGTCGGCCATGATCGTCAACCACGGGAAGAGGAATCGACGAAGAGATCATCTATCACATCCTCAAGAAGCCATATAAAGGGCCGAAACGAGATAATGAAAGTGAGGAGTCATATATGATCAACACGGGACCCGGTAGCGGAAGGGATAACCGGTTAGAGAGGCCTATAAATGAAGAACGCTCATGGCGGGAAAATTTTGAAGGTCGCGTACGGAATGCGATTGACGAAATAAGACACCAAGTTGAAAATAATAGAAGGGAGGTGTACGAACAATGGGAAGTGATGCGGGATATTAAAGTGCAACACAATGAAATCATGATAATGATTGAAAACACAAACCGCGATCTATAACTCGAGCTACTCAAAGAAGTGACGAGCGAACCCGTTCGGGACCCCGAAAGGCAAGCACCCGATAGCGGCAAGCGGGTAATTGTAATAGTAGATGAATCAAAGGGGAAGAAACGAAAGCCAAGCGGTCGACGAGTCATGCAAACCCTCGAGGTCAAGAAGAGTAAACCATACTCTTTTCGAAAAATAAAACGACTCGGATATTTGAGCAAGCCTTAAAGAGCGGTTAACACTTCCGTACAGTAAAAGACCCGCCGACATAGAAGAGAGCGGTGAAGGCGAATTCTGCCCTTATCATCGCATCTTGGGCCATACAATTGAAGAATCTTTGGGTATTCAAAGACCTATAGAAGAAGGGCATAGAAACGGGACGATCCAACTCCCGAAGAGCTTTCAACAAGACCCTGCTCCACATAACTCGAATAGCAAAGGCAAAGGGGTGGCCTACACGATCTCGCACACTCCCGTACCTAGCAAACCTAAGGTTGTGAGACGTAAGCCGATCAAAGAAATCTACCGCTCCAACTCAGTCATGAACATCGAAATAGAAGAGGAGATGGCAGCGCTAGAGATTACCGTGGTTCCCGAAAGGCATTTCAAAGACCTCATACCAAGGGAGGTGAACCACATCCAAACCCTAAAGACCTTTGTTGTGCCGGCAAAAGTAGAGCACCTCAAAGGGAAAACTATCATCCATAAGGCTATAATTTTCTATCAGAGCGATTCAACCCAGTCTCTGAAGAAACCTGATCACAACACTTGGAAGAAGTGGGTGATAGAACAAGAATCGGAGAATGCAACGAGCGATGACGCGCAT
This sequence comes from Schoenoplectus tabernaemontani, assembly GCA_037127355.1. Taxonomy (NCBI): domain Eukaryota; kingdom Viridiplantae; phylum Streptophyta; class Magnoliopsida; order Poales; family Cyperaceae; genus Schoenoplectus; species Schoenoplectus tabernaemontani. The sequence continues at coordinate 15,348,963 of CM073744.1, read as the reverse complement.
CTCATCCCTTTGGAAAGGAAGCTGTATAAAGCGGCGAAAAGGGCAAAATGTACGAGAGACATATCCAAGGCGAGGCCAAGCGCTTCGATGAACTACGGAATGGCGGCGAGAATAAAGTCCTGGGCCTGGATGGTAAAATAAAATACACCGGGGATTAGGGTATAAGCTGCGATGACGCGACATGTTTTGAGGGTCTCTCGACGAGGCAAGTATGAAAGAAAATTTGTTGCATGACTTGTTGAGATGCCGGATAATGAAACGAAGAGGACAATACCCGGTCTGAAAAATGCTTTAAAGCGGCTAGAAAAGGAGCCTAATACGGTCGATGAGTTAGCGGAAATCAATGCAGGGACGGAAGAAGACCCACGACCAACTTTCATAAGCACGTCATTGCCGGAAGAGGTGGGTGACGGAGTTGAAGACATTCCTTAGAAGCTATATGGGTGCTTCGCTTGGAGTTATAAAGAGATGCTGGATTAGATCCTAACGTAGCGGTTCATTACTTAAAAATTGATCCAACCTTCAAGCCGATTAAACAAGCGCGAGGCGGATGAGAATAGAGCTCGAAGAGAAGGTCGTGGAAGAGACAAAGAAACTCATCGACGCGGTTTCATACGGGAAGAAGAGACGCGAGAATGGGTGGCTAGCATTGTCCGGTTAAGAAGAAAAATGGGCAAATCCGCATTTGCGTAGATTTTCGGGACCTAAACAAGGCGTGCCCTAAGGATGATTTCCGCTCCCGATGCTTGAAATCATAATCGACCATACATCCTCCTATGAAGTCTTCTCCTTCATGGACGGTTATGCGGGCTATAATCAAATTAAGATGGCGCCGAGAAGATGAGAGGCACACGGCATTCGCACGCCGATTGGCATATATTGTTATAAAGTCATGCCGTTTGGGCTCAAAAATGCGGGAGCCACCTACCAACGGGCGATGACGAAAATATTCGACGATCGATCCACAAGATAGTAGAGTGCTATGTGGACGATCTAGTCATCAAAGCCATGTCATATGAAGAACACCTCCGATACCTCGAGGTCGTTTTCAAGCGCTTTGAGAGAACATGCGCTCAAATTAAACCGTTGAAATGCGCATTCATGGTATCGTCGGTAAATTTACGGGGTTTGTAGTACGCCGCGGGGGAATCGAAATAGACCGGGCAAGATCAAAGCAATAAGCGAACTATCCCCGCCAAAGAATTTGAAACAATTGCGATCTTTGCAAGGGCAATTGGCGTACATTAGGCGGTTTATAGCCAACCTATCGGGTAAAATCCAACCCTTCACCGGCTAACTAAGAAGAATATCCCGTTTAAGTGGGATGGCGAGTGCCGGCGAGCCTTTGAAAAATCAAGGCATACCTACTCAACCCTCCGGTATTGGCGGCGCCCATGCCGGGAAGGAACTTATCACTGTATACGACCGCCCTAGATGGATCCTTGGGAGCCCTATTGGCCCAAGAAAACCGGGATGGTAATCAAAATGCGCTTTGTATTACTTAAGTCGCATGATGGTAGGGGCGAGAACATGGGTATTCACCGATCGAGAAGCATTGTTTAGCCCTAATCTTCGCGGTGAAGAAATTGAGGCACTACATGCTAGCCCATAAAATCATTTTAATATCCAAGGTGGACCCTCTCAAAGTATCGATGACTCGGCCAATCTTGACGGGTAGGGTGGCCAAGTGGGCTATCATTCTCACTTGAGTTCGACATCACTTATACACGAAAAGGCGATCAAGGGGCGGCGCTAGCAGATTTCTGGTGCACCGATTCAAGATGACTCCCCATTAAAATGTGACTTTCCGACGAGGAAACTCTACATGTTGAAGAAGGAGACCCTATATGGGAGTTGTACTTTGATGGTGCTTCTTCAATCAAGCCGATCGCGGGCCGGGAGTCCCATTTGTGCGGTGGCGCGGGACTAGTCTTCGTAACCCGGAGGGCGGGATAATACGACATTCTGCGGCTTTAACCGAACCATGTACAAATAATGAAGCGAGTATGAGGCACTCATCGCCAGGACTAGAACTATCACTAGAGTGGGAATCAAGGCGTATGCGCATCTTTGGGGACTCACGAGTTGATTATAAATCAAATAATTGGCGAATACAAGGTCTTAAAGCGGAACTAATACAATATCACCGAAAGGCCATGGAATTAATGAAGAAAATCCCGTACGTGTCCATCGAGAAGGTCACGAGGGCGTGAATGGTGAAGCGGATGCGTTGGCCAAACTCGCTAAAGAATTTGGGTGAACCAACGAGCGGAAATCCACATCATCGTCGCATGATAGAAGACCATTATCATTGTGTCGGACGACGGACAATGTGAATAATGAAAATCTTTGGGCTAGGAAAGGTAGAATGCCAAGAGACAATGATAACTAAAGAAGACGATGATTGGAGACAGTAGTTCATCGAATATTTCCGGCATGGTACCCTTCCCAAAGATAAAAGGATGGCCGATCAAATAAGAAAGCGGGTACTACGGTATGCATATGTGGGCAATACGCTATCGGAGGTCTTATGATCGGATTATGGCTAAGATGCGTATCGGGCACTGAAGCGAAGCGGGTTATGAAAGAAGTTCATTCGGACTATGCGAGCACATCGATCGGCCGAAAATGAAGTTGAAAATCAAGCGAATGGGGTATTATTGGCCCACGATGGTGGGCGATTGTGAAAAGCACGCAAGGAAGTGCGCGCATGTGCCGGATACACGGCCCTTTTATACATCAAGCGCCAAACCCGTTGCACCCCACGGTAGCATCCTGGCCATTTAATATGTGGGGCACAGATATAGTAGGGCCCATAGACCCTCCGACGTCGAGAGGTCACCGGTTCATCCTGGCGGCGACAGTTACTTTACAAAATGGGCTGAAGCCGTTCCGCTTAAAGAAGTTAAAGCGTCCGATGTGGTTAAGTTCTTCAAGACGCACATCCTCTACCGATTCGGCACACCACAACGGATAATATCCGATAACGGGACGGCCTTCAAGAGCTCCAAAGTCTATGCCCTGGCGGAGCAATTTAATATTGATTGGAGATTCTCGTCCATTTATAATCAGAGAGCCAATGCACTGGCGAAGCCTTTAACAAAACTACGATCAATATTATGAAGAAGACGCGTGGACGGCAACCAACGAGGCCCGGGATAATCGTCTACAAGAGGCATTATGGGCTTATCGAACCACATACCGAACGCCTACGCAAGCTACCCCGTATTCTCTGGCTTTTGGGGTTGAAGCCGTTCTCCCTCTTGAGGTGGAACTACCGTCATTGCGGGTGGCTATGCAAAATGATATGACCATGGACGAATGCCAACAACTTAGTTGGACGAGTTGGATGCCATGGACGAGAAAAGGCGATAGCCAGTGAGAACCTTGAAATATATCGAGCAAAAATGGCAAGGGCATATGATAAGATGGCGCGAGTCGGGGCATTTCAACAAGGGGAGCTTGTTCTTGTCCTTAAGAGGCCGATCATTGGCGGCACATCGGCCCAAAATTCTCTCCGAATTGGGAAGGGCCATACGTAATTGAGAAGGTATACGGGGCGGCGCATACCAACTCATAGACCATGAAGGTGAAAGGCCCATGCCACCGATTAATGGGCGATATCGAAGAAGTACTACACCTAGCCGGAGAGGGGCTAACCGAGTAGTATCTATTGTAAATAAATAAGGAGGGAATAAGTGTTCGCTTACACACACGTGCACGAAACACAAACCCATGTCTAACCTCCACTTTTGCATAAAAATCCCAAAAACCCTACTTGTGCATACGTAAATAGAATGCATCTAAAAAATCCAAAACCACACAAATACATTTAGCCCTATAACAAAATAAAAAATAGAATAAGGGAACACAACGCCAAAACCACGCGAGAATGTAAGGCGAGAGCTTTGGTGTTTGGGCTCACAATACAAATACCTTTGGGTTTGTCCATTTGATACGAGAATAAACACAAAAATGGGCGGGGTTTGCGGTTTGTCCCTCAAACTATCTCATTTGTGATGACGAAAGTTGCTCATATTGGTCGCCCACGGCGCAAGCCAAGGGATAGGTCGAGCAAATTGGTGGCTAGTAAATAGTAAACGAGGGCATATAAATAAATAACTCTCGTATTATTAGTAACATGTATCACTAATAACCAAAAAAAAAAAAAAATACGCCTTCTTCTAATAAAAATGAAAGGATATATATGTAAAACAATAAAAACCTACTTTCCTACTCATAAAAAAAAAATGATAATAAAAAATAATAATAAAATCTTTTCAATAAGGGGTTGCCACCTTTGTCCCCGACACCACGAGTGTTATACAAAGCCGGGTTGGGTGCATTCATCAAGTAAAAGCACCACACGCCCGAAGAAATGATGTGTCATAATCCCACGACATATCATGGAGGGGTCGGATTAAGGGTTTACGCTTGTGCAGACATTTCATGTTAAACAAAGCGGCTCGCTTAAAGAAGTGACTCGGGTCATGGAGAGCGAACCTACCCGATGAAAGCTTGTCTCGCGGGGATGCGTGATGGATGTTTGAGGGTAGCTAAAATATAAAAAACTAGGTTGGGTACATTCATCCGCAAAAGTACCACACGCCCAAGGAGGTGATCTGTTTCTAATCCCAAAATAGATCATGGAGGGGTCGGATTAAGGGTTTATGCTTTTGCAGAGCATTCGGTGTCAAATAAAGTAATTCGCTTAAAGAAGTGACTCGGGTCATGGAGAGCGGACTACCCGATGAAAGCTTTGTCTCGCGGGGATGCGTGATGGATGTTTGAGGGTAGTATCCCACAAAACAAATTGAGTGGAGATGAGTGAATGTGAGTTTCCACTTTAGCACGCAACGGTGCACAAATGAGGAGAGTGGGTGAGCTTCCACAAAATAAATGTCAATTAAATATACAAGGATCATCCACAAAATGGTGTTATCAATTGCATCCATAATTCAATTGATCTTTTGGTAAGTTTATCCATCGGTAATAAATGGATAAACGGGTTTGTCATGCCGGCCTAGAGGTCAATACGAGACAGGTTCGGTATCAAGTAAAATACCACGGTTACTTGAATTTTGTATTGCCATGAATAAAAAGAAATGATGTATAGAATGAATGTAATAGGATGTTGTAAGATTTTCTCCTTATTATGTTTAGACGCTGCGAAAGAATGAAAGCGGTTGTAATAAGGCGCTTTTGCAAATAAGATTGGAGGTGCACAGCATGAATCAATAAAATACTTCCTCGCGCTGCAGAGGAAGCGATGAAAGGATAACAATAAAGGCAAGCATCATCCACAACAAGAGATCAAAATGATAAATGTCAATACATCCTATATCAAGTATAGCAAAAGAAAAGGAGAAAGAAGAAATAAAAGTGCAGTCTATGGGCCCAAAAAGCGGGACTCCAACTCTAATAGCACAGTACTAATAGTCTCTAAATGAGTATGGAGGGAGTGCCTATCCTCCTCCGAAGGCGCCTCGAAGTCCAAGGCGAGCGAAGGCACTATCCGGGCGCTCGAATGAATGCGCAACTCGGGAGACGTCCGCCAAATGTCGAGAGAAGCCCTCCTGCGATAACCTATGGTCCTCAGCTCTGCACGAGCGATCGGCGGGCCCACCATTGACTCCCATAGAGCGGAGAGTGGCACAAGAGAGAGCGTGAAGATAATGGAGTCGAGCGGCCTCCAAATACTGCGTAGCTCATGAATCTCCAACTCGTGCGATATACGAGAGAGCTCGCATCTGGTAAGCCACGAGCGGCTCCTCACACCTCCTAGAAATGAAAGTGCTCTCGAGACGAGGTGCAATGAGTAGAGGCGGCGCGATAGTATCCGCATCGGCCTATACCAATCGAAGGAGAAGCCGCATTTGGGCGAGAGAGTCCGGGATCTCGAAATCGAGCGGATAGCCTCCGAAGAAGGTATCCGGAGTGCATCGCTTGCGCGGCCAAGGCGAGTGCACATCCCTTGATGAAACATCTGCAAATAAAATAAATGGGTTAGATGAATTGTTATAACCAAAGAAGAAATAGAAGAAAGAAAAGATCTAACCTATCGCCTCATCGCACGAGACGAGGTGGGGCCCGAGTCGGGAATAGGGATATCGATCGCCTCGGGAGGACTGCGGGTGCACTAGACCCATTTGCAAAAATAAAATGGAAGGCATAAGTACATGAAAAGTAAAATACGGGCAAATAATAAAGGAAATATAAAGTACCAGGAAGCATGAGGCTCGGCGAGACCCTCGCCGGCGGAATCTCCATCTACGGGGCACGTGGAATAGGTTGCTCCACGGCCCGGCTCTCATCCAACTACGAGTCGTAGTCGCGCAACCCGCTCGGTCGAGACTGCGCTATCTGTGGCCATGAGAGGTGCCGTCGGGAGATGAAGAAGTATGAGATGGCCCTCCTCGATCGGTAGTGGCTCGTCGCTGCGGGCTCGATAGCCGATGGACTCCCCTGCTCTAAAGAAGCCTCCTCGGTCGTGTAAGAGTGAGCGGCGGCCCCGAGAACCACATCAAAGGAGTCGCCATCCCCGGTAGGCACCAATAAGATCGACGGTGAGCGGGACCGTCGTAAAAGAAAGACTCGAGCGATGAGGAGACGCCATGTCATCGGCCTCGGGTGCGTAAAATCTACATGTAAGAATGAAAATACTAGTGCATCGGCAACTAGGTATTAAATGGAGCACACGAACTGCGACGACAAGGTCGGTGCAAAACCACGAAATGGCGGCACTCGCGGCGGCGATGGATCTGCTACGATGTCATCTGAGCGCCTCTATAGGAGATGTCCGTGAGCTAAAAATAAACCTAATCGAGAAATATAAATGAAGTGCGCCGAATAAGGATAGGCGAGTCGGTAAAGAAAGGTCACCGGAGTGGGAGAAGGAAAAGAAAATGGAGAAGACGGTGAGAGGCGCCGTCTCGATCTCTCCCCATGGTAGGCTGGGAGCGGTGGCTCGACATGTGGCGAGAATGAACGCCAACTACTCGTGGACGAGGGCCGAGAACCGGGCTCCGCGTGATCATACTCATAAGCCGGCTACGAATCAAAGAAGAATTGGTCGAAATGAGATGAGGCTTATCGAAAAGAAATAACCTAAAGGGATGATGAAGCATACTGTGAGAATGGTCTAACGGGAGCATGAGAAAAGCCATTTGTCTAAACCACGAAAGTCGACGGGCTCTGCGGCAATGGCGGGAAGAGCTGCGATCACGCGAAACGGTGCCATCTAATAGAGGTGGCCATCTCGCGGACATGTACTCGGACGACCACCGGAGGAGTATACGACGATAAGAGCGAATGGTCCCATAATACCAGCTGCGATAACGCCTCGTGAAGGTGGAAGTCCTAGAGGTGGATACCATCGATAGCGAGTGCTGTGCCTAGTCGGAAGAGGTGAGTGTAGCACCATCCGATACCCTCCAAATCGGCCGCCGGTGATATAGGGCGGAGAAGAGCGCTGGAATATCGATCAAGCGGCGATGTGCACATCTATGTGGCGAATAGGGCTCGATGAACATATAATCGCCCGATACGAGAGGAAGAAAGCACGACGAATGCGATCGGGTACTCTAAATCAATAGGCACTGGCTCGAATGCTAGAAGAGTCGGAAGAGGGAACTCTGCTTTGTCAATCACCATCTGTCGGCAACCCTAGATGTCCCACGGACGCCGATCTGTCTCGGGAGAAGCGTAGATGGTCTCGACTCTGAAGAATCTATGCGGGCGACCTCGGAGTCGATGAAGGTGGCATTTGCGCCCCGGCTAAGTCGCCCGATAAGGGTAGACGATCTCGTAGCGTGACCGCCATGCGGGATCATATGAGCCGGACCGATGCAAATGGAGCCATCCGCTAATCGGATGCCACGGGATCGGCTCTTGGCGCTTGTGAAGGACTACGAGATGAAGTCGGACCGCGGAGGCACCTATAAATGTTGGCCGGTACGGGCACGGCCAAGGAAATCCTGTCGCCACGCGCGATCGGGCTCGCCATAACGAACACGAAGGGTCGAATGGTGTATGCGGGGGAGCTAGGTAATAAGAAATAGCAGATCCACCAAGAAATGAAAATTTGTCAAATAAGTCTCCCGATCCACGTCATGTGAACACGGGGTATCCGAGATGGGATAGGGCCGTCATGATGAATCTCGAGCCGACTGTGTACCAAATGGATCTCGGTGGAAGCCGGACCGTAGGGCGAGTGTGGACCGATCGGTGAAATAGGCGATCCAATGTACGAACGGAACTCGGGATGCCCCTCCGTAGATGATGGTAAATCTCGTAAATCCTATGCAAAGAAGGCGGGAATCGAGTGAAGTCCCCGAGTCGGCGGGCGAGACCATGAACTCGTCATAGAAATGGCCGAAGATCGGCGGCCGGTCAGCTGCGTATCTCTAGGAGGGTCGGAGTCGGCTCCGATCATCGATGAACGAGTATTAGTGGAATAGTTCCACCTTTCACAAAGGCCGTAGCCGGGGTGTGTCGATATGATAATGAAACATCGACAAGAAAAGCGAGTCATATATCCGGCTCGCACGAGCGCGAGTCCCCTCCGCATGAGCACGTATCGGGTCCACTCTAGGCGATATCCATGGCACTCAAAGGAGTGATGAAGGAGCGATAGTCCATCGTGAGCCTCCCGTCGATAATCTCCTTGCCCGGGAGATGTGTCAAAGGAGCGTAGAAGCGACGCCTAAGGGTGAAGGGGCATGATGTCATGAGGGCGATCATCCCTGAAGAATAAACCGCCGCCTCGCGGGTAGACGGGAGTCGCTCGGATGGGCGAGACGAGAGGAGTCCAATCGCTAGGATCCTCGTAAAAAGAATGATAATGTCCCGAGGGGCGACGCGGAATGGCGTCATGAGAAAGAACTACAATACCAGAAGAAGAGAAGACGTCATGAGAAATGAAGTGATGAATAATAAGGAATAATGCACCAAGACAAGCCTTTCGAGCGTTCAAGACTCGTCTTGGTGGGTGGCTCTTTGTTTACCCTTGAAAAGTTTCAAGGATGAATAGATGAATAAATGAAATAAACTGATGATTAATGATGAATCATAAGAAGGGGGGAAGAGAGAGAGCGGTGGAAAGGTGGCCCATTTGATCGGGAAAGGTCATTGCGCATAACCCGGAACAAATCCATTAGTCCCACGATGGAATGTTGGGCATGAAGTGAAGAGTATAAATACCCGCTATTCTCTATCCACTCGGCATGAGTGACACCCAAGAAGATCGAGGGAGAGAGGAGACCTCTTGGGTGTCACCATGTGATTTATCTTTTCGACAAGTGGGACCCACATGGCGGTCCCTTATGAAAGCGACCCGACGATATGGACCTAGCCTATTTTGCTAAGAGAGCTAACCAACCGGAACGAGAGGTTAAGCATTAATCCCACGATGGAATAATATGGTGAAAGACGAGGATATAAATACCCCACGCACCTCCTATTCATTCGAGGTGGTGACCCTCGGGAGATTTAGGAGAGAGAAAATCTCCTGATGGGTCAGCCATTTGATTATATTTTCTCTGACAAGTGGGACCCACCTGTCGGTCCCTTGTAGATGAATCTAACAACATAGCCTATCTAATGAGTCACCATGTGACCATTTTCAGCGGCAAGTGGGCCCAGCGCCTCGGTGACTATTCAAGGAGTCAGAATTGAACCTTAGAAATCTGCCTTTGAAGCTAACCCTAGAAAGGAGCTGAAGCAGTATAATCCCTATGCTACATGAAATGATGTCAATGCCAAGCTAGCATTTTGATGCAACTGGTTATAAGAAATCCCAAATGTGATTTTGCTTTCAAGGCTGACCTGGTGCCAAAGCTGCGAGCAACCACCTAACCATGCTTTGATTTGTGTCAATTACTGATAAGTAGTCAGTTCTTTGACCAAGTCACCCTCATGTTAAGGGATTGAAAGTCAATTTCACAAGGCGATCGGGTGCGAAAGTGGGAGCTTGACACACGATCAAGTCTAGATTTGTATTAATTCTTTGATAAGTAGTCGGCATTTGATCAAATCAAGCCCTAATGGATATCAATATAAGTCTAATTGGTATTTAGTTAGGGTGGTTTCTGCAAGAGGAAGATAATTGGCAGAGACATTGAGCTATAATTGAGATCAGGGATTAATTCATAAAGAATAATAGGGTTTTATGAATAAAAGAATTTTTAATCCAGAGAAGGAGGGGTAAAAATGGAATTAAAAATTACAGGGATGATCATCATGAATTTAGGGATTTTTGGTGAAATTTTCATGATTTTTGGATAAATGGAGCTATTAAAATAAATTCGGGGAAGATAAAAGCGAGAATAAATGAGCGATCAAAGGTGAGATTCAATCGAGGGTTCATGCGGGTGCAATGCGGGGACGAGAGACACATGCGGGTGCAAGCGGGGATCCTAAGCACACCTATCCGAATCGAGAGAGAGAGAGGGTGTGACACGTGTCGGCATTTCATTGGGCCACCTCGTACCACGTGTCGGCGCCCCGTTGGTCCGCCTCGGCCATGTGGGCCCCGCGCACCTCTACGGACGACAAGTGGGCCCCACCTATGCCACGTGGCGATCGGCCATTGATCCACGTCGGCGGCCACCTCATACAACGGTTAGACAAATGGCGGCATCTTTATAAGGCCGCCTCTCAGCGACCGGGTGCCATGTGGCCTTCCCTTGTTGGTCCGCCTCGCTCGACTCGTGACACATGGCGAGAATACCCTCTCACCCGGTCGGACGGACGAGCAATGTGGCTGCATGTCATTGGTCCACATCACGAGACCACATCACTATTTTAGCCACATGGCCGTCGTGAGTGATCGCGCGGCCAAGAGGTATGCCGAATGGCGGCGCGCGAGTGAGCCACCTCGCGACTAGATGCCACATGGCACTTCTCTATTGGTCCACCTCGGCCATGTGGGCCCCACCATACCACAAGATGAGCCCGACAAGTGGGCCCCACTTGGTGCCACGTGTCATGCATTAGCGGTGCCATGTCATCGCATAGTATACACAGGGATTACAGGTGGCTCCATTGGATTGGTACAAATCAGCACAAGGTGATACACATGGCATTACTGGACAAGCCCACATCATCCAGTCATTAACAGACCATTAGTATTAAATAATTGTTCATCGAGATAAATAACCAATCGGGCGAGCCACCTCGGCGTATTAACCCTAATCAGCGCTAATCAATCACTAAACCTTATGAGTGGGACCCGACGGTCGGAAAGCGATGTGAGTAAGCGCATGAACTAAAGGCGTGAACCAAACCCATTCAATCTACTATTCGGATCAATACGGTTGAATTTAAACAAAGGAAAAAGGGAGGGTGAACCTGGTCAGATGTTTCAACCCTCTGCTCTTCTCTCTCTCACTGCGTTTTGGCGCATGGAGACCAAGCCCTTTATCCTGGTTGAGCACTCGCCCCGCTCCTCTTCTCCTTCTTCTCCTCGCGCGTGCAAGCCTGCCTCTTCCCATGGCGTCTCACCATCGTGGAAGCTTCAGAAATAGTCGACACGCATTAATGAATTGATTAGAGAGATTAGAACAAGGAGTTAGCGATGGAAAGGAAATTAAGCAGTGAATTCACCTCAATTCAAGCTGAGACAGTACAAGCGCACTTCTATTGAATGTAATTGAATGCTTCAAACTCCAAATTAAGCTTTGGAATAGCTTCCTTGTGCTAAAGCGCAATAGATTGATGAATGATTATGGAGCAATTGAGTCGAAAAGAGGGTTCAAAGATCGGAAATTGCCAAAAGCGATAACGAAGAGATAGGTGCGATTGATGCTTTAGGGATCAAATTGCATTACTAAGTGGCATCTACGAGATGAGGCGACACTAATGGAGGTGGTAGCGGAGCGGTTGAGTAGAAAGATCTGGAATTGATCAAAAGGAAAAGCGGAATAGAAACTCGGTTTTGAAATGGGTGAGATTCAGTGAAATCAAGAGAGAGAAGAAGCTAGCTACGGTGTAGAGACATTTAAATACGATAAGAGGGCCTGCTCACCCATTGAAACACGTGCTCAATTGGAGTTAAGATGGCTGCGGCACAGTCAAGCCATAACAGAAAAAACTAACTTGTCAGAAGAGATTAGAAACAAACAAGCTGTTGCATCTCGATCGTCAATTGAAGTAAAATGGAGGGTAGAGATTCATCCAAGTTGGCAATCCGACCTAAAGATGATTAACCAATCACAATTAACCAAAATTGGCCGAATTAGTCTATATAAGTTGAGAACCAGCAACAGTAGAGGCAACACATATACCCATCCATACAGTCAGGAGTAGAGAGAGAAAATAATACACCAGTGATTAGCTATTGTAAAGAGAGAAAGAGATAAGGGAGATTAGCAAGTTAATTAGCATATTCTATTCGGATAAAAGGTAATTGAGTTATGCTTTTCAACTCAGTTGATATTTCTTGATATTTCTTCATATGAGACTAAGCTTATACATTCGATTCATGTTTTCAAACAGTTAATTGAATTGCTTTCTTCATTCTTGTTGCTTCTTGTTTAGCAATTTTCTTATTTTCTTTCTATTTCGCCATTTTAAATCAATTGAGCCATGATTGAATACTAAATTAATCATGAAACTAGCATCCGGTGAGCCCTTTGGCCCAAACACAAAGTGTTTGGCGAGCCTTTAGGCCTGGATTAATCAATAATAATAAAATTTGTGATGAGATTCTTGTCCGTCGTCTTCACGCATGAAGTGAATTGATCAATGCCGTCATAAACTCGGCGAGCCATTGGCCCTAGACTTGTGCGGGTGTGCCTCTAGGCACGAGAAACATTAATTGAGCAAGAAGAATTGATAAAAGATCATGACTTGTATCAATTGAAGTTGGTACCGATCGATGCAGGTGCTTTGCTAATCAATGGAGAGTCTCGGCGTTGTCAAGAATGAAGCGGGAGCCTTAAGTCTACTCCGGATCACATCTACGCATCAAGGCGATGCTCATTTGGCCTTACAATTATCAAGAATGTCAATCAATTCTGTTAAATTCGATCAAGAAGGCAAATCGGTGCGGTTGCAAGCGACACATCGATTAGCATTCTTGTGTGAAGCTTGTCACCGTATAGATCTCCAATCAAGAACTACGAGAGAGGCTCGCGAGTGAGACGATGCTAAGTCGATGATCGATCGGAGAAGGAGAGTGCTCGGTGGCGGGAACGCCACCACGTTGCACGGATCTTGATACATTAAAGGTCGGGGGCGAAGAGATTCTCTTTGCACGATCATTAAAGCGATCACCAATCTTGAGGATTCGTCGGCGGATGAGATCCATTAAAAGTTTGGAGAAATTAAACGGAAGAAGATCGGGCCTTAGAACCCTTAAACACGGATCTTAATTAAATCTAACGGCGAGATATGTTTAAACATTTAAATAACAACTCTGTGCTAATCTGGGCCGTAGATCCATTAAACACTCATCTCAAACTAATCTGGCGGCCCAAGTGAAGAAGAGAGTTAGAAAGATGCGCACCAATCTCGGAGTAGATCTGGCGGCCCAGATTAAGCCCGTTAATTAAATAATAACGAGAATAGTAATAATATGGAGTAAATAAATGATTTGAAAATGCTATTGAACTCCAAATTGACTCAAATTTGTTTCTAAAATTTTCTTATTTTTCATACTATTTTTCTATACAATAATATTCCAGTTTTAGAAATATAATCATAATAAAACATTTTAAAAGCAAAATACATTACATATATTGATATATTTGACCTTAGCTTTGACTTGTCATTTTAAATACTATAAAAATTCCAAAAATACAAATAAAAATCATGAATAATAACTAGATATATTTTAGTGATTTTTCAAGTGATTTTCCATGAAATAATAATGATGATAGTAATATACTATAATAAATGATGAGATTAGCTATATTCTTTGATAAAAAAATATAATAATAATAATAATAATAGATATTATATTGATATTTTCTGTGAAAAAAAGAATAATAAAAATAAATAGCACAAAATATACAAAATATACTACTATGGTAATAAATAGTAAAATGCATTTTCTTTATAATAAAGAATGATAATATAGTTTTATAATATGAATTGTATTTCTTTTGTTATTTCTATACAAATATACAAAAATATACTTTTGATGAATAAAATGTGATAAAAATAATAGTTTTAATAAAAACATAATGAATCTCATCCCTTATGACTAATAATAAAAATCTTATACTTTTCTATAGATAATAAATAGAGATAATAAAAATAGATATAATGAATAGTATAATAAATAGAATAGAATATTAGTAATGATTTCTTTTAGCTATTATAGATATTAAAAAAAAATATAATAATAAAATAATAATAATAATAATAATAATGATAATAGTAAAATAGTATAGCTAACCATCTTTTGATTTTGTAAATAATTCTTACATAATGAATAGTATTACAATATAATAGAATATAATAACACAATTCTATTACTTTAGCTATTATAAGCATTTTAAAAATATAAATAAAACATAGCTATCTTACTTTCTATTATTTTTGTAAGTGATTTTCTACAAAATAAATAGAGTTTAGAAATAATAAAAATAAAATTCTACTATTTTAGCCATTATAAAAAATCCCAAAAATATTAATAGCTACCCCTTTTCCTATTTTTGTAAATAATTTTCTACATAGACAAATAGGGTTTAAGAAATAAAAAAATAATAATAATAAAATAATAATTAATATAATAATAATAATAATAATAATAATAGTAATAATAATAATAATAATAAATGCATCCTTATAATAATGGAAGATATTATAATAGACTTTGTGCATTTTAAGAAATGAATAAATATGCTCACATAAGGAGTGTAGAGCCACATATGAATATTTGCACACATGACATGACATCTAAAGTGATTAGTCAAGACAAGAACATCTTGACGTGGGATGATTAAGGCTTGATAGCAATATGAGAAGATATGTCGAGACAAGAACATCTTGACACTTGATGAAGAACAACAAGATACGTTGAGACAGAACATCTTGACGTGAGATGAATAAGGCTTTGATAGCGGCATGAAGAAGTATGTCGAGACGGGGAACATCTTGACGTTTGATGAAGAATAACCGAGCTACGACACTAACATGAAGATATACGTCGACTCGAAGAAGAAGAACATTACGATGTCCTAGAGAGGTGACATCTTAATGACTCGTTGCCATGAGCAAGTAACTCATGATTGAATACGCTCACACAAGGGGTGTAGGGCTACATAGTAATTTTGCACAAGTAATGCAACACGTAGGATGATTAGTCGAGACAAGAACATCTTGACGTTCGTTGAAGATTGACCAAAGCTACGACATCGGCATGGAGAGATATGTCGACTTTGAAGATGAAGAACATTACGATGTCTAGCGAAGTGACATCTTAATGACTCGGTGTCATGAACAAGTAATTCATGACCATTTGGTGGCAAGCACCGAACTCGTCCGTCGATGAGTTTGTCTCTGGCTCATTTCCGAGAATGTGAGATTGAATCGGTCTGTTGGTAGATTCATCCACAAAACGATGAATGCGAACCGTTACGTAGGTAGGTTCCTTCACTAACACATGCCTCAATGTTGAGCGGCCCGGCGCTTCGGGTTTGACATTGTGTGCAAGTGTGTTTCCTAGGTTTATGAATCGGCTTAGTGCTACGAATTCATGATCTAGAAGATCGGTGAGAAGAAATACGTGGGCCATATCCACCCTTCTCACGATTCACCAACCTCAAGATCAACCCGGCTCGAGCGCTTCGAGTTGTATTTTGTGTGATTGGTTGTTGACTAGTTAAGATTGAGCCAGGTCTGTTTGTAGGTTTATCTTCTAGATCAACGGAGGTCGAGTCGGTACGTATGTAGACTCACCTCAAGCCCCCTATGAAGAGATTAACACAGTGCGTTGGTAAGGTTACATCTCGAGGTGGCATGGTGAACCGTCTGTTTGTAGGTTCGTCCCCCATAGGATAAAGCCGTCTGTTTGTAGGTTTTGTCCCCCTAGATTGAGCCGTCTGTTTGTAGGTTCATCTTCCGTAGATCCCCTTTTTATAAACTTAGACGACCACTTGACCATCTTTTAACTATACTATTTGCTTCTCTCTTTCAAAGATCCGAGAGGTGCCTCGAGGTTCGTAGCCCGGGGTAATTAACGGTGGGGGCTTGCGCCCGCCCGGAATCTACAAGAACTCACAATCACTAAAAAACCCCCGAATATGCATCCAAATTATCTCTAAACGGCGAGAATCGGCGACACCCCAAGCGAGATGCACGCTCGGGAGGGATCTCCGTGTCCTTCTTCCGCAACCCATCGCCCGGCGGCGGTGCGGAGCGCGCGAAAAAGGGTCGCACAGGTTGATTTAGATAAAAGTAAAATTGATTAATTAGCAAGTGCCATGATTTAAAATGTGCGCGGCTAATAAATTGATTAATACTTAAACTTAAATATGGGAGATGATTACATGATCTGCCTTAATAATGAAAATCCGAACAGATACAGTGGTTTCGGAGGTAGCCTATGATCCCAAACACATTAAAACATCAACACATTAAATAAAAATATTAATTAAATTTAATTTTAATTTCTTTTCTTTTCTTTTAATTTAATTTTTTATTTTTAATTCTAGTTTTATATAATATATTTTCTAATTAATAAAAATAATATTAAAATATAAAAAGAGATATAATTAAAGAATATGATATAAATAATTAGGGCTTATAAAATAATAACTAAAGGATAATAATAATTTATAATATAAAATATATATTAATCAATTTATCTATTTTAATATTTGAATAACATTAATTAATATATATAAATAACTATTAATTAATTTCTCTATTTAATAATAGAACAATACGCATAAATATATAAATATATATATATAATAATCAATTTCTATATTTTTAATAAGAATAATATTAATTAGATTATATTATATGTTAATAAATTTCTATATTTCTAATAATTAATTATCCTAATTATAATTAAATTAATTAAAGGATAACATTAAGCTAACTTAATTAATCTAAATAAATTAAGTTAGTTACATTAATTGAAATAAATATAATCTCAAAACACTAACACACTTAATACAATAATAATATTTAATTAAATTAAATTAAGTTAATCGAGTTTCGTTAATTTTTGTCACATCTATTTTATTTTCATATAACAAACCTATAAATTATAAAAATAATATTAGTATGTAAAATAAAATATAATTGAAGAATATAATTTAAATAATTAAAATTTACAAAACAATAGTTAAAATATAATAAAAAATTATATTATAAAGTACATATATTAATCAATTTCTCTATTATTAAGAATACAAATAGAAACAATAATGATAATAATAAATACTATAAACATATATTAATTAATTTCTCTATTTCTAAATAATTGAATTTTCTAATTTTAATCAAAATAATTAAGTGATAACATTAAGTTCAATTTAATAAATCTAAATAAAAATAAAGTTAATCACACTAATCAAAATGGGTATAATCTAAATTTCAAACTTTAAATAATAATACTCCCGCCATCGAAGTCCGGTATACCCCGGCCTAACCAGACCCAACGTTAACCAGACCCAACGTGATAACATTAACTTCTTAGGTTTTCGAAAATATCTTGACGAGCCGACAAACGAATACACTCAGGATGAGACGGCTGACGAGATCGTGAGCGTCACCGGAGACTAAGCAATCTGACGCTACTGACCTGATCGAATTATTCTCATGTACGGTTTCCTTGGATTTGATTTTCTTTCTTTAGAATTAGGAATCCAAACCGAAAACAAAACTGTTTTAAAAATAAATCTGAATTGCGGTGTTTTCTGACCAAAAATGATTAGAGGCTAAATCTGACCTGTCATATGCATCCGATAAATTGACCAGCATGTTTGAGACATACACGCATTCGCATGTCATAGCATGTCATATTGCACGTAGACAGAATAGGAGTAGGATTCGGGAACTAGTCCCGAGATAGGATCAGATATAATTAAATAATTCAAGTTGTAGATTATATGTATTAGGAAAATATTATTACTATTACTAAGTATTAATTAAGTTAGGTAGTTAATCATACATTAAATGCATGAGAGTGCCGAGAGGCGGACCGGGTAATTCCCAGTCTGAGTTCCCTTGCATAATCAGACCGTTGTGGTTACGTACGGTGACCCATAGGCCCGTGGGACCCACCGGTCTATATATGTACTGACCACCTGTGCCTGTCGGATTATCCACCGATCCTGTCATTTGGCGGGTTCTGCTGTGTCAGAGTGTTTTCTTTTGATCTTTATTATATTTTATTATTATTCTTTATATGATTAAATTTTTAATCCAAATTTGAGCGATTAGGATACCGTGTACTTCAGTGTTTAGTGTGAACGGCCATATCTGAGACTGGAATCTATTTCGTGCTATTATATTATTATATCTATCTTGCTTATTTAGGATCCTAGTATTGTCCGAAGGGCTTTCTCCTTTGGCCCTTAGTTGGTACAGAGAAAGTCGGGATGCGGTCCGCTGACCTTAGTGGGTACAATGTAGGCTCTCATTTGTTTATATTTCATTTTGACACTTTTACGAGATGCGGTCCTCTGACCCTTGGTTGGTCCAGTGTAGGCTCCCATTTGTTTTCATTTTGTTAATTCACGGGTAGTTATCTCTTTTTTACGATATGGCAACTGAAGACATACTATATCCATTGGCTTATATTTTATAAGGTAAATTACCAGATTCAGCAGACCAAAGTACATGCTTATGCGGCGTTGTCGCTGCACAAACATAAAGTCCTAAGTTAGTAAGTTGGGCCCTGGTTGTGCCCGCTTAGGTAAGGCTCGAGTTAGTAAGTTGGGCCCTGGTTGTGCCCGCTCGGGACGAGTCTGGTAAATTTATAATCTGGGTATATATTTATTTCGGGTGTTTGATTCTCGTACCTTATATTCTATATTATATTTCCATAGAATTTTATTTTGGGTTTCTTTACCATATCATGTCATATCATGTAGGTCAAATGTGCATGACAATATTATTATATTTACTCATCAATATTATATTGTATTTCAAACATCAGTATCGATTTTTGGGTCCAGTCTAGGAAAGAAGATCAAATCTTAAGGCTGGATCTAAATCCGTACTGAGTAAATTTTAAATTACTCACGTTTTCACACGATGGTTGTGGGATTGTGGGACGGTCCCGCGCGATGATGTGATGCTTAGGGGATTGCATTTGCATGTGAGTAGGGTAGTCGGATAGGATCCATCGGGTTTTTGAGTCTTATTTCTTTCTTTTGGGTTTTTATTTGAGAGATTGCGCCCATTCCGATGGAGCTAGCCCCCGCCTATGTAGGCATTGTATTCTCTTTGTTCATTCTGGACTGTATGGTCATGTATATCTATATTATTATTATTTTGTTTATTCGTGATTGCTTTATTTTATTCATTTAGCCTTCTGTACGCACGTCTCGTCGTGCGTACGTGGCGGGATTAAACACCCCTAATTCATTTTATTTATTTTGGGGTGTGACAGATGATTATGATATATTTTAGGAAGATGTCATGTCATATTCTCAGTTTATGAGTCACATGAGCATCAATCTGAGTGTCGATACCTCTGGAGGGCGGTTAATTTCCACCACCTCATTGGGTCTGGCTGGCCTTTGTTTTCCTAAGGTTCTTTAAGTATAAAGCTAGAGTAGAACACTTTCTTCCCGGAATACCCTTTGCTTGCCCTCTAACTAGCTAGCCCCAGGACAGGAACTACTTAATATAAGCCTCCATGTGCGTCGTCGTATCGTTCTCTCGGCCCCTCCACCCAAGTTTTAAAGACCCAGCTTGATGAAGTCAAAAGGCATGAGCAACCTCGTCGTCAAATCCGATCCAGAGTTACATACAATTCGTCTCAGATTAAAAAAAAATTGGTCGACGACGTTGATGTAGTTTATTTTATTATTTTATTTTAGAGTCGTTGTTTATTTTATAGTATTACACTTTATTTTATTTATTTTAAATTAAACTTATTTTATTATTCATGATTCATAATTTAGCTAATTACGAATACTATAATATAATAAAATATAATAATATAATCTAATAAATATTTTAAATTTTATGAATCACTAAATAAATAATATAATATAATAAAATAAATAAATAAAACATAATGAAATTTTTAAACAAACAAACCAAAATAAGAAAAAAAAATGGGACTGAGTTTGAAACTTGGTCCCAGCACCTAGAACCAAGTTCCAAACTCGGTATAAACTAGACTATCAAATTTATCAGAAAATCTTAAAAAATCCGTATTTTTTTACTATTTTAATAAACAAAAAAATCTGGTGAAATAAAAAAGCTCCTACAGGGATTTGAATCCTCACCTTTAAGAAAATAACCCAAATATTTGACTACTGGAACTTATCTTTTTATATGTTTATGTCTACATTTTTTTGCTTCAGATCACTCTTCCTTAAAAGCTCAATGTTCGAGACACTTAAAAATCTATTTTTTTAATTAAGTCGGGACACCGCATCTAATATATTTTATTTAATGCTAGTTCATAAGAGGTCATTTGTTTGTTCCTATCCGTTGTTTTGAGCCAAAACATTTTTCCATAATACTTGGAAAAACTCCGGCTAGTAATAGAAAATACCTCTGAGGGAACTTACCTACATCCTTAATTTTCATCAAGATTTTGTAGTTTATATATATATAATAATCCAACAACATCAATTTTATTTTTTATTTTCCCTCAATTACTAGAAACATGTTGTATATATGGTAAGCCCGTCGAACGACTGTACATCGCCAGACTTTGCAGTTTGCAGGAGAAGGAACACATGAAAATCTTCGGATTAATTAAAAGCAACAATTTCATTTTTCACAATTTTCCTTCTTTCTTATGTGACAAGTAGTCAAGGAGTGTAAGCATCCAATTGTTTTGTTGTTGATTATGTGTTGATATCTCTCAAATAATTAAGCTTAATAAATAAATAAAGTAATTAAATAAATAAATATTGTTAAGAAATATCAAACAGTGAATTGAAGAATTCTTGTTGATCATGAATTCTTCAAGCATGTTGCCACTTTATTTTGTCATCGATGCTATTCCATTAAAGAAAATTAAAGTGTATTGGTGAAATTACTAATATTTCGATCCCTGCACTTATTGATGTGATGCATCCCACATAAAGAGAAAACCCGAATTTTATTGCAGCAATAACTCAAAAAATATTCTAAAATCTATACTATTATATAAAGCAACTAAGAATTGAATGGTCCATTTTTTGTCATGGTATTTTTTTTATTATACCCATTTTATCCCTTAATTAGATGAATAATATTTATTTTTAGTTGATCGAACGTATGTAATTGCATCCATTGATCCCATCTTTCTCTCCATTTTTTTCCCATCTATACTATTATTTCTATTTATGCACATGATTTACAAATTAGAATACTCAATATATTTTTATTTATGTTATGATATAAAAATTTGATTTAAGGCTTAAGATATGGTATGATTAGCAATCTTATACATGTTTGGTAAGAAATTAATGGTGATAATATATGTTGGAATAATTCACTTTTTTTATCATAAACACCATGAATCATTAACTTATATTGTGCAGAAAATCCAATTCAAGATTAAATCTGATTTTTATTATAGATTTTCTCTATAATTTGGTGAATTTATAATTTAATATTAGATCGATGTGATTTTATTTTATTTTATTTTATTTTATTTTATTTTATAATATTTTCATGTTTAAATAAATAGAGTCTGTTGCAACGTGTGAATATATTGCTAGTTATTTTAATATTCTTAATATATCACTTTGAGGAGCATTTGTATATTATGTTCTGCTACATATTTCTCATCTCTGTTTTTTCTCTCCGTCCATTCCGAATGGAAATGCATGCGCATATATATAAATCAGTCGCACCGAGTAATATTTATACACATTACCGTGTAAGGAATAAAACATGGGATTAATTCTTTTCTTGTTTCTAATCTTAATCCGGTTTTAATAATTTACAAATAATTGTATAGTTATAAATGGGATTTAATATTTTTGAATTAGCTCTAAATTAATGATTCTTATAATTACTATTATTATGATTAAAGTTTTAAAATATGAATTTGAATATGCATGCGGAGAAGTCTTGCATAATACATATGCGGTATACGGCCACATATGTAGATATATATGTGGTAGCACATATGCATTTTGTATTATAAAAATAGATATATAACTTATTATATAATTGATATATTCAATAGTATTATACAAAGGGATGTGTGGCTAGTGGAAATTCTACTTGCTTCCGGCGCCCAGGGCTAGGTTGACACCCAACATCAGCTCCATTTTTGCAATTATATCACTTAGTGGTTTTTGAGATTTTCTTTGACAAAAACTACATGGCAAAGTGTATAGCAAAGTATATAAGATCCGTATTTTTCAGATTTTTTATGTCCAAAATGTATATGCGAACCGCAAATTGAGTTGATAGCATGTGATTATCCGCACACGTGCGGTCACATATGAGTTGCATAGAACCATATTTTATAACACTGATTATGATTATCATCAACAACGTTATGATTATTATGATGTTTATAATTATTATTTGAAGTATTTGATAATAATCAGTTAATTATAATAATATAGTCAAATATTTTATTATTATTTTAATTATTGTCATCACCATGTTTATTATATTTTAATTATAATAATCATCATTATTATTATTATTTTGGTATGAATTATAAGTCTCATGCCTCCATAATTTGAGGAATAATTTATACCATCTAATCTTTAAGTTATAAAATCCTAAGTTTGTTATATTTCATTTATGACCCTTAATTTATGCATATTTAGTATAATTAATATGAAAGAAGGAAAATAGGGGCAGCTAAATATCAGTTGACTTCCTCTGAATTTTTTAAAAATAGTATTTTTAGACCAGATTTTTGCTAATTTGTTCCCTAACCTAATTTTTGATCACTCTAAATCTACTAAGAAAGGTATGTTAAATTGTTGATTTTTTTCATTGAATTTGAACCAGATAAATTATCTATTCTAATCTAAATTTTACATCCACCCCTAAAAACATTTATGCCTCAACCAAACATAACATACAATCTTACAAATATATCATAAAAATGTGCTGCAATATGCAAGCTAGATTAATTGTTCTTTATTTTTAGAAAAAAAGGAAAAAAAAACGCTGCCCTTCATACAAGCTCGTGATAAGACAGTCAGTGCAGCGCAAGATCACAGTAAAATCACAAAAGATTGATACTTGAAATATTTCGTTCAAGAAAAACTTTATTGGAGATATTGGTAGGGTCATATCCACGTTAGTAGTTATCCTTATAGCGCGCATTATATATTATTATCTACAGTTCTTTGCCAACCTCTTCCCCCATTCAATGTTTCATGAATCATGGATGAGGTAGGTCCCAATTTACGTGCCAATTCGTACCAGGAGTTGATCTTGTCACCAATTATATTAACCAAGGCCAGATTTGACTTTGCCCAGATAATAGCTCATCACTGAAAAAACTTTAAAAAAATAAAGAATAAAGAAAATGCAGCTATGTGGCCTACTGGCCATGTAGGGAACTGCTACAGCTACACTGCTAGCCAGCTAAACCATTCCGCTATATATATTTTCATTATATTTGTTTAGCATTTCGCTATGCTTTATGGTCGCTCTAATTTACTATTTTGTCAAATTTCCAAATTAAGTATTGCATGTATTTAGGTGATCATTCATGATAAAGTCATTCAAATCATGTCATTCAAATTTAAAATTGTACGATAGAAGAAAAAAATTATTTGACCAAAATTTAATACACATTATATCTAAGTAATTTGAAATACATCAATATATTTTTTTAATTCAGTAATATTTGAGAAAAAAATGTATCATAAAATTTAGATGTACACTGTCTAGAATTACTAAAAAAATGATAGTTTTATAATGTAAAATTTATATACATTTGTATTACTGCACAATGACGTCGGTCACAATTAGTACGCATTAAAATATTTACTGCGCAATGACGTCAGTCACAATTAGTACGCATTAAAAATATATTTCAGTTGTTGTATTTTTATATTGTGTATTGAGAATTTGAAATCTATTATATCATTTTTATACAATTTAATACTGGATGCTACACCAATTTCTAAATTAAAGTATATTTTTTACGATAAATATTCCTGTCATGAAAAAGAATCGAATTAAATTAATCATCCAATCCATAGATTAGAAGATCTTTTTCAGTTTTTTAAAGGGCCGTGATTAACATTACCCCAGTGTTAATCCCCAAAAAATTCCTTCGCAAATGATTTTTTATTTTCAGAAAATTTCGCTCAATTGCTCTTAACAAACTTTTTTTTCCACACAGACGTGATTATTTCTCCGTCAAATAAAATCATCTGCACAAAACCCACGTGATAATTTTTGAAACGCCAAACATGTGTTGTATGTAATCATATTGTTCGGGTATTTATATATATATATATATATATGAGTGGTATTTAAAAAAATTATAAGTATTTAGATTTTTATTTTTATATAATGTGATTTACTTATGTTAGTTATTGATATATGTATCATGCATATTTAATTATCTATTATAAGTAAGTATTTAGATACAATATTTAGGTATTTATATTAGGTATTTAGATATGAGTATTTAACTATTATTGTATTTAGATATTTAGTATTTATGTGTTCTGGGTATTTAGATATTTATTCTGGATATTTAGATATGTGTTATGAGTATTTAAGTATAATATCTAGACATTTAGATTTCTTATTTAGGTATTTAGATATGTGTTCTAGGTATTTAAGTATAATATCTAGGTATTTAGATTTCTTATTTAGGTATTTAGATATGTATTCTAGGTATTTAGATATGTGTTCTGGGTATTTAAGTATAATATCTAGGTATTTAGATTTTTTTTATTTAGGTATTTAGAGATATATTTTGGGTATTTAGATATTTATTTTGGGTATTTAGATATATGTTCTGAGTATTTAAATATAATATCTATATATTTAGATTTCTTATTTAGGTATTTAGATATGTGTTCTGAGTATTTAAATATCATTATATGTGATTATTTAGAGTATGTGATTTCTTTCAATTATTTACTGAATAACACGAAAAAAAATTAAACTTCACAAAATGATATTTTCTCATAAAACATCAAATACACTTTAATTATATCTTTATACAATTTTATTAACCTAATAATATATTCAATATCACAACATTCTAATTTATGTTCAACATCAAAGTTATAATACATAAAATACATTTCAACATCATAAGTTTTAAGGAAGAGAGAATTAAAAAAAAGCACTAGACGCTAGATCTAATTGATAAAAATATTGAAGAAACTATATATATGGGATATCGGGCTCAATTAGCACGTGCTTAATTAAAGAAATGAGCGTTGATAGCGCGGGGATTATCTAAGGGATGAAAGGTGCGGGGAACAAAAGATTTTCTCTTTTTAAAGTGTACAATGATTTTGGATGCATATGTCACTTATGTGCTTGGCACATGGTGTAAACACATCGGATACGGATGGATAATGATTTTATTGTATCTGTATTTATTATAATGTTTTGAATACGGATCGGATATTCTACGGATATCTGAACACGGATTGGATATCGATGGATACGGATACGAATACGAATAAATATAGATATATTTCAAATATTAAATAAAAATATTTTATGTATCATTGAAAAATAATTACATACTATTATTTCAAAGAAATATTAATTATAATAACTAAGTATTAATTATAAAAATTAATTACTAATTATCATTATATTATTAGTTCAAATGCATCAATGAATTATAAAAATATATGATACACTAACCCGGTTAGATATAAAATAAATTAGATTTATAATACACGCTAAAAATTTATTAAAAATACATAATAGAAATTTTTCGGATATGTATTCAGATAAAATCGGATAATATCAAACCGGATATCTTTAAATAATATCAGTTGTTGATGAATAATAATTAAACGGTCGGATATAAATAATTAATAATCAAATTATTTTTTTATCCGTTACAAATTTTCAAATAGTATCTCGGAATACGAATATATGAATATAGATACGAATCGATTTTTTAATACTGTTTTATGAATAAAATTGAATATTTTAGTATCCAACGTGCAGTGTGGCACGTTCACACTCGTTCCCTATGTTTGGTTTAGTCTATAGGAGTTCTCGGTTCAGCTGCATGTCAAGCACGTCTCTTTCAGCAATTCACCATCTCTTAAGGCCCCATTCTATTTCACCGTTTCACACGTAGCTTCCTTAATTTTCACAAAACCCAACTTTTTAAAAGTTGCGGAGTGTTCGACGCTCCTGTGAGGAACCTGTGCTTGCGTTGCAAAATCATGAAAATCTCACCGATAGCCAGGTTTTCTAAAAATCCAGTCAGACTTAATTTTTGCCTGGTTTTCTCTCGCGCCCTCTCCAGTTTCACAAAATCACTCCCCGTAACCAATGAAGAAAATGTAATTACGTGGTATTATTTGGTTGTACAACATAGCATTTGATTATGCTGGCATCAAAGCACGTCACAATACTGGAGGTAATGAGAGAAATAGTGATGTTTTATTTTATAATTTTTTTTTTTGAAAACCAACCCAATGGAAGGAGCAGGACATTTTCATCATTATTTTATTTGTCTAAATATATTTTAAATATTTGAACAATTATTTCTTAACAAATTGATATAACAATATGATAAGAAATAATTCATAACCATGGTTTTGTATCAAACACTTTTTACTTCTAGCCATAGCATGCTATAACTTAAATTACATGATTATACATAATGTTAACTTCCTAAATTTATAATTTGGCTTGCCATGGTCATAATTTTTAAAAATCAACTAAAATTTTGAAAGAGAACGGGTCCTAAGCCGCTCTTTTTAGTTATTCTCTGATGTGTGCCGCTCTGAGAAGCCTTGGAGCATCGTCAAAATCTTTCCTAAAAAAATCAGTAGTAAACTAAAAATAGACGTTTCTCTAGGGGGGATTTTTTTTAAAGGTCTGGTTTCACCATAATATTTTCATCAAGGGTCGTGTCTTAAGCTTATTTTCACAGAGAGCCATGAGAATGGCGTAACCCGGGCTCACGCCCTTTAAAGTGTATTTTTCATGCCCGAAAATTAACCGCATTTAACCAATATTGAAGGGAGCAAGTCCAGCTCGTCCTTCAATTGAGCTAGCAGATATACCTTTTCGTAAGGTTTCCGGATTGTATTTAAACGTTCGATCAGAATTTCTATAAAAAATTATAATCGTTTAAAGATCAGATTTTCAGCTCATCAGCACATATGTAGAAATTGTTCAGCCCACTACTCATTATATATAACAAATAATTAAAATTATATTTATATTTTTAATTAAAAATTTAAATATAATTTTAGTTATTTATATATAAAAATAGTTTAAATTATATTTAAAATAAAAATAAAAATTATGTTTATATTTTTAAATATAATCCGATTATCTATTAATTATATTTACATTTACATTTCATTAATGACATAATATAATTTTAAATATATTTTTTATTAATTTTAACTTTGTACATATATAAATAACTAAACTTATATTTAATTTTTAACTAAAAACATAAATATAATTCTAATTCTAATTCTAAATATAATTTTAATTAATTTTAACTATTTATATATACAAATAATTAAAGTTATATTTAAATTTTTAATTAAAAATATAAATATAATTTTATTTATTTGTTATATATATAATGAGTAGTGGTGAAGAATTTTAAATCTGTGTTGATGGGCTGAAAGTTTTATTTTTAAATGGTTATAACTTTAAAAGAAAACTCTACTCGGGACGTTTAAATACAATCCGGAAACCTCATGGAAAGGTCTATCTGCTAGCTCAA
The DNA here is from genome assembly GCA_037127355.1 of Schoenoplectus tabernaemontani. Taxonomy (NCBI): domain Eukaryota; kingdom Viridiplantae; phylum Streptophyta; class Magnoliopsida; order Poales; family Cyperaceae; genus Schoenoplectus; species Schoenoplectus tabernaemontani. Next base: position 15,320,939 of record CM073744.1, on the reverse strand, counting down.
TTGAAGGGCGTGAGTCGAGTTTGCACCCTTCAAGTATGAACTGAAGGGCATGAGCTGAGCTTGTGCCCTTCAATGCTGGTTAAACGCGATCAACTATTGATCATGAAAAATACATTTTGAAGGGTGTGAGTCTGGGTTGCACCCTTCCCATGACCCTTTATGAAAATGAGTTCAAGACATGATCCTTGATGAAAATAAATTAATGTTCAAAGTGCAAAAAAATTCCTCTGCAGGGAGTTTCGCTTTTCTCAGTAGCAACACAAATGGAGAAGCAGATTTGTAAGTGAGAGAATTTTAGGTGAACATTAGCTCTACTAATTCATGCATATATGCATGCCACTGTTGGTATTGTAATTCAACCAGCAAATCTGCTTGAACTGGAGAGGTGGTAATTATCAAGCATTTGACCTTGGAGAGTTGCAACTGGGTACAACTGGGTCATTCTCAGAAAGGAAAAGGCTGAGGTACAACCGGATCAAATTGCATTATAAAAAATCCATGTGGTCAATACATCCAGTTGTCCAATAATCAAACTCACAATTTTTTTAAAGTAATTCATAACCTAGCATTGGAATTTGACATTTGGTTAGAGCTAGGCAACTTATTTACCATATGACTTTTTAGCTTTTGGGTTTTAGGACTCATTTTATGAGGAAGCGTGGATATAATAAGCTTTCATGATAGCTATTTCTGGACCAGAAGTAAAGTCAAAATAAATAAATTGATGTGTGAACAATGGTAACCATCCGTATACAATTATATGCAATATTCTTTTGAATGCTATTGGTAATTGATTACTTGTTTTTATGTCTATGTCAAGATTCCTAGATGTTATGCATGTAATCAGTTGAATGCCATTGATAATTGTTCTACTGATATTTTTTATAAGCTCAAGATTGTAAATTAAGGCACTTCAATCACCATTCACCAGTGACCCGTGTTTGCTGATATTTAATATGCTGACAAAACATTTTATTTAATTGCTTATCACCGTGTTAATTCAATATTGTGTTATAACTCAATTCTAACTTATTCTTTTCCAATATTAATGCTTCTAGTAGAGTTGTGGCATCACATTCACATATTAGTTCCTAGTTTGATTTGTTCATCTAGTACTCACTGAGTGTGCTGGCTAAGAAATAAGAAGAGAATGAAATGCAAATCTGTGCTGAATATATTGTTAGGCCTTTTGGATTTTTGCATCTTATGGCCTCATACTGATGTTTCTTACTGGGCTTATATTTTGAAGTTTTATCACTTGCTGATTTCAATGGAGCCATGGTCTATGACATTAGTAAGCCCACAATCATAGAAGTTTACTATCTGGGCCTTCTTTAAATACCTCTTTGATAGGAATTATATTGGGCTGCTCCGAAGGGGTAGGGCTTGGCACAGGTCTTCTTTAGTGGTCAGAATTAAAGGGGTCAATGGGTCGGATCGGGTTGGGTTCGGATTCGGATCATATTGTTTTATTATTATTATTTATCTGATCTGAACTCAATCTGATTAAATTTAGGTCAAAAAATCTTGATCCATACCTGATCAGATGGGTTACGGGTCGATCCGACCCAACATGTGTAAAATAATTAATTATTTAGTAATTATTTTTATATAATTTTAAGCAATAAAATATTGATTAATTTATAATTAATCTTAATTAGTATATAATTAGTGTATATTTAAGTTTTAATTAGTACTAAATCAAAAAAATATTTCAAAAAACATAATTAATCGGGTCAGGTCGAGTTGACCTAAACCCGACACAACCCGATTCGGATCAAAAAAATTAAAATCATACCCAACCTATTTATTTTTGGTTCATGTCGGATCAGATCAATAATTGATACCCCTGAATCAAATATTAGGAAGATACAGTGAAAATTGGAAGCTTTTATTTAATTATGGTGTATTTTTCATACTCATTTTTTAATATAATAATTAAATTAAGGAAAAATGAGCCCATATCACTTCAAAACTTAAAATTTAGCAAAATATCACTTAAAACTTGAACTTCATCTAATATCACTCCAAAACATAATTAATTAGCTTTCTGCCCTGTATATAGTATAATTCTTCAAATGATACTGTAAAATACTAATATTTTTGGATTGGATGAAAATACCCTCAGACGAAATTAGAATATTTCATTTACGCGTAGAGACGATTCGTCTCTTCCTTTGATCAGGCGATACATCTCCCTGTTCTGACTCGTTCCCTTTGAAAACTCCTCTCTATTCCTTCTTAATCGGTGGAATAATCTTGTGATAAGATGGATACATCGTGGTGGATTTCTAGTGGGTAAGCATCTCCGTCTCCGTCTCAGAGAGATGTATTCTCTTTATTTTATCATGTGAAGTGCCACAGAATCGTTGCTATAAAAGCACGAATTCGAAGATTGCTTGGTTAAAAATGATTTTTGAGCAACCTTTTTTTTACTCTACCATTATGAGAACATTTAAAAGAAAATACGATAGCAAAATCCTCTACCTCAAAAAACCCTGACGAGAGATGTGCTTCTGTGGTGTGGAGGCATAAAACTTCACAATATTTTGTACTCTGGTGCCTCTAGCAATAGTTCCAAAAATCTCAAGTGTTACACTAAATATTTTTTTTGATTTGTCAATTTATAAAATAACCTTGAATTTTATAATTTATCTTGTTTGAGTTTTGTGTAGGAATTAAAATGTAAATGGATTAGTGCACAAGAACTAAGACTAATGATAGAATACAAGGGCTTAATCAAAACTGCATTAGTCTTAGATTTAATTATACTTAAACTTGATTGAATTGGTTAAGATAAATTGATCTTAAACAACAAAGAAAAATATTTCTGCCTAGTGAATCGTTATAACGGTTCATCTCAATACTCAAAAATATTCTAAGATAGAAAAAATTCTCATAAAAACCAGAGCATATCGTTATGTAATGATTCAATCATCGTTGCAACGATTTATGAAATATATAATGATTTAATGAATCATTATAACGTTTCAGCTCAATCAGATCCAACGGCTATTCTTTCTAAGTCGTTATAACGATTCCCAAACCGTTATAACGGTTCATGCCAAAAATAGTTTCTTCAGTTGTTTTAGAAGATCTATTTTAAAAGAATCACATCTCTCACTGATGATTATTAGATCCATCTAGCTAAATCATTACTCCAGAGAGGTTACTAATAATATACTAAGTGAGAGAGATAAGTCAAGAGATAGAAACACTCAATTAGTCAAATTCTTATTTAACCTCAATATAGCTTATCTCTATTTTCCTAACTTGATCATTCGTGATCTACTCTCCTTGTAACCTTTCTTGAGATGTAGTTTCACCCTTTTTCAGTGTGTTGTCACTCATTTTCTTATTTTGAGTATGTTGTCACTCTTGTTACCGATAGACTTGACAACCCATTTTGTGTAAGGGACCAAGTTTTATAAGGATAAAACTATTTTTAGTGTTTCGACTCAACCTCAATTGTTGGAGGTTGGGAGTCCTGAAGACGTAAATATTTTTAAGCCGAACTCTGTTACATCTTGTTTGATCTTTTCTTTTTTTCTCTCATTTCTTTGATTGTTATATTCTTGTGAGAATTGAATCGAATTAAATTATCTTCCGCTGTCATTACACTTGAACACTAAGCCCCAAATCGGTTTATACATTTCTACCTTAGATTATTTACAATCTTGCACTATTTTAGCCTTTAAATATCAACATTATAGGCCTATCACCAAGAAATATAATAAAGAAATGCTCTAATCATATCAAATGATTTCCCTTTATTGATAAGTTGTAATATTTAAATATGTGAAGAGAAGATCGGGATACAAATATTTGATTTGTATCTCATTCAGTAGTTATATTAACAAGTTACCTCATATTTAATATTTAATATTTGATTTGTATCAATGCAAATTGTATTATCTCGCTTGAAACCAAACTGTTTTGTTTACCACTATTATTTAATTTTATGTACAATGTTATTGAATTTAACAATTGTATAATTTTTGTATAGAATTGATCAAGAAACTTCATTTTGAATAGAAGTTAAGATTGAAAGATTTTGGAACATGTAAATTAAAGGAAAAAAATAATATGTTAAAGGAAAAATATTAAAATGGGTGGTGAATTCAGATAAGTTTTTTTATGTGAGTTGTTGACTGGTTTAAAGGAGGATATAAGTTGGGGGAGTTCTCTACTACTTAAAATATATTTTTTTTAACAAAAATGAAGGTAAAGATGTAGAGATATTATTCAAGTCACAAATACTAAATATGTTTAGGATGTACGAGAAAGAAAGAAAAATTCCAATTCTAATAGTTATTTGTGATTCCGATGGAAGTTCAAAATGCAGTGGGACAAATACACATTTTTCATGTACTCCATCTCAGCCACCACCAATATTTGGTAGTCAAGTAGAGAGTTCTCAGGTTGGTGACCATGATGACTATGTGGGATTCAACGAAGAGCATACATATGATCTCGATGGTGAGAATAGTTTTTTTCTTGATTGTGCCATTGAAGAGGTTTAAATTGATTTAGAATCAATTTTGGAGGAGAATATGTCCAAGGAGCCAAACATAGATGATGTAGTTGAGTGTGAACTTAATGTTGTATATGATCCTGAAAATCCTAAGATAGAGGTTAATGCCTTATTTTCCGATGTCAATGCTTTTAGGAAGTCATTAAGGCATTTTGCCATAAAAAATGAGTTTGAAATAAGTACGGTGAAGTCGGACAAGAAAAGATTTATAAAAAAATGTAAACATTCTGATTGTCCTTGAAGAATTCGTACTTCTATACTTCAAGATAATAAAACCTTCAAGGTAAAATGCATAACTTAAGTACATTTTTTCTTACTCAATATATGTAATCTAATGGGTAATGATATATTTGAGTATTCTACAATTACATATAAGGGTTTTATCACATGAACATACATATTCATCCACTAGCATGCTTAATGGAAAGATGACATCTCAATCATGGGTTAAGGAAAGGGTGGGAGATTGGTTAAGAAAGAATCTCACGGTTGGAGCAAAGGAAGTAAAGAATAAATTAGAAGACGATTTTCATGTCAAGTTGACTTATAACAAGGCTTGATATGGAAGGATGGATGCTCTTGATCAGATTCACGGGTCATGGGATGAGAATTTTGAATTGGTGTACAATTTTAAGGTGGAGTTAGAGAAGAGATATCCTAATAGCATTATTGAGATAGATTGTAAAAGAGTTGGTGACAAAATATTTTTCAACAAGGTGTTTGTAGTGCTTAAACCATGCATAGATGAATTTCTTCATGATTGTAGACTATATTTGGGGATTGATTCAACATATTTGATAGGCAAGTTAAAGATTATTTTTTATTGCTTATTTGCTAAATTAATATCATTCTAAGTAACTATTTTATTTTATTTCTTGTATTTTTTTTTGCTTGATAGGTAAATATAAGGGACAATTGGCTGCTGCTGCGGGTATTGACGGTCATAACTAGTTATACCCAGTTGTGTATGCAGTTTTTGATTTAGAAACAAGTGCTAATTGGAAGTGATTTATGGAGCAGTTGAAAAGGGAAATAGGAACTCCATCAGGTTTAGTTATCTCATCAGATACGTGCAAGGGACTAGCAAGTGTTGTTGTGCACTCATGTCATTGCATTCATTTGTTCAATTAGAGGAGCTTGTTTAGAAGACTATGTACATGAGTATTACTCACTTAATAGATTCAGAGTTGCATATGAGGGAATGATTGCACCAATGCCTGATAAATCTCAATGGGTCACATTTGATCCTGGATTTCAAGTTCATCCACCTAATATGAAAAGACCCCCCGACAAGCCAAAAAAAGCAAAGGATCCGTGGTTGTCTAGAGTTGACATCCAAGAGACAAAAATGTAAGAGATGTAAATAATTTGGCCATCAACAAAGGACATGTAAAGAGCTAATTGAGAACCTAAAAGAGATAAATCCTAGACCAAGCATCAGCAAGAGGTAAATCCTAAATTGATATTGTTTTTATCTAGATGTTGTGTTTCTGTTTTTCTATTATAAATCCTAACATTATACTGTTTCTTCTATTATAAACCCTAACAGGAAGAGATGGATTGGAGATAGTACCACTGGAGGAGGGTGATGCCATTATGCATTAGTCTGAATTAATATTGTTTTTTATCTAGATGTTTTGATGTTTTAGGAATGCAAGTTGTGTACTTGTCTGGATTTCTATTGTATACCGATTGTTATTGTGTTGAATTGTGTTTTGACTCATATGTCTGAATTGCTATTGTTAAAGCATTCTATTAAACATTAGTATTTAACATGAGAGCTTGTCTCGTACTATAATTAATATCATTTCTATATTGCCAGTCTTTAATGAGTAAAAGAATGGTATGAGTTGAAAATATCACAGAAACATGACCAAGCATTTGAATTTTAAAACGTACAGACTAGTACCAGAGTAAAAAAATTCTCTCTCTGTTGTTTAACTCCAAAGTTATCCAAACATTACTTTAGTTGTTCAATTTGGCCCTATAATTGACCTAACATGTCACCCTCAATAATAATAAAACTTCACTTTCTAAATCGTGTAACTAAAGAAAAGACAAGTCATGAAAAACTGAAACAAAAAAAATATTACAACGGGGAGACCTTTAGTTCTGACTAAACTATTCCGTAATAACCAGTAAATACCTGGTACAAGATCTAACTAAAATTAATCTAAACATCCACCTGACAAAGCCTCAACTAACAAATTAATACAATTAAAATTAAATTATTAAATTAACCTTCAACAGTATACAAGATGAAATACTACCAAAATAAACTCTTACTTGCATATTAATACAATTAAAATTCCAAACAAAATAACAACATTAATAGTAAGAATAATTTTTATCCTATTGACTGATTCAATAAGTAGGGGGTTCATCTTCTTCGATTCTCCACGATGATGCACTACTCGAGCTTCCTTTTTACTGAGATCTTTTTTAATTCTCCACGACGCCTCACCTAATACTCCTATGTCATGAAGAAATTGTTTGTATTCATTCTCCAACATATAGAATTTACACTGGGATATTTTCTGCAATTTCAACAAAAATATAATTTTTTTTATGAAAGTGAAGATACCCCACCGATTTCATAGAAATCATAACATCAACTACATTGTCTTGGTCTTCAACGGTACCAAACAGTTGGTACCATATGAAGTTGAATAAAAACCTAACATATCAATCTAACTAGATTTAGAGATTGAGTAACAGAAAACTTATATTACAAAAAGTCAACAAACAATCACCAATGATACAACCTAAAACTCATAGAACTATGTGTAAAGCAATCAAAATTTTAAGATAGAACAACATATTCATCATAGTAAGTTGCATCCACCTAATCACCCTCTCTTTTAGACGTGAGAGTGATGTTCAAAGCTGCTAGTAAAGTTGCCAGATGTACCTCTGCTACTTCCATTGAAGCTTCATCTACCAGTTCCACCTCTTCCTTTGACCAAACTTGTACCTACATTATAAGATCGTCCACTTTCTGTGGTAGAACGAGAGATAACTTAAGCAAATCTACTTTCCCTTTTTGTAAGCACCAATATTGAGTCAAATTAATTATATTCATCCCTAACACCACAATACTAGAAGCTTTTTTATCAGTAAAAACTAATTTATCCCGCTCTAACCAGATAGTCCATAACACAGCCCCTCTTAGTAATTATGTCACAAATTGATTTTTAAGGGGTATACAACAATCCATAAGCCATAAGTCAGATAATGTGTTTCCTTCAAAAAAGAAAATTACTATATTTAGCAATTCATTGCCAGATTTGATTAACCAAAAGGCATGTAACAAATAAATGACTAGTGAATTCCTCATCATCACAAAAAAACACATTTTGTATTTCCAATCCAGACCTTTTTAATCAAGTTTAATTTGGTAAGAATTTTATCTTTTTTAACCAGCCAGACAAAAATTTGAATCTTAAGAGGCATATTAGTCAACCAAAGTGCAGATATTCAGTATTAGGTATACTCCTAAATTTTAACCACTCATATAGAGACTAAACTGAAAATTTTCCTGTAGATGACCATCTCCATAACATTACATCATCACTAGCAGTAGGAAGAGAAACATCCCTAATTTGAGTTTGTAAATCACACCATTCCTCATAATAAATTCCTACAAGTTGTCTTCTAAAAAAGATGGATAATTGCTTATCAACAATAACTTTGGCAACAAAAAGTTGAGTATCTATAACAATTAAAAAGAGATAAAGATAATGGTGTGCTAATGAGGTATTTAACGGCCATCGATCCATCCAAAAAGAAATTGAGTTACCATTAAATATTTTCCAATCTAAAGTTATATCTAAAATATTCTTATACTCTAATATTCCTTTCATAAATGGAGAAATATTACGTGGTAATACCAAATTAGGGTATTTCTGGTGTAAGATTATCTTCCACCAACCCTTCACTAAAGGGTCTTTTAACCTAACAAGTCATTTAATTAACAAATCTTTATTCATAATATCTAAATCAATCACTCCTAAACCTCCCTGTTTCTTACTTTTACATACTATTTTTTAAGAAACTAGAGCTATTTTTCCCTAACAGAATTTTCACCAAACCAAAGAAATTTTTTTCTTAATTTATCAATTTTTGTCCTAACTTGTACTGGTAATTTATAAAAAGACATCTAATATATTGGAATTGAAGAGATAACTGTATTTAAAAGAATTATTCTACCACCAATTGACAATAATTTGCCCTTCCATCCTTGTAATTTCTTTTCAATCTTATCTATAAGGAAATTCTAATTTGAAACAGACATTTTTTTTCCAATATAAAGAAACACCCAAGTAAGAAATTAGTAAAGTATCAACCTTACAACCAAAGAGAGAAGCCAAGTTCTTACCTTCATCCTCAGTTATGTTCATTGGTATAATTTCACACTTAGAATAATTAATTTTAAGACCAAACAGATTTTCAAATCCAATCAATAACCATCTTAATACTTGAATATTAGAGTTAGTTGTCTCAAGAAAAAATAAAGTATCATCAGTAAAATATAAATTCAAAATTTTCAAATCATTTCTACCTAATTGAACTCCCTTGAGATAACCTTCATTAGATGCATTAGACAATATCCTATGAAAAGCTTTAGAAACAATATCAAACAGGAAATGAGACAGAGGATCACCCTGTCTCACACCTCTCTTACAACTAAAGTACTCCCCTAAATGTCCATTAATATTAATATAAGTTCTACCATTATATAAAATATGTCTAATCTAGGTTATCCATCTCTCCCCAAAGTTCCTTCCATAAAGAATTTCAATTAAAAAATCCCAATAAACTCTATCAAAAGTTTTTTCAAAATCTAATTTAAATAGGACAAATGAAAAATTATTTTTAATTGAATTTAGAGCTTCATGAGCACAAACCATATTGTTCATAATATACCTACCATTAATATATGCAGTTTGAATGTAAGAAATATGAGTATCCATTATTTTAGATAATCTCTCAATTAATAACTTTGTAATAATTTTTATATTACAACTAATTAGACTAATGGGTCTAAATTGAGTGATTGTCTGAGCATCTACTTTCTTAGGTATCAAACAAATATATGTTAAATTAATTCTTGCCAAATCTAACTCATTATTATAGAAGGCATGCTCTAATTGCATAAAATCATTAGAAATTAAATCCCAACATTCTTGATAGAAATAAAAAAAAGAAGTCATCTGGGCCAAAAGCCTTGGATGGATTAAAAGAGAACAACTATTCTAACTTCTTCTAAAGTAAAAGGAGGTTCAAGCATTTGTTGTTAAGAAACATCTAGTTTATCTTGTTCGGACCAAAAGTCAGATGATAGAGAGACTAATCTATCTTCACTAATTCCTATAAAATTCCTATAAAAGTCATTAATATGTCTAATTATTTTATGCTGATCATATTCCATATGATTATAAATGAATAAGGAGAAAATATTTTTTCTTTTTTCTGTTGGTTGCTATAATTTGAAAGAATTTTGTATTTCTATCTCCTTCTAGTAACCATTTTAATCTAGCTCTTTGTTGCCGGTAACTCTCTTCATTATCTAAATTTTTTTCAAGCTCTAAATGACATTCCTTAAAATGATTTAAATCTGAAGCACAAAGAAGTTCTTCTTCTTGTAGTAGTTAGAGTGAGTTCCATCAAATTCAAATCATGGATAGTTAAATTAAATCTAGAGCTAGTTTTATATTGAAAAGTTTTGCCTTGCTTCTCTACTCTTCTTCTAATCAAGTTAAAATCACCATCTATTAACTAAGAATCATCACCTAGCTGAGCTATAGTCCTAAGTTCAGATAGAAAGGAAGTTTTTTTGCAAGAAAGAACTGGACCATATACTATGGTTAAGAGCCATGAAAAATTATCAACCTTAGTATTTAAAAGTATAGAAACAAAAAATCGAAGATCCATACATTTAAAATAGAAAATATAGAAGAATTAATACTTACTAAAATACCACCAGAATTATCTACTGAGGGCTTAATAAACCACTCGGTGATAGTATTACTTAGACTAGACAAAATACGATCTAAAATAGATTCCATTTTAGTTTCTTATAAACCTAAAATATCAATATGATTATTCTTAACATAATCCTTAATTAAATTAAATTTCTCTTTTTAGGTTTATTCAAACATCTGCAATTCCAACATAAGATATTAACCATAAGACCATTAGGAATCCGAAGTATCTGGTACCTCCATACTAATATCAATTAGTCTATCATTAGTATTAGCTAAAACTAAACTATATTTATTGCTAATATCAGAAACAACTTGATTAAACCTAGATGTCATTAAAGATCTTAACTTTTGAACAATCATAAATCTAGTTTCTTCCTTAGATCCTAATGAAAAGCTAGTTTTTTCAAACAAAAGAATAACATCAGAGTCTGAGAACTGTGCAAAAGGAAACTGATCAATAATAGCTAAAGTACCTTGACTGGATGAGCTAGGTGGTGGAGAATTTGCTCCTTCACCAGTGACAATCTTTTGCTGAATTCTACTGCTATGTCTGATCTCTGCAGGTGGTGTTTTCTTTTTGAATTTGATATTATCACTAGATGTGTGAGCCTGAGCAGCCACCGCAAGATCCCATACATCAATAGATTAGTTAGAGGCAGGATTGGGAACTGGCAGGGGCTGAGTATCAGTTTCAGTAAAGACTGCTAAAGTTGTGTCGGAGACAAAAGTTGATGTCAGGTTTGTAACTGGACTAGGATGGTGTTGAGAGATAGTGCCAGTGGGAGTTTCAGAGGAAGGGCGTGAAGGAAAAGAAGGTTGTGGAGGTGTAGAGTCAGGATTAGGTTTAGACGGGGTTTTTGCTTGTCCAGTATTGTTTAGATTTATTAGGTAGATGTTCATCCTCTGTCTTAAATTGCATCTCATGATATCTAAAGTTGCCAAAATCATCTACAAAGAGCATATTCCTACAAAGTAGAATAACATCCCTAGATTTTACACCAATTTGTAAACGCAAGATTGAGAGATCTATATGTTCCCATGAGTGGGGGTCAACATCGACAAGAAAACCCTCAAGATCATATGTTATTCTCTTAAACTCTTTCTCCTTCCAAAGATCTGGAGGTAAGCCAGTTATATTGACCCCAAAAAAAACGGATTTGATCCCCATCGAACTTACGGAAATCATAAAGTTCTGCTATAAATCAAATACCACCTAGAATTAGTTCTCCTGAGAAAATTGAGATGTGCAGATCAAGCATTTATATTTGAAGTAAAAATGGGACTCAATTGCATAACGATTAAGGATCCAACGGGGAGTTCCAAAACACGGGCCACAAAATTAACGAGTTGGCGGGAAACAAGGACTGCAAAAAAATCTATTTGACATCTCAGAACTATTTTTTAAATAGAAGGGATTATTTAACAGCAATTATTTTTAGAACTCTCATAATTTTTTTTTTAAATCAGTTCAAATTATTAAGTGCTTCCCTTTTTTTCAAATTAGAAGTAAAGTTCGGAATGTGTTCTTTTTTATAAATGGAACGTGTATTAAATTTGTATTGACGTGAAAGATGTTTAGCGTTTGATCAAATAATATTAAATTTTTAATGGCGAAGTTTTTGTTATTTTATCTTGAATAGCTAATCGATTTATATATTGACTAGGATCTAATACACTCACTATTAAATTTATAAGAACACGTCTTTATTTTTATTTTTTGATAAAAGAACACGTCTTTAATTTTAATTTTTTTATTTCAATTATACTGTTAAAGATATCAAGTAAGAAAGAGCATCACTTAACAATTCTTTTTTTCTTAATTTAAAAATAAAAATAAATTTAAAGGTCCACATTATAAGCATAATCTATTAACCGCACATCATTTTTGTTAAAAAATAAATAAATTTAGTATATGTTTTCCACGCATCAATTCATTAGAAAAATTTTCATCAGTCAAAAAAACGGATACCTGCAGCGTTAGTAAAACTGGAGGACAAACGGCATGACATGACGATATGCGTAACGCATGCTGGTGCCCCGTAGCGAATTAGCGATGTTTTGGTGATCTGTTGTCCACTTGTCCTGTACGACGAAATCTGATTCAAGAGATTCCCCCCACCAACCCACCCAGCTATTTCGGATTCAAGTTTTGGAATTGTTTTTCTGTTTATCCTAAAAAATTAGAACAATAAATATATTTTTACTTGAAAATGAATAATAAAATTATCATTATTTTTCTGCGGTTATGTTCTCAGTTTAAAGTGAACGAAGCAGTCGAAACAGTTACAGATGAAGAAAATTCATAAAAAATACTACTCGATTGTGACCGAAGAGTATTTTGCACTGTGAATCTTCGTATGTGACAATGAGATACTTCACATTTTTTTTTCTGAATCTTCGTCTGTGACAACTGCGGTTACTTTGCACTGCTATGTTTGTCCGATGCTTTTTTTAACTCACCAAACAAATATTGGATACGCGTCCGATAAGGGTGTGTGTCCAGTACGGTGCGGGTGCATATCAGATACGCCGCGTACCATATCAAATTATTTTATTCATTTTGAGTAGCGAATTCAGTCTCCGATACGTCCCGATACGTTTTAGATACGCCTTGATGTCTCTGATATGTCCCGATACGTCTCCTATACACCCGATACGTCTCCAATACACCTGATACGTCTCTGATACGCCCTGATACGTCTTGGATACAATCTAATTATTTTTTTCTTTATTTTATTCACTTTTAAAAAAATTATCACGAATCTTTTTTTTTATAATCACTGACAAAGTTACAAATCCATCTCAAATTCTTCAAAAAAATTTATCATAATAAAATAAATTATTTTTTTATATATTATATATAAATATATTTTATTATTATATATAGTCGCATCCGTATCTTGTATTTTTTAAACTTTTCTGTATCACTGCATCCGCACCGTATCCGATATGATACCCGCACCCGTGCAACACAGTTGCACTGTGAATGTAACCGTAGAACAATAGTGATAATTTTATTATTATCTTCTAAATGTAGATATATTTATTATTTTTATAAAATTTAGGGTAGACAAAAAAATTTTAGTTCTCTAATACACTTTCCATGTGTCAATATTACTAATGGGTGGTTCTCTCCAGATTATTTTGCATTATCAAAGTTTATTGGATTCATAGTAGAGGTGTCAATTATTGACGACCCGACATGATATGAAGATAAATGGGTTGGGTATGGATTTAATTTTTGTGACTCGAATCGGGTCGGGTCGGGTTCGGATCAACCCGAGCTGACTCGATTAATTATAATTTTTAAAAGTAATTTTGTAATTTAGTACTAATTAAAGCTTAAATATATTAATCATATATTAATTAAGATTAATTATAAATTAATTAATATTTTATTATTTAAAATTATATAAAAATAATTAATAAATATTCAATTATTTTACACAGATCAGGTCGGGGTCGACCCGTGACCCGTCGGGTCGGGTATGGGTCAAAAAAATTTGACCCGAATTTAATCGGGTCGGGTTCGTGTCGGGTCAAAAATAATAATAAAATAATATGACCCGACCCGACCCATTGACACTCCTAACTCATAGTAACACAATTCATTTTTTATTCGTAAATAATTTTTTTTATCATGATCGGATGTTTCATGAACAATTCATCAGTTTAATATATAATATATTTTCTGATAAAAAAAGTTTTATTCACAAATTATTCAAAAAAACATATTATATATTATTATGGATAGAATTTTATATTTTTAATATATTTTTAGAATTTTAATATATTTTTATTTATATTATATGAAATATATTATTTTTAAATTATATCCGTATTATATTCAAATCATGAATTTTTATCCCGCCAAATAATTCTTTTAAGTCCCGAATTTATTATTACGATTGAACACATCTGTCAGCGACTGCAACATAGAGACTATAAGAAATTTGAAACAAAGAAACCGGTCTCCCGGCCTCGCCCGTTCTCAAACTTTCCGCTCTCTCGTGTCATGTACTCGTATTTCTCTGAGCGCACTTGTGGCTTCTTTCCCGTCATTTTTTTCTTTTAACGAAATGAAAAATTCCATTTTATGTATACGACTCCTCTCCAGTCTACACGAGAGTTCTCTTTCCACATTAGGAGCGTCCGATCAATTGGCGCGGATACAGATACAGTAATAAAGAAATGAAGTTCAATGAATCCATTTTTGTTTAATTATACATGTATATATAAAAATTCATATTTAATCTCATAAAATATAAAAAATATTTCACTGTTGGCCTCATAGTCATAATTTAATGCTTTTACTACGGTTATTTTATTAATATCAAAGTTTTATATAATACTTGACCACATTTTGGTTACTAAAATATAATTATTAGATATCGTTGAAATCAAGAAAAAAAAAGAATTTTGTAAGTCATCAGAGATAGATGAATATATCAATATAATGACACATTAGAAGGTTGAATATTAATTAGCTAATAGAATGATATTTCATATTTAATAAAAACTAAAAATAAACATCGTATTAGAAGAAATCCTTGCATTCAAAATAAAGTATGGCGTATGTGATAATTAGAAAAAAGATAGGAGATATTAACCCCATTTTTTTTTATAACAGAACTGCTATATATAAAGGGATTATAACACTGATCTGTACATGAATTTAGTTTTTCAAAATATTTTGCTATTTAACATGAAAAGAGTCGGGGGCTGATCCATTAACAGTCTGGGGTCAACTGATCCCTCTGAATTTTCAAAAATAATATTTTTAGGCTAATATTTTGTTAATCTGACCACATTTGGAATTTAATTGTTAGCCCCTCTAAATTATCTTATTCTTTTGATTGAGAAAAAACATTTAATATTATGGATAATGAAGTAATTATGTAAATATTCCAAAATTGTAAGTCCCGTGGAGGAAAATTTTGTAATTGACATGATTATATATTATTTTTATTTTTTATTTTTTTATTTTTAATATAAAAAAAATATTTTTATAATTTTTTATTAGACAAGAACATATATTGAATTATTAATTATTTATTTATTTATTAAGTTAATAGATTTAAATCGATAATCGACCCCCTGATCGAAATTCTACATCCGCCCCTAAAAAGAGTGGCATCATTCTACCAGTAAGGTAAGAAGTTACTTAAAGGATGAACTTCGAAGATAAAACTAAATTTAAATGGAATGAATAATTGCATCCATGATGTATTAAGATAAAGGAGACAAAATTAATGTTAAAAACATACACTGCGTCGAAAATAAATTATCAAATTATAGGAATTAATATAAATGATAACCATTAGAGCATCCGCATCCCATTGTCAAATTGATTGTCAAATCTCATTTGACAATTGTCATTTGAGTTTCAGGGATGCAGAGACTAGGCAAAATTAGATAATTGTCTAAATTTGACAATCTATTTGACAAGCCACATCAACAAATATGCAGAAAATTAATTATAAAAGTGTCATTTTAATAATTTTATGATATTCAGGGATGCCACTATTAAAATGAATTGTCAATTTGATGACGTGGCATGAAAATTTAATTTTGACAATCTACACCAATGCGGATGCTTTAGAAATATAATTATTCTTCCCTTCTAACATGGCCAAAAAATAATATAACAAAAAGAATATTGAGCATTACAAATGAGAACTTCAAATGAATCACAAAAATATATTGAAGTGTGCATTTAGAGCTGTCTACATTTATGGCGAAATGTAAATTCAATTATATATATATATATATATATATATATATATATATATATATATATATGAATGATGATTGATTTTAACCAATATAATACATAAGTAATATTTATCTGTCGAGTTATTTCATCAATACGTGATTAATTTAATAAATTTAAGTTCCTCTTTTTGGGATTGAATTAGACAAGTTAGATGAAATAAATGGACTGCATGACAAAACTAATGTTAGGGGGTTTGCTGTTTGTTCAGATAGGTAACGGTGGAAAAAAAAAATGGAAGTTGAAAAAAAAACAAATAAAATTTCACAAAACGATATTGTTTGGTTGGTTATTTAATAGGAAGTTAGCTTGTTAACCTCTTTAACCTTCATAAGTTAATTTATTGTTACTCTCGAGATGGGACTGTACCAGAAAAAAAAACTAGAGCAACCAAATAATAAGTTGAAAAATATAGTCGTCTCCATTTCTATTTCATTCAATTACTTCGTTCTCACATTTCTGACGTCGCCATCTATCTCATGCTAAACAAAATACAATTTTAATATCAACTCTTATAAATCTTATTTTTATATTTTTATTTTAATATAATTTATTATTTATTTTCTACATTATCTTTAGTATATGTGACGAATATTATAACATAATCAAGGTTATACTTTTCTTAAATAATTCTCCGACACGTGTAAAAATTGAAAAATAAAAGAGAGTTCCAGTGAATTTTCATTGTCATTTCTGAAACAGTGCGACAGGTTATCTCCATTTCAAGTAAGAAAAAGAGAGTTCATATCGATTTTCACTGTCACCCTCTCGCTCCCTCCCCTCAATGAGCTTCCCCTGCATTGAAGGGAACGAGTCACATGACGGTACAAGTTGTCACTTTATATACCACGGATGAAATCGCACTGTGAGAAAGAGAGAGAGAGACCTTGACAGCCACTGTCAAGTTTTCAAAGAGAGAGAGAGAGAGAGAGAGAGAGAGAGAGAGAGAGAAGGAGAGAAGCCATGGGAGAAGAGCCATCGCCTACTCGCTGGAGCTTTGAGGTGAGTGGGACAGCACATTTTTGTTTTCAATTTTATAGTCTTTTTTTCTCTTCTGTCTGATTATTCAATTCGACGTTCTTTCGTTCGCATTATACCAGGATTTTAAGTCATTTTGGGATGATAGATTTGGTCGGAAGAAGGATTTGGGTAAAGAAAATTCGAACAATGGGCCAGATCAGAGAGTTACCGTAATTGATGAGAGTGTCAAGAGGTCGTCGGATTTAGCAATTTACGAGCAATATCAGAATCAGGTTTGCTTTCTATTTCTTTTCCTTTTCGTTTAGTTCATTTAGTTTGTTTAGTTCTTTTGATTCCACCAACTACCCTTTGAACATATCATACTGCCAATGCATTCAATTTGATTCAGAAGAGGGTCAATTGTATTTGTCTCCATTTATTTATTTCGATTCTGATGCAAGCAGGATTCTACCAGTGGCATTTTTAGATAATCAATTGCAAATGCTATTGCTGCAAGAAATTACTATTTTTTGTTTTGTTTTGGGCATTTTGGAAGTGCATTTACTTTTTGCATGCAAGCATTAAAGCATGGTTCACATTGATGTGTTTGGTTGTGGGCTCTACTATGAGATTTCTGTGCTACCAAACTACTGGGCATTTCATATCCAATAATTGTTATTGCTTGCAAGATAATATGAAGCAACAGAAGTTTTTTGAATCAATTTTATGAACTTGCATACCAATTGTAGGGAACAAGAACGGGGGTTCATCAGGCAGCTATCTCATATAGGCCTGTTCAATCAATGTAAGTCTCACCTACAACATCTCAGCAATTATTACTTTTCATATTGATGCAATATACAGGTCCATCTCTAATTAATATACTGCTAGTGTGCTACTGCAATTATAACATATTTTTTTTAAAACAAAATTGTTTGTTGCTTGGATTTAGCCTTTTCTGGGATAGATAAAATGTCTTTTGCCCACATGCTTGCATGAGTGCGTTAAGCACATTCTATTCTAATAGGTTAATAAAAAATATTAGACATTCAGTGTACAGAAAAGAATTTTCTAATAAGTGCATGTTTATTTTTACTATGAGAAATGGAGTTTTCTGGTTTTCACCATAGCCTTTAATAAATTATAGTACTTCCTTTTTCATAATTTCTGGTGTGATTGCTTGAAACATATTTGTTTGCTCCAATTTCACGTGCATAATTTTATCAGATTTTCATCTGTTAGGGATGGTAATTGTACCTTTCTATTTTATTTTTTAGCCAGAAGCCACTCTTTCCACCTTTTGAATCAGCTGAAATGCGTAACCTAGCAGAGGCACTGAGCAGGTAATGCATGTCTAGAATAAAGATTTTTTATTTAGTTTTCGATAAAGATAATGTTGATATAACCTTTTATTTTCTTTTTTTAAACATCTTTTGACAGAGACATAATTCGAGGAAGTCCAGATGTGAAATGGGAAAATATAAAGGGGCTAGAGAATGCAAAACGCCTCTTAAAGGAAGCTGTGGTTATGCCTATAAAATATCCCAAGTAAGCTCTGACTTTGTTTTTTTTTATCACAATTTGGTATTATTACTACTCAGCTTTCATGGGTCTATGAAATATAAATACAAGAAGGGATACCTGATATGTTTTTCTGTGTGTTTTTTAGGTACTTTACAGGGCTTTTATCACCATGGAAAGGAATTTTGCTTTTTGGTCCACCTGGCACAGGAAAGGTTTGCACTTACATCCACTGGTCAATGAAGTTAATATCTTTGATTCTAATTTTGTTATTTTGGCAATAATTATCACTATTTGTCGGTATGAGACCCAGCCAACTGAGTGTAATCATGGCTTGAAAAGTACAAATAAAGTTGTCTATTATTCATTTACTGCTCTTATAACAGTTCTCAAAGTTATGTTCAAAACTGCTTAGGACAATAAACTTAAGTAAAATATCTAAAATGAATCTCACACTAAAAGCTGCAGGCCAAAACGTAATTATGACTACTATTCTGTTTTCAGACAATGCTTGCAAAAGCTGTGGCTACTGAGTGTAAAACCACATTCTTCAACATCTCTGCTTCATCCATTGTCAGCAAATGGCGTGGTATGGTCCTGCAATTTTCTAGAAAGATTTTGTGTATACTTATAACCCTTACATCACAAAACACTATATAATGTGCCTACAAAATATGGGGGAAAACACCATTCCCCTTCTCCTTATTTGCTCAAAGATTGCACTCTCTTTTCTTATTTGTATCTACTGAATGAGGATGAAGGTTCTTCTTGTCAGCTTTCAGAATTTCTTCTGAGGAATGGAAGTCTCGCCACCTTATTTTGTATCACTTCAGCAAATACATGATACTTGGATGTTCCAAGGGGTGCAAATGAGATGCATCTTTTTCTTCTATTGTTTAAATCTGCATTGTAATCACTTTTTGCATATTATGAAAAACTTGCATTCGGGATTTACATGTCCACTATAATTACTCCACAAATCTATACCATTATTCAGGTGATTCTGAGAAGCTAGTCAAAGTTTTGTTTGAGCTAGCTCGGCACCATGCACCATCCACAATTTTTCTTGATGAGATTGATTCTATCATTAGCCATCGTGGTGAAGCACGTAGTGAGCATGAAGCAAGTCGCCGCTTAAAAACTGAGCTACTTATCCAGGTTAGATAATCATATTGTAAACGAGTTCTGGAATATTTGCAATTGACAGCTAAAGCTAATGTACTTATCATATTTGCAATTGAAAATTCATGTTTATGAAAACGATGGGTATAGTAATTTAGAGAATAATTAGTGGGAGTCATCATCATATTTTTGCTTCTGGATTTTAGTGTCTCAGCTGGTATCTTTTTGATATATTGTTGTCTTGATTGATGCCAGCATATAGTGCTATACCTTACAAATAACTTATGTTAACCTGTTAACCTTGGTGCTCATGCAGTGATTTCAATTTCTGATGCAGATGGATGGTTTAGCAAAGACAGATGATCTTGTGTTTGTTCTGGCTGCTACAAATTTGCCATGGGAGTTAGATGCTGCCATGCTTCGCCGGCTTGAGAAAAGGGTGAACTTTTTTATTTCAGTTTAATAAAATAACCAAATTTCATCAGCATTTACTTCTTTGCTTAATTGATTTTGGAGTGCCCAATGTCTCAGTTAACATTTTTGTGTACCACTATTAGACTCGTTATAACGGAAATAACGAAAAAGTAGATATCCCTTCCACATATTTTCTTTGAAGTACAAAGATTAACCAAGGCAAATAACAGAAAAAGAGGGTTAACGTGATATCCCTGTATATAGGAATCGGCAGAGATGTTATCATTCTGATCATTTGTGTTTTATGTGATTGTTTGTATGTCAGATTAAGAATAGGTCAAAATTTTCTATGAATAGATAAGGAAAAATACACAACTCTACTTGGCTTTCAATTTTGGACTTGACTTTATCATGAATTTTTTCAAGCAGATACTGGTACCACTTCCTGAGCCAGAAGCAAGATGTGCAATGTTTGAGGAACTTTTGCCGATGACCTCTGCAAATCCTGAAATATCATATGAAACTCTGGTTGAGAGAACTGAGGGATATTCTGGCTCTGATATTCGGCTTGTTTGCAAGGAGGCAGCAATGCAACCTCTGAGGAGACTAATGACAGTTCTAGAAGCTAGACAAGATCAAGTTCAAGAGGAAGGTAGGAATCCATGAGATTGTTAACCTCATTATGATAATACATTTCAAGTTAGTAATCTTTACATGAATGTTGCTGACATAACAGTTTAATTGGATAGGGTTTCTGTCAGGTCCATGCCTGACTGTGTTGGAATCAATCACTATATTTGGTCGTTTAGGGCATTTAGTTTGGTCTAGATTGATTGGCATTGGAGTCATCTTCCGGGTATATTAGTTCATCAACAACAACAACAACAACAACAAAGTCTTTAATCCCAAATAAATTGGGGTAGTCTAGAAATGAAACCCAATCGGAAAGCATAAGATCAAAGATCTCAAATATCAGTGATAACGGGTATATTAGTTCATCATGCTAACAAAATTGGTTCGGGCTGCAGTTGAGTCTAATCAAATTGAACAGTTGTGAGTTAGTTCTTGACATAATTTTGGTTTGTATTTGTCCATTAGTTGGGCTATTATTTTGATTTTGTCAACATGACAAATATGTCACATCAATTTGGATCAGATCTGGTTAATGCTACCGTGCTACTTGTTTCCTATCAGATTGTCTCTATATTCATCATTTTATCTATGCTGTTATTCCTAGAAACTTTTAATGTAGTACCAGCTAGGTCCATTGCCTGCAAAGCATGCTCACTGTTGGACTTTTTTGAGTATCACATATAAATTTTGTACCATATAGGTCTGATCCACTACCAGTACATAAAGTTACTAATCAAAAGCACTGTGTTTTCTCTGCCGAGGCTTAAATTATGAGTTTGCTCTTAAAGGATGTTTTAACATTATTAAGTTACTAACATTGATCGAATACAATAAACTAAGAGGTAAACGGTAGTTCCTCATGTTCTATCCTGAAGCATTGGCATACAAATATTGTTGAATTAATTTTGGTACAAAACTGCAGAGCTGCCTGAGATTGGTCCAGTGATACCAGGAGACGTTGAAATAGCACTGAGAAACACGAGACCTTCAGCACATCTTCATGCACATCGGTACCAAAAGTTCAATGATGACTATGGAAGTCAAATCCTTGTCGATTAGACTAGTGATTTGTCCTTATTTTTTTTATTTGTTGTATTAATATAATGCTCCGATCAAAAACTTCTTTGTTAAGCTTATAATAAGAATTTATCAAAAAAATATATATATTAAATCAATTGGTCTTATATATGAATGGAATTCAAAGAAAGTTAGTTTATATGCTGTTATTAGATTAGGCTCACACAAAGATCCATATGCCATTTCACATTTGCAAGTCATATTAGATATTTGAACTTAAGGCTATGCTCCACAAAACAGCTTGTGAAGGGAGAGAAAGAAAAGGAGATCTAGACTTTACTCCCTAAATCGGCAGATTTTTTTTATTTTAGTAAATAAAACAAATAAATATAGCAAATTGGTCATCTCTCTCCTTACTTTTGCGTTTATAAAGGAGATCTAGACTTTACCCGAGTTGAAACTCGGATCCGGGTAATTTTTTTTTTTTTTTACGTTTCTGTATAATAAAAAAAAAATCGGACCCGAGTTTCAAATTCGGATCTGACTATAAACGCAAAAGTGAGGAGAAAGATGATCAGTTTGCTACATTTATTTGTTTTATTTACTAAAATAAAAAAAATCTGCTGTGATAACCAATGTAGAGAAACTCTATTTAAGTTTTGCGTCTTATTTACTGTCTCCCTTCTCTTTCCATCCTTTCTCCTCTTTTCTGGTGCAAGTAAAATCGATCGGATATATCTGGTCACCCTCTCCTCCCTCCTCTACCTTCTCCTGCACAGTGTAAGCTCAAAATGGACTCATATTATCGTGTTGTCAAGAAATAGGAAGCGTTGCGACTATTCCACAGGATAGTTAATTACAACAATACAACAATAACAACAAAAGTATTTAATCTCAAATAAATTGGAGTAGTCTAGAAATGAAACCCAATCAGAAAGCATAAAATTAAAGATCTCAAATATCAGTGATAATAATAAATATGATGAAAGAAAAATAAAATAAATAATAATAATAATTATAATAAATAAATAAATAAAGATGATAATGATGATGATAATATGCTAATAGTAATAGAAATAATAATAATATAATAAATCTCTATTATAAAATCTATTTTTAAATCCTAAAATTCTATTTGAAAACATAATTCTAAATTCTAAATTCTAAAATACTATTTTTAAACCTCTATTTCTAAATTCTAAATCCTAAAATCTTAAAAATCTAAAAAAATGAAGTCTATAACTCTACTATTAGACTCTAACTCTAAATCATGGTTCAGTTACATAAATCGCCATCCTCCAAGCACTCATATCCAAAGCAAACTCTTTGGATATATTTCATTCATTCAAATCTCTTTTTGTTGCTTCCTCTCATGTCAGTCTCAGTCGACATCTTCCTCTTCTTGTATTTTCAGGACGACTTAGAATACCGTTGTGTACTAATGCTTCATGAGACCTTCGTTGGATATAACCAAACCATCGCAAACGATGTTAGACTAATTTCTTTTGAAATTTGTTCTACCCCAAATTTGTCCCTAATATTATTATTTTTAATTCGATATTTCCTTGTGTGGCCACATATCCAACGTAACATCCGCATTTGAGGATAATTAATTAAATGAAAAGAATTCACTTCGATCGAGTATTGCTATAATTTATGTTTATTTTAATATTGATTGAAAGTTATAACGGGAGCTCTATCTTTAATCTCTAACACTCTGCTCCCAGCTAGAGAAAAGGAATGGAACAGAAAAGAAGATGTGAAGTTGTGAACAGAGGCGGCGTTGAGTTTTGTTTTGTATTCCTAAAAATTGAAGGTGAATAATTTGGAGAAAAATCGAGCGAGTCAGAGCTGACTCGAACTCAGTTCGAGTTGAGTTGAGCGAGCCAATAGCTTCACTACCGAGCTAAAAACTTGAACTCAACTCGAACCGGCTCGAGCTGGTTCGTGGCTCATGAGCAAGTGAAGCTTGGCCACTGAATTTTGCTCATCTGTAGTATTGACCTGGGAGAATTTGTTTAAAAAGAAGCATTCCAAATAAGTCAAATACTCAAATACAATGACTTACACACTGACATGCATAATAATCAAATAGTCAAATACAATGACTTAACAGTTAACAGTCTCGAAGTTTCTTACACACTGACTTGCACAGTGACTAGGGCTGTCAACGAATTCAGTGTAAAATACCCGAAATTTCTTGTTTCGTTCCATTTCGTGATAAACGAAACGGTTAACGAAATGATTTTCTGTTTCGTTTATTAAACGAAACGGTTAACGAAACTGTTTTCTGTTTCGTTTATTAAACGAAACGGTTAATGAAACGGCACTGTTTCATCACCGTTTCAGTCGTTTGACACCCCTAACAGTGACTCACATACTCAAATACAACAATTCTACACAAAATATACAACACTGACAACAGTTACAATTCAAATCACAAATAATCAAATACAACAAAATCTTGCACCTTTTTTCCCATAGAATCACAAATGCAATACAGTTCCCAACTTCCCATATTCCCATAAAATCACAAAAAAATGATAAAGCATACACCATGATACCGAAACAACTTGTGCTCTCCATATTTTTGCTCCTCTCATCCTACAATTAAAGCATATATCAATATTAAATAATGCTGATATGTTTAACAGTTTCAGTTTTTTTGCGACAGATGAGGATCTTATTAGTTTATGCATTTTGGGCTAAAATAGCTCTAAGTAGATTAATTTTTTTTTCTCAACTGGTACCAATCAACACCAATATCAGTTGGTTGTGTTTACAAGAAAGTTCTAGCTTGCCATAAGATTCAGAAGGCAACAACCAGCATGCACATTTTTCAGACCACCATTTAGTTCATCAATGCTTAATTACTACTGAAACCAGCACTAACTGAAATCGGCACTAACTGACAACCAGCACTAATGTTAATGTTAACAAAACTTTGCACTAACTGACAACTATCAGCGCCTATATCTAATTAACCATCAAAATTTTATCTCAACAATACTTAATCAAACTTTGCACCAACTGAAACTAGCATTAATACTAAAGCATAGTACCAGATTAATGAATCGATTTGTTAGGTGGTTTTGATTGGTTTTTGAATCTGGACTGGCTTTTGTATATATTTCTCAGTTCCTATTTTATATTATTTTATAGTAACTTCATCTACCCTTTCTCTTGGCCACCCCACTTTCTTCTCAGTCAACTATTAGAGAAAGGACTGTTTCAAAATAATAAATAGCAGTAACATAGGGAAAGGGTTATTTCAAAACATTTAATACTCAGTCAACTATTATTTCTTGATTTCTGTCGACTATTATTTCTTGATTTCTGACAGCATTCAGTTGCTCATTTTAATGCATATATTACACACATCCATAATACCAGATTAATATTAAAGCATGTGTGTGCCGTAAATTAAAGCATAGTACCAGTGATAGCTAGATTGTTCATTGGAACTTACATCTCAAGTCTTCTTTCTCTTTTGCAGATTGCTGGAAACATAAAAAATGTACAAAAATTATTATATTATTTGTATATAAATAAAAATAACTAGTTGAGAAATGAAAAACTTCACTTTTAATGTTTGTATTGTTGTCTTTGAAATAACCTTTAATCAATCACCTCCGCAAACGAGAATCTCCATCATATCCTTCTTAAGTGAGCTACGATAGTTGTCCAGTAACCGACCTCCAGCACTAAAGGTCAACTCATAAGTCACGGTGGTTATTGGGATGCAACGCACATCACGTGCCAACTTGCTTAAAATAAAATACTTGTTATAATTCTGACTCCATCATTTCAAAACATCAAATGAACTCTCATCTTCCACCACGTATCGGTTCTCCCATATACGTTTCAAGATCAGATTTAGATGGATTTTCAACCCCCGCAAGAGTTAAGATAAGCATATAAATCATCATCTTTTCTCATTAATTTCCTAACAACCGGGTTTAGGTTACTGACGATAGGGTTTGAGGTACTTGTAATAACCTTACTAGTTTTGTGTTATTTTAAATATTTCTCATAGAGAGATTTAAAGTTTGTATCACCTTTTCAATTCAAGTACCAATTTCTTCAGCGGGTACAACCTTTTAAAAGTGAAGTCCACTAATAACAATTTAAAATGAGGATCTAAAGCTGATGCAATCAACATAAGAACTCTAATTTCTCCCCAATATTTCTTAAACTTTTCAAACATGAGAAAACTCATACTTTTTAAGGAAACATCATCAGATGTATAAGACTCACTATCACCTTTTTTTTACTATAAGAACTTTCACGAGAAACAAATTTGTTGTTAGGTACAGATTTTCCGAGAAAATATTAGTGGCATCCAAAAAAAACTTCAAGCAACTTACTCATCTTTTCGGCTCTTACCTACTCTTCCTCTGTGGGCACCCATTCAAATTTAGGGTCCCTCATTGAGTAATTATGAAATGCAGATTTATAATGAAGAGTTAATTCGAGCATGCGGTGATTTGAGTTCCATCTAGTTTTTACATCAGTACATAAAGACCGACTAGTTTGAATATCTAAATTCATTGCTATCTCATCGATTTCAAAAGACGATCCGAGGACTTTCTAAGATACTTGACAACTTCCCTAATCTTTCAAATACAACACTCAATCTTACTCAAACCATCTTGCACTAGTAAATTCAAAATATGAACAGAACACCTCACGTAAAAAAAACAACCCATCAAAATGCAATGTTTGTTGTTTGTTGTTTACCTTTAATGCAGATCCTTGCAATTGATGATGTTTGTTGTTTACCTTTAGTGCAGATCCTTGCAATTAACTTGATTGGTTCCGCATAAAGTACCATCAAGCAAATGTACCTATAGCGCAGCAAAAAAAATTGATATATTAACAAAAAAAAATCTGCTAACTCATTTACTAAATTAGATACCAGAAGAAATGATCAAAATGGTTAGCACTTTACCAGAAGACTTATTTCTTATACCTCAACTTCTATAGCATATTCTATATACCTCAATCTAACTACTTTCTAACTATTATTCAATTTAGATTTGAAAGAAATATGAAAAATCACGGGTCACGTACTTGACCCATTTTAACCAAAGCTCCAATGATATTTCTCTCATTTTTGAGAGTTACCCTTCATGCTATATCTCATTGAAAAACTACCAATGAGGAGAACATAATGAGCTAAATTACATATGAAATGGATCAAATATTTGGGAGAAATAAAGGAGAAAATATCTCAGTTAGAAATTCTATTGGAGCTATTTAGTGCGGATGAATCTCAATCGATTGATCAAATATTTTCTCTAGGCCAAAGAGATGATATATGAAGCTTTAAGCAAGTGCTCTAATGTTCTAAGTGTTCGGATCACTATTTCACCTCTCTTGCATAAAGAGAATGTGTTGAAACTCACATTTTAAACCTTGATTGATCAAGAAGTGGAATTAGACCAATATCTCAGTGTTAGAAGATAAAATTTCAGTATTCATTCGAATAAATTAGTTGAGAGATAGGAGAGAACACAAAAAAGATAGTTTATTATACTAAATAGATGTGTGTCAGACTTAGTATAATAGATATAAAAACTTAATTATACTAGGTATAAAATTTTATTATACAAACTATAAAAACTTGGATCATAATATTCAGAATTAAGTAAATAAATTTCAATATAGAACTAACAAAGACTATATTGTTTGTACTAATGAAAATTAAGACTAAATTACAAATTAGGTTTTGAATGATATATTAATATAAATTTTAGTCAGTAAATATGAAGAGTTATTTATAGTACATATTGAAGCATATATGTAGTATATATTTAGATTTGTTTATAGTAGTGAAAATTAAGACTAAGATAAAAGTTATATTTTAAATTATACATTAAGATGTGTTACGATACATATTAAGACTTATTTGTATTAAATATTAAATCTATTTTTATCATAATTATTTTAAAAATATTATTTTATTATATATATATTATATATTGTTCGAAATATTATGACTTAATGATATGAGATATAAACATAATTTTTATTATTTATTGAGATTATTTTTTTATAAATATAAATTATAAGGTCTTAAGATATTAAAAAAAGCTAAATATAAATTTATCGGTTGTAAAGTCTTAGTTAAGGTAATAACAATATATGTATTTAGAAAATATTATAAAATTTTATATCTCTTAAAGTTAAATATGACTTATTAATCAATATTAAAAATTTAATTACTAAGTCTTAAGAAGAGAACAATTAGGTATAGAAATTTGGTTCTAGGAGTGTTCGATAAATATTTTTTAAATTATATATTATTCAAAGTTAAAAGTAAGATTTGTGTTAATATATATTAAGACATCAGATAAATGATCTTAGAACTTCTAATGTTAAATTTTTAGATTTTATTTATGAGATATTATATTGAATATAAATTACATAAAAATATTATTTTAGATACAATTTATTGAAACTTTATTTCTTAGTTGTTACATTAGATATAAAGATTTAATTTAAATAATGTTCAATAAATATTCATGATTTTTATATCCTTTAAAGTTGAAATGACTTATAGCATTATATAATTAAGACATCATATGATAATTTTTAATACTTTAAATATTAGGTATTAGGACTTTGAGTATCGTCCGTAGAATGATCTAGAGAGTTCTAGAAGAGTCGTTATTATTTAGTGAGCAGTTTGACTTCATCGGTGGTTGTTTCTGTATTTGTGTAAAAACAAACATTAGATCCTTATTGTTACCAGTTTATCCAAGATAAAAATTCAATTGTATAACTCTTTTTGATATTCAAACAATAGAGTAAACAATTGTTGTTGAGTTATGCTTTAAGACATTATAGTTTAAGGATACTGACTTGTTCATATTCTAATGATCGTCAAAATATAAATTCGAAGTTCAAAATTATGATTTATAATATTGGGTATTATTACGTCATTTTGTGTGTGTTAAGACTTGAAATATTTGATTTTAGCACATTAAAGTTTAGATATATAGACTTGTCCATATCTTGATAAATGCTCAAATATAAATTTTAAGTTCAAAATATAATTTATAATATTAAATATTAAGGCGTTATATTTCTCGTGTTAAGACTTGAGACATTCAATTTTAAGATAATAAGGTTCAAGTATAAATATTTGTCAACATACTGATTATCGCCCAAATATAATTTTTAGTTCAATATATAATTTATAATATTAAATATTAAGATGTCATATTTCTCTTATTTAGACTTGAGACATTCAGTTTTAAGACATTGAGATTCATATAAATACTTACTCATATCTTGATTGTCGTATATAAATTTTAAGTTAAAAATATGACTTAATATATTAGATGTTAAGACTTTATTTCTACGGTATTAAGACTTAGGACTTCCGATTTTAAGATTTTGATGATCGTCCGCAGATGTATGGTTTGTTGATATTCGAGAACGTGGTCAATGTGGTCAACAACTTTTTCAATTGAGTACATCCGGAGTACAGTTAGTTGGTCTCCTTAAATAATAACTAAGAAGCAAATTAATAAATCTGTACAATTATTACAACAACATTATATTTTTCTAACAAACAAATTACAAAAAATTTAGACCAGAAACAAATGTATATCAGAGTCCAAAATAAATTACTACCAAAAAAAAGAACAAAATTATTACTGGCAAGTGGTGTGGCAAAACTCGTGGGAGACAGGGAGATGAGGCGGATCTCTAGGAGACTGGCGCAGTGGCGCATGAGTTGTGTGTGTTTCAGAGGGGTCCGACGATCGCAAGATCAGAGAGGCGGAGACACAAATTTAGGTTGTGGAGTGTGGATTGGTCACCGACTCACTAGGCCATTGGTCATTGGAGAGTGGAGACGCTCTTGCTCAGAGAGTCGAGTGGATCAACGCGGGAGGAGAGGCGCTAGAGATTGTAGAGCAAGCGTGAGGGGAGAGGGATTTAGGGTCCTCCCGCACTAGAGATTGTAGAGCAAGCGTGAGGGGAGAGCAATTTAGGTCGCATGAGGAGTGAGGAGAACATAAGAAGAGCTCAAGTGGCGAGGAGATTTAGATTTTAGGATTAGGTTTATCGTTGGGCAAGCGGAGGCGGAGAAAAATGTTTTTATAGTTTGATAACAGAGTCGAGTTTCGAGCGAGTCGGGATCAAAATCATCTTAAAACCTATCGAGCTAAAATAATTCGATCTAAATTAGCTGAGCCAAATTTGCTCGAATCAAATTGATTCAAGTTCGAGTTGAATTTGAACTGAGCCGCTTTTCTATGCAACTTTAATCACAGCCTCGTCATGGACATAAACTAAGCAACATAATAAATTCTTAGATCAAAATGTAATTCCCTTTGCTTCTTAAGCTAAATAGTTGTATATTCGCTGCACCAATCGTGCCTTATAATAAACTCATTATTACTTAGTTGTTAGTTGCTACTTGTTAGCAAGAGAACACGACCGAACCCAAATTAAAACAAATCTAGTTTTCACTAGATGAAATTAATGAAATTATTATTCATGCTAACCTTCTTATGTAAGTTAAATGCGTGATTGAAAAGATTCATAAGATTCACCATAGTACCATTTATTAATACTATTAAAATTCTTGAGGAAATGTTAAAATAACACATGTAAAAGTTCGCTGAGCATAAACAGATTAATGACAGAAGAAACAGTTAACCTCCAAGTTTATCATCAACTTACGGAAGTCCACTGCACAATTACACTGAACAAACAAAGGCGAATATCTATAATATTATATAAAGCGGTCCATTTTTTGTTATGGTAATTTTTTATTATACCAATTTTATCCCTTAATTAGACGGATAATATTTACTTTTGGTTGATCAAACGTATATAATCCCATCCATTGATCCTTTTTTTCTCTTCATTTCTTTCTCATCTATATTATTATTTCCATAATATAGTTTTTTTTATTTAGCAATCTTGTGTATGTTTGATAAAAAATTAATGATGATAATACATATTGAAATAATTCATTTTTGTTATCATAAACCATAAATCATTAACTCATACTGTGTAGAAAATCTCATCAATGTGAATTTTTTATCTTATAATATTTTAATGTTTAAATAAAATAGCTTGCTTCAACGCGCGGATATATAGCTAGTATTATATAAAATAAGATCAATGCTTTGACAAGTAACTAAATTTTGATATTTATTCATATTTAAACACTAAACTTTCATTTATTCATTTTTAGTCACTAAATTTTAATGTTTATTTATAATTGATCACCGTTATTAGTTTTTTCATTCAAAAATGATTGAAATAAATTATATTTATTGTCAAAACTATATTTGTTTTTTATTAGTTTTTCAATTATTTTTGAATGAAAAAACTAATAAGAGTGATCAAATATGAATAAACCTCAAAATTCAGCGATTAAAAAAGAATAAATA